>OZ004706.1:26854053-27454053 GCA_963924515.1 Vespertilio murinus
ATTATTTATCTTGTCTCCCCACTAAACTCAGTGAGCAGAAACTCGATCTGATCCATCTTTGTCCCATCATTAGGGCCCAGTACCAAGCAAACACTTAATACATGTTCCTTAAATGGATTAATATTGTCAAGGAGTTATTCGACCACACTTTGCCTCTCCTAGAGTAACTGTACTGCTGACTTGCTCTTTTGAGAACTAAAGTTTTTGGAAAACCTTGGATCATCTAAACATTGCCCTGTCTCCATACCATATGGAACTGCTCTGCAGAGGAAGGCATGGACACAGGCTGGGGGCCATTGTTCTCAGACCTCACCCAACCTGGCAGTAACTGCCTTTCCAGCTAGAGGGACATTAGTAAGTGTGAGGAACAATCACAAAGCTCCTGGCTGCGCCTAAGCAGCTCTTCTGGTAGAATTTTCTGTCGTGCACAAGTTCTTAAGAACTCTGGCTTGTGAGTATGTGTACATACAAATGACACATGAGTACACACATGAGCACATGCTAGTGTTGGGGGGAAAGAGATAGGCTCAGTGCTGGCAGGAGGAAGAGGGATTCTGCTTTGGGTGAGTCTGTAGCCCACATACAGACACTCTTACTGCTCTGTGTAATGAACATGTTCCTGGCTTTTTTGAGGTCCTTTCTTACTTTCAGCTGATAGCCTGGAGACATGGTTCTGACAGGGGTAGGATGGGATATATTTCATTCCTTCCCGAGCCCTGTCCCTACCACCTCTAGATTCTGCTCCAGCTCATTAGATCTCTGTCACCAGCAGCTGGACTGCCACACAGTCCCTGACCATGGGCAGTCTTTTTTGTCATTGTCATTGTCGTGGGGGAAAAAAAAAAAGAACTAGAAAAATACCCATTTTGCTAAATGCCAGTAAAGGGCTTTGTCTTTCACCTGTACTTACAAAGGGTGAGATTTATTGGTCTTTTTGTCTGAGGACAAAGAGTGGGTCTGATTATCAGATTGCACACCAGAGACAAGTGCTTATGTAATCAACAAACTGTCTTGGTGTCAGAATACGATTGTGTTGGAGATAAACTGTGAAAGGAGAAAGTGCTGGATGCTGACATACTATTGGCACCAAGTGTCTTGGGCTGCTTCCTGTAGTTGCTAGTGTTTGTGATGAAGCCAGCTCCTCCCTGGACAAAGCCCCCGTGTGGGTAGGGGATCTCAGTAACCGGCCATGTTATCAGTCAGGGTCACAAGCCCCTCGCCTTGTGGTTTCCGAGTCCGGAGAAGCGGGAGTTAATCTGTAATCCCTCAGTGAAAGGAGCCACAGAACACACATTAATTCTTCCTCTCACCTCTCCTGCTTTAAGTGGTTAAGGTCTTTGAGCTCTGTTTAGCCCGTGAGCTCTGGTTCTCAGCTTAATAATACTTGGCTTTGCTCTAGTACCTTTCATTGTGAGGATGCGAAAGCTTTTTACAAATATATATTAACCCAAGTGGAAATGAGCTTAAACTGTAGCATGAAAGATTTAAGTTATGCCTAAGGTAGAACTTCTCGGTAGTTATTTTATTAAATGGTCTCTGGTCTCTCTCCCTCATAGCTTGTGGTATAAGTCTTAAAGGTGTCTTACTGGTTGTCAGTATCAGGTAGAGGGACTAACTTTCTTAATTTCACTCCCTCTTTAGCCAGTGCCTTGGCAGAGCTGAAAAGCTAGTAGTCCCTCCTTGGAGGAATTACTAATGCAGGGGAACGAGGCCTCTCCCTGGAAGACTGCCTCTAGTTGAACCAAGAGCTCAGGCCTCTGTGTCGCTGGGGTTGAGTCAAGTCCTTTGGGAAGTCAGCTGTCGGCTGTCTTGGTGGACCACAAGTGTGGTATGGGGAGCATGGAGAGAGAGGCACCTGAGCTCACTAGGTTCCTCCCAAGCTGGTAATTCTAGGATTACTGACCAATGGGAAAGTTTGAGAAAGCCCCAGGATCCTAGAGCTCCCGCCCCCACCTCCACGGTGGGAAGAGGTGGGCCCACTCTGTAGAAGCTCCCATAGAGCAGCACCTGGTTTTCCTTTTTGGGAGAGTGATTCTTCTCTCCCAAGCCAGGGATTTTCCTGCAACTCTGAGCAGGTGCTTCTGGGGTACACAGATGCTGACCTAAGTTCCATCTCCAAGGAGGGAGGGTTCTTGGCAAGGGTGCCATTGGTTTCCTGTGTGTCCGGAAGCCTTTTGGCATTGAGCTCATCTGAGTGACCCTTGGTGGGAGCCAAGAGAAGGAGTAGCCCTCCCTTGTCCCAGAAACTCAGACCAGATATGAGGCTGGCCCGCGGACCCTGGAGCTTTCCAAGAAGTAAGAATGGCTGTGGGCCCTCTGACCCAGAGCTCTAAGTTTGGGGACGTAGCTCGGCCCAAGAAGAACTAAGCAGGAGAGAAGCTGGGCCAGAAAGGGCAGTGGTGGGTACATGGGCAGTAGTCCGTCATCTGGATATAGAACTGGAGTTGGTAACAGGTCTACTCTGCACTCTGGCCCTTGCATGCTGAGGCAAAACATGGCAACTGCCTGCTCAGTGTGTGGCTCTGGAAGGTGTACATGCTTTGGGTGATAGCGGGCCTGGGCATAGGGAAGGGCTGCAAAAAGAACACAGATCCAATGAAGGAAGGCTTTCATGTTTTCCCCTCTGCTGACTCCCTGGTTCCTAGAATGGGGCCCGGCACAGTGTAGGCTCTCCAGGAATCGTTGTTGACTAAATCAGAGGAGTCTGGGACTCCAGGATTAAAGCTGCTGACCCTGGCTCGTCTCCTCCCCGCCCCCAGCCCTCCGTAGACCATCTGTTCTTCTCCGTGGCTCAGCCCTCCCTCTGCTGGGCAATTCTCTGGTCTCCCAAGCAAGGAAAGGGTGTGGAGGTGCCAGCCGGGTGGGCATGCTGTGGGTTAAAGCCTTTTGAAACAACAGTGTAGTTAATCTTTCTAATTTATTTTCCTTTTAGACCATGGGAAGTCTGTAGGCAGCAGCTGTTACCCAATTAAAATACAGATTAATATAAAAACAGTTTCTGGAATATAAAATAGAGTGGCTGTGTCCTTACACTTCCTTAAAATACCACCTAATAATGACTTGATGAACTACAGAAACCCACCTAGAGGAACTCAGCGTTCTTAAAATGAAAATTTCTTCCCTGAAAGGTGTGTATTACCATTCCATGTAAGTCACTATGAGAAAATAACCTTCCCTCTCAGTGCCAGCGGTTTCTGTGAGTTGGGTATTTGGTATTCATTAAATGTAATTATAGTTTAATTGGAGTTTAATCTGCACCCCCAACACTTAAAAAAAATAAAAAGAAGTTTCCGAGCAAACCTTCGGTGCTACTGTCTCTGGAAGTAGCCAGGGGCAGTGGGCATGGTGATTTCCAGCTGAGTCCTCTTCTGTGGGTGCGGGCCTCCTGCCTCAGCTCCTTGAGGTGATACGTTCTCGTCTGTGCTTGAGGGTTTTTTTTTTTTTACTACAAAACACAACACAACAAAACAAAGCAGCAAGCTTGTTTTAACCCAAGCCTGCCCTCGGTGGAGCATAGTCCCATGAGTTAGAAATTCTCTAGACCAGGTTTGTACCTTAGGCCTTTTTGCCCGAGTTTCCCCATCGGTTAAAGGTGCCTGCTTCCTGCTTGGCTAGTTGGTATTGAGGCTCCAGGTGTACAGGGTGAAGGGCGGAGCTTGGGGGACCCCCTGGCCCACTGCTGTTAGATGGGGAGACGCTGGACATCGAGGCCCAGAGAAGGGGTGGACTTGAAACCAGGTGTGCCTGTCCGGTGTGGTTATTGCCTAAGTCTGACAGAAGCTTCTGTGAAGCTTGGAGGTGATTTACTTTAGATTGAAATTTGTGAGGAGTTATTGAGCCTGTGGAACACAAAAGACATGTCAAATCTTGGTGTGTTTTTTCTCTTGCAAATGAAAGCTGAAACAGGTATGAGACATACCCTGGGATCCGCAGGGACTTGTGGATCTATTTCAGGGCAGGATGTTACTGGGAAGTTTACAGTGTGTCCTGGCGCTTGATTCCCAAAGCTTCTGCCAGGTTCTCAGCCTAAAGCAGTGCGGGTCAGAGTTCTCTACAGTAGGAGGATAAAAACAGAAAGGAAGGAAAGGAAAAACAGAAACTCCAGCTTCGAGTTTTCCATTCATGGGCTCTTTCTCTTTCCTTTCAGCTCACCGGGATTATTCAAGCCATGGTGGATGGTCAGCCAAGCCTGCAGCAAGTGCTGGAGGTAGGTTGAGTGACCTTTAATTCCTGACCTCTGATCTCTTCCTGCCGCCTTTCTCTCCCGCCCCTCCTGAGAATGTAGCTGTGTAATTTGACTATGATTATGGCTTGATTAGAATAACATTTGCTGTCACATCAGTGACATGCTGTTGAGGGTATTGAACCATTGATCTGTCATCTCCAGCTGTTCCCGTCAGGGTTACTGACAAGATGTCCGAGTGCAGCCAGGAGGCTGGCAGAGAGCCCCCACCCCTTCCAGTGCTGGCCAGTGCTGGCCAGCCCGCGCTGGGCACGTCGGGGAGGAGGGGAGCTGAGCTGTGGCACCGTGGGACTGGCCACGGGGACTAGAGGTGTTTTTGTTTAGCTTCAGCGTTGGCTTCTTGTGGCATGTGAGCACTTCATTAACTCACCCAGAACTCCCCATCGATGGCTTTTGTTTGCTGTCGGCTCCTCCAGGAGGTGCGCTGGGCCCGCCTGCCCCACTGCAGCTTGCTGCCGGACGCGTTGTGCCTGTCGGGTGCAGAGGCTGTACTGGGTAATGATTCCTAATCAGAATAATTACAACAATTGCCTGTGTGAGGAAAATCAAATTAAAGGCTTTAGAACCCTTGGCAGAGACCACACTTCTAGGATGTTCTCCTCGGGGAGCTGGGAAAGGTTAGGATGCCGCTTCTTGTGCTCCAGCCTAAGGGAAGGAGGAAGGGCAGTGCTCTGCCTCAGCTTGTCTCCCAGCCCCCTCTGCCTGGGGGTTTTCAGAGAGGGAGGCGGTCCCTCTCCCAGGTCCCACACCCGCTCCCTCCTCTCTAGGGAGCAGGGAGAAGATTTCCCTTGGTGCTTTATTTATCTTCAAGACCAAAGCACTCAAAGCTGAGCCCCTATCAAAGCACAGGAGAAAGCACACTATCTGGGGAGGAGCAGGGCACATCTGCATTGGAGGGAGGTACCATAGAGGAAGGAGGGTGGTGGCAGGAGAGGGAGGAAGAGCTGTCTATTTAGCCAAGAGGACCTGTCCCACAGGGGAGAGAAGTCCAGACCGAGTTTCCTGGGCTCCGCAGGATGGAGCCAGAGCCAGAGAGCCAGGTTTCGGCTTAGCCAGAGCCAGAGTGCTTCTTGTCCCTGACAGTGTGCAAGCCCAGGCTCTGTGACCAGTCAGGCGCTGGGCAAGGAGAGGCTTAGAGTACCTGCAGAAGCCTAGGAGAAGATGACCTCTGAGGTGTCTCCCAACCCTATTGTCCCTCTTTTTAACAATTTTTAAGTATATTTTTATTGATTTCAAAGAGAAAAGGAGAGAGAGATAGAAACATCAATGAAGAGAGAGAATCATTAATTGTCTGCCTCTTGCACGCCACTTACTGGAGGAGATCGAGTCTTCAACCCAGGCATGTGCCCTTGACTAGAATTGAACTCTAGACCCTTTAGTCCACAGGCCAACGCTCTATCCACTGAGCAAAACCATCAAGGGTTTGTTCCTCTTTTTTTGACAGAAGATTCACTCTTATGTCTGAGGGGCCTCCTCATCATGGACTGCTCCCAGGCTCAAGGAGAAAGAAGGGACCTATCCTTCCTTCTGCCGTAGCCTGCATCCCCAGATAGGGCCGGCTCCCAAGGAGGATATAACACAGGCCGCTTGTCCTTGGTTGGGGTCTTGGGAGGAAGATGCTTGTTCTGGGCTAGCACCAAACCAGGGCTGGTGGGGTTAAGAGATTTTTGTCTGTCAGTGGTGCCAGTTGAGGGGAAGATGTGTCTTCAGGAGGCCAGCCCTGGAGAGGAATGCTCAGAGGATTCTGAGTCTCCCCCAGGAAGCTGCTTCTGCTACTTCAGCACACTTAGTGGGGAAGAGGGAAGATTTCTGGCATCAGCCTGAATAGGGAGTCTCTGACAAGATAAGGAGACCAGATTGGGTTATAGAGCTAAAAAGCTAGTTTTTTATCTTACCCAGGCCCTGAGCAGGTAGTTAGCTAGGTGTTTGCCTATCTCATTTGTTCTTTTTATTTTTCACTTAGCTCATTTGGCCTAGCCATCTCTTCCCACCTGCCTTGTCCAGCCTAGAGCCATTAGAGCCAGCAGGGAGAGAGAGGATACAGGAGTGAGTGGTGGTCATTCCCTCACCCCAAGACAGGGCCAGTGGATAAACTTTCTAGGCTCCTGAAAACCCATCCATCTATCCATCCATCCATCCATCCACATAGCCATCCAAACATTTATGCCCCACCCATCTGCTCATCTATTTACCCATCCATAATCTACCCATTAACCCATCCATCTGTCCATCTGACTTAGGAGTTCTAAGTAGGCTCAAGCTGGATTCCTTTAGACCTTGGGTAGCTGGAGGGGGGTCTATCCTAACCTAGCATCCCGCCTCAATTCCTGTTCCTCCTTTCTATACACTGTGGACTGGGTCACATTACTCCCTACTCATATTTCAATCCAAAAATATATGGGTTAGAGATTACCACAGTGAATAAGACAGATAAGAGTCCCTGCCTTCATGGTGCTTATAGTCTGGTAAGGAAGGCTGACATTAAACAGATAATTGCTTCTCAAATACACAATGATTGGGCATGTGCCTTTGCCTTTAGTATTCTTTTCTCTGTTCCACCCTGTCAAGCAAACCCAACCACCAAACCTCTAATTCAAGTACCTTCTCTTTTTTTTTTTAATTTTTTTTAAATTTATTTTTTTGAGAGAGAGAGGAAGGAAGGAAGAGGGATAGAGAGATAGAAACATCGATGAGAGAGAAACATCATTGATTGGCTGCCTCCTGCATGCCTCCTACTGGGGATCGAGCCTGCAACCCTGGGCATGTGCCCTGATCAGGAATTGAACCAGTGACCTCTTGGTACATGGATCAATGCTTAACCACTTAGTCACACTGGCCAGGCTCATTATCTTCTTTCTGAAACCTTTCTGACTCCTTTCTCTATAAATGGTAGAGCTAGCCACTTCCTCCTCTTGGTCCTGTAGCATTCTGGTCACTTTTTTATTATTGTATCTATTACATTGCATTATGATGATCTGGCTCTCTCCCCTTCTTAGCCTACTGTCTATTTTGTATAAGCACTTAAATACATTATTACATTTAATTCTCAAAACAATCTGTAAGGGGAGTCATCCTACCTCATTTTACAGACGAAGGAAACTGAAGTTCAGAGGGGTTAAATGACTTTTAAACGACTTCCCATCAATGACACAGCCAGGATATTGAAGAGCCAAGGTTAGAACCCATATGTGTCTGACTTTCAGTTCTGCATTTCTAACTACTATGCCATATAGCCTTTAAAAACAGTCCTCCTGTGTGAGTGGAGGGGTGGCATGATCTGCTGCCCATGCCTGGGACCGTCTGAAAAATAGGCGATGCTTCATGAATTCTTGATAATAATTCTGTCATTATATACTGATTTTAGTATTTGTACTTCCATTGTGAGTGCAAATAATAAAACCATGAAAGGGATGAAGGGACAACTAGACTCAAAGTGTGTTTAGGAGCAATTTCTTTCCCTACCTAGGAATTGTGCTCAGCCTTCAAAAGAATCTGCAGAATTTTAATCATTAACAAGGAGAGGAGAGACACCAAGTTTGGGGCCGATTATGAGCTTGCTCCCGCCCAGCAAAGGGGCTTCTTCTGCTAGAGTCAAAGTGGAAATTAACTTCACTTTCACTTGGGGAATAACCAAATTCATAAGTTTGGTTAATAAACATTTGGTGGGAGGGTCAAATGAATAAGTGAATGAATGAACCTATGGATTGGAGTCCCTGCTTGGGGATCCAGCCTGTTCTCATGGCCCAGGACAGCCCATGTCCATGCTAGACTCTGCCTTTGAGGACCAAAGGTATTTGGATTGACCTACTAGGGTCTGTCCTTATCCTGTCTAGGGTAAGTAACAGGGGTGTGGAGAACCTCTTTACCCCCAACCCCAAACACTTTGTCTTGTGGGATCTTCCCATAGGGATTGTCCTGCAAGTGCCTCCGTAGTTCTCAGCCAAGGCTGAGAGCCCAGAGCAGAGCCATGGCTGGGTAAGATTACAATTTCCTCCTGCTCTCATTACCAGCAGCTTATCTGCGTTTCACTGTTGTGGCTCTTCATGTACTCAGTGGGGGGAAAAGAAAAATCTCATCTATTCTTGTTGTGTACTTTTCAGAGGGTCGATGAGTGGATGGCGAAGGAAGGCCTCTTAGATCCAAACGTCAAGTCAATTTTTGTCACCTGTGGAGACTGGGACTTAAAAATCATGTGAGTATGAGAGGGACAACTTCGCTGGCAGGGCTTTGAATCTGTGGGACCTGTGCTTGCCTTTCACAGAAATAAATGCCCAAACTGCCGGACAGCTGGGCCAGGAGTCCCTGGATTTGGGGGGCTTCCAGGATAAGAGGGCCGGAGCCCTGCCTGCCTCTGGGACAGCTGTTTTGCCAGGTGTCACTGCTTAGGACAGCCCTTCAGTTGCTGGGCTACATGTCATTGCCTGGAAGGAAGAAGTTAAAGAAGGGAATGTATGCATGTATTTATTTTTGTTAATCATTACCCCATATTTTTTCCATTGATTTTTTGGAAAATGGAAGGGAGAGGATGAGAGAGAGACATAGATGTGAGAGATACACTGATTGATTGCCTCCCACATGCAGCCCAACCAGGGTCAGGAATTGAACCTGCAACCCAAGTACATGCGTGCCCTTGACCAGGAATCGAACCCAGAACCCTTTGGTTTGCGGGGCAAAGAGGGTTTTTCTTTTTTAACCAGATGCATAGTGATGATGATTCTAAGTGCATTAGAAATAGTAACTCGTTTTATAACCATAGGTACTCTTATTTCTGTTTTTATTGATAAGAAGATTAGAGAAAAAAGAGGTTAAGTAACTTGCCCAAGACACACAGGGCCAGGATTAAAACCAGGCAACCTGTCTCCAGGGCCCTTTCTCTTAACCATTATACTGTGTTATCCTCTTTCCCCCCCTCATCTGGGATAGGCCTGATGATCCAACTGAGAGCTAGGTGTAGAATGAGAGAGGGCTGCTTCTATGAGGCCGCCCTAGTCACCAGTCTCCTCTATTCTCCTTTGTCCCATTGCTTTTTCTCCTTTGTCTCCTGATACTGGAAGACAAAACTGGTTCCTTTGCTGGGCTGACACTTCTGACTCTTGTCTGTCCTCATGGATACCTGGCTTTAGACAGCCCCCAGGGAACTAAAGTGGGGTGGAGGTGGTAGGGGCATTGTTTGCTGAGGACTGATAGAATCAATAACTCTGTGTTCTTTGTGACTGATGGAGATGGCAAGCATTGTGTGTGTGTGAGTGTGTGTGTGTGAGAGAGAGTGTGTGTGTATGTGTTTATATATGAGCATATACACGCATGCACCTATGCTTTTGAGCATAGCCTGGCATATTGGTGGGGAGTTGGGAGTAGTGGTTCTGGAGTGATATTTCCTACCAAATCAGGTATTGTTTTCTCACCAAGGTCCTTTTTATGCCTTTGGATACTGGGCATTGAGGCAAAGCTATGCACCCAGCTTGGTGGGTGTCAGGCCTGCAATTGGATACCAACTTTCTAGGTGAGACAGGAGGAAGAAAAACAAGCCCAGGTCACATAAACACCCACACACCTCATCTCCCACATCCCTTAGGTCATGCACACACACTGGCTTCACACCTCCAGGTTTGCACACACAGCTCCCACAGCGCCAGGGGAATCTGTGCTCCCCGATAACACTCATCAGCCAGGGAAATTCTACAGGCTGGGCTGGTATGAATCAGAGGCAGGCTCCATGGAGAAAGGAAGAGGAGGGCTGTTGTTCTTGTTTAAGGTATCCTAGCAGCTTTGAGCACTTGAAGGAGAGAAGGACTTATGTGGAGCTCCGGAGCATAAGCACCGGAGAAGCTATTTGGGGCCGGGCAGAGTGCAGGCTAATACTGGGCTGAGGCTCCTGTGGTCCAGTCCAGAGGCCTGTTCCTCCAGATAGCCTCCCAGGACTCCCACTCTTCCAGTGATTTTCTACTTGTCTTTGGCATGTTCGTGTCATGCAACCCACATTTCAGAATCTTTTGTGTTAATTGTGACTGGCATGTGCACAGGGTGGAGCAAAAGTAGGTTTACAGCTGTTCGTGTGGGAAATAAAACAGTAATTAGTATCAATACAAGAATAAACTCTGTGTCTCATGTTCTCACAGTATGAACAGCTACTTTTTCCCCATCCTGTATGTACACATGAAAATGTTCCTGGGTATGAGGTTGGGGACTACATGGCTGGGCCCCCTAGGCGTGGAGTCTGGCCCACTTTGGCCTGCAGCAGCAGTTCAGCCGTTGGCATGGTGGGCCCTGGCAGATTTAGGTGATTCCGGAGGCTGCTCTATGGCTTCACAAGCAATGATGTAATCAAGACGATGTGATCTAGTTTGAGGATTGGGTTGTTCAATCTAAGGATATATGAAAGGGAACCACTTTTTCATGAGCACATAACCATATGTCGTTCGGTCCTCCTATCTTCCCTGGTAGGAGGTAATATCTCTTTAAAGCTGAAACGAACACAAAACAAAATTAAAAACTGAGGCTCAAGTTGGTAAAGACTCACAGCTAGACAGAATGGAATTGTGAGACCATATAGCGTCCAAAAGGGAAAAGGGGGTTCGGTAGACCGGGGACGCTGGTTCGGGTTTGGACTGGGAAAGCCAGTGAAGCTGAAAGAGTGTGCAGGGGAAGCAGATGTCAGGTGGCAGGGGCTGGGGGAGGAGAGCGCTGCGCTGCCTTTTAGAAGCAGGATTCCGCATAACTGCTGGGAAGGCTCTTAATTAAATGTGTAACAAAATAAAAACAGCCAGAGAGGAAACCTAAGTAGTGCTGCGTGACAGCGCACAGCTTATCGGCATTCCTGGAACCTCTCGTCAGATGGCTCGGCAGAGCCCTCACCTTTTCATGCGCCTGGTAAAGGCTGCCGATGAGCCTGACAAGGGGGTGTTAGACTGACACCCACGACTTGTTAGTGTGTGGCTTACTTCTTATTTTGACATCCATTTTCAGATTTAACTAACTCTAAGGAATTCAGCAAATATTTCCATTTCCCACTCTAGTCTCGCAGAGACATGGCTCCGCATTGCTGTCCTCCCTCCCTCTCTCCCAGCCCCCGCTCCCCCAGCCGGCTTCATGTCACTTTTGTTGGAAAGGGCCTGATTAGCGAAGCACTGAGAAATGGGAACTGAAGTGGCAGCAGAAATCCCACTGGAGAAGAGAAATCTCCCATCCTGACAAAATCATTTTGTGTCCATCTTTTGTCAAAACGGGATGAGTTGATGCTTCAGGTTTATGTGGGCTTTGGTGCTGTAGGCACAGATCCTGCTTAGGCGGGTGATAATTTAGTTAAGTGCTGATTTAATTTTCTTTCTAAACATGTTTAAGATACAGCACTTGTTCTGGCATTGGTCCCTGGTAGCTTGCGTTCACTACCTGAAGCTCCTAAAGGGGTTTAATGTTCTTTCACCAGTTTCCTCTCTTCTTACACAGGCAGGGATGTCTCTATAAAGGGGTTCCATCTTTGGCGTGGTGGGAGGGGAGGGCCCGTGTAGATTGGGGAGGTGCCACCATTGAGGAACTCAGATTTTAGCCTGCAGCTTGAAGATCTGGATTCACCAACTGAACAGCACAGAGTGGCCGAGAAGCTGGACCAGAGTCTTTCACAGGGGCCTGTGAGTCTAAGAGGGGCAGATCAGGAAGAGAGAAGGGCAGGGTTGAGGGTGAGAATGGAGGGGTAGGGAAGAGCTGACACAAAGGAAGGCCTGGCCCGCAGTGCAGTCTGGGAAGAGGACCTTTGGAGAGGATCCATATAATCAGACTCTGCTCTGGTGGAGCAGAGTGTAGGACTGCTCAGAGCCTGCTGCAAGGACCCTCACCTAGCTCAGCCTCAGCTCTGGAACCGAAAGTGTCAGCGCTGGGCTGCCTTCCTCCTGAGGGTGCTACTACACTTTTCTGATGATGCCTGTGCAGTTGTGACCTGGAACACTTCAGGTTTTAGAGAGTGGAGATCAAAAGATACTTGTTCGGATTGCTCAGGTTTATTTGGGGGACATGCACTCAGTGGGGACTATTGAGGGTGCCCCAGGGCTGCAGACAAGTGGCCAGCACTATTGAAGAGCTACAGGCACCTGGAGTGAAGTCCCATAGTGATGGAACCACACATCTGGGGGGAACCGGGACAGTGACTGTCCTGTGTGTGTGTTTGGGGGAAGTGTAGGATATAGACAAAAGGTTGGGACTTCTTGGCATCATTCAGCCAAGCTGACCACTTCATCCTTCTTGAAATGTATCTTTACTTTTCTATGTCTCCCTTTCCTCTGGCTTTTCCTTCCCAGTGTTGTATGTGGATGCTTTTTCCTTTTTCTTACATTTTGTTTCTTAAATATTGGTATTTCTTTGATCTCTGTCCTGGCTGTTTTTTCTTTTTATTCTGCACACTCGCACTTATCAGAGTGATTTCATCTTTTGCCATAGCTTCAAGTATCCTCTGTATGCCGATGTCTTATCATCTTTTCTGCATCTGAGAAATGGAAACTGACATAGCAGCAGAGATGCCAGTGGAGAAAAGACACTGTTCCATCTGCCATCTGAACTCCAAACCTTCATATCCAGCTCCTAGTCTCAGTCCCCACCTACATGTCTATAGGCGCCTAAAGCTCAAGGCTTATGTTTCAACACTAGACCTCCACCATTCCCTCAGATGGCAATTCAGTTCTGTCAGAAACCTGAGGATCATCCTTGATTCCTTTCTCTGGCCATAACCAATCAATTGCCAAATCCTGTCGAATCTTCCTCCCGGAGCTTTCTCAGAGTCATTACTTTCTTTCCATCCTCATTTCCACTGCCCTAGTTAAGGTCACAATATTCTTTGTGGCTTACTAAATGTCTTCTAATCAGCCTTTTTTTCCCAGACCAGTCTTGTTCTTTTCCAGCAGATTGTGTCACACTCCTGCTTAATACCCTCTCCTTTGTTTGCATTGAGTGGCAGACCCTTGGGATATTCTCTGATTTTTTTTTTTTGATTTTTTTTTTTTGGCTGCTGGTACCTGGTCTGGGGTCGGTGGAGGTCTGGAGTGTTACGTTCATTTTGATGTGGGGGCATGGTTGGCCAGGAGATGTGGTGGAGGCAATTTGGACTGAGAACCTCCTTCCAGAGCTACAAATGAATGAATTCTCAGATCTGTCTTAAGAAAACCACTGCCAGGCCCTGTGGATGACATGGTGCAGCTGAGTTGGTTGGGCATCTTCCTGTACACCGGAAGGTTGCCGGTTTGATTCCCAGTCATGGCATATGCTAGGGTTGTGGGCTCAACTCTCAGTAAGGGGCTTGCAGAAGGCAGCTAGTTGATATTCCACTTTCACATTGATGTTTCTCTCTTCCTCCCCCTCTCCCCTCCCCCACCACCACCCCGTTTTACTCTCCCTTCCTCTCTCTCTAAAAATTAAAAGTATTGCTTTGGGCACTTCGGTATGTTTGAAAGCATGTGGAGCCTCTGAGCATGCATGGTATCTTATCATGTCACTAAGCCCATGAGAGCCTTGCCCCTTCCTCATGGGTGTGCCAGAGGGACCCGGCACTGAGCTTTGGTTAGCAGCCTGCTGGGGGGAGGGACTTGAGTAAGAACTCCCTGGCAGTCCTGACTTGTCTCATTTCCTGATACTTTATCTGTCACTGCAAGCGCTTGGGCTCTCCTCCTGAACTAATTAAGTTTGCATGTGTTTAGACACATTGCCAAATAGGGCTTAGCAAAGCGGAACTGAGCTACATCTCTTTTTGAGTAGGGAGGGAAGGGTATATGAATGCTTCCCCATGAGGGCCTGGGAGAAGCGTGGATGACATGGAGTGTGTGTGTGTACAGGTTGATAGCCATTATGCCCTGGCCCTCCTAGGGACACAGCAGGCCTGCAAAGCAACCTTCTGATTGGCTGGCAGGGGCAGATGAGAGAACAAGAACTAGCTCTCTGAGTGAATTGGGCATTCTGAGAGGGCTGAGGATGGAAGAGGGCAGGCTCTGAGGTATGATTTTTCTCCCAAGCACAAGCAAAACTGAATGTCAAGTTTAGTGGGATTTGCAGGGGGAGTTTATAGGGCTGTGTGCTGTTTGCTCCCAGCCTGAACCTACCTGGGCCTAAAGCCACCTGTTTGGCTAGCAGAGGGCAGGTGGCCTTTCTAAGGCTGTGAGAAGTACAGTGGAGACATGGACAACCGTAGGCCCAATTTTTCCTTTTTGCCTACAAGACCCCAGCTCCCCTGCTCAGTGTCATGATCCTGTGAGATGGCACCAGGTTTCCACCTGGTGAGGAGGAGAGTGGAATTGCCCAGAATCTCCCCACCCTGGAGGGGGGGTTCAGCCAAATGGGTCACCATAGTGAGATGATGGCTGACAGTTTTTGTGTCAAGACTGATTTTCCCTGGTGCTGGGTGGCTTGAGGTCTGAGATGCACTGTTGGAACATACTTGGGTCTGAGATGCACTGTTGGAACATACTTGGGTCTGAGATGCACTGTTGGAACATACTTGGGTCTGAGATGCACTGTTGGAACATACTTGGGTCTGAGATGCACTGTTGGAACATACTTGGGTCCTGTCCAGACAGCAGACGTGGGGCATTACCGCACTGGGGACTCCTCTGAGGTAGGGAGTGAGGGTATTTTCTACGGAAGGCGGGAGAGCCAGCTGACAGCCATGGTCGAAGCCTCAGTCCTATAGCTCTGAGGCCAACGGGTCAGCTTCCTGGCTATGAAGAGGCTCAGCCAGGCCAGGCCCCAGTGCACACAGTATGTGTGTGTTCGGGGGGTGGGGGGGGGTGTTGGGGGAAGTTTCAGGAGGTTGTAGAGGAATTCTGGGCCTTTGAGCTGCAGCCAAAGCTCAGGGAGAACAAGAACCAGACCTTCTGCCCTCCCTCCAGCTTCCCCAGAGCCCTCTCGTCAGCAGAGGTGCATCGGGTTAGCCCCAAGAAGGCAGCTTGAGCTGATGGGGTCATGTTTCAGCTGCAGCTAATCCAAGTCACTCGATATAAATCTGTCCCTGCTGCCTCTCCTCTCCCTCCCATCCCCAACCCACAGACAGGGAAATGAATCCTGGCCCTCACCCTGAATACATCATGGCAGGCTCGCCTCTAATGAGAGAGGGCCATTCATTGTGGGGTGAAGCTCCCTGCAGAGCCTGGGATGCCATTAATTAAAGAAAAGCCACCTGAAGCCAGTCGTGCGGTACAGCCTGCCACGCGCTCAGATGGAGTGGTGGTGGGGTAGCCTCGTTAGCCTGACAGCTCCTTGGGCCGAGGGTTCGTGAGCTTGGAGGAGCGAGGCGTGTGTCGTCCCCCCCCCCCCCCCCACACACACACACCTGAGAGCTCACATGCCTCAGGGGCCAGCATCCTCACAAAGGCATGAGACACCCCCCACACACACACACTCCACCTGCACAAGTCTTGGGGTCTAGAACTGGCATAAAGGGGCTCCTGGTTATGGGCTTGGGCAGGGACTATCTTATTTCTCATGGACAGGCCCTAGGACAAGAGCAGGTTTCTGTGAAGGCGGAGCAGGCTCCTGGTTTCCTTTTTGTGTTCCCTTCCACTCTTCTCCATGTCCCTGGCACTACAGGTCAACAGGCAATGCATCTTGCTTCCTTCCCCCAGAGCCTGAGTTTGGGGAAGTTGATCTGCTGTGGAAGGACTTTGGGTCTACAGGGACACTGGGGGAGATGCTCGTTGTCTCCCTGGCAGACAGAGCCTCTGATGTCCCACCTTCTGGGTACTTCCAGGCTGAAGGTGAAACTCCAGTGACAGTCTCATCTCACCCCTGGGAAAGTGTTAGAGGGTCTAAAGAACTTTAGTGCTTATGGGAACCCCTGAAATGGAAGTTTGTCTCAGTTAAAATCCCAATAAAAGATAAAGATATTTGTGCCCAGCTGGTGTAGCTCAGTGGTTGAGCATCGGCCCATAAAACAGGAGGTCACAGTTTGATTCCTGGTCAGGGCACATGCCCTGGTTGCAGGCGCGATCCCCAATAGGAGGTGGTGCGAGAGGCAGCCGATCAATAATTTTCCCTCATGATTGATGTTTCTATCCCTCTCATTCTTCCTTCCTCTCTCTGAAATCAATAAAAACATTCTTTTTGAAAATTTAAAGATAAAGATATTTGTATAGTAAATAATCAGGCTTTGAGATGTTATGGCAGTGGGAGCCTCATGCTTCAGTCTGCTGGGGAGCTGCCGACAGGGTGGCTCTTTACTGCTTACTGACCCTGAGGTGAGTGTTGCTGCCCAGGTTCTGTTCCCGGACTTACGTCTGGAGCTCCCTTGACATCTGTGAGGATCTCAGGGCCTCCTCCTTGCTGGCAGCAGGGGCTGTCATCGCTGAAACCTTTGTTGTTGTAGCCCAGAGGTGGGGAAGCTCAGCCGGTCTCTGCCCGGCTTGTCAAGAAGACAGATTGGTCTTGTGTCTGTGACTCTTCAGAGCAGTCTCTGGAAGTCTGGTTCTATGCTCTGTGCAGAATTGAACAGACAGGCTGGCTGCCCAAGGAGCCTCAGAATCATCGGGGGCCATGGCTTCACCATCCGATTTGACTGCTTCCCTAGAGCTCGCCGGTACGGAATAGAGGTTGTGTGGGCCTCCCACCCGACACTAGGACCTGGGCTGCACTCTTGTGATCTGAACATTTTTGGATCTTTCAAGGCCCTGCCTCTGGCCTGGGCCCTCTGTCCTCTGGCAGAGAGAGTGAGGCTGAAGGGCTTGTGCTCTGAACTCAAGAAGGTGCCACTATTGCTCTCGGAAATTTTTTCCCTTTAGGTGAGATATTTTTGTGTTGTTGTTTTTAAAAACCCCTTGTGACTCTTGAGACCCAATTTTTAAAAAAACAAACAAACATCTTTCTAGAAATTAAGATATGAAATAATTACAGTGGAGTGCATGAAGTATACAAATGCGAAGTGTATAGCTCATTGTATTTTTATACACATATACACCTGTGTAACCACCACCCAGATCAAGATGGAGCTTTTCCATCATCTCAGAAAGTTTCCTTGTGCCTCTCTCAGTCATTAATGCCTTCCCCCTGCAAGATGACCACTATTCTGACATCTAATACTTTTGCTTAGTTTTCCTTGTTCTTGGCATTCATTTAAATGAAATCATACAAAACGTACTCTCCTCCTTGCATCTGACTTTCTTTGCTCAACATAACATACGAGAGATTCATCCATGTTATTTTATGTATCAGTTCAACCTGTGTAATATTCCATTGTGTTACTGTACTAAAGTTTATCTGTTCTTTTGTTGGACTACCTACCTTCTTTAGTCCTTGAATACATATTTGTTGAATGAATATGTGAATGTTCAATCTGATATGAGAATCTTCCTAGGCCTGTCACCCTGTCCCAATCCGCCTCATCTTTTATAACCCAATTCCAGTCCCTTGGGCATATGTTCTTTCTTGTCTCTTCTGAAATCCACACTGGCCTCCCCTTCTCTGAACTGTGAATAGGGAGAGGCTGGGCTGACCCCAGGCCTGTGGAAGGGCCTTTGAGCCACAATGAGCCATTTATTTATTCTGTCAACAGATGTTTATTGAATATGCATTATATGCCTTGCACTGTTCTAGGTATTGAGAATGCAGCAGTGAACAAACAGCTCAAACTTCCAGAGTATACTCCCCTCGTGGAGTTTACATTGCAGTGCATGCAGCTAGCACTGTCCTCTGCCTCTTGGACCCAGGTGCCTGAAGAATCTTAGTCTTGTCCCGGCTCCTCCCCCCTGTGGGGTTCTGCAGGAGCTAGGTGGCACTGGCTCTTGCCATCTTGCCAACGCCTCTCTAGGACTTATGGGCTTTGGTTTCCCTGTTATGCTGCTGCTACTGCTTGGCATTGAAAGGGTTTCTGAATATTGGTGCTTCCCTTCCACTGGCCAGGAGTCTGGTTCCCTCTGTAAGGGGAGAGAATTAATCTCCAACTTTCCATGCCTGTAAGGTGAGTGACCTCTGTTTTGTCAGCGCTTGCAATCTGCCCTCTAATTCCCAGCCACAGTAATGGAGACATTACTTTGTGCTAAAGCAAAGCACCAGTTCTTTGAGCGCAGACGCCGCACCAGTCCAGGCCTGGGAACAACACGGAAGCTCCACGGGGATCTCCTCCCAGGTGTGCACACCCTGGAGGCTCCTGGGCATTGGCACCCGAGCAGCTTTGGCAGTGAACTGTAGTTGACAGATTCAAGGAATCTGCTATCATATTCTCCCTGACCACCGTCTATGCCAGAGGGGCCGCTGCTTCAGTGTGGTCTGAAATAGATTTCTTTTGTCAGGCTCCTAAGAGCATGCAAGTGTCTGTGAACACCCCAGGAAGGAAGAAGAGCCAGGGAGCAAGGGTCTTGGAAGATGAAGGCCGGGGAACTCCAAGGCGATGGCCGGCGTAGTGGACCCCGGTTCAGTGATCTGTGGACTCGGGCTCAGCTCTGCAGGGCTTTTGGAACGGTGGCTGGGATCAATTCTCAGTGTCCCGGGCTAAAGGGTGACACAACTCGAACTTGTTAGTTCTGTAAAACCGTTTCTTCCAAAGCCTGCAAGGATGTTGGTTTGGGGAAGAAAGCTAGCCAGCCCAGAGACTCCCGGGAGCCTGACAGGCCTTTTTCTCTGCGATTCTTTCTTGCAGGCAGCCCGAGGCAGCCTGTCTCTTTGTTAACAGAGTGACAGCAATGTGACACCATGGAAATAATTACTAACAAATCACGGTGCTGACTGCAAACAGCTCTCTGTCTTCAGAGGCATGTCAGGGTGCATTAGAGCAGGACTGGAGGAGCAGCAATGTGGGGGCGGAAGCGCAGCCCGCGCTCAGACAGTCTCCTCCTCTTCCCCCTCCCTGACCCCTTTCTGCTATGCCTGACTGTCCTGCTTTTTCCTCCTGGGTCAGCGAAGGGACCAGCTGGATAAGTGGCATGTGGCTAGTCCCTCTTCCTCTGGGAAGGTAGCTAAGACTCCTGACTTTCCTAAGGAATACCTGGGTAGTGATGAGATCCAGGCATATTTCCACTATGGAGGCACCAAAAGACGGAAGCATACTCCATTCCTGATTTACTCTCTCCATTTGGGACCAGCTTCATCTACCCGTGGTTTTGTGGGTGGCAGTATTTTTTTGCAGCTGGATTCAGAATATGGGAGGCACCTTGAATCTCAGTGTTGGTTCAGCTACCTTCCCCCACCAGCCCTGATTTCTTCTTTACTTGCCATAGTCAATTTTTGGTAAGTCGACTTTGTCCATTCCCTCTTGGTTAGCAGAGTGATTGCTCTGACTGTCAGGGCTGTAAATAATGTTCCTGGCGTGTGTGACTGGAGGCAGCTGTGTGGGGTGGGGAACGGAGTGGAAGGAGAAGCAGCACTCCGATGGCTCCCTAGCTCGCCCCCCTCCCCTCTCATACAATATTTATCCAGGGATGGGAGTCAGATGCAGCGACCTCAGGGGTCACCCAGTTAAATAGCTTCTGAACCTCCTTGCATTCTAATTGCTGCAGTTGTCCTTTGCTCTGGAGACTTCTCCTCCCCATTGTCTGCTGAGGCACACACTAATGGCTGTCCTCCCTGGCCCTGCTGGGAGGCATGTGTGTATGGGGGTGGGGTGCAGGGCTCATTGCTACCTTCCTTTCCCCAGGGATAAGGGAATCTAGGGCCTATTAACAAGTGGCTTTAGCTAGGAGGAGCACCGAACCCTGCCTCCCCCTCGCTTCCTCCCCAGTGCTGTCCGGAGGTCCAAGCCCTGGGCTTGGTTAATAGGGCCAAAAGGCTTCACCCATTTCTAATCCTAGTGACTCCCCTATAGGGGGACAGACCCTTGAGTACTCAGTTGAGTACTATGTTCATCATCCTATGTTCCCATGGTCCCACATTCAGGGTTTAGAAACTTGTTGTTTTTCTTGATTTCAGAGAGGAACGGAGAGGGAAAGAGAGAAACATCAAGGATCAAGCCTGCAACCCTGGCATGTGCTCTGATCGGGAATTGAATCATGACGACCTGGTTCACAGGTTGACGCTCAGCCACTGAGCCATACTGGCCAGGCAAATATGCTGTATTTTGCCCAAAGATTGGCCACATGCACGTCTCTTTGGTCCCTTGGAGGTTGGTTTAGGTGATTGACGATGGTAGCAGGTATATACCGTTTGTTCATTTAAGAGGGCATGTGCCATATGTCTTCACCTGGACCTTCTTGTAAACATCTGTTACCGTCCACTGTAGCTCTTTTCTCCTAAGGACACTGCTGGAAACTGCCATTGAAGGTGCTAAACACTGCATGTCCTAGAAACACTTGGCACTTCAGCAGTAGCCTCAAGTGAGCCCCTGTTGAGATCTGCTCTGGGTCCAGTAAAACTGGGCTGGGATCTGTAGGGACCGCCAGCTGACCAGGGCAGAAAGAGCAGCCTGTGCATACGCAACCGCAGGCTAAATGAGGTAGACTGTGAGTATGCCACAAGGAAGAGACAAAACAAACACTGTGAGAATCTAGAGGAGTGTAGTGGAGACATCGAATGGGTAGTATTTTCTTAAGAAATAAACTTTTAAAAAACACAACAAAACTTTAAAGAAAGCCCAATACAGTAGGCCCTTGGGTTATGTCAGAGATCCGTTCCTACGGCGCCACGTAATGAGATTTTGCCTTAAGTCGGAACCCACCTACCTAAGCACCTACATCACTCACATGGAGCACATACACAGCAATAATGAAGTGAAACATTAAAAAAAAAAAATTAAAGAAAGAAAACAATTCCTAACCTTTACTTATGGTAAATAAATAATAAAAAAAACATAAAGTACATACGTACATATGTCGAAACGATGGAACTTTTTTTTTTTTTAATAAATAAAGGGGAGATGACTACGTAACCACAAAACAACGTACGTTGAGTTCGACATGACCCAAGGACTGCCTGTGTTACAAAATGTACAAAAGCCAAGTTGTTCTGGTTGAAGCTGGGGCGAGGCTCAGTCCATTCTTCCTCCTTCTGCCCCAGCCCACAAAGTAACCTGACATCCCTCCTGGAACCCTCTAGCTCCAGGGAGAAAAGTTTAAAAACCACTGGCATGTCCTAATGCCCACCCAGAAGTGTGACTCACACATCTCAAAGGATTCAGGGGAGCTGGGATCAGGGCAGAGTAGGTCAGCCGGGGGTGTAGAGGAAACAGGTGTGTCTTTGAGTTCATTGGAGCAGAGGTCAGACTATCCCGATCCTGAATGCTTGCAGGAAGCCTCTCTGCGGAGCCTCCAGAGGGCAATGTAGGACCTACAGAGGAGCCCAGGCGAAGGGTCAAGATGGCCACAGGCCAGGTAGAGACTAGTAGGGGATCAGTGAGGTTTCTTGGAGACAGCTCGCACTGCTAAGGCGCTCCTCATTTTCCTGGCTCAAACAGAATAAATAGTTCATCAGCTGAGACACTGACCAAAGTGCCCTGGGACCAAAGCGCTCTCCCGCCTCGCTCCCTGCTGCCTGCTGAGGCCTCTGCCTTACCGCCTGGGACAGCGCGCTCTGGCCAGGGTCTGGTGGCAGCTCCAACACTCCCACAGGCACAACAGGTGGAAGAATTGCCCTGGGAGGGAGCAATCCTGGAAGGACACCTGTCTTGTTTCACTGGAGAGGGATGGAGAGACACAAGTTATTTGATTTCAGGGGAGTTTGTGGCACTGGGAAGGTGTATGTTATATTGTTCCATAGGAAGTTTGTGGCACTGTGTGTGCTTCATGTGATCATTTGTGCGGACTCCGTTTGTGTAGGAGAAATGGGAGCAGAGACAGTTGGCCAGTGGGCCAAAAAGCAGCGGAGCAGAGAGGCACTACATACATACACAGTGCCTTTTAGGGGCTCTGAGCGACTGCCTGGCAGTGGGGATTTGAGGTTGGTTTTCTCTGGGAGGACTGGCAGCCTGGCCTGTGGGCGCCCCTCTGCACCCGCCTGCGTTCCGGTTTCTGTTGGGAACTCTCCAGAGCGGCGTGTCTGGGAACGCTTCCAGCTGTGCTGCCAGACCCAGACGCAGGTGACGGCCTTTCGTCTGTACCATGGGGAAACCAAGAGGAAATTAAATGTCATTTGCCCCCTGCATGGCAGGTCGCTGCCAGATCAGACACTGCTGATCAGAGCCGTGCAGAGGGCACCCAGGGGAAAGCTTGTGCCTGCAACCATGCCCTCTGAGCTGTGGAGACTCCCAGGTGATGGCCTGGCTCCCTCCCAGGCCTTTCTCTGCCAGTCTGGGTTCACCCTGGCCTGGAGCCCAGCTCTGTGCTACATGACAGCTGTGGCCCAGGCCAGGCCAGAGGGGTGTGCACAGTACCAGTGGGAGAGGCCGGAGGGGAAGGGCAGTAGAGGACACACGGGAGGCAGTGAGGTAGGTGATCAGCCCTTCTGCAGAGGAGCTGCGAAGTATTGTGGAAAAGAGCAGGGCCTTTATTGAAAATGAAGAGGCCTGGGTTCAAGTTAGTTGTGGAATCCTGGGAAAGTCGCATTACTCCTCCGAGCCTCCATTTCCTCATCTAAAAAGTGGAGATTATAATACGCTCCAGCTCCTGACATCTGTAGGGGAAGCAGCTTCCTGTTGGGACTGGTACCAGAGTTCCTCACCCCACCTCCCCTCAGTCCGGAAGGATGGCCTGTGAAATGATTTGGCCGAAACTGATGGGAAGCGGGGTAGGTAGTAGTACGTCTGGCCAGGAAGACACAGCCGGTGATCTCGCTCTGCCTGAGGCCTTTCCCTCTTGTCCTAGTCCTCTCACCCAAGCATCTCAGGCCGTTGTGAATGAGTACGGGTGATGGTGGTCACGCTCCTGATTGTGGGCCTCGCCTGGCTCCCTCCAGACTCACACTTGCACTGCCCTTCCTGTCTGGGAGGGTTTCGGGGCTTGTCGCAACCTCTCCTTTGCCTTGAAGTCCTAGTGGCAGACCCTCTGCAGTGACATTTATTAACAGGGCTTTGGGAATAGATGTTTTAATACTGTGAGAGATCTCCCTCGAAAACTACCCTCACTCCTCCCCCACACCCCATCTGAAGCATGGCTTGCTGGTGGTGAAATTCATTAGTGTTCCCTGACAGGCAGTGGCGACAGAGGCGCTCGCTGTCTGCATCCCGCTCCCTCGCTCTCGTGCTCCTGCTTCACGCACACTGATATTTAAAGCTGATGGGATGCTTATAGACTTCTTGTACCATGACAAGTTTGGGGAGGGGCAGGGGGGAGGAAGAGACAGACAAGGAGCCAGCTGTCACACTGGTATTTCAAACAGTACTCTCTCTCCTGACCCTTTGCAGGCTCCAGCAAGTGTATCATCTTTCTGAAGCCTGTGGTTGGAATTGTAACCTGCAGCTGTCCCAGAGGACGGGGGCAAGTGTGGGACAAAGTGGGCTGAGAAGTCGGCAGTGCATTTTCTCCCGGGGCTGTGCACAGGCAGAGACGAACAGAGGGACTGTGTGTGTGTGTGTGTGTGTGTGTGTGTGTGTGTGTGTGTGTGTTTTCGAGGAAAGGTCCTGTAAGTGCCCCTAACTTTGTCCTTCCATCACCGGAAATGAGATGGCCTTTACTTGGGTAGTCTCTGCTGGAGCGATCATTACGCTTCATGCTGTGGCTGTCTTCTGGTGGGCTACCTCAGAGTGGGAAGCAGGCTTGATTGGCCTCTACCCTTGAGTGTCTGTCCCGCATCCCCGGTCTCAGTGATACCGGTAAATATGTGGTGGCAATTGAGGTAGAAAGTTCTCTCATCTTGTGTCTAGATTGGGGCCTTGGCTTTTGTTCCCTGATATTTGGATTTAGAAAATGAGTCCCAAGGAGCTTTCGCTCCACAACTTCTCCCATCACCCTAACTTCATGGAATTCATTTTTGCAGCTGTTGAAGGGTTCCAGAACTTCCCCCTGGCTGTCATCCTCAGTAGTTTCTCCAGTATCCGATACCTGACTAAGGCACGGTCTTCCCAACGCAGGTGGCCTGCAAGCATCTTCAAAGGTTGCTGCAGGTTTGATCTCAGCTGACCTTCTATAACCAGACTCCTTACTAGTGCTTATTTGTACAGGGTTTCCCTCGGCTGGCTCCTTTAGCCTTCATGGAGTAGGGCATCAGGTGACCTAGCCTGCCTAAAGATGCATGGTCACTGTCTCTTAGTATGGCAGAGCCATGTGCTGGGTGGGGTGGCTGTGCTGCACTCTCTTTCCCCCACCCTGCCCCCCATCAGGGGTCCTCCTAGCCCAGGTTCTGCAGTGGGAAAGTCACTGGAGAGGAGTCCAGGCTCCTCCACTTCCTGCTCTTTTAGGCTTCTCAGCGCCATTAGTGTTGCCATTGGCCTTAATTTCAGCACAGCAGTGTGTGTGTGTGTGTGTGTGTGTGTGTGTGTGTGTGTGTGAGAGAGAGAGAGAGAGAGAGAGAGAGAGAGAGAGAGAGAGAGTGTGCGTGTGTGTGTTTGCAGCGGGGAGTGGGTTGAGAAGGGTTTCTGATAAAAAACCACCCTGGACATGTGGTGGAGGGTAGAGCTAGATTGAATGCCTTTTCTGCCTGTAGATTCAAGTGTATTGAAGTGTCCAGGTATCCAGGGTTGTCTTTAATATGATCAACTTTCTATAATCCTCTTTGCCCCCATCTTACCCACCCTGCACTGCATCCTGTAGCTTCTAGAAGGGGTTGCTGTCTATGGGCAGTGCCTTTCTCTCCCTTCCTGTTCTTGCCGATCCTGCATTGGCTGAAAGCACTGGGTGCTCAGCCTCCCAACGGTCTTCTGCCATGGTGCCATCTCGCAGGTGAGATGGAAACTAACTGGCTTTGATAAGTAGGAGGCTCAAGCATTAATTTTTTATACATCAGCAGCGGCCAAGTGAGTGAATTCAATTATTAGTCTGCTTTCTCTCTACCTTCCTCCCCGCAATGAGCTGGTTGAGAGCAGAGACTAAAGAACCTGTTGAAATGAGAAACCCCATTTCCTGGCTTGACCCCCTCACTAATTCGGGTTAAATTGCTACGCTATTGCAGTGGTGACACGTTGTGCTTGCCTCTGTTTGTATAAGAGGCTGCAGTGGGGGAGGAAGGACCAATTTGTGCAGAGATAAAAGGTGTCACGGGCAGATAACTAACGTCCCAGCCTCGTGCCTGCTCTCATTGTTGCTCAATTTGCTTCATGTGGAAGCCCAGCCTTCCCTCTTCCTCCCTTCCCTCCCCTTGCTCATATTTTACCTCGATGCCACAGTGTAATGATGCCCTGCGTAGTGGGGGAGGAGATAGGCACCTCTGGCTGACAGCCCTTCCTGATAACCAAATTCCAGCCCATCCATCACCAGCTACTCTCCTCAACTTGAGGAAAAGTGATGGTGAAAGGCGGGCTGTTTATCACCCAGGTCTGTTTATCTCCTCTGGGTGGGGAAACAGAAACAGGAGGGACAAAGAGCTGTGTCCCCAGCTCAGTGTGGCCTCAGCTGGGGTAGCCTGCTTGCGCTGGATGCAGACTCACAACCTGCTGACTGGAGGCTCTGACTGGGTAGGACTCTCAGACAGGGAGGGACCCAGGGGGAATGGAACCTTGCCTGAGACTCAGCTTCTTGACTTGGGGAGAAACCTAGGAAGTCTTGCTGTTCTGAGATGCAGGACAGCCAGCAACATCTGTGTGAATGTTTGTATTGGAATGAGCAAGTGGAGAGACCTTGCATGAAAACAAGCCCCTCCCACCCATACGTGTCCCCTTGGCGGGTGTTTCCATCTGGCTGGTTGGCTGGATCTCCTGGTCAACTCCTTTGCCAAGCGAGGCCTTCCGTGCCTCCGAGATCCTGCTGTGACTCTGAAGAAGACAGTGCCTTTTCTCCTGGTCTTCTCCTTTGCTCCTCAAACTCCCCTTTTTCTGTATTCCAGATCAGATCAAATAGTTTACCCTGGCAGGTGAATAGTACATGCATGTCCTAGAGCTTTTGAACACCAGAAATGACAGCCTATATCACTCCAGGGTCTGGGTCACGGCCTTTTCAGAGAGGCAGAAAGGGGTCAAATATAGCTCCAGGTTTGGCTGGCCGCCTCCTCTTTAAAGGCTTGAGTCTGCTAAAAGTCAGGCATGCGTCTCCCTGACTTGGGGTTGCCCTTAAGACTTGCAGAGAGAAAAGCACAGAGGGAATAGTGCCATGACCTCTTCTAGCACTGGTGCCTGCTCTCCTGCTGGTCCTAGCTGTTGGTGTCTGCCAGTCTGTCTGTCAGACCTCCATGGATGCTGTTGGCCTCCTTGACTCAAGACTAGCAGTTCCAGCAGATCCCCCAGCTCTGCTTGACCTAATCTTCAAAGCTGAGCTCCTGCTCACAATGGCTTCATCCTGCCCATACCCATTAGCACGGGTGGCGTTCCCTTAATGAGCTAGTCCCCTGCCTTGGCTGGCGTCCAGCTAGTCACACCTGTTTGCCATCAGGGCTGTCTGGACCCAGCCTGAGAGCTGGGCTGCAGGTGGTGGGGCTGGATGAGGGGTGGGTGGGGAAGGCGAGGCTCCTTTTGCTTTGTGTTGTACACTTGTTGGGGGGCAGTTTTTCACACCCCTGTTCCTTCCATACTGAGCAGAGAGGGCTTAAAAGGATAATAAGGAAACCTGAGGAGTATCCCATCTTTCCCAACTTCTCCCTGGATGGAGTAGTGGGGAGCCAGTCAGGTGTCTATTTTGATAACTTCGGGTTCCAGTGTGTTAAGAGCAGGGCCACATGTTTAATTCCAAAGGCGGCGGTCTGGCCCTAAACCCCACAGTATTTGGAAAGTGATCATATCCCTCACTTTAGAGTCCACAGGCAGGACTGGGGGGCCCTTCCTTAAAGGGAGTCCCTTGCATTCATGAAACTGAAGGAAGTTTTGATTTGGTTGAAAAAATCCCATTCCTTTTTATGGCCTGGACATAATTGGCTCTTTTCTATTGGCCATCAGTGATGTCATTCCGACCCTCATAAAGAAGGGGAAATCACACCTGTGGACTCGATGCATAAAATTTCATTGGGCAACAGTAATAAGTATGGCCAGATGATGTTTGGGCAGTTGAGGAGCTTTGTGCCCATGATTCCAGCTGCATGGAGACCTGGGCACCATAAACCTGCCTGCACGTTCATGCCCGCAGGCTAGTCCAGGGCCCACTGCCAGTGGCTCTTTTCTTGGGATCAGTATCTGGTAGGAACTCACAGCATTCAGACCCTTTGTGCCAGGGGAACTTTTACTCTTTTCCTTTCCAAATTGGTGGAACCATGTATCCAGTGACCCTAGCTGTAGGATCCCTAAGAACCTTGGATCCAGGTGTGATCTTGAGCTATCCCTTCTCCAAGGCCCTTGATCTTGCCTAGAGACCGTGAAGAGCTCTGAGTGAATGTGTATAACTGATGCCTTGTGTAGTCAGAAGACTTAGATTTCATTTCTAGTTCTGCCCTTGGCTTGTTTTATGTTCAAGCAAGTTTCCGTTTCATCTTCTATGTTGGGGATAATGACTACTCAAACCCACCTTCTTCACAGATTACTCTCTTGGTGCTTCTAAGCTGGGATAAGATTCTGTCATAGAAATGTGTAGGTTATCTGCTCATGAGTTCAATATGGCTTTTGGTTTTGTGTCTCTTATGAAGATGCAGCTGGGCCCTGCTTCTTCTTTACTGCTTGTGTCTTGAAGTCATAGGGCTAGGACCAATTACAGGCTAGAGGACTCAACCAGAATGCTTGTGAGTCTACAAATGCATGTGTACCTGAGTGAGAGTCCCGTTCTCCTCTGTCTCAGTCAGCCGTGGGTACAGGCAGCACTCAGGATTGAGGCTAAGGATCCACTCTGACAATCTGTCTGTCTAGTGTATCCTTAGTGTGCCCCCTCTGGTATAGTTCAACCTCCAACAGGAGCAGGCAGTAGACTGAGCTAGACCCTTCCTACCTGGGTAGGAATGTCTGTAGCTAATGTCTACTCTTGAAATGTCTCCAAACAGGGAGCCTCCCCCTCCCCCAGGGCTAGCCACAGACAATAAGATTCCTGACCTGTGTCAACGAAAAGACCAGGGCTGGCTAAGGGAGAATATGATAGGTGCTCCAGGACCTCTACCTTTTGCTGGCCAGACTCCTGACTATTCCTTTGTGGATTCTGCTGCTTCCAATGACCTTCCCCTCCTTCACTCACAGTTCTTAAAGTGATTTTTCAAAAGTAGCTGAGCTCAGCAAGCATTCTCACAAATATTAAGGATAAGGAATATGAAAGAAAAATTGAAGGAAATGAGAAAATTATCCAAATATTACAGTTCTACTTCTTAGGCTAATCACTTTCTAGCTTCTAAGACCACTTCTTGTCCTTCAAAACCCTGCCCAGTTTTCGTTTATTCTTTGTCCTTGGTTCCCACATGAGTATATCCTACCTAGATACCCTTTCATCATCTTGACCTCAGAAGAATTCCCCTTCCAGGAAATTGACTGGTTGTGGTTAATGTCACTGTGCCACCTGGATGTTTGAGAAGAACCTTCCCTTCAGGGAAGATATCATAGGTCTTAAAAAAGTAAATTCTTAATATATTGCTTGACACACAAGCATTGACTTCCTCTTAGTGTCTGTCAACTAACTGAAGAGGAATGGAGGGGAGACTGAACTTCCCTGAAACATTCTGGGGTGAAATCAGTCATCTCAACTGGATTTCCATTGCCAAGCTTCCTAAAAAAGGAGTTTGCACTTGTAGTCTCCACTTCCTTACCTCTTATTCACTCTTAATCATGCTGCAGGCTATCTTCTGCACCCACCAGCACACGGATGCCAAATTCATTGGGTGTTTCTCAGCTCTCATCTTGCTTGACCACTTGATGGCATTTGACATTAATGACCTGCATTTTAAGCTCAAAAATCAGTTCTACACAGAGTAGGGCAAAAGTAGGTTTATAGTTGTGAGTACACAATGCATGGAGTTTATTCTTGTATTATTATTTATTATTGTATTATTTTTCCATAGGAATGACTGGAAATTACTTTTGCCCCACCCTGTATAGGAGCCCAGATAGGGGAGGCTTGCTTTCACAGTAGTTTAGGTTGACCCCTGGTGATGTGAAAAGGTCCAGGAGTCCTGCCCTCCAGGAAACAGGGATGGGTTGGGTGAGTCCTAATTCCTGTTACATTATCTCCTCTGGAATAATTTTTTGTTTTTTACTTAAAGTGAAAGTGAGCCAGAACCGGTTTAGCTCAGTGGATAGAGCATTGGCCTGTGGACTGAAAGGTCCCAGGTTCAATTCCGGCCAAGGGCATGGACTTTGGTTGCGGGCACATCCCCAGTAGGGGGTGTGCAGAAGGCAGCTCATCGATGTTTCTCTCTCTCATCAATGTTTCTAACTATCTATCCTTCTCTCCCTTCCTCCCTGTAAAAAACTAATAAAGTATATTTTTAAAAATTAAAAAAAATAAAGTGAAAGTGAGTTTATTAGTGAAGCAGTGAGACAGAGAATGGGCTCCTCCATTGACAGAGCAGTCTCCTGTGGAATTCTTGAAGGAGCTGAGGGTGTGTGACCTGGAGAAGGGAACTGTGGGGGAAGCTTCCTGGGCTCCCAGATCTTGGGAGGGCTCTGCAAGGAAGAGATGGAAGTCTCATTCTCTGTAGTTTCTAAAGACATACGTCAGGGTGTAAGTTACAAGGAGACAGATTTTAGTGTATTACTAAGAAAGGATGGTCTAAGAATTCCAAAATTAGAGCTGAAGCAGCATGTTTCTTGTGTGTGGTAGTGGTTGGGTAGAGGTGGCCTGGTTTCATTTTAGCTCAACAAAACTTACAAGACATGGTCCCTCTGCTCCTCTCATTTCACATTCTTCCCAGGTGACCTTAATCTATTCTTATGTCTTTAATTTTACTTCAGTTACATTAATGATTCAGCATTTTGTATATCCAATCCAGACCTCTCTTTAAAACTGGATACTGCCGAAACCGGTTTAGCTCAGTGGTAGAGCGTCGGTCTGCGGACTGAGGGGTCCAGGTTCGATTCCGGTCAAGGGCATGTACATTGGTTGTGGGCACATCCCCAATAGGGGGTGTGCAAGAGGCAGCTGGTCGATGTTTCTCTCTCATCAACATTTCTAGCTCTCTATCTCTCTCCCTTCCTCTCTGTAAAATATCAATAAAAATATATATTTTTTTAAAACCTGGATACCTAAGGGGGAGGGGCAATGGTAAGATATGTACAAATATAATACCTTAATAAAAATAAATAAAAAGTAAATAAAACTGGATATCTAGCTGCCTCTTAGATATCATCCCACTTCTGAGTGTCTCCTAAGCACCTCATGCTCAGTAGATATTGAGAGCTTACCATGTGCCAGGCATCTACCTAAAATCGCATTCCCAAACTCGTGCCTTCTTCCAGTGGTGTACTAGGGGTGAGGCAGTGGGAGCAGTCCACCCTGGTTTGGGCAGAAAAAAGGATACAACAATAATAAAATTGACTAAATCTTGGTCCGCTCTGGGTGGCAAGTATGCTCTCTCTGCCCTGTCTCCTTTATATCTGTCTTAGTAGCATGAAGCTAGCCAATGCATAAACTTGGAATTGAGTTCCGCTTTCTCTCACTGCTCCACATTCCCTTCAGTCCTCCATTACATCTTCAATATCGATATATATGACAGCTATGTCGTCACCTGGCTGCTACCCAGCTTTATTTAGTGTATTGTTCTTGATGCTTTGGAACCGGAACCATCACAGTAAACACAACTCTTTAAACATTCTCTGTTGCCTGTAACTAAGTTCTTCCCTTAGCAATAAAACTATGTTCCCCAGCTGATATTTTGTGTCTTCCCCCATCCTTTCATGCACTCCAGTGCTCCAACTTAAGGCTGTTTTATCTACTCTCATTGTCCAGTCCACTGAACAAACTGGGAGCCCCTTATGGGTAGGCATTAAGTAGTACTCTTTTAAAAAAATATAAATTATTGTTTAAAGTATCACATAAGTCTCCTTCCCCCCCCCCCCATTGACCTCTCCCTGGTTGCCCCCACCCACCAACACATGCCCTCACCACTCCCACCCCGTCTGTGTCCATTGGTTATGCTCATATGAATGCATAAAGTCCTTTGTTTGATCCCTTACCCCTCCCCCCCCCATCCTCATAAGTTGGACAGTCTGTTCGATGCTTCTATGGCTCTAGTTCTATTTTGGTACATCAGTTTATGTTGTTCATTATATTCCACATATGAGTGAGAATGTGTGATATTTATCTTTCTCCCGCTGGCTTATTTCATTTAGCATAATGCTCTCCAGGTCCATCCATGCTGTTGCAAATGGTAAGAGTTCCTTCTTTTTTATAGCAGTGTAGTATTCCATTGTGTAGATGTACCACAGTTTTCTAATCCACTCATCTGCTGATGGGCACTTAGGCTGTTTCCAAATCTTAGCTATTGTAAATTGTGCTGCTATGAACATAGGGGTGCATATTTCCTTTCTGATTGGTGTTTGTTTTCTTGGGATATATTCCTAGAAATGGGATTACTGGATCAAGTGGAAGTTACATTTTTAATTTTTTGAGGAAGCTCCATACTGTTTTTCACAGTGGCTGTACCAACCTGCATTCCCAACATCAGTGCAAGAGGATTCTTTTTTCTCCACATCCTTTCGAGTATTTCTAGTTTGTTGGTTTGTTGATGATAACCATTCTGACAGGTGTAAGATGGGACCTCATTGTTGGTTTGAATTGTATCTCTCGGATGATTAGTGACGTTGAGCATGTTTTCAAGTGACTCTTGGCCTTCTGTATGTCTTCTTTTAAAAAGCATCTATTTAGGTCCTTTGCCCATTTTTTGATTGGATCATTTATCTTCCTTTTGTTAAGTTGTATGAGTTCTCCATAAATTTTATAGATTAAACACTTATCTCTGATATTGGTAAATATGTTCTCCTGTGAAGTGGGCTTTCTTGTTGTTTTGTTGATGGTTTCTTTTGCTGTACAGAAGCTTTTTATTTTGATGTAAACCCATGTGTTTATTTTCTCCTTAGTTTCCATTACCCTAGGATCCATTACCCTAGGATCTGTAAAGATAGTGCTATGAAAAATGTCTGCTATTTTGCTGCATATGGCTTCTTTTAGGATTTTTATGGTGTCCCGTCTTATGTTTAAGTCCTTTATCTATTTGAGTTTATTTTTGTGTAGAATGTAAGTTGGTGGTCTATTTTCATTTTGTTGCATATATCTGTTCAATTTTTCCAGTATTGAAAAGACTATCTTAACTCCATTGTGGGTACTCTTGCCTCCTTTGTCAAATATTAATTAAACATAATGGCTTGGGTCAATCTCTGGTTTCTCCGTTCTGTCCCATTAGTCTATAGGTCTGTTCTTGTGCCAGTACCAGGCAGTTTTGAGAACAGTGGCTCTATAGTCTAGTTTGATACCTGGTATTGTGATCCTCTAACTTTGTTCTTCTTTATCAAGATTGCTGCAGCTATTCAGAGTCTTTTTTTATTCCAGATGAATTTTTGGAGAGTTTTTTTCTAGGTCTTTGAAATTATGCCATTGGTATTTTAATGGGGAATGCATTGAATCTATAGATTGCTTTGGGTAATATGGACATTTTAATGGTATTGATTCTACCAATTCATGAACACAATATATTTTTCCATTTTTTTATGTCTTCCTCTATCTCTTTTTTCAGCATCCTGTAATTTTCTGAGTACAGGTTTTTTACTCCTTGGTTAAATTTATTCCTAGGTATCTTAATTTTTTTTGTTGCAATGGTAAATGGAATTGTTCTTTTTGTTTTTCTTTCTGTGAGTTCATTATTCGTATATAAAAAAGCCATAGCTTTCTGGGTGTTAACTTTGTATCCTGCTACATGGCCGAATTCATTTACTAAGTCTGGTAGTTTTTTTATGGAGTCTTTGGGGGTTTCTATGTACAGTATCATGTCATCTGTAAATAAGGACAGTTTCTTCTTTTCCAATCTGGATGCCTTTTATTTCTTCTTCTTGTCTAATCACTATGGCTAGTACCTCCAGTACAATGTCGCACAGGAATTCTGAAAGTGGGCATCCCTATCTTGTTCCTATTCTTAGGGGAAATGGTTTTAGTTTTTGCCCATTGAGTATGCTGTTGGCTGTAGGTTTGTCATATGTGGCCTTTATCATGTTGAGATATACTTCCTCTAATCCCACTTTGCTGAGAGTTTTTATCAAAAATGGGCATTGGATTTTGTCAAAAGCCTTTCTGCATCAATCGATATGATTATGTGATTTTTTTTTTGTCTCTCAATTCTCGTCCTTCTGCATGCTCTTTATTTGCAAAAAGCCTATCACTGGAGACTTAAATATGAATGGAAGTCTCTGCCCAGCTATCTCTAATCCAGTTTCTTTCCTCTCCGCTGTAACAAAACAAGAAGCTAGTACACTGAAGAGAACATAGGCTTTGGAGTGAGACAGACCTGGGTTCAATTCTTGGCACTGTCATTTTTTAAGATGTATTATCTTAGGTAACCCCTCTGAATCTCATTTTCACATCTGTAAAATATAGGCCATAGTACCTACCTCACATCACCCTTCTAAAGAATAATGTGAAACTTTCAGTAAGATACTTAGAATATCAGAAAATAGTAGCTGCTGATATTATTTTGAACTAGAAGCCCAGTGCACGAATTCATGCATGGCTGGGGTCAGGCTGGCCTGGCCCCAGTCGGGATGGATAGGAGTGGGCCTGTCTGGAGGAGGAGACGGTAGGAGGTTGGCTGGCCAGCCCGCTCTGATTGGGGCTCGATGAGGGCTGGGCCAGCTGGGGGGAGGGGCTGCAGGTGATTGCCGGCAGACCCTACCCCCCCCCATTGAGTTGGGGGACCAGCGGCTTGGGGGAGGGGCTCTGCCCCTGATTGGAGTGAAGGAAGGGCAATCAGGAGGGGCTGCAGGAGGTTGGCCAGCCATCCCTATTCCCTATTGGGGCGGGGGGGGGGGAGGGGAGGTTGGACAGCCAGCCCTAATCCCCCACTGGGCCGGTTCACTGGCTGCAGTGGGCGTCATAGCAACCAGTTATTCCTGCATTCCAGTCGCTGGCTTTTATATATATAGATAGTCTTCAGGTTTTCACATTTGGATCTGAGGGCTGGATATGAAGCTCAATGTCCAGGGTGCTGGAGGTGGGGGTCCTTTCTTGGGTGAGTGGGTCCCATGGCTAATGGTGGGCTTTTTGAGGTCCGTTTGTCTATGGACTTTAGGTTAGATTTCCTAGCTTAAGACTCCAACTGGGACATGTGTGTGCCCAACCTGTTTTCTCTTCCCTTTCTTGTAGGCTCCCGGGCCAGTGCCAGTACTTGGGCTTGCCAGTGGCAGATTACTTCAAGCAGTGGATCAATCTGAAAAAGGTACTGTGTCCGAGCCCCACTTGGGGGCTTCGTCGGGTTCTCCTGTGCTCAGAGCTCCCCTCCCTTGCTTTCTTTTCTCATTCTGTTTTTTTCTTTTTGTTGTTCTCATCTCCTTTTCTTTCTGTTCTTCTCTTTTCTCAACATCCCTGTTTCCTCTTCTCTAGCTAATATGCCTTGGAAGGTTGTGGTTATTTCTGGGAGTGGGGAGCTGCTTGTGAGGACCGGGCTGCTGAGTGGAGTATGACACTTCCCTATTTGGTGTCACCCAGATGTGCAGAGAAGTTCCAGTTAAGGGGGCGTTCCAGGTTCTTGCTCAGAGCTGAATCTCTGGGCTGAGTTGTACTATCTGTGGGAGAGATGCGGTTCTAACTGAATCTCTGGGGAACTCTCCTCCACTAGGGAGGCTCATCCCCATAAATCCTTCTAAAGTAAGATCAACAGCCCCGGGCAGCCTCAGGAACCCATGCCACCAGTCAGCTATGACTCCCAGGAAGCTCGGAGGAGGGAAAACACCAGGGGTCAGAGTAGTGGCTGCCAGGGGGTCAGAGAAGAGAGGTTATTGGAGGTCAGGCTGGGATCCTGAGTTGGGTCTTGAACTGGGCATATTCAAGGAAGATGCGATATGGGTCTGAGGAGGAGAGGCTATCTAGGCAGAGGAAGTAGTGTGCTTTTGGTGTGTGTGGAGCTAGAGCTAAGTGAGCATGGGAAGGAGCGGTGAGAGAGAATGACCCTGGACTTTGTGCCATAGGTCTCAGGGCAGCCATTATTTGTGGCAACATTTGTGAACTCTTTTGCTTTTCCATGGTGCGTAGGTCCTCTGCACTCTGCATTGTTTATACTTTGACCCCTATCCATCTTTCCTGACTCACATACCCCCTCCCCCACTGCCTCCTGCACCCAAACAATAGCTGCTTACTACCTGCCATCTTTGGCTGTGGAAGCCAGGCTCTGTGCTTCCTTCAGCTCTTGAACTACTACCTTACTTCTCTCTGAAATGCCCCCTCGTCATCTTCATTGGGTATTTTCCCTCTTCTTGAAGATTCAGCTCAGGTATCACCTCTGCAATCAAGTCTCTGGCCTTGAGGCTCCTTAACACTTTGGATCTTGGAGTGGTGAAACGGAGTCTGTGTGTGTGTTTCCTTACAGCCATGGCTGTTTGGAGCACAGAGACTGAATCTGGTTCCTTCCTGTGTCCCCTGTGGCCAGATCAGGGCTAGGTGGAGAGTATGTGCTCTGAATGATTGCCGGTGTCTGGCTGGTCTTTGAGAGCTGGCTCCACAGAGGCCCTCTCACTCGGGATTTGACAGAGTTGCACGCGTGGGTGTGGTTAGGTCTGCGCTCCTAGAAGACGGCATGCCAGCTGTCAGAGTGCATCTGAGGCTGCTTGCTGGCCTTGGCAAATGCAATGTGAAGGCCCGGCCAGGCGAGGCAGGCGCTGACCATGAACAATTGCTCTGTGAAGTTCACTAGACTTTTTGGTATATGGATCGCTCCCTGCCTCTAGGTTCCTAGGCAGAAAGGCAGGAAAGCAGCCGACCCATGTGGTAATATTGCCACTCAGGGCTACCTTGGTGCTGCTGCAGGTGGAAGTGGGCTGCCTGAGCCTGTTCAGCGTGGTTCTCTGCCAGAGTGTGCTGAACCATAGAGGGGGAATGGGCACAAGGGGAAACTGAGGACACTATTCCCAGTTGGTCTTGTGATGGCTCCATGGGAGGTAAACTTAGCAGGTCTAAGAAAAAACAAGAGGCCTAACCCCTTCCTTCCTGTCCTCTAGCCACATCATGTTGCAGCTTTGCTTGAAGGTCCAGCAGGAGAGATGTTTTAATTCCAGACTTTGGTTCAGTCCTGTCAGCAGCCATTCAAATTAGGGCGGCTACAGGGCCCTGGATGTCCAGGGGCATGGCGATCTTTCTGTTGTTTATACTGCATGACTTAGCGCGGGCTACACAAAGATACCTGCTCCCTTAAAAAGAGTAACTACAAAAGCAAGACCGGAGAGGTCATTGCCAAGGTTGTGGGGGTATCATGCAAAAGCCTTAATCCATGTCTCTTTCCCCATACGTGACCCACGCTCTGACTATCTACAGGATCCTCTCCTGTCCTTTATCTTACTTTGTCCCTCCTTCCTTTCCTTCTCTTCTCCTTTTCAACTCCCCTACAGAGCTTTTCCCCACTAAAAAAGTGGGAGGGTTCTGGTCTGCTTGGCCACCTAGATCTGCCTAGTAAGGAAGCAACTGTGAATGAATTCTCCATTCCCATTTCCTAAGGCCTCTAATCTGAGGAAAGGCAAAATGTTGTTTTTCAGCCGCCCTCTCCTGACTGGAAATGGTGCAGGTGGCATCAGGGAAAAAGCAGCTTTTAATGACAAGATTTCCACATCTCCTGACTTCACCTACTTCCCCTGTAGCAGAGTGGAGCAAGCCAATGTTTGCTGACATTTGGAGTGTCATTGAATGATCTTATACTCATATTGAACTGTCAGCTTAGAGAGGACTTGGGGCCCTGCTCTCAGCTCCCTCCAGGAGGTCAGAGCTTCACTGAGGGGCCAGGAGAATACACACACACACACACACATACACACACACACACACACACACGTGCACACATGCCCATGTATAGTCATGCGAATGCATACACCCAAGTGGGCATACCCAAAATTGCTAATATGTATACATACAGGCATACATACATAGTCACATAGTCACCTGTGGAAATATACAGACATAATGTGTTTTACATATTCATAGAGTGCAAAGACACATGACTATAAAGAATCATACATGTCTTCGTCAATAAACAGATTTCCTTGAGTGCCTTCTGTGTTCCAGGTACTGAACCAGGCCCCAGAGATATAACAGAAAAGATGGATGTTAAATAATTTTAATTATATTATAACACTAAAAATGTCAGAGTCATGTGGACTTGACCCGTGGAGTTGAAGAATAGTTCCCTGAGGGGTGGCTAAGCTGGGATCTGGAGGATGAGCAGGAATTGGCTAAGGCTGTGGCAAGGCCCTGAGGTGAGAAGAAGCCTGGCAGCTTCGTGGAGCTAGAATGTAAGTTCCGTCACAGGAGAGAATTTTTGCCTCTTTTGCTCACTATTCTGGCCCCATCACTAATCATCCTTTGTTGAGTGAATGATGGCCTGAAGCATCGTGGGTGTGGGGAATGAGCAGGATGGCATGAGGTGAAACTGGAGGGGGAGCTTCTAGGCCACACATTAGACTTTGGTCTTTGTCCTTAGGGTAAGGGGAAGCTAGTAAAGGTACTAAGCGTAGGAGAGGCTTCAAAGGAGAGCGAAAGGGCAAGAGCTGTGATGGGGCAAGTGTGGGGTTGGGGCAGTTTTGTGGTTTAAGATGGAAGACACATGTGCTTGCTTGTAGGCACTATTAGAGAAGGGAAGGTTGAAATATAGGAGGAAGAAAGGTCTCTGAAAAGGTAAAGGAGATAGGGTGGGAAGCCCAGGTTCTTGAAACTGGCTGTCTTCAAGAGGAAGGTCCCTCTTCCATTGTGATGGGAAGAAGAAGGTAGCTGCACATAGATGCATGCAGGCTGTGGGTCTGATGATGACTGGTTGAAGCAGTTCCCATCTGATGGCCTTTTCTCTATGAAGTAGATGAGTCATTTGCTGGTAACAAATGAGGGAGAGATGGGAAGGTTTGGAGAAAGTGGAAGAGAATTGCTATATTTTAGTAAATAGAAGTATAAGCTGAATTGAGAAGTATTTTAAGATTTTAGGCAGTGCTCAGGATTCAGTTGGGGCTGATGACATTAATTTGTAGTGGAACTATTGTGCTCAGTGACATGATGTATTTAGCAGAGCTCAGCTGCCTGGCTATGGGCATGCAGACGACAGACATTTAGCCTGGCCAGTGTTGCTCAGTGGTTGAGCATCAAGGAACCAAGAGGTTGCCGATTGATTCTCGGTCAAGGCACATGCTCAGGTTACAGGCTCGACCCCTGAGGGGGAGATGGAAAGAGAGAGGGGGAACATGCAGGAGGCAGTTGATTAATGATGTTTCTCTCTCATCAGTGTTTCTATCCCTCTTCCTTCCTCTCTCTCTTAAAACCAATAAAAACATATTTTAAAAAAGAAGACAGACATTTAGAGTCATCCAGGGTAGAGATTTTCCCATGAAGTGTGATGAAAGGAACAAAGGAGTTGAAGATATTGTCAAGACAGTGGTTGCCAAGATGGACTATGAGATCTAAAGTGGGTACTGAGGGAAGTGAAGACAGCAAGGGGCCTGATGGAAAAAGTAGATAGGTCCTGGTAAGATGAGGAGCAGTTATATCGGGTATAGTTGAACATGTCAGATGGAAGGATAATAGATTATCTTTAGACAGTAGGATATCTGAATTAGTGATTTCAGAGATGGGGCAGTTATAGGTATTAGCAAGTTCCAAAATTGCCCATGGGAGTGGGTAGCTAAGGTTGGGTGGAAGAGAATATTGTCCTATATAATAAAAGCCTAATATGCTAAAGAGTCTGACCATTTGTTCAACCATTCAACCAGTCACTATGATATACACTGACCACCAGGGGGCAGATGCTCTGACCAGTAGGTTAGCTTGCTGCTGGGGTCCAGCCATAGGATGTGAATAGATATATACATGCATACATTATATACCTGCTCATATATGTACATACAAGTCATGTCCATCAAACTAAGCCAGGCAAGTTTGTGCACAGTGGCCAGGAATTCCCTCTGAAGTCTGAACCTGTCTAGATGGGCTTTTGGAGAAGCAGGCATGCAATGCAGCCTTAGGAGGATTCTGAGTCAGTCCTGGCAGAAGTTGTAGGGATGGGGGTCACCTAGAATTTAACAGACCCAGCTGTACCAGGGCGTGAAGATTGCTGCTCCACTTTTCTTCTACCATCTGTGCTATGCCCTGCTGTAATTTCTGGGTGCTCTGAAGGGGTGGGACTGGGACCAGCTGGGACAGAGTAAGGAAGAAGAGACCTTCTTGGGTTCCTCCAAGAAGCATTTTGCCTCCCCTCCCCTGGAGGTGGACAGCAAAAGAAACTGCTAAGGGAGGGTTGGTGTCTACGATTGAGTACGACTTTTCCTGACCTTGGAGCATTCCGAGTCCCAATCAGCGCAGTAATAAATTAAGGGCTTATGGAGGAATAAATTCTCGACCTTAATGAAGTTCTTTGCTGGGGGCCATAGGCAGGTCAGCAGGTCGGGGATGAAGCAGATTGGAGGCTCCAGCAAGTGAGCTAAGCTAGCTGGGGAGCCATCAGTGGAAGGATCTGAAACTGTTGGCCAGATCACTTTTTGGTGGTATGGAGATAACGCTGCATGCGTGATACGCAGCTTGACAGAGGCTGGGACTCTTATAGCATGGCAGCTGCATGGTGCTGGCTGCAGATTGGGGCTTTTCAGAAGCTGATTTGGAAAAAAAAAAAAAAAACAGTAATGAAACAAAAAGGAAAACTAAGAGAGGCATGAGGATCTAGGGGCCCTGTGAGGTGTTTGTTTTGCTTTATTAAAGGAGTGAGGAGGACCCCTCAATGGTAGGAACCAGACGGGGGCTGTGGTCCAGGTCTTTGGCATCATCTGAAATACAGTGTTGTCTGTGGGGCAGCAGGCAATTATAGGCGTGGAAGCCAGTTCTGAGGCCAGGAAGTTGAGGGCCTCTAGCTACCTTTGGGAAGAAATACTTGCACAGAGGACAAGACACGGGCACCAGGTGTAAATGAGGGAGAGGTGGGGGAACCGACAGTGACAAAGAGGACAAGTGAGAGCGCAGCCTGGAGTTTGTGCTGGGTTTGATGCTCTAGTCCTGCGAGGGGCCAGTTTGGGGGCTGGGGGTTACTGAACTATAGAGCTGAAACTAGACGCCAGGCCTCAAGGCTCCACAGCCTGAGCCTTTTCTCCCTTCATCCCTTCCTCTGCAACCTCTGCCCTTGGGGATGAGCTCTCGGGATGCAGTCCAGAGGGTGCAGTGCTGTATTTGGAGTCAGGGGCAGGCAGTTGGAGCTAGAGAGAATGTCTCCTTTCCTCTCATCTTCCTGCCCGATGGCGGAGTGCCCTGCCTGGGCTTTTCCTTTAAATATGTCTTACAGCTGTCTGAACTCTGAAATTTCTTTCACTCCTTCCCTCGCCTTGTTAACATGTGTTGCCTTTGGGGTAATCAGGGAAAAAATATTATGTCCTTTTACAATTACCGGGTTTTGGAATATTAAAATGTCTCGCTGCATCGGCACTGTTATTTTGATTGGTATTCTAACCTTTGACTAGCCCATAAAGCGCGCCGCTCCTGAAGCCAATATTGCAGGACTGAAATTTAATTCCGAAATGATTCCAGATAATAGGGAGACAGATAATATATGCATGAAGGATATTATGTTTGGACTAACTGCAGCAGGGCCAGGGCTGGGGAGCTGAATAATAGCCCAGAGTGAGTTATAATCTGTGGGACAGAAATGCCTTACTGTCAGGGCCAGGAAAGGAACTCTTAAATCAAAGGCCTGGGAAAGGGTACGATTGCAGTGTGCTTATTTTGACAGGAAGGACTCCAGAGTCAGGAGGATAGGTATGGAAGGCTTTGGCCCACCCTTTCTCTTTGGCAAGCTACCATTGGCCCTGGATGATCTGGCTCATGGTAGCATCCCTAACTTCATATCTCCTGCTCCTCTAACTTCCAGCAATATCAGACTTCTTACTGCTCTTCAGATATACCTGGTTGTTTAATTTCTCTTTGCTTATTCTGTTTCCTTTGTTTACATTGCCTTTCTCCTTTTAGTGTGTTGGAAAAACTCCTGTTCATCCTTCAAAACCTTCGTTTGTGAAGCCTTCTCTGATGTTCCCATACCTCTGGTAGACAGTTAATCACCTCCTTCTTTGTATGATTTCAGTACTCTGTAATGTCTCACATGCTTTTGTGATCGTCTGCTTACATGTTTATGGTTCCTACAAGACTGAGCCACTTGAGGTCTACATACCAGCCATTTCTGTATTTCCAGTGCTCAGCACCGGGCCTGGCACACGTTGGGGACCAACAAGCATTAGTTGGGTACAGGGCACCCCACACTGAGTACAGGGCTTTGCTATAGGCTCCAGAGTCTAGAAGCCTGTTCCCCTGCCAGATTTCCAGACAAATCGACTTAGAGAAGTTAAGTAACTTGCCTAAGGCACATACCCAGGAAGAGTTAAAGGTAGGATTTGAACCCAGGTAGGCGTATCCAACCTGGCATGGAGTTGGAGGCCAGGAAAGGAAAGACAGAAACACACTTCCCTGGCTTCTTCCTTCCATAGCTCAGGTCTTGAGTCCTCTTTGCTGGAGACTGCACTGGTTCTTCACATTCATGGGACTCAAGTCCTGGAAAGGGTTGTGCCTCCTGTTGCTATTAATGACCTTTGGACAGTTACTTCACACAAGACACTTCTCTATTATGACTTTTACCTACCTTGAGAAAGGTACCTAAGTGTGATTTCGGAGAGCTCTTAGGGAGGTGGACGGGCAGAGTACATGGAGCTCTTAGTAATGTCTGAAAATTTCACAGACATCCCTTCCCCTTAAGCACTTGGTGAAACTTATATTTAGGTGTATGTGATAGAGAAAATATATAATGAAAAAAGCTACAGTGAATTTGGTTGGCTTTTAAATGGATTTATATTTTGTTAATTACAATGCTACCTATTTGTCCATAAGCCTGGACAGATAGTAAGGCTATATATGAGACTTACCTTCACTTAGTCTTCAGGTGATGCTTGGTGTATACACTGGCCCCTGGGGATGTGGCTCACAGGCTGGAAAGCATTGGTACAAGAGAAAAAGTTCAGGAGCCAGATGAGCCTTGCTCAAACTTCTAATATCACTGCCAACTAGCTGTGGCAAGTGATCTGGAGCAAGTTCCCTAACCTCCCTGAACCTTTAAAAGAGGACGAATGCCCTGGTCCGTGTGGTTAGAGCAGTTAGCCTGCGCACCAAAGGGTTGCTGTGCGATTCCCAGTCAAGGGCACTTACCTGGGTTGTGGGTTCACGCCCTGCCCTTCGTCAGGGCATGTGCACGAGGCAACCAGGCATGTGTCTTTCTCACATCGATATTTGTTTTTTTCTCTCTCTCTTCCTCCCTCCTTCCCTTTCCTTCCTTTCTACTCTCTCTCTCTCTGAAAAGCAATGGGGGAAATATCCTCAGGTGAGGATTTAAAAGACATTTTTTAAGTGATGTTTTTAAAAAACCTGTTTTAAAAAATTATGGCTAATTTTTTACATACAGAACTTAGTCTCAGTAGACTTAGTTTAGAATTTTAACTTGGATTTACTAGCTGTGGGTTTTAGGAAAGTCACTTCACTTCTTTCAGCCTCAGTATTTTCCTCTGTAACACCGGAAGAGCATTATCCACCCTGGAGTTGTCCTGGGACTGAGATGATAGCCCTGTGCCCGTGCTCTCCCTGGTCCTTGCGCTGTCTTCTTCACCCTGGGAGCCTAATCATCTCACCAAGGCTACAGCAGTGAAGGAGACACGAGCTCAAGGCAGACATACCAGCCCCTGTGGGCAGGAGCTAAGAAAAGAGACGCCAGTGGAACCCAAGGGAACACTGGGAAGGGGGAGCCAGATCCCATCCTTGGACTAACTGACCCTCAGCTCACACTGAGCAGCAGGGTTGATCATCTCATTGTCCTTGAATGTCAGCTGCCATCAGCATGTCTGTTGTCCAGTGAAGTACAGCCACATTCACCTTTGGACAGTTGCTGGCTCTGTCACCTACCTGTGTTATGACTTTGAACAAGTTCGTTCCCTTCTCCTAACCTTGGTTTCCTCATTTGTAAAGTAGAGATAATAATAATAAATAGGTGCTGCTCTGAATGCTTTATATAAATTCAATCCTCAAACAACTCTTTAATTACAATTATTAGCCATCTTACAGATGAGGAAACTGAGGTACAAGATGTTAAATACCTTTGATGAGGTTCAGCAGTGAGTGATGGAGTAGGCTGGTGCACCTAGGCAGTAGGCTGCAGAGACCATGCTCTGAACTTTCTTGCTCTGTTGTCTCCTTGCACAGGAGAAGGAGCCATTTTCACTTGGCATGCAGGAGAGAAAGTCAACAAGGGTTTCATAAGGAAACACTTGAGTTGAGCCTTAAGAGAAAATAAGTTTGCCCTATCCGGTTTGGCTCAGTAGATAGAGCGTCGGCCTGCGGACTCAAGGATTCCAGGTTCAATTCCGGCCAAGGGCATGTACTTTGGTTGCAGGCACGTCCCCAGTGGGGGGCGTGCAGGAGGCGGCTGATCGATGTTTCTCTCTCATCGATGTTTCTAACTATCTCTTTCCCTTCCTCTCTGTAAAAAATCAATAAAAATATTTTTTTTAAAAGAAAATAAGTTTTCAGGTTTCTTTAGGCTACTGATTGCATGAGCTGTGTGTGTGCCTCTTCCCGGAGGAAAAGCAGAGCAAGTGTAGTGAGGAACCGTTGCCCAGTTCTACAGTGGAGTGAGCCTAATCCGCCTTCTAGGAATGAGGCAGCTCCAGAAAACTGCCATGTTATGTCCACGTGAGGAAAGCAAGAGTCAATGGGCCTGGATGGCAGGGAGAGAAAAAGACTACCATCCCTTATGGCACTGTTGATTGTGTGCTTCTGGCAAAGTGTGGCAAATTACAATGTGAGAAATCAGCTAGGAATGTTTGTAAAGTTTTCAAGAGCAGGTGCTTGGTGTGCGGGTAGGCAGCCTGGCACAGCCTCAGCCAGGGAGCTGAGCTGGCCTGCCTTGTTCTACCAAGTAAGTGTGCGAAAAGTGGGAGGGAGCCGGGGAGGGGATCAGCTCAAGGCAGGTGTGATTCTTTCTACCTTCGTGAGGTTCCCTGCAGCTGCTGCAGGTCCACCTCTACCCTGAAGTTGCTTGCAGTGCCCTCAATTGTGGGTCTGTCTGCCTCTCACCGGCTGCTGCTTGGAGTCTGCCCTGTCAAGCGATGCTCCCTCTTCGTCCTGGTACAATTGTGAGCCTCCTCTGTCTTTCTCTCATGTCCTTGAGGAATTTTGAGCTCGCTCTGGAACAAGGGAGAGAGGGGAGCTCTCCTTGGTCTGTTTAAGGCCTGGATTTAAACCTGAGCATCCTGTCCATAGTGTCCAGACTCTAACCCTTGGGCCAGGTTTTAGGGCCTATGGGAGCCAAGTCCATGCCTCTTGCTCGTTGAGTGTGGCCTAATCTGTTCCTGTGCAGGACCACAAGCCACTCAAAGAAAGGAACCAGATCTGCTCCTTCTCTGAATCCACAGAGGGGTCCTCAGGAGGCTAGTAGAGGCCTGGATGCTGAGAAAGAGCTGAGGGCACTGGGAGAGAGGCAAGGAGGGGTGAGGCAGCAAGGGGAAGTAGACTCATCAGTATTCAGTATTAAGTCTGAGAAAGCTAAGGAAACCCTTAAAAATCTCCCAGGAATTTTTTTTTTTTTTGCTTTCTTTTTGTTTTTGTTGTTGCTGCTACTGTTACTCTGGACCCTGGAAACTGGGTGGGAGGAGTAACACAAGAGTAAAGGACAGGAGACTTCCTCGAAGTCAGGTGGTCAGCCCTGCCTCCCATCTCCCACTTGCCCCGCAGACCACTCTGGAGAGGCAGGCTTGACCAGGTCTGTGGGTATTAATAATAGAGCACCAACATATTGATCCCCAGTTGGCGCTAGCCTCTCTGCTAGGTGCTTTACACACATTATTGCGTTTAATTCTCAGCTACTCACCAAGGAGGGGGCTGTGGTCCCTATTTTACCGGTGCTGGAATGGAGACTGGGAGAGATTAAGGAGCTTGCCCAAGGCCACATGACCAGGATGTAAATCCATTTTCTCTCTTTCCATAGGTTTCTTTTTGTCACTTGTTCCATTGCAGATACCACCTAAGGGCAGTTCCTTTGGCCTGGCCTGGTTTAAGCTGGAGGCCTGGACAAACACATACCAGCCTTTGCTAGTGGTATGATCAGGGAAAGTCAGTGATTAGAGAGGAATAGGAATCGGTTTCCCAGGTCTCTGGGGAGTGCCACCTGTTATTTGGGGATCTGTGTATGTAAGATGATATGCCCCTGAGCACATGCATGTCTTTACATGTTTAAAGAAGTATATCTCTCTGTGTGGGGGTGTTCGTGTGTACTTAGGTGTGTGCACATGCCCCCATGTAGGAATATGGTAAGGACATAGGTACGGGATCTGTGGTTTAACTCAGGCCCCTGGAAGTGGGCAGATGAAGCCCTTGTCTCTCGAGGACAACGTGCAATACAAAGAACCCTTGACTGAACTTGAAGCTAGAAGATCAAGGCAAGGGCTGTGGTGTTTGGTCATTTGCCCTTTCTGAGGCCTCAGTTTCCTCACCTAACAAATAAGGTTGCTGGATGAAGTGATCCCTTTGCCATTCTTAGATCATTCATGGTATCTTAGGTTTCCTCTTTTTACTCCCAGCAAAAAAATGAGACAGATGCAAGAAGAGGGAGAGAAGTCCCTCCTTTACCCTCACCTACTTTGATCTTTAGCATTGAGACCACTCTACTATTGCACTGGGGAAAGTTTAGGGTCCAGGAAAGGCAGGGCATTGCCTGGCATCAGGTTAGGAGAGCTGGGGCTCAGGTGTTAGGGAAGCACAGTCTTCGAGTGGGATTAGAACAGAGTTTTGTCTATTCTGTCCCATTAATTAGCTATCAGTTCCCTGAAATTTCCAGATTTGACTAGCTGGGCCACTAGAGAAGGATAAGCATTGTGTGGACGTGCAGTGCAGTTCCTTCAGTGCTGGTGAGGACTTCTCTCTGCCGGTTGGATTTAGATCAGTCTGGACCTAAACCTCAACTCCGGTAGCAAGTGGCCTATGCTTTGCCAGGGCCAGGACATCTAAATTAACACCAAGCCACCAGTCACTCACTGAAGCCCTATTGTTAGAAAATTTAGACTCCTGTGAATCAGGTCTGTTTTCCACCTGTACAGAGATCATGGTCTAGCAAAGAAGATGGGTGGGTCAAGGCAGAAAGGGGTTGGGGGTGGGGAGGGAGAAAGCACAGTAGTAGTAGTAAGTGCAGTGATAGGCTATGTCAATGGTGTGTGTTAGTGTGTTTTTAAAAAATTATTTAAAATTCAGTTCCATATTAAGTTGGAATCTATAAGAGACAGAGACTACATGTCTTTATAGACTAGCATGTCTTTGTGCTCCCCTGCCTGTGCAACTTGATAAGCTCAAAGCTACCTGAATGAGAAGCCAGCCCTATGTCAAGGACCTTAAGGCAGCAGGGCCCTTGAGAGAGCATAGGCTGCCATGCTTGGAAAAGAGGAATGGCCCTCCTGGGGAGATGAGGTCCAGGCTAGTTACTTAGGAAGTGCTTGTGTGTGGGTGTGGACGGGTGTGCACAGGTATGAGCTCAAGTGTGTGTATGGCAATAGCTCAAGTGTGTGTAGGTCTGTCCTTATCACCACGACCAGTTCTTACATTGCTAGGCCTGAGCTTGGCATCTACTTGGCTGCAAGCAGGAGTGAAGGCTGTAGGCAGATCCCAGGACAGCCATGAGGCCTCCCCAGTGGTGTGTTTGCTGTGCCTAATTACCCGGCAGTTGTTTAACTATGCAAGCTGCATGCCTGCCTTTATTGCGCTGTGATTGCTGAGCTGCCTATGGGGAGTGTCATAAAAAGATATAAAATGCCCATTATCTGTCTGATGCCCTCCTCCTGGACTGTGGGTGTTTGTGTTTTATTTTATCTTTATGGCTCCAGGGAAGCTCTGTAGGAAGGAAAAGGGAGGGAAGAAAAAAGAGGGGAGAGGAGGCCCTACAGGAATTGAAGAAGCCCCTTCATGCTGTGGTCAGCCATGAGCTGAAGGGCTCTCCTGACCTGAGAGGAGAAGTAGAAATGGCGGGTCTCCAGGCTCAGGATGGTGCTTAGGAAATAAGGCCCGGATCTTCCCCTCCTCATCCAGCTGCAAGTCCTGCAGCTTATTTCCACTCTATCCATGCTAGCCTCCGCCCTGCACATATATCTACTGCCTTGGGCGCAGGGCAATCTGCAGAGGGTTCTGAGAATGATCTGTAGGAACGGTCTCTTATTGCCACTCAGTTCTTCACTGGCTTTGATTATTCAGAAGGCCTCCTGCCTCCTAGAGCTCCATAGCTTTGATTTGGTACAAATACTGTGGGTACCACCTCCTGCTCCTTGAAGCCTGCCATCCTTGCAGCTTCATCTTTCCTTTTCTTGCCAACTACATGATGGGTTCAGGCCAAGCCTATTCAAGAATTGACTGGGTCTTAAGGAAACTTCTTAGACCAGGAGAGGGAAGGGAATTAATGACTTGAGCACCTGCCTTGTGCCAGACAGAACCTGTGTATGGCACTGAGGCAGAGATCAGAGATCACAGGGGTCTTACCCTTGAAGAGCTCATACTATGTAACCAGAGTTCCAGTTTCACACTAGGTGTTGAATAAATGTTAGTCAAATGGGACTGAATTCAACATAGTCATTCATTCTCATGCAATAAATGGCTGTTGAGCACCTACTGGGTCAGGCACTCTGCCAAACACTGGAGATAAAATAGTGAACAAAACAGACAAAATTCCAGCCCTCAATGCTCATTGAAGTTTATTGGGAGAAGGATTAAAAGATTTAAACCCTGGATATCTAACTTCAAAAACCATGCCTTTTCAATCATGACATGTTGTTTACCATGCCTGAACCATCAAGCCCCAAGCTATCCCATACTGACTGTCTAACTTCCCTATTTGAAAAATCTTAGTCTACTGAATGAAGCACAAACTCTCTAGCCCATCCTTTGAGGACCCCCAAAATACCTTTCCAATTATCCCAAAATAGTTTATATGTTTCACTTCTAGGCCTTATTCACATTTGTTTCATTTGCCTATTATACCCTTTCTGCATCCCTGCCTACTGAACTCCCACTTATCCTTCAAGACCGGACTCCTTTATGTCCTCTGTGAAGACATCCACTTTCCCATTGGGAACTTCCTCCCCTTTAGACATCTAATTAAGTGTATAAGCATTGTGCCAGAGCTTTCCCTGCTTTGTTCACTGCTGGTGAGCCTTCTTCTATTATACTAGAGGCCTGGTGCACAAAATTTATGCATGGGTAGGGTCCCTAGGCCTGGCCGGCTATCAGGGCCGATTGGGGCCTTCCTTCCCCCAGTAGCCAGCTGGGGCCCTCCGTTCTGCACTGTCCACTGGTGGTCAGCACACATCATAGCGGGTGGTCAAACTCCCAGGTGGTCGAAATCCCAGGCAGCTGAACTAAGGGGACAATTTGCATATTAGCCTTTTATTATATAGGATTATACTTTAAAAGTTTTATTGAAATACTAGAGGCCCAGTGCACAAAATTTGTGCACAGCGCAAAGGATCCCCTCAGTCCAGCCTCTCCAATCCAGGACATCCCTCTCACAATCTGGGACCGCTGGCTCCTAACTGCTCACCTGCCTGCCTGCCTGATTGTCCATAACTCCCCCCCCCCCCCACACACACACACCAGCCTAGATGCCCGTTACTGCCCCTCTGCCAGCTTAGTCACTCCCAACTGCCCCCTTCTGCCAGCCTGGTTGCCCCTTATTTCCCCTGTACCAGCCTGGCCACCCCTTACTGCTCCCCCCTTCTGGCCTGGTTGCACCCAAATGCTCCCCTCTGCCAGCCTGGTCACCCCTAAATTCCACACACACACACTGGCCTGGTCACCCCATGCAGCCTGCTGTTCATTCTTTTGGTCATCCCTCGTTATCCCCCCTGCTAACCTGGTCGCCCATGCAGCCTGCTGTTCAGTCATTTGGTCGTCCCTCACTAACCCCCCTGCCAGCCTTGTCACCCCATGCAGCCTGTTGTTCGGTCCTGTGTTCAGTTGTTTTGGTTGTGACCACCCCTGGCTTTTTATATATTAGGTTAATTTGCATACCACACAATTCACCCATTTAAAGTGTACAATTCAGTGTTTCTTTGTATATTCATTGGGTTGTACAACCATCATCACCATCTAAGTTAACAGCATTTTTGTGCCCTCTGAAAGAAACTCCATCAGCAGTCACTTTCCAATTTCCCCCCAAATACCCTAGACCTAAGCAACCACTAACCTAATTTCTCTCTGTAAATTTGCCTACCCTTGCAATTCTGGGAATTTCTTATATGTGGCCCGTTGTAACTGGCTTCTTTTACTTAGCATAATTTTTTGAGATTCATCAATGCTGTATCATAGGTCAGTACTTTATTTCTTTTTATTGCTGAATAATATTCCATTGTATGGAGATGTCACATTTTATTTACTCATCAACTGGTAGACATTTGGATTGTTTCCACTTTTTGCCTCTTATGATGAATGCTGCTGTGACCATATATGCACAAGTTCACTTTATTGTTTTTGCTCTTTTAAAAAACACTTGTCTGTCTTTCCTAGGAGAGTGTGAACTCCTGACCCTGAGAGTAGGGGTCACTTCTTTATTGTTCATTACTGCATCCCCACCACTTAGTCCATGGTTAGCACTCAGTAAATGTCAATGGATGAATATATGCATGCTTTCTAACTCTTTTTACTCCTCTGGAGGTAATTAATAGCAAACTGTGGGACCTATTTTAAACCCATAACTCAGTTTTCCCTGTATATAACTGCATACACATATCCACCACCCATCTGAAGCATAAGTTCATTTGTCAGTATCCTCGATCATGCCTCTTTCATTCCACTGTTGATCTCTCTGGTGTAAGTTCTTGCCCAGAAATAGCTGATCTGAGAAATTTTTTCTGAGTTGCCCCCATGATCAGAGACAGCCTCTAACTTAGCACTGAGGCAGAAACCGATTCCACCTCCCTCTTTTCTTCCCTCTTCTGCTGAGGGGCCTGGATTGTTTTGTACACAGGGGGCTGAACCTGTTGGGGAACCTGGAGGGGGCATTGGGCTTTCACAGGCTGCCTTTGTGACAGTTCAAATGCCTGGGCATCTGGGGGAGGAGAAGATGCTACCCCTGCCACTCCAGTCAGTGGCCTATATGAACTGTAGAAGTAGAGGAATTTCTAGAACCAATAGCTCTGAGAGGTTAGTAGGACTAATATTTTTTTTCTTTGTACTAACTCACCCTAATAGTTTGAGCCCATAATTAGAATTGGTCTTTATTAGACTAATTAGGAGGTAGGAATGATGGTAGGAGGACATGCGGAGATGCATCAGGGTGTTGGGCAGTAAATCTAGGGTTTTAATAGGTTTGTTCCATAGTCAGGTGGTCTGGAAGGCTGACTTGGTAGCTGGGCCCCCTCCCCTCTCTCCTATTCCCATCACTCCTTGAAGTGGCCTTCACACTTTGCCGTCCTTGTCCTCGATGCTGGCGGCAGCTCTGGGATATGGGGGACTGGGGAGGGGGGGAGGAGACCCCACCCAGAGCTTCATTGCCTATGCACGCACCGTCCAGCCTGGCGGCATGATTACCTTGCTGAGAAATCCGTCCAGGCGCAGGGCTGCTGATAGCAATCATTGATTAAGAGGGTAATTGTCCTGAAAATTCAGATTGATCAGAAGGCAGAAATGATAACTTGTGTAACTGTGTTTAAAGCCACGTCCTGTCAATAGAAAAGACTGAGATGTATCGCGCCAAGAGGGGGGCAGAACGGATGGGTGTGTGTGGGCGGGTGGGCGCTGCCATCCTTCTCTCAGGGCTGAGCAGGATGTTTCTTGTCAGTAACCTGGGCTATTGGAGATTCAATCACTTTTATCTCCCCCTCTCTCTCAATCCAAATGCCTTTTCATATTAGGAAATTAGAATCGGCCCTGCTCATGCAAGATTTATTAGCTCTGCTGAGCAGTTGCACCGAAGAGTAAATGATTTTGCTTTGCTGGAGCTTTTTACACATTAGGACCCAACTTCTTCCCTGTTCTGTGCCACTGGCTGCCTGGAGGAGTGGGCTCCAGAACCAGATACTCAGGGAGTGAGCTTTCAAAGTCTGATTAGGGGGAAAGGCATCACTCAGGTCTTGATCTGTCAGAGACCCTGTTGTGTCTGGCTGACTTCCTACTGTCTGATCCCCAGACATCTCCCTTACTGGCCTGTAGGTTGTCTTGCACAACCGAAGGGGCCAAACCCCCTGAGGGAATGGGGTGCGTCCCGCAGAGTTGGGTGGCTGAGGGAGGCTCGCCTTGGGAGGAGGCACTGCTGTGTGTATTGGATAAGGATTGGCAATAGAAGCAGCAAATACAGGAGCAGGGGACATGGCCTCTCCTCTCAGAGCCCGGGATTGTTCTCCTGTAGAGGGCAGAGATACAAGGGCTAGAGCATCTTTCTGAGCCCCTGGGGAAGCTGCCCAGGAAGGTGCCTGGGAGTTTAGAGTGTGGAAGCTAGTTAGATTAAGTGTAGGAGTGTCTGGGCCTGCTGGCTGCCTGTGTCCAGAGGGCTGCAGGATTGACTGGCTGAGGCTCTCTGATCTTCCAGCAATGCAGGCTCCGACGGAAGAAAGGACCTGGGATCCATGATTTTAGAACTCTGCTATGGCCTTGGACAGCGTGGGCCTGTGCGGCTAGCTGGACCTGCCTGCCTGAGGCCAGGCCACCAGTCGGCTAGGTTGGTTGTAGAGAAGATCTGTCTCCTTCACTGAGGCTGTGTCATTAGCTCTCCTTCTTGCCTTCCCTCTTCAGCCCCCGGCCTCCTCGGGCCACTCGGGCCATTCGGACCCATGGACAAACATCAGTCACTGTCTTTCTTCCACCCTCCTTATCCGCAGGTGTCCCATCGTGGAGACCTGGTGGAACAGGTTACAGTGTGGAGAGGCCTTCCGAAATGGGGCAGAGGGACTAATGGAATTTCTGGATCTTTTGTGAAAGGGATGTGATTCCAGGGACTACCTTCTGCCCGCTGTGCTCTTTTGTTTGGCCCTGTGAAGCCTCCTTTTCTCTGAACTGTTGCATTGTTTCCCCAAGTAGAGGTGTAACCAGGCTAGCCTGAGAGTCTGGGCTGGAAGTGATGGTATTCCGGGAGTGAATAGTGAGAGGAGGCAGCAGCCATTTTGATCCAAGAGGAGGACTGTGTTTTGTGGCAGGGGTAGAGGAAGGCTTTTTAGAGGGAAGAATCTGGCAAGTGTCCACAAGATATTCCCTAGATGAGACCTGCCTCTAAACAGACCACCAGGTCACCACCTTTCTGCTGAGGGTCTGCTTCAGCTCTTCTCTGTCCATTACCAGACTCTGTCCTCGGAGAAGCCTTGACTTTCTCAGGAAGCTCCTCCTAATAGGCAGGATTGGGCAAGATGGGCCTCCCTTCTGTACATGTGCCATCACCCCTTCCCCTCCGCTTCCCTCCGAGGGATGCTGGGGAACAGAGTAGTTGATGGGAGCTTGGTGCAGCACCCAGTCCCCCTCGCCCACTGTGATGATTGTGAAGGGAGCGGATGCATAGGACCAACTCAGCTTCCCACTGTGGAGTGCTTCTGTCTCTTCCTCTGAGCTGGGCTGCCAGCTGCGTAGAAATGCTTTGCAGTCCAGAGGGAGGACTGAGCCATGTTTGGCTTAGTCTTCTGCTAGGGCTGGTTTGGGCAAAGTCAAGACAGAATGGAAGTCTCAGGGGCAGCTTGGCCTTGGGAATAGATAACTCAGAAGATAGGCTTCTAGTGGAGCGAGCGAGACAAAGTCACTGCAGGGTAGCGTAAGAGTTGTTGCCTTCCGGAGCGCAGGAGAGAGTGCCTGAATTCTCCTGGAACAGCTGATGAGCATCCAGAAAGGGGGGGGGGGGGGCAGTGCACTATGGAGACAAGTGTGGACCAGCACCTGGGCAGAGAAAACAAGAAATGTCACTGATCAGTTGTGTTAGGACTAAGGCTGAGGCCAGAGGGTTTTTCTCTGGCACACTTCTTCATTGTTTAGAGGTCTGAGCCCTCTGTTGTAGCAAGCTTGAGGGGCACCTACTTTCACCATCTACCTGGGCTGCTGGGGACTACCCGCCCTAGACAGGACCAGCTGGAGCCTTAGGTTGGAAGATGTTCTGGACAGAGCCTTAGGGGATGGACCCAAGCCCTCCCTCAACTCTGCCTCAAGAGCAGGGAAGGGAGCAGAGGCTCAGGCTAAGGAAGTGGCTCTGGTGAAGGAAGTGTTCGGCCAGCTTGCTCCACCCGTGCTAAGCCCATTCCCAGCCCTGCCTTGTGCCGAGACACAGCTCTGTTGCCAGGGCCTGGCAGGAGGCGAGGAAGAGACCGGGAAGCCAGAAGACTCATTTTCACTGGAATTTGACCTAAAGCAGGATTGGAAGGGAAGAAAAGAATTTGAACAAAAGTGCCGGCAGGAAGGAGCTGTTAATGAGCCTTTCTTTCTCTTGGGGACAGAGCGGAGCGCATAGCGGGGCGCAGCGCCTGCTCTCCTCAGTGGCTCTCTGAGGGAGCGGTAGTCTCTGGCTGCTGCCTGCTCTCCCTCTCTCTCCTTTTTTCCCTCTTCTCTTTCTCGGCTCTCTATTATGGGGACTTGCTCCAGCTCTTTCTCTCTCTTCTGTCTCTCCTTTTGTTCTCTCTTTGTCTATTTATCACACTGTGAAGGTTGAAAGAGATGTTATTAATCTGGGAGAATGAAGGCAGGATTAGTGGTATGAATCGGATTTTGAGAGGTGTAATGATAGAAAGACTCGCTCGGCTGGCGGCCTGCGTGAGCTTGATAAATGGGGAGCACTCCAGACTGACTCGCGCCTTCCTCTGCGCTGTGTGCCCTGCCCGCTGGGGCGTGCCGCGCTCTCAGATCTGCCAGCCAGCCCACCCCGCTCCCACCTGAACCAGAGCAAAAAGCCAAGGGTAAAGCAGACACAAATATCTCCCATCGCACTCGGAGACATCATTGCTTTCAGCACCCTTTTCAATTGGAGGCCTGTCGAGTTCTCAAAGGGGTGTGGGCAGAGGGGGCAGGGACCTAGACTTCTGCCTGCTTCTAGGGCTTGTGAGAGTAGAGCTTCCCTCTTACCCTGACACGGATGTCAGGGGTCAAGGAGTGATGAGGCGGTCCATAGACCAATCACATGAGAGTACCAAACCATATGTAATATGCAGGTAAGCCAAGGAGAACTGTGATATGAACCATGGAGGGATTGGACATAGAAGAGGGAGGAAGAGAAATCAGGAAGGGCTTCCTGAAGGTGGTATCTTGGCAGGCAGGTAGGATTTGTAGAGAGTAGAGGTAGGCTGCTGTTCTAGGTGGAGAAATAGCATAAGCAAAGGTGTGAGGACAGAAATAAGCCTGATTCTTTTTTTTTTTTTTTTTTTTTTTTTTTTTTACATTGCTCCATGCTCTTTTAAGCCTGATTCTTATGGGAAAAGGAAGAGCCTCAGATCTGGTAAATTTCAGATCAAGAAGGGGGTTAAGAATTCAAGCAATTAAGTCCCCACTTTCCAATGGGGAAACAGACCTGGGAGCTAGAGTTGCTATTTTCTATTCAAGTCCTGTTGCTTACGCTAGAGGAGCCCCCTCCCTCATCCTGGGACGATGCCGTGAGCCCTTCTCTCTTCTGCAGCTTTAGTTGCAGCCTTATAACCTTCATCTTTGCAACCAGGAGATCCTCGCTTAGGTTCACTGCTTCTTAGTCGCCAGCCCTTTCCCAGCCTTGGGTCAGGGTTCTCCTCACCCCTGCCCCCAGCCCAGTCTGCAGTCTGCAAGGAGAGTTCTGTCCCAGCCAGCTGAGAGCTGCTGTGTGGTGAGGAGAGGAGTAGGAGGCAGCCCACCTCATTCTGGACTTCAGATGCCTCTGAGCCTGAGCACTTTCCTCCTGGTATCCCTCTGAAGTTCTCTCTGATCACTGTCTGTTGCAGTGACTGGCTACTTATTGGTGACCATGTCTGTTTCTCCTCAAAGGACAGTGGGTTCTTTGAGGACCGGATCTGCATTTGAGTTGCCAGGATCCGGAAAGCCTTCAGTGAATGCGTGTAGCCTGGCATATAACAGATTCTTAGTAGATGTTTGCTGTAAACGAATCAGTGTGATTCCTAAGTCTATACTCTTCCATCATAACACACCTGAGTAGAGTGAAGGTGGAATTGACAAAGGGAGGTACAGGGGCCAGGATGTTGGGCGTGCCTGGAGAGGAGGCTGTTGCCTCTCAGCCTTCCTTTTCTTCCTCTAAACATCAGAGAAGAGGAGGGCCTTATCTGACTCTTAAGGCTTTTATTCTCTTCCTGGTGATCTTATCTATTCCCAGTGTCATGCACATGTGCCCTGACCAGGAATTGAACTGTGACCTCCTGGTTGATAGGTCAATGTTCAACCACTGACCCACACCAGCCGGACCACCAATGCACTTTCTTAGGACTGTTTTGAACTGAGCTACTCCTAGTCTATATGTCCACCTTGGATGTCCCACTGAAGGCCATCTTGTTCCTTCTCAATGATTTTCCTCCGGGTCTGGTTAGGGTTTCTGCTCTTGCAGGGCCTCAGTCCCTCACTTGTGGTGAGTTTACATGCATGTTTACATGTCTCTCCTCCTAGCTTGGAAGCCCCTTGAAGACGGTGGCTTAGTTTACTTGATCTGTGTGTCTCTGGCACCTACCACAGAGTTTGGCACATGGTAGTTGCTCAATGAGTGTGTGTTATTGGAGCAAGCCAGTGAAGAGCGAGGGGGGTCTGGGATGTAGATTTTGGACACCCTTTTTATTTTCCCAGAGAGCAAAGACGTGGAGGTACATGTGTTGTGCACAAACATGCACATGCCTTCGTGTTTGAGGGGTAGTTGATGGTGGTGGTGTCACATGCTCAATAAAGGATTATATTTTAATTTGGAAAGCACTTTAGAAACTTAAAGTGCTTTGCCTAAGTGCTGCTATTAGTGTCTCCTTTTTATTAGGAAAAAGGACATGCTTTTTCTCTTTTATCTTCAGGCTTGTCCAACTTCTGAGAGTCAAACTTAGCAAAATGCCTGCCCCTCACTGAGGACTAGTTACATGCCAAGTTCAAAGCTTTGGACTTGAAACACAGAATTTTGCTTTGCAGACTGGTTCTGACACCCCTCAGGGGATTAGCCCAACAGCTCGGTATCAGGAAGGGGGTGGGAGAGACAGGGTCATTTGACATAGTTCAAGCTGCAGTCCTGATCCTGTCGCCTCTCCATATAGACCTGGGTGGGAGGACAGAAGAACCTGAACCATTTTGGAGAGCAGAGGAATGATCCCAATGGTTATCAAAACCCACTTGTCATGCAATTCGAAGAACCAGACTTCAGAGAGAGAACTGGGGAAGAATGGCCCAAGAAGAATTTGGTTTGTGTAGTTCATGGAGGATAGGACCAAGAGCAGAGACATCTCAGCTGCTGGACCTGGTGATATTGAGAGCTGCCACCCAAAGGGCTAGGTCAAAGGGAAGGGAGTATGTGTAGCAGTAGCAGGAAGAATTCTTGTCCAGGAGGCCATGAGGCCGGAACTTGCTTTGTGCCTTATAAGAACCTTTGAGGGCTTTGCTGGTTTGAAGGAAAGGTAACACCCCTCACAAGGAGAAGACTTGGTGCTACAATGGCATGAGGTCTGGAAGGCTCAGCTGAGCCTGTGGTTGGGCCCTTCTATATGGCTTTCTGTTGGGCCTTTCTCAGACTCTTTCCTTAGCAGCCACAAGGCAGACCCTGGTCTTAGTCGTCTGGCCTGTTTCTGCCAGCCCTGGATGCTGAAAGCTTTGCCCATGGTTCAGGCACTAAGAGCTGGGGGCTCTGGCCCATCTTGCTAGTGCCCTGCAGTCCCCATCTCCTAATTGGGCCTAATCTTGGGGAGTTAGGGCAAGGGTGGTGTGGGGGAAGTACATTGAGCTCTCTGTCTTAACTGAATTTTCATACCTCCTGTTGTTAATTATAGAGATGTAATAATGCAATTAGTGCACGATTAAAAAAAATCCCTGATATGATTACCATGGATTTAATATCACATGATATATCATTATATCGTTATGCAGTGACAGATGTAATTGAAATACACTTATTGGAGCCAGGGGTGGTGTTTCATTCAATCCCCAGCACCCCGGGGAGGAAAGGGCTGGCTTAAAAGAAGCAATGGGAGAGGAAATTGTAATGAAAACAAAGAAAACTCACAATGTAACTCTCACCCTGGGCAGTTGGCTCACACTGACCTACTGCCTTGGACTCTGGGACAGTACATGGATCCCCAGACAGGCCAGCGTCTTCGGTAGGCTGAGGCAGTGTGGCTGAGGAGCTCCTTCTCTGGTTCTCATGCCGGAAACCCCCGTGTCCCCAGGTCCCCTCTGACTCGGTGATGACACTCTGGGAATACCTGAAAATAGACTCAAATTGAGCTGGCCACTGTTCTCCAAACGTTGTGGACCCCGGGCCTGTGGTGCAGCCCCGGCCTTTGCTGTGGGGGTCCCGGGCACTCGAGGCGGCTGTCCTGTGGTAGGCAGTGAGCAGGAAGGCTCAGTGCACAGAGATGATAATTGTCCCACTCAGGTTCCGTTGATGGGCAGAAGCAGCAGCAACTCGGGGGCCCTGAAGTATGCTGGTACTCAGGGAACACTGAGCACACAGAACTACAAGCTGGGAGTAGATAGAATGGGTTTGCATCACCTAATGCAAGTGTTCATCCTTTTACTGCGGTCGCTGTGCTGGCCATGCCTTGGCTGGGACCGAGCAATGAGGCCTGCCTGCCCATAAGGCCAAAGGATTCAGAAAAGGAAAAGGGTCAGGAGCAGTCTCCTTTGCTGACACAGGCAGCTGAGCCCCGTTCTCAGGCTGGCTATCAGGGAATTGCTGTTAGGCTGGGCAAGAACAGCAGTGGTTCCCCAAGGAGACTGGGTAGGATTAACAGCAGTAGCAACTCTGAAAACCAGCCTTCCTGATGACAAAATTATAACCAAAGCGATGTCTTTTTTTCCCTTCCCTCAGTGGAGACCATTCAGAGAGACAGCAGTTACTACCCTTACCCTAAGAATCTCCCAGCATCATGGGTAACATATTTATAAGCAAATCTAATGTTACAGGTACTATTTAGAATATGGGTGGATTTAAAGAAGGGATGAGTCAGACCCTGGCTGGATGGCTCAGTTGGTTGGAGCATCATCCCATGTACCAAAAAGTTATGGATTTTATTCCAATCAGGGCACCAACCTAGGTTGGGAGTTCCATCCCCAGTTGGGGCACATATGAGAGGCAACCAATCAATGTTTCTCTCTCACATTGATGTTTAGCGCGTGCTCTCTCTCTCTCTCTCTCTCTCTCTCTCTCTCTCTTCTTCACCTTCCCCCCCAAAAAAAAAGTTTTTTTTAAATCCTTAGGTAACGATAAAAAAGAAGAGCTGAGTTAGGAAAGACTTAGTAAAGGAAAGTACTTTAGAGTTGAATGTTAAAGAGAAATATATGTTCATTAGGACAAAAAGTAGAAGACGTCAGAAAGCATTATTCTCAGTAGGCTGAAGGAATTTCTTTCTTTTTTTAATATATTTTATTGATATTTTTACAGAGAGGAAGGGAGAGGGATAGTCAGAAACATTGATGAGAGAGAAACATCCATCAGCTGCCTCCTGCACACCCTCCACTGGGGATGTGCCTGCAACCAAGGTACATACCCTGACTGGAATCGAACCTGGGACCTTTCAGTCCCCAGGCTGACGCTCTATCCATTGAGCCAACCGGTCAGGGCTGAAGGAATTTCTTCAGTCAAGTCTTAGAGGTTTGAACAGCAATCCCAGGACTTAGTGGATGATAAAGAAGAAGAAGCAAGCAAGATTGACCCCCCACACACACACACACTTTTCTGGTAGACTAAGAGGTGGTAAGACTTTCACTGGGATTTGGAAACCCAGGAGAAGGGGCTATTTGAAGGGGAGATGGTTGAAATTGATTTTTAAACATATTTAGGATGAAGTTTCTGAGTAAAATCCAAGTGGAAATACCACATAGGCAAGAGAATGTATATGTTTGACAGTGAAGTAGAGGCAAGAAATATTGATTTAGAAGCTGAAGAGGTTGAAGATGAGGAAGTTGAAGAAATCACCAGGAAAAGTGGTAGAGTATAGATAAAAACAAGAGAAAGCAGATGAGTATACACATTGGATGATCAGATTTAGCAGAGACTATATAGGAGATTGACAGGAAAAAATAAGAAAACTCAAAGAATAGGATATTGAAAAAAACAAAGGAGAAGGGTTTTTTTGTTTTGCCCATCTGGCATGGCTCAGTGGTTAAGTGTCGACCTATGAACCAAGAGGTTATGGTTCAATTGCTAGTCAGAGCACATGTCCGAGTTGCGTGCTTGATCCCCAATGTGGGGTGTGCAGGAGATAGCCAATTCATGATTATATCTCATCATTGATGTTTCTCTCTCTCCCTCACCCTTCCTCTCTCTGGAAAAAAAAAAAAAAGTTTTGTTTAAAAAAAAAAAAAAAGATGAAATAGGTTGCTGAGTAGTGAAAGCAGCAAGAACCAGAAATTGCCTAATAGATGTGGGCAGTATGGTAAAGACTTGACCTTAACAGGAGCTATGTGGTATAATAAGGCTAGAAATTAGTCTGCAGGAGTTAAGGAGTGATGAGGGAGATAAATGGGGTGAGCAGAAAAAATCTTGAGAAGTTTGGTTATTAATAGAACAGGCAGCAGCTCTGGATGGGGATAGAGAGGACTTTAAAAATTATAATCTAGCCTTAGCCAGTTTGGCTCTGTTGGTAGAGGGTTAGCCCACAGACTGAAGGGTCCTGGGTTTGATTCTGGTCAAGGACATGTACCTTTATTGCAAATTCCCTTGCACTGGTCAGGTTGTGTGCAGGAGGAAACCAATTAATGTGTATCTCTCACATCGATGTTTCTCTGTCTCTTCCTCTTCCTTTTGCTCTCTTTAAAAAAATCAATGGAAAAATAACCTCAAGTGAAGATTAACAAATAAATCTATACTAATAAAAGGGTAATATGCCAAATAGACCAGATGGGGGAGGGGGAGATAGGGGCAGAGGCAGAGGTGGTTAGGGGCAATCAGGCAGGCAGGCATGTGAGCAGTTAGGAGCCAGTGGTCCCAGATTGTGAGAGGGATGTCCAACTGCCGGTTTAGGCCCAAACAGCAGTCCGATATACACACACACACACACACACACACCATGCACAAATTTTGTGCACCGGGCCTCTAGTAAATATAAATAAATAAATAAATAAATAAATAAATAAATAAATAAATAAATATTCTAATCTAATATGTAACTTTCAAAGAACATTGTTTTAAGCACTGTACATGCAATAGTTCATGTAATCCTCATATCAACTCCATGGGGTTTATATTGGTATCCCAATTAGTATTGCTGCATAACTAATCATCCCAAAACTTAGTGATTTAAAACAATTAACTATTTTATTAGCTGGTGGTTTCTATAAGTCAAAAATTAATTAAGGGCTCAGTAAGGTAGTGTGGCTCAGGTTCTGTCACACACTTTCGTCAGTTACTTGATCTGGCATAGTGTGTGGTTGGAGCAGCTGGGGCAGGCTGGGCATCTCTCTTTGCCTAGTCTCGTGGCTTCTCTCTGTGGTCTCTGCATGAGCTTGTTTGGCTGCCTCAGAGCAGGCTGACTACTTCAGGGCAGCTGAGGACTCCACGGCAAGTGTTGTAGCCAATGAGTAAACAGGCTTAGCATTTCTTTCCTTTTTTTTTTTCCTTTTTTTTTTTTCTTTAGCATTTGGGGTCTTTATTATATATATATATTTTTTTTACAGTGAGTAAGGAAGAGAGATAGTTAGAAATGTAGATGAGAAAGAAACATCAATCAGCTGCCTCCTGCACACCCCCAACTGGGGATATGCCCGCAACCAAGGTAAATGACCTTGACCAGAATCAAACCTGGGACCCTTCAGTCTGCAGGCCAATCCTGTATCCACTGAGCCAAACCGGTTACAGCTTGGGGTCTTTTTTTTTTCCCCCACATGAATTTTTTGGAAAGTTTGTTCTAGGTCTGTGAAATACTTCGTTGGTATCATAATAACGATTGCACTGAATCTCTAAATTGCTTTGGATAGTATGGACATTTCAATGATGTTGATTCCACCAATCCATGAACATGGTATATTCTTCCATTTGTTTATGTCTTCCTCTATCTCTCTCTCTTTTTTTTTTCTTTTAAAAAATATTTTGATTGATTTCAGAGAGGAAGGGAGGGGAGATAGAACATCAATGATGAGAGCAAATCATTGACTGTTCCCTCCTGCATGCCCCCTCCTGAAGATTGAGCCCAAAACCCAGGCATGTGCCCTTGACAGGAATCAAATCTGGGACCCTTCAGACCACAGGTCAATGCTTTATCCACTGAGCCAAATCAGTTAGGGCCTCTATCTCTTTTTTCAACATCCTGTAGTTTTCCAAGTATAGGTCTTTTACCTCCTTAGTTAAGTTTATTCCTAGGTATCTTAATTTATTTTTTTTTTGATAAATGGGGTTTTTTTGTGGGTTTTTTTTGTTGTTGTTTTTTAGTTTCTCTTTCTGTGAGTCCATTATTGATATATAAACAAGCCATAGATTTCTGGGTGTTAATTTTGTATCCTGCTGCAGTGCTGAATTCATTTATTAAGTATAGCAGTTTTTTTATGGAGTATTTGGGGTTTTCTATGTACAATATCATGTCATCTGCGAATAATGATAGTTTACTTCTTCTTTTCCAATCTGGATGCCTTTTATTTCTTCTTCTTGTCTAATAGCTATGGCTAGTACTTCCAGTACTATGTAGAACAGGAGTGCTGAAAGTGAGCATCCCTGTCTTGTTCCTATTCTTAGGGGAAATGGTTTCAGGTTTTGCCCTTTGAGTGTGATGTTAGCTATAGGTTTGTCATATATGGCCTTTATCCCTCTAGTCCCACTTTGCTGAGAGTTTTTATCAAAAATGGGTGTTGGATTTTGTCAAATGTTTTTTCTGCATCTATTGATATGTTCATGTGATTTTTGTCTTTCAATTCGTTTGTGTGATGTATCACGTTTATTGATTTGCGAATATTGTACCAGCCTTGCATCCCTGGAATAAATCCCACTTGATCATGGTGTATGATCTTTTTAATGTATTGCTGGATGCGATTTTCTAATATTTTGTTGAGGATTTTAGCATCTGTGTTCATCAGGGATATTGGCCTGCAATTCTCTTTCTTTGTAGTGTCTTTATCTGGTTAGCATTTCTGATATTATATAGCATTTCTTGAGGTTACATAGTATTACTTCTGCATTACTATGTTGTTTGAAAAAGTTAAGTAAAAAAAATCCTATTTCAAGACTCCCCCTCTTGAGTCACATTGTAAGAAGAACATGGGAGACAGGAGATACTGGAAAATACAATCTGCCACAATTGGTGTGTTAGACGGAACCCAGAAAGGGAGAGAGAACAGCATTCTCAAAGGCAGTGTGCATTTTGGGTGATGGCACCAAGGGTATTTGGAGGTGGCAGTGGGACAGGCATTCCTGAGTGACCTTAGGTATATCTGGAAGAAAGAACTACCATTCCATTTTGTAATACTGAGGCTCAGAGAGGTTTAATAACTCATCGAAAATTACTTGCCAATAACTGGCAGAACTGGGAACCAAATGCTGGTTTGTCTGACTGCTGAGCCCAGACGTTGCCCTCCTGAGCACGCCATCCTCATATGACCGTGGTACTTGGTCCACAACTAAAGAACTGTTGGCCAGTTAGATAAAAAGGTTAGGTAGTAATTACGTCTATCATACTTTATCTCCCCCTATCCTCCAGACTATCCTGTTTACAGCTTTGTCTGTTGAGTATGGCATTTGGTTTGATTTGGTTCCTCAGCTTGGCAAATGGCCCATCAGCCTTAGGCCCAGAGGTGACAGTCATCCAGAGATCTGCTTAGAGGCCTGCTCCCCCCAACTTGTGGAGAGGTTGGGTATGTCGGTGTGTGGTGTTGGCTTGGGGGCTCTGGGTTTTCTGGAAGTGGCAGGGTAGTCTGTGCTTCTGTGCATTTCGAGCTGGGTTCTTGCTCCCTCTGTGTCCACCCTACTCTCAGGGCCCTGGTAGGTAGTGAGTGGGTGGGCAAAGACACCCCAGCAGCTGTCGATGCCTCTTCTTTCCTCTTTGAAGGATCTGATGCTGCTGCCGATGAGGGCTACTTCATCTATTAAACCCAATACACTTGTCGCAGCTGCTAAGCCCCCGTAAGCCGCCGGGCGCCGTGTTTGTGATGGGACTGACAGTGCATGGAGGAGGCTGATTATACACGATTCCATTTCGCGGGCCCAGCAATGTAATTTCACAGGGCGATCAGCGTTTGCATGTAATAGCAGGCTGTGCTGAGGTGTCAGAATATTAAAGGCGCTAATGGCAAAGCTCCCTGTTACACAGGGGGCCACCCGCCGCGCCTACAGCAGGGCTGCGTGGCAGGCCCGTCGCAGATGGCTGGCCACTAAGCTAATGGGGCAGCAGCCAAGGCGGGCAGAGCACGAGAGGAGAGAGCCAGCCGGGAGCAGCTCGGCACCTGCTTCCCTGTGCATGGAAATTACAGCAGCCCAGGGGAAGGGAAGTGTGCATGCCTGCCTGGCACGGGGCTGGGAGGGCGCAGTTTGGTGGACCGGCATCTCTCACCACGACTGCACCCACCCTGGACAGGACTTGGGCTCCTCAGACATCTTTCCACCTGCCCCACCCTCCGGCCAGGAACCCATCAAGTGGGCCTGACAGCTGGCAGAAGTGCAGCTGGAAAAGTGGCACCCAGAGAATTTGGAACCCGCATGGGAAAGGGGCTCAGGCACAGATCTTGGCAAGAGCTCTTAAAACAGATTCCTGCCCCACACTGATCAAGGTCAGAAAGCTACTGGGTCCCTTACCCCCACACCACACAGGCTGGCAGAAGAGAAAGAGTGGGAATAGGAAACAGTGGGGGAAAGGCGGTAGACTATAATCGGGGGGCCCCGGTTGGTGCCAGTTTGCACAGAGCTGGGAGGCAGCATCTGAAGATATGACTCCTCCTGTCGGTGTTAGCTGCCCCAGCAACCCCCAAGCCTTTTCCTGTGCACTCGTCAAGCTTGCTCCTGCCATTTTCCTTTGCCTTTACTATGTGTCCTGCCTGGTGCCGCCCAGTACCCCTCCCTCCAGGAAGCTTTCCTAGCCACCTCCAATCCCACATCAGCCTATTTGTCTCCATTGCCCTGTGGACAGCCTCCTGAATCGTCCGGCTCTGATGGTTCTTGGGCCCCAGACTTGACTTCCCAGCCAGAATCTGAGACAAAGCCTACACCACCCTGTCTAAACTGGACTCCCAGGAAGTCTGTTAAGAATTCTGGGTGGGTGTAATCTCTTTGGGAGGATGTCAGGAGGGAGTGGGGAATGGAAGGAGGGCACACTTGTGTGGGTATGCACGCTCCACAGTGTGTATATCTGGGAGGAGGGCAGGGGCTTTAGAAATGTGTGCCGAGGGTAGTGGGCATGTGGGTACACGTGCATAGGGCAGCAGGTGTAAGTGTTCGGACCCCATATTGGTGGGAACACAGGTTGCTATAGGACCCGTGTTCTCTGCATGGCTCTCTGTGTCCACTGGCTGCGCCTGAAAGGCACCTGGGGTGGCAGGGGCAGCTTGAGGTGCTGGCCCACCTTACTGTGCCTGGAGGCTTCCAAGAGACTGTGGTCATGCGTGAGGTTTCAGTTCTGCAGGGGTATGTGGCAGAACCTGGGGGAGACATGCCAGGATTCTCAGCAGGGCAGCAGAGGGAGAGCCCAGGCTGAAGAAGAGCAGTTTTAATTAACCATTTTTAATATAATTTTGGACTTTGGCTGGTATGTGAAGGCCCCGCTGGAAGCAGCATTTGTAAAAATTAAATCCCTCTTATTAGGAGCTTGCCAGACCCATGTGCACGCACTGCCCCTCCCCCGCCCGGGCCCCCCTGAGGAAGTGCCGGATGAGGCCATGTCACAGCAGCAATTGGTTATCACACCTTATCTGGGAATATGAAACGGTGCGGCATGACACCCGCGGCCACGGCGGAGACGCCAATTCATCTCGCCCCGGCTCTGACAAGCTAGACTGCCCTTCCTGAAAGACATCCGTCAGGCGGCACCCGCGCTGCCGCCTTGCTTGGTGCCCCTGCTTCCTGCCGGGGGTCCTGGCTCGCCCGGGTCCAGCCTGGTCCTCCTGGGCTCACCGCCCTCCTCCACCCTCCTTCCACAGGTCCCAGTCGGGGGAAGTTCTTGGGGAGTCATTATTATAATAATAATCTAATCATACTGACACGCACTGGGGCAAGCGTCTAATGTTATCTGAAGTGGTCTTCTCGCTTAGCTGTGATAAGGCTCAGGATGACGTGCAGATAACGCTGAGCTGCCCTGTCCCCGAGCCGAGAGCAGAGCAGAGGGGCCTCAGCAGCCCTGCCGCCCGCCCGCCCGCCGCTTTAAGCCGGGAAGCGGCAGCACCTGCTAATGCAAGTGTTTAATATTTGATGGGCTGGGATAAAGCAGGATCACCTTCGAATTGAATTGAGTGTCAGCCGAGAATCTATTACTGAAATTCGGGTGTGATTTGACAGCAAAGTAGACGATGTTATTCTTCACTAGTTACTGCAATCTTCTCCCCGACATCACTTAAATATTTTTTTCTTTGCTTGAGTAAACACACATTATCCTTCTTTTTTTCCCTTCCTTCCCTTTTTCCTTTTTAGAAAGAGAAAAAAAAAAACTATCCAGCTTGCCTTCTCCAGGCTGATAGAGTAGATTGTTATTTCTTTATTTGTCCTATTAAATGGAATTTCTGATCGTTTAATCCGGCCTTTGTAAGTGATTTTAAAGTACTTGAAAGCCGGCCCGCCACTGCTCTCTGGCCCGCTGCTCTCCAGGCCTGGCCCTGACCATGCATAGCGGCTTCTTCAGCTCCGCACCACCCACTGGCTGCTTCCCTCCCGCCTGCATTCCCGGCTCCACCCTGGCTCCCAGCCAGCGACCTCTCCCCTGTCCTTGAGCCTCGCTCTCAGCCCCCAATTTGTGGTTGCAGCTGTGACTTGGGGAAGGGTGGGAGGGTTGGCTGGGAAGTTGGGCCGTGGCTAGTACCTCCATGGTCAAGGATAATGGCTTTGGAGGGTGCGAAGGGTGAAGTGCACGGGCTCCTAGCCTTTCGTTGCCCGTGGGGCTACGGCGTGGTCCCTGCAGCTGGGAACGAAGGACACTCGCCCTCTGCCCAGCGCCTCAGCCCTGGCCCAGGCTCTGTGTCTGGCTTCCTGTCTTTGTTTCTGAACCCGTGCCGGTGCTCTCGCTGTGAAGGAGGCTGGGGTGGGCTGGGAACCGCTTGGGCATAGCGATGGGCAGGGGCACTTCAGTGCCTGTCGGACCATGGCTGCGGTCACTCTGGTATCATCAGCGGCTCACCATCTAACTTCCGGGGACTCACCCAAGCTTCATTCCCTTTGACCACTGTCCCACATGCTTCTTGCCACTGGAGAAGGGCAGCTTGATGTTTGGGGACTTCTAAAGTGAGTGGAAGGATAATGTTTGAAGTGTCAGCTAGCTATGCAAGGCCACTGGTGAGAGCCCAGGACTTTGCCAGCAGGCTGAGCAGGAATTAGATTCCCAATGGGCCACTTAATGGTGTTCTAACCCTTGTATGTCTCTTCTTTCTGGGTCTCAGTTTCCTCACCTGTGACATCAGGTCATCATGCCTGTAAGGAATGTAAGAGCAGGAGCCATCCCTGCCCTGCCATGTACCTTGGAGTTGGTACCCCTCCCTCCCCACGGAGTTTGGCTGCTGTCAGGTGACAGGAGTAGGGGAGCAATGAAGTGCTGGGGGTCTGAGCAGATCGATGCCCCCAGCACTTCCTTCCCCAACCCCAGGAAAACAATTAAGTACAGATCGATGGGTGGCCGCTTTGAATATGCATAAGTGAGCACTTGACCTTCAGCAGAGATCTGCTTCCCCTAACACACACACACACACACACACACACACACACGCACACACCCTTCATGTGCTCCCCTCGCTGCTGCTTGAATCTCACCGGGTGACTTTACCCCTCCCCAGTTGAACACTCACATGGCACTCAGCCGTCTTCAGCCTCGCTGTCTCTGGGTCAGAAGCACCCGTACCAGGCAGGTGGTTGGCCCCCTCACTGTGATTTTCCTCTCTGTGGAGTGTGAATACGTCCGTCTCCAAGTCTTCCGGACCAGTGTCTGTGGCCAGTAATGCTATGGGCGGGGGCCCAGCAGAGTGCTGAGGACTCTGGAGAGGAGGGAATTTAAGGTGAAGGGGTCCCCTCATGAGAGGCAAGGTCCTAGCAAGGAGGGTCTTAGTGAATCGGAGCTCTCTCCAGGAGTTGGTGAGGGGGCACCCAGCGAGGGCCAGAGGGCCTCCGATGGGGAGATGCCCAGGAGAAAGGGAGCTCTGGAGGAGGAAGGGGTTTTCTGGTGGCAAGGGGACCCTGGGGGGGACTCTCATAAAGGGGTACGATGAGAACAAGTCCTTGGGGGGAAGGTTTTATGGAGGGGGATGGGTCGGTTCAGGATCAGGGCCTCTGTTAACCATTCTTGCCTCCTGTCTTCCAGGCTTACAGCTTCGCCATGGGCTGCTGGCCCAAGAACGGACTTCTAGACATGAACAAGGGCCTCAGCCTGCAGCACATAGGCCGGCCCCACAGCGGCATTGGTCAGTCCTTCCACATGTCCCCCTGGCAGCCCGGTCAGTCCCCTGTCCACACGCCCCAGTCTCCTGCACACAGAGGGGTTCTGTGGCTTTTTTTTGAGCTCTAACAAGGTGCTCTCCGTAGCTGGAGAGAGCGGGGAAAGGGGGTATGAAGGGAGAATGAAACCAGACCATTGGAAAGGGTCTCTCAAAACAATATTTAGGAGGAGACTGGGGTCTGGGCTTTGGGTGGGTCACATGTGGCCTTGGATTCAAATCAAGGTACCCCTCCCTGCCTCTGGCTGAGTCTCTGGTGGGAGACGTCCTTAGAGGGGTGGGCACATGTCAGCCCACCCACCCCCCGTGGAGCTGGAGGAGGCTGTTTAATATTGTTTCAAGTCTGTGGCCACTAAACTGGGCGATCAATGGGAGTTAAGGAGATGAATTATTTAAACCTCACCAGCTTTTAATTAGTCGGGGTCCTTCTGACCGATGGCTCCGTCCACGGGGTATTGACTCCCCCGCAGGAGCAGAGCCTCCATTGAGCGGTGGCTGGGTGGGAGGGGCCACTTGGGGTACCAGGTGGGGGTGCACCCTCAGGGGGATTACTGCTCGGAAGGCAGCTGCAATGGCCGTGGTTCTAGGCACTGGAGGCTCTGCTAGCCTCTGATCTCTCAGTATGGATACGTACGGGTATCTGTCTGTGAGTGACTGTGTAAGTGTGTGTGTGTGTGTGTGTGTGTGTGTGCACACGTGTGTGCGCATTTGGCAACTTCAGCTGCATGTCTCCATGTGTCTAAGAGTATATGTGTGTCCATGTATATCTATATTTGAGGGATGCATGTGTGTAACAATATATCTCTATATTTTCCTAAGGGCGTGTGTCTGTATATGGGAGCAATTGTCAGCTTATCAGAAAGTATGTCTGTTCATTTCTGTGTGAATTATTTTGTGTGCATGTGCATACATGTGCATGCAAATGGTTTTTAGCAGGCAAGGCTTTGTTCCAAGTGGGAGGAGCAGAGGTATTCTTGGGCGGCACTCTGACATTATCATAACCTGTGTACCTTTGGGGAGGTATCAGGGGCTAAAGGAGGGGTTGGCAGGAGACACCAAAGGGAGGGCCCAGTCCCTTCCTACAGACAAGCCCCTCCTCCTTTCCACAGACGTCACTGGTGCCTGTGGGACTGGGCGTTCTGAGAGGAAGTTCCTGTCCTCGGGCTCACATCCCGGAGGAGACAGAGACTGACCTAGGCATTAGCCACCGGACCACTGAGGGCTGTGTTAGAAACACCTGGGCTGCCCCAAACAAGGTTCTCTCAGTTGCCAAATAGTTTCTACTCCTTCATTTACAGCTCACTGACTTCTGGGATGCCGTGTATCATTCTTGTTGGGGGGAGAGGAGGAGTGGTCAATGTGTCTAAGGATTTGGGGGGTACCCCAAGCGATTGCTGTTCCCTCCCAACTGCTGTTCTATGCAATCTAGTGGAGACCCCAAACCTAGCCAGGTGGTATGCCTGGAAGGTGAGCAGAGAGCAGAAAGAGAAGAGGACACTTGAGTCAGCAGATCCTGGAAGGATGAATAGGAGTTTGGTAGGCAGAAAAATGGGGAAAGGATTTTCTTCTTAGGAGGAAGTATGTGTACAAAGCCTGGGAGCACGAGGAAGCCTGGCACACTGCGATGGCAGGTCCGGACACCTGCAGATAGTTTCCAGTGGCTGCAGTGGGACCTTTGGGTTACAGAATAGCTAGAAAATCAGTGGGGACGTAAGTGGGCCTGGGGTGACAGGTTAAAGGGAGTGGGTTTCTCGTGAGGTTTGGATGAGATAGGTGGTTTGTGAGAAAACAGCGTGATCAGAGCTCTGATTCAGACTCACTGAGGCACTGTGCTGCACAAACTAGTTCTTAATAGGTGCTCAATAAATGTGGTGAATGAACAAGTGAGTAGATGAGTCAATGAAAGAGCGACGGGAAAGATAGAGACCAGAGAACAAGGACCAGTGAGAGGACTTGCATTGGCCCAGGGAGGGGGAACTGCCTGTAGTTGAGTCTGGCCAGTGGGAGGGACCAGCGGGGCTGGGGTAGCTCACCCCGCACAGGGAGCTGGGCGCCCTCCTCCTATGTATCCTCCCAGGGTGTGTTTGTGAGAGAAAGGGCTTCCTTGTTTCCACTGTTTGCTGCCTCCTGGGACTCAGTGGTTCCCTTCTTTTCTCTTCACTCGTGTTGATTCTGGGTTAGGACCCCTGAAGTGTTCCTTTCTTCTTTACAGGAGAAGGTTTTCCATCTGGGTGGGCCCCAGGGGACAGCCCAAGGCTGTGAGTGACAACAGAGTAGAGCTTTGGAGCCAGTTGTTCTTGTCCTACCATCCAGAGCCCTGTGACCTTAGACAAGGAAGAGTGCTACTGCCTCTCATGTCAGCGAAGTCCGCTGTGTGAGGGGCTTGTGCAGTGCCTGGCGCACAGTGGGTACTCAAGGACACTGGGGATCCCTGGCATTTGGTGTTTGTATTTTTGAATGAAGGGGCTGCCCTGCCAGCTCTTGACTGGCTCTGAGGTGTGGGCAAGGGTTCTTGTAAGGGAGGGAAGATGCAGGGCATTAATTGGGCTGGGAGAGGCGGGGAGGGGAGGCATGGGTTTTGAGCAGTGAGGTTAATGGCCCTCGCACCAAAGAGACAGCTTTAATGAGCTTCAGCTGGCGCTGCCCCGAGTTACTGTGCGTGCTAAAAGGGTCGTGCTGTAAGAGTTTGATGTGGACTATTTTCCAGCCCTGGGGTCAGGGGTCAGCTCCTGTCACTGGCCACTCAGGCTGGTCCTCGGTGACATGGTGCTAATTAACTCTGTGAGGAGCTGCCAGCCTGGAGTGGGGAGTGGTATGTATATTGGGGGTGGGGGGGGGGAGGCAGCATTGGTTATGCTGGGCAGGGTTCTGCAGATCCCACGGCTTAGCCTTGTCCAGGATCTGCTTGGTTCTCCCAAATTACCAACGACCCTAAGCCCACCGATGATCCTGAGCCTCTTTCTAAGGTACGTGTGGCAGGAGCAGCCTATGGGGCCCACATGGTGGGGACTCCTGCCAGGCACTGGGCGGTGGAGGGGCTGAGAGAGCAAGGGAGCGGGCATAGGGAGAGGTGGCTGATGGGAGGGGCAGGGAGGCCCGGCAACAAAAGGAGAGATGGCCGGTAGGATGGCCATGGGTGGTGAGTTGTCTGAGAGGGAGTGTGGGGATGCGCAGGCAGAGGAGTGACCTGGTCAGAGCAGCCTGAGTGTGAGCAGGGAGGACTAGTGAGGAGAAACTGCACAAGGGGAGGCGCAGTAAGGTTCATGGAGGTGAAGATTAATTCAGAGCCCGCAGTGGCTGTGGGAGTGGAGTCAGGACCAGGTCAGTGAACATTTACTTTGCTCCTACTATGTGGTAAGTGCTAGAGATGTACTGGTAAAGGTGACAGACACAGTGCCCAGCCCCTCCCCCCCCCCCCCCCAGCCCACAGGCACAGTCCAGGAGGGGGTGTCGCTTGGCCCTGGGGACTGAGGGAGAGGTGGGAGCATTAAAGCTCTGGGAGGACGGGCTAGGGCTGTCAGCATGGCCTGGCAGTCGGGAGGACGCCCCCTGGGGGCGGGGGTTGGCCTGGTGAGCCTGGTGAGCTGGTGCTGCTGGAGCGGCTTGTGGACGAGGAGGGCCGGCGTGTGTGTAGAACTGGCTGTTTCAGCTTCCTCGGCTTGGACCAGAGATCCTCGGCAGGCAGCCTCCCCCAGGGACTGCTGAGTGCTGTGCTTCTTTCCTTTCAGCCCAGGGTCAGCACGACATGCACATTATTTATGTTAACAAATTTAATTTTCACACCAGTATTATGAAGGCAGACATCATCATTCCCATTGAATAAGGTAGGAAACTGAGGCTTAACTAGCTAAATTACTTGTCTGAGGTCACTCAGCCATATGACTTGAGGAGTCAGGATTCAAACCCAGGACCGTATAAATGCAAAGCCTATGTTCTTACCACTGTGCTGACCTGGGGGTACCTTTTGGTGTCAGGCTTTGTGCTGCCACCAGAGACCATAGGGAAGAAAATGAGTTCACTTCGCTCACTTCCTTCAGCATCAGCGAACTCACAGGCCTTGGCAAAGCTTCCATAGCAACCGCTGAGGAAGAAAGGAAAGGACGCATTGCCGCTCTCACTCCTGCTGTCCAATGCCCCACAACCACTGCTGACCTCTTTCTGACCCCAACAGTCCTTCCTCTTGTGAGTTCTGATGGCTGTCCACCTCTTGGCTCAGGGAAGCCTGTCCATCTGCCAGAGGCCGCCTCCTCTGGGGGTCCTGCCTGGCCCTCCCAGGGTGGGTGGACAGAATACACCTTCAGTCCCTGACTATGATTTGTTTGCTAATGATCAGACCCCACATAATTGACTCTCTAAGGGCAAGACCCGGGCTCCCTCTGCTTCTTTCTTTTTGGAAGTCTGCAAAGGAAGTGTTAGTAAAACCTCACCGGCTGTTGGAACGAGGAGGCCCTGGAGACTGCTGGTTTCAGCTGCCTGGGAGAATAGCTGGCACCTTCCCTGCTGTCCACTGGGTGGCCCTGCCCTGGTTGCTCACCCCTCTGCTCAGGGCCTGGGGAGGGTCCCCCTGAGGCTCCGGTAAGGCAGGAGGGCCAGACAACAAGTGGATCCTCTCAGGCGTTTGTTGCCCAGCACAGTTTGGCAACAGAGCTGGGCTGGCAAGTGGCAGGATGGGGGTCCGGCCCCAGGAGGGCAGTACTGGCCTGCGGTCTCCCCCGGAGGAGTGGGGTGTCTATCAAGAGCCTAGTCAGAGCACATTAGCTCTGTGACATGGATCTCATTAGCACCCGTGAGAGGTGTCACTACAGGAGAACCGGCTCAGGGAGACTCTCGTACCAAAAGGAAGAAAGGACAGTGACAGCCTTTTCTCCGCTGCTTCTGCCACCGGCTCCCCGGCCGCCCGCCCTCCTCCTAGTGGAGGTGTGGGGGTGCTGGCTAATGAGCTCGGCTACCGTACAGCTTCGCCTCCCCTCCTTGAAGTTCTCGGGTCCCTCTGAAGACCTCAGGCCTGGGATTAGCACACAGCAAACACCAGCCCCCCTCTGGCCCAGCAGGGAGTTCCTTCTGATCACCCTGCTCGCCAGCACCGGCGAGGGGGAGGAGGTGGGCCCAGACAGCCGCTGAGGCCAGCGGGAGGCGGCTTTCACTTCGGGATGGCTCAAGCCCTCGGCCTCCCTTGACCATGCCCACTTGTCTGCGGCGGGCTCTTTCTTCCCAGTTCTGTGATCTCGGACCCTCCCCTCTCCCCGTGACACCTCCCATCCCGGCAGGGTCTCCATCCCTAGGATGAACCTTCCTCCCAACACAAGGGAGAATTTGGGGAGTCTGGCCCAGGGTTCAACAGAATGTGGCATTTAAATATGATCTAACATAGGACTTGCTGGCTCACGTAGGACCTTAGAATTAGCAAGAGCCGAGTATCTGGTTTTCAGATGATCTGACCAGGTGGTGAAGTATTGATGTGAGGCCCAGCAGACCTGATAGCCCTCTCCCTGGCTGTCCTAGAGGGGGCCTCCCCCACTTCAGACGGCTGCCTCGTGGGGAGGGCCCAGAGACACTGGAGTGCCTGCTTCACCCCCACTCCCGTCTGTTCTTTGTGGTGTCTCCCAGAGAAAGCGAGGTGATGGATGGCATGAGAAGAGGGGACTCACCAGGCACAGAGGCTCCCTGGCCTGCGTGGGGAGTGCTCAGGGAGAGGGGTGTGCACCTTCCTCCCCAGGCTGGCACCCTCGGAGCCCCAGGGACCTCTGAAGACTTGGCCCTTGCCAGACACCACGCTCTGGTTTTCAGGAGCAACCGCAGATGGAAAACGGATAGACGTATGGATGAGCGGACTGGCGGATAGATGGAGGAAAGTTCTGGCATGTGTACGTATGTGTTCTGTGTGTGTGTGCTGCACTGGGAAGTACAATCTTTGTTTCCCTACCTTCCTAGCCCCGGGCCCCAGCCAGGCCTCCCCTTGTCTCTCTCTGTATCTCCTGTCAAACCATCGCGGACGTAAATGACAAAGAAATCAGAAAGACAGATCAATGCCGGCCAAATTAGCACTTGCAGATAGACTGTGCGGGGATGTCAGCGCCCTGACCCCTGGTGATCTTGCTGCCTCCGCTGCTGATATTATGCAAATTGCATCCATCTGGCAGGACCTGCGTGCTTGCTGCTCCTACTCAGAGGAGTAATGGGCTGGGGGTGGGCGGGAGGATTGGAGCAAGAGTCGGCGGAGTGAGTGTGTACGTGTGTGTGCATGTGTGAGCATGTGCTTGAGTGTGTGTGAGGGCGTGCGGTGCCCACCAAGCACTGTGGTGATGGAGTGATTGACAGGGCCGATAAGGGCTGCATTGGATTCCTTTGGGCTGGGGGATTAGGAGCAGCCACAGATGGGAGATAACCGGACTTCATTTCAGTTTATTTTCCTCCTTATCCCCTCTCCCCACCTTCACTTCCCGAAAAACACAATCTCTCTAGTTTGCGTTTTCATCAATATTTGCAAGTCATTACCACTGGTTTAAGGTGAGAGACAATGTCAGGGCCCCTCCCCCAATCTTGTAAAGGCCTCGTCCCCGGTGAATGGATTCCTAGAGCAGCCCAGACAGCTGTGTTCCAGTGGTGTTCATAGCGGCCCTCCTCCCATGCCCACCGTATGCCCGTACCTCCTGTCCTGCTGACCAGTCCTGCTGACCTACCTCATCCAACCCAATGCCCCCGGACAAGCCTTAAGCTGGGCACTGCCCCACCTACCTGTTGCCGGGTGGCATCCTTGCCTCTGAGTTTAGGCGCCAGCCTAGGTTCTTCTGCCCTGGTATTAGCTGTGCCCCTGGGAGCTGTTCTTCATCTCTTAGGGCACTCTGGACCCTTCTCACGGGTCTTCCAGTCCTTAACACCTCTGACCAGGGCCCGGAGCCCAGCGGGGAAGGGTGGGCCTGGGGCTGATGGGGAGGGGAATGTGTGGTTTGGCCTGAATCCCCATTTGTACCAGAAGCCTCCTATGACATTTGCTGGGCGTCAGATGTAGTCAGGAGGACTTTATGTCTGCTATCTCACTGAATTCCCAAACCCTGTGCAACAGGAGCTATCACTAGGCAGGAAACTGAGGCTCAGGAGGTTGTCATTCATCCGAGGCTACAGAGCCGGAATTTAAACACCTCACTGGGGTCAGAGCTCTTAATCAGCAAGCCGTACTTCCTCGCTGTCATGCCGCCAGCCCCACGCACACACGCACCGCCACGCCTGGATCCATTTAAAAGCACCATCCGTGTACAGTAGGCAGACAGGTTCCTTCAGCTTGTAGCCTCTGAACACAAGCCCTGCCCCAGACCAGATCCCCTGCCGGGCTGAGCCAGGCAGAAGGGAACAGAATTCAAACGCCCCGCCCTCGGGAGCTGTGAGTCTGAGACAGTGGGCCATAGCAGGAAGGACACACAGAGGACAGAACGTTCCCGCAGCTGGGCCTGCCCGGGGATGTCAGCGCATGCGGCATCCGGGCTCCCGCCGTCCCGGGAGGGGTGGGCAGCTCGGGCAGCAGCTGTGGGGGCTGAGGTGCGGCTGGCCCAGCGGCCCCTCCAAAACTGGGTTCCAGCTGCACCCACCCACAGGCAGGGTGGGAGCGGGTAGTGTGGGGAACATGTCCGGGGACACGTGTGCAAGGGGAGCTTGTTCTAATGAGGAGAACATGGCTGCTAGTTAGGCGAGGGGCGGGCGGGGAGCCTCGGAGCTGATTGAAGGCAGGGGCAGGGGTCAGACAATTAGGCCCAGATCCGGCTGTTTGATGTGAGTTCTGAGGCCTCAAAGCCTCCCTTCAGCCCGCTCCCTCCACTCCCTCCTCTCCCTCCTCTTTCCTTTCTTCTTCTGCCCAAAGGCAGGAAGGATGGAAACGCTTACTCTCCCTGTTACTATTATTAAACCCTGTGGCAGGCCAGCCAGACCCAGGACTCTTGCCCACAGGGGGCTCCAGAACCCCAAGGTTCCTTGGACCCCGGGGGGCATCTGGCCAGCAGCCAAGGCCAGCCGGAGGGCGGGGACAAGGTGAGGCTCGGGGCAGGGCACCCTCTGCCGCTCTTGCTTCAGAGATGCTAGTGAATGCGGCCTCCCGGGGAGACTGGGCCCCGGGCTGCCGGGCCACATCTCAGGCCTGCTGTGAGCACCACCTCCTGCAGCCACCTGGTTCTGTTCTGTTCTGTTCTGTTGGGGGGGGGGGGGGGATGTTCATTCACGCTCATACTCCATCACACACACAGTTGTCTGTAGCAGCCACGCCAAAACCTCACCCCACAAGGTGAAGATCCATAGAGCCCCACAGCACTGTCACTCTCATGCACCAAGGGCAGGCAGTGTCCCCCCACCCCAGCCCAGATGTTATAACCGCATATCGAAATAGGGTCCTACTCTGGTCATACACTGGCTGTGCAGGAGCCGTGGCTGCCCCTAGGCAGGGCCCTGGGAGCCAAGCCCTCCCCCAGAGTGGCTGGGAACCGCAGTAAGATCTTGGGTCCCGGATGGGTGTGGGCTGGGTCCGTCCAGTCCCCATCCCAGGAAATAAGCCTTTTGGACTGGTACTGACCAGGGAGTGGGAGGAAGCCAGATTGGGGGGGGGCCGCGGAGAGAGGGAGGGTGGGAGCAGAGATAAATGTTAGCTCATTTCTTCCGTAATTAGTTACTCCCTCATCCCCGCGTTGTAATTGTGAACAAGCTGTAATGTTTAATTAGTCTGTAAATGAAACCCCAATTTCATAATGGCCTGGCTGACAGGGCTAAGTGAGCAGGGGAGGCGAGGAGGGGAGGTACCGGGAGGGCTTGCTGAGGGGGAGGGCGGGCGTGAGGAATCACCTCTTCTTTCAGCCCAGCCCGGCCTCTGAGGGAGCCAGCCGGCTGACTCGGCCCAGCACCCGCACTCGCCTTTACTAGCCGCTCCACTGGCCTTCTGCCAGAGAGAGGAGAAGGAAGGGAAGGTTCCTGGCATCCTTATTCCACCCTCCCTCCTCCCCTTCAGTTCTGGGGCTGGGATACCACAATCACAGCCCAACCTAGATGCTTCTGGTTAGAGAAGCTGACTGTGGGGGCCCAGGCCTGTGACCCCAACAAGAAGGATACTTGGTCCAACCTTCCCCCTCCGAGTTCACCCTGCTAAGAGGCCTTTGCATAGCACCTGGGCCTCAGGATCCAGCCTCTACCGAAAGAGGCCAGTGATTGGCACCGAGAAGCCCCTCCCCAACCCCTCCCGGTGCTAACGGAATCTGGCACCGGCTCTGCAGACACCAGAGGCCAGGCCTTCTCTCAGAGGATCGCGGCAGACTGTGATAAACGGGAGCTGCCGCAGGGGGGAGCCCCTGGCCCCGCCGCCGCCTCATCGGTCTCTCCCTGTCTCCCCCACAGCATCCTCACTGCCTGCGCACACCCCACCCGCCTGCCGCAGCCATAAATCTCAATTTACGAGGGTGGCGCTGGTGGGGGAGGAAGGTAGCGCCGCTAATGACGGCTCCTCAGCCGGATTTTTCATGTTGCACAGTCATAAATTTTTAAGAACAGCATGGGCAGCACGTTAGCGAGTTATCGAGGCTGCCTCTGTGCTGGCTTCCTAGTTCCAAGAGAGCAAGCAGAGTCTGGATAGGGCAGAGGAGGCACATGGGGCAGGGCTGGGGCCCGGCAGCCAGACCAGTGTGGAGGCAAGGGTGAGGCTGGCCGAGCAGGCAGAGCCTCGGCACAGGGCGGGAGTGCCGCCAGAGCAGCTGGAGCCAGGGACAGGCTGGGCGGGATCGGGCGGGCGGGCGGGCACGCAGACCGTGGTGTCGGGAGCCTCCGATGGATGCCTCCGCTCCCGGACCTGACACCATGATGTACGGGGAGCCTGAAGACATATGGATTTCCAAAGCCCCACTTTGAATAGAATTACAAATCCCGACCATGCGCACAATGAGGCGCGGGCAGAGCTGCCCTGGATTCCTAAGCCAGGTGCTCTTTAGGATTGTTCTTGGGAGCTGAGGTCCCTGGAGTCACTGAGAGAGATCCTAGGAAAATGCCCGCAGAGCGGGTGGATCTGCGGGTATTCAGGAGCCGGGCTGGCCGCCTGCTAGTTAAGGCTCATCCCTTTCTGGTGGGGGGCCTGCGGACGTCATTCACCCTCTCGGGCCTCCGGTTCTTCCCTTTAAAGTGGGTTCGTGATGGCTCCTGCCCCTCCAGGCTTCCTCTGAGGATTTGAAAGCACAGGTTAACTCAGTTGTCTGCTTAAATCCCTGGGAGAGTTTTGAGGGGCGTGTCTGGGGAACAGCTCTCTGCTGGGCATCCGCTTTTGTTCAGTCACTCATTCGGAAGATGTGTGTTTGCTGAGGTCTTCTCCGTGCCCGGTCCGTACTGGGTTTTCAGAGGCGAGGGAAGTCCCTTCCCGGGAGGTGGTCAGAGCACGTGTGGCTGCGGTGGGTCAGTGTTCCCCGCCTGTGCCTGGTCTCCCCTCGGGGGCCATGGGCGTATCCTGTGCTGTTCTGCCATAGCGCACCTCAGCCTCAGAGTGCTGCAAGCCCCCCCCCCCCAGGCCCCTCACAGGCCCCCAGGCCAAGTGCTCCCCAGAGTTTCCTATCTGCATTTGGGGGTTAATGGTCTTGACCATCGCTTGGGAGCACAAAGTCAAGAAATTAGATGTTGCTCAACTTAGCGGAGGCAGTGCGAGTGTGTTTGTATCAGGTGTCCAGGTAATCAATCCACCAGGACAAATGCTGGTTGAGTGTCTCCCAACTGGGCCTTGTTGGTATAGGGGCAGGCCCCGCCCCTTTTCAAGCCTCTCTCATTTCCCTGGATTCCACCCAGCACAATGCCCGCCCTCATTTCCTGGAACCTCTCACCTTAAGGCTTCCCCCATTCACTTGTCCCTTGGGCGCCCCATTCCCGGCCCTTGGCCTAATTAATACCCACTCATCCTTGGAGCACACCTCAGATTTTGTTTCCCCGAGCGGACTCCCAGCACCCTGCACTCTTTTATACACTCTGTCACAGTCATAATTAAGTAATGAGTTGTTTAATGCCTCTCTCCCCCAGTAGACTGTAAGTTCCCTGAGGGCAGGAACTTACATCTGTTTTGTTCAGCTTGTCTCCCCAAAGCATGACATGGCGTCTGACTCGTGTAGGCAGATAATAAATAAAATGTATTGTTTTGAATGGGGCTAAATTGAGTTGAGATGGCCCGGGCCCACCCCAGTGTGCCAGGGCGAGGGGAGGCGGATTGAGAAGTGCCTGGAGCTGAGGTGGCTCCCATTAGTCCTCATGATTAATTCACAGCCACACTGTGATGGAGTAGGCTTGTCCCCAGTCAGCAGCTCCGCTGGGGCCCACCTGTTAGCCACAAACAAACAAAGGGGATAAATAATGCATTGGGAGCCGAGCCAGGCGAGGCGGCGGTATTGAAATTAATAGGGATTAGCTGAGCAGCTTGAGGATGAAATATTTACCAGGTGAGGCTGGGCTCAGGGAGGGCAGCCCCGCTCTGAGTCCCCAGGCGCAGCCGGCCCATCGCCAGGGCACCCCGGCCAGGACCAGGAGCCCCAGCCCACTGCTGCCGCCCAGAGCCTGGGTGTGCGGGGCAGGAGCCAAGACACTAGGAAGGAGCGGCGGTAGGAAAGGGCCTGGAGCCGGGGGCACTTTCAAATCCGGGGACGGGATGATTGGTTTTCAGGGCCCAGGCATGTCTAGGCTTCAGGTGGCAAATGTCAGGGCTGGAGTAGGTTCACCTGTGATCTTGTCATCCCTCCCCCCCGCCCCCCTTCCCTCTCTCTTTTCCGCCATCCTTCCATTTTTCCATTTAATACACAGAGACTGGGGCCTCTAGCACTAGTGCCCACAAGAGGGCTGTGATCTAGCTGGGAGTGACCAAGACAGTCACAATGGGGAAACCCAGAGAAGGGATTCCTAACACATGTGAGGGCCCAGGTTAGGCACCCCAGGAAACAGTGGCAAGCCCAGGTCCTGAGGGACAAGGGGAGCGCCAGCAGAGAAGGGGGGGAAAGCTGAGGGAGGCAGATGGGGACCCAGAGGGCAACCCCCACAGATCCCTGGCTTTCTGAGTGCGTCTGGACACTGGCCTGAGAGCAGCGAGGCACTGTAGGAGGTGGGGGTTTGTTGTTGTAATTATTAACTCTGAAACTTTTTACTTTGAACTAATTTTACATTAGCAGAAAAGCTTCTGTGTATGTTACCCAGCTCTCCCTGGTGTTAACATCTTACATAATCACAGTACAGTTATGAGCACCAGAAAATTAACATTAATGCTATACTCTAAACTAAAGGCCTTATTGAATTTCACCAGCACTCCCACTGATGTCCTTCACGGGTCACTGAAGGGTGTAAGACAGGGGGTGAAATTACCCGATTTGTGGTTCGGAGGGACACCATGGAGGAGATGGGCAGGGGCGCTGCTGCCACCTAGGTGACAGATGGCGGTGCCCTGGCCTGGGAGAGTAGCAGTGGGAATAGAGGTGTAGAAGTTATTGGAAATTCATGGTATTAAAAGCTCGGGAGTAGATAAGGTTGCTCAGGAAGAGAGTGAGAAGGGAAGAGGGCCATGGACAGCTCTGAGCATCACCCACATCTTAGGGGTGCTCAGAGGCCAAGGCATGTGCAAAGGAGAGAGGGGTGGTGTCCCTGAGGCCAAGAGAAGAACATCTTAAGGTGTAAGCCCATTGGGTCAGATCCATCTAAACCTGAGAAGCCATAGATCATTAGAGGAAGCAGCTCGGTAAAGCAGTGGTGAGGGAAGTTGCAGGGTGGAAGAGGAGTGAATGGACCATGAGTCTCTGAAGCGTGGCTCTGAAGGGAAGGGAGATGGGGGACTAGCCACATGGGAAGGAGGATTAGAGGGCAGTTGTTTTTAAAGATGTAGAAGATTTAATATATTAACATGCTAATGTGAGAGAACCAGTGCAGAGGAAACAATTGGGGTTACTTACAATGTCCGGCCCCTGAAAAGGCAGTTGGTTGGACACCAGGTGAAGTGGAGGGAGGGGCTTTACAGGTGACATCAGGATGGGGGCTCTCTTGTAACATGATGGGAGGAGGGGACTGCATAGATGCAGGAGTGGCTTCTGTATTTCCTATGATGGAGACGGGTGTGTGGGTGAGGGGGTCAGGGCTAATGCTGGGCAGAGGGCATTTGAGATTTTAGCAGGGAAAGAAAATCTGAAATTGTCTCTAGGAAGAAAGGGAGAGAGAGTGTGCACACTGACCAGATTGGCTGGGCCATTTTATACACCCAGTTGAGGTTGATAGCTATGATTTTATGGGTAGAATGAATCTATATGCTTGTGATTTTTGTTCTAATTACAACTCAACCCAAATGCAGGCTTAGAGAAGGCAGAATTTGGGTTTTCCCAGGCAAGGGTGATGGAAGGAAAAGGAGGCAAGAGAGTTGAGATTATTGGCAAGAAAGGATTGAAATGATGGACCATGAAATCCACGTTCCAAAATGAGGTGGATCAGTTATGTCTCTGGGACAGACATTGATTGATACATATCCAATATCCATTGTCCTTCTTCCTCACTAAATAGAGCCCCCGTTTAATTAGGGCAGCAGTGTGTACCCCATTAAAAAGTTAGTTTTTTTTAGTTTCTCATACAGTTAGATATGGTTATGTCTCTGAGATAAAAGGAATTATTGTGTGGGACCTCCATGAACAATACTTAAAAGGAAGGGACTCTCTGGTTAATACATTATTGCTTTTTCCTTCTTCCTCTTTCCTAAACTGTGGATGTGATGGTCGGAGCTCCAGCAGCCGTTTTGGACCATGAGAGCTTGGGAATGAGAAGCAGCATGCTGAGAGGGGCAGGGCAGGAAGAAGCCCAAGTCCCTGATGGCTTTGTGGCGCTGTGGGGCTTCAGTCACCTAGACTGCAAGCCACAGACGGAAACCTTTCTTAGTGAAGCTGTATTTTCTTTCCTCTCGGTTTTCACAAGGGCTCCCGTCTACACTGCACTCTTTTAGCCTTTTTAGTAACATGGCCTGTATCCTGAGGCACAGCAGGAAACAGTTTGGTCATATGTGTAGAGAGCGCATGGTAGAGTTATGCCTGAAATATCAGTGTCCTCACTGACCTTTGCCCTCCTTCCTCTGGTCCTTTTGTTGTAGGCTTCTCTTTCCTGCCTGTACGTTCTGTATCAGTTAGTGTGCTTTCAGCTGCCAGAAAAAGAAACCCAACTTAGAATACCTGAAATAGTAAGGGGATTTATTACCTCACAGAAGTCTGGAGGGGAGGTGATCCTCAGGCTGGTTGATTCAGCATCTCAGCAGTGTCAGCAAGGAAGGACCCAGGGTCTTCCCCTCCCCCCCCCCTTTTTTTTCTTTTATCTTCAGTGTGTTCTTGACAGGCTAGCTCCCCTAAGTTGGAAGGTTGGAGATGGCTCCGCGGTCTCAGACGTGTGCAAACATGAAAACGTCCAGCAGAATGTAAAGGGCTATTTCCCCAATGGGCTTCTCTTTTTAAGGATGAAGCAAGTTTCCATGAAGGTCTTTTAGCAAGTGGCCAGAAGCCCTGGTCTCCCCTAGACTGGTGACTGGCCAGGGAAATTGGGTCACCACAGATGGCTCAGACCACGGAGCGTTCACCCTGGTCACGTGAGTGGGGAGTGGGCTCTCCAGCTTGCAGAAGGGCCAGGCTGTTGGGTAAGCAGTCACAGGTGGACAGGGGAAAAGGTGAAGGCAGGAGGGGTGACGTACATGGAGAAGCAGATTTGTAAATGGGTTCAAGTGACATGGAAGAAAAAGTGTTTAATCATCAGAAACTAGGAGCATTTGAATTTAATACTTCAAAGGAAGAGCAGCAGAGGATGTTAAAAAGGTTGAAGGTGTGATTGTGGAAATGGTGGAAACAAGGTACAACAGACAAGGCAATGGTGCTGAAGCCAAAGCACCAAGAGGACGTAGAGGTGTCACCGGCAGTCTCAGGAAGGAGGTGGCGGGGTCTGCACTTGCTCACAAGAAATCCTCCAGGGAGGATGCTGGCACGGAGCCTAACCGCTCTGTCTCCCAGTGTCCCCATTGTGGCAAACATCTTCCCTGGTTAGTCAGATCATTACAGAAAGGGGTGAGGACCCCAGAAGACAGTCCCACAGGAGGCTCCCGGGGGACAGGTTGAGGTGGAGGCTTGGTTGGGGCAGAGGGGGCTGCCAGGTATGGCGGATGTGCTCCGCTGGTCTCAGTGGCCACCTCCGTCCCTGGCCAGGTCCTCCTCACTTGGCGTGCCTGGCTCTCCTCTGGCACCTCCGGCTCTGGCGTCCCCGAGCAGGGAGGAGGGGGGCTTGTTGGCCCCCCTACCTGGATGGGGCTTGGCTGGAAACAAGTGGGGGGAGGCGGGCCCCTTACAATGGCCGGAGCAGCCTCCCTGTTACTACGGCGTATTTCACTTTTAATTCTGACATATAATGTAATGATCTTTTTTAAGGCCCGATGATATTATCTGCCTGACTAGATTATTGAGTCTTCATCATCTCCAGATAAATTTATGGCCAGGACGAGGCTCAGGATTTATCATCAGTCAATAGAGCTCGATACTCTAACAAGGCGTGTAATAAGATATACATATTTAATGATCCAAGGGGAGGAGCGCTAATGGGAGCCCCGAGTGAGTGGTCCACGGGGCTGGGGCTCTGCCCTACGGCTGCCATAGCAGTAGGGGCATGGACGTGGTCTTTGCCCTGTAGTCCCAGCTCTGGCCTTTCTCGGGGCTGCCTCAGTCTCCTCCTTGTCAGGACTCCGGGGCGAGGCAGCACTAGGGACCGTCTCAGAGCCGAGCCTAGACCTCTCCAGCCCAGAGGGTGCATGCACCTCTCTGGGGAACACTCCCTGCTCCTGGGCCATGCAGGGATTGGGGTACCCTTAGACCTGTGCACCAGGCCCCTGCGCACGAGGGTGGGCCCACAGCGGAGGGAGTGCCGGGGCCGCGTGCCCAGGCCGCTGATGGTGACGGATGGTTTTTCATTACAGCCTCTCAGGTCCTGCCCGCGCCCTGTGTGGAAATTCTATTTATTCCCTAATTTGTAAAAATTCCCTCTTTATCTGATCCCAATCAGGGCGGGGTAATTGGCTCTCTGGGGCAGCGGCTGGGGTCCTTGATGAAGAGCTATGTGGATGTACCCAGCCCGGCCCCCGCCCGGCCCGCCACCAGGGCCCACAATTAATAATGATTTGCAAATGGCAGACAAGCAATAACACAGAAAGATGTGGCGTCCGCGCTGCCTCTTCATTTCCTCCCCGTGCAGATATAAATGGCCACAGAACAAAAACCCAGCACTATAAATTCTGGAATTAGTTATTCACCGGGATAAATGGGCCTGGAGCCACCACCCTCTCCCGCCACCCTTCTCGCCTCCTTTCCCTGAGCCGGGTCTGTATCCCCAGGGGTGTTCCGAGCCTGGCCCCCGGCCCCTCAGCATCTTTGTCTCCCGACTCAGTGCCCCGGCTTCCTCCTGGCCCCTTCCCGCCACTCTAGCCGCCCCTTCCTGTGTGGCCCCGGGTGGGATGCGGTCACCTGCGCAGAGTCTGTAGCTTCCTCAGCCTCCAGCTCCTCTCACTGACCAGCCTGGGTCCTGTCCCCGTCCGCACTGGGATTCGAATGGAGCTGACATATCCTGCCAGGCCTGGGAGTTCCGATCGGGGTTGGTCTTGGGCATCTTCTTTGGCTTTGGGGACCAGTCTAGTCATTTGCCCGGCCAAGTCTGAGTTGGGCCCCTGGTGGCCAGATGTGATGTACGTGAGACAAGGGGTGTGACGCTGTGCTCACTGGCCAGGCTGTTGTGGGGTATGTTGGCACAGGCATTTCCGGGCACTCTGCCCTCTCGGCCAGGCGCATCCTCTCCCCACCCCCCAAGTGGCTGCGAGCTGGCGGGTAATGGGCGTGTAATGGCCTCATTTCCATGCCCGGCCTCCAGGAGCAGCGGTAAGTGTTTGATTGCCTTAATTTCCAAACACATCATTATCCCAGCTTTACCAGCGCTTAATAAACACTTTATGAGGATTTTTTTAAAAACATCTTCGGTCCGCATACTTCTCAGAAGTGATAAACTCTAATTAAGTCTAATATTTAAAAATATGGTAATGGTGAGTTGTTTGAATAAGTGGACTGCATTTCTGTAATTTCATTATTACGTAAAGCACGCTAATTATTTGGAGCGCGCTTATTATGGAGAGAGAAATCGCCTGCTAATCAAGATGAAATTGCCTTTTCCCCTTATTGTGGAGCCACCGTCATCCTTCACCATCAGCCCCGTGGCACCTCCGGGCACCTCGGTGGGAGGGAGGGGGCGAGGGGCACTGAAGAAGGGGTCACTTTGGAGTTGAGGCTCTAAGGGCCCTGCCTAGGGGGAGGGAATGGGAGCCGTGGGAGCCGTGTCTGTGGAGAGATGGAGTCTTTATCTGGAGGGTGTGTTACGTGGGACACGGTGGCACTGCCGGGGACCCCAGAGGACTAGGGGCATGACTGGGACAAGAAACAGGGGGTTAAGAAATATCAGAGTTACAACAATATTATTATTGGTTATTATTAGACTAACAACAATAATAACTAACCCAGCCACTGTTTTAAGCACTTGACAGAAACTCATTTCATTTTTTAAAAAACCCTTTGAGGGGAGTAATTGCTGTAATTATCATTTTTATTCCCATTTTAGAGAAGAAGAAATCGAAACTAGAGAGGTTCACACAGTTATTAAGTGGTGGCATTTGGATTCGAACCCAGAATGTAAGGACATACAGGCCCAATCCTAAATTCACTGCCTTCCCTCTGAGCTGCAGTTTGCTGTTGTATCCTGAACTGACCCAGCCATAGCTTAGGGTGCTGGCCCCCAGCAGGGAGTTGCAATTTAGCAAGTAAAATATAGGACACTGGTTAAATGAGAATTTCAAATAAACAACAATAATTTTTTTAGTGTATATATACGTCTCAGGTGGGGCTGGGGACATATTTATTCGGGCAAGCCTGTGTCAGGCAGGTGAAGATTGACCCGCTGGCCCTTTGCTGCTCAGATGTCCAGACAAGCAGAAAGATGTGGCGATAAAACGAGCTTCTAGGAAGTCTGCACACTCCGGGCTCTTGTTCACTCGTTCTCCCCATGGCTCCTACTCCTTGCACTGCTCTCCCCAACCCCTCTCTGTGGTCCCTGCCCCACAGGTTCTGGCCGCGCTCCCACCAGCTCCTGGAGGCCATAAGGTGGAGCTGCCAGCCAAGAGGCCTCGGGTTGGGTCTGAGTGGTTTTTAGGCCACATTGCCTCATATTTTCAGATCATCAGCTTGTCTCTATGCTGCCCTGATTTCCCCTTTGCCTCTTTGATCATTTCACATTCGTTCTCTTTCCTGACTCCAATAGACCCACTTGTGGTATGACAGGTATCATATCAAAAGGGCAAGGAACGTGCGGGTAGTCAATCCATGGTGGTAAAACAAGTGGCTGTCCACTAGTGAGAAAATAAAGTTAGCTCTTTCTGTTTCTCACCATGTACAAAATAAACTATACAATTTTAAAAAGTTAAACATAAAAACGGAAAGTATTAGAAGAAAATATATAATGGTTTTCTAATAACACTGGGATAGGGAAGGCCTTTTTAATATATAAAGCCTAGAAGACAAAGGAAATGTCTGATAAGTTAAGATGTCCCATAGGAACCTCAGGACTTAACACATCTGGAGCTAAGTTCATCACTGGCCCCAACCTGCACCCCCTCTTGGTTTGCCTTACGTCAGTGAGTGGCACTAAGATTCTGGGCTCCTCCCTCCAGCCTGCCGATCCCCTCACTAAGGCTTGCTCGTCCTATTTCCTGAAAATCCCATTCCTCTGTCCACTTCTCCAGATCACCAGCAGGCCTCCACCTCTGCCTCTGCCACCTCTGGCCTGGTTCTGGCCTCCGCTTCTGGCCTGGACCATAGTACAATCTGCTAATGGGGGTCTCTGCCTTGAGGGTTAGTCCCTCCTTAAATGATCATTCTGAAACAGGTTTGGTCCTGTCATGCTTCTCCTTAAACATGTTGGTGCCTCCCTGTCATCCCCAGAATAAAAAACCTTATGTTTCTTAGTTTATCATTGGGACTGTCATCAGTTCTCTCTAGCCAGCCCCTGCCGGCCGCACTAGCTTCACTTCGTGCCACTCCCCTGCCTCTTAGTCTTCACCCCACCACCACCACCTGCTAACCTCCACATTTCCCCTCCAGACTGTGTCTGCTGCTCCCTGTGCAAGGACACCCCCCAACTTCAACCCCAGCATTCTGGCTGGCCCCTCCCATACGCCCCCCAGTCCTCTGCTTAACTTCCTCCTCCCCGATCCCTTTTCTGATGCTCGGCCTGAATGAGGTGCCTTTTCTGTGCCTCCTTTTCTCACAGCACCGTTCACACTGCACCACCTACAGGTCTGCCTCTGAGCTCTTCAAGGAAGCCACAGTCTGAGCAGCCCCGGGACCACCATGGCCGGTGTGTGCCCAGCACACAAGGTGTCAGTGTGTTTGCTGAATTAGTGAGCACACAAACGAATGACCTCCAAGACATTCCTTGGCCCCTTCCCTCCTAGGGGTAGCCTGGCCCCGGTCCTGCTTCCTGTCCTCTGGTGTTCAGTTCCCAAACAAGTGAAGATAGCATGTCAGCCTCAGGCGATGTGCCCGGTGAGCTCTCACTGGTTTTCCCCATGGTCTAGCGGCTCCTTTGCCCAGCAGATCAGGCTACCCTTGGGCCAGCCGACAAGCTCATCCTTTGTTAGAGCTAGCTCTACTCACCTGTCTGGGGTATTCATGCCACCTCACCCCTCCCATTGTGGTCTTGGCAATATAAAAGTATTTTCAACATTAAGAATATTAATGCCCATAAAAAGAAGAGGGTCATTTTTTTTTTCTCAAGTTGATGACCCTGCAAGAACATAAAATAGGGTAGTCTTCTAGAATTTGGAGGTGATGGAAACCTGTTTCTGGAAGCCTTCAGTGGGAGCACAGGCTGTGACCCAGCTCCTCATGTCCCCACCCCATGACAGCTTCAGGCTCACCTCGTTAGCTCAGGGAGAGATGCCCCAGGCGGCCCGGGGCCTTCACACAGAGGACTCCCTGCTGCCGTCTCTGATCTGTTAAAAGACCCAGATCTGTCTCTGTGCTTCTGCCCAGTCCCCTCGTTTTCTAGCCGTGCCATCGACTGTTTAAACTGGTCAGTAAGTAGGTTACGTGGGCTTTTACGCAGGCTTCCAGGACGGGAGAAGGAGCCTGTGCTGGAACCCCGTAAGTGCAGTGCCACTGACTTTTGGGTGAACTGAAGCAGGTGTCTCCCCATCTGGGTTCCTCTGCATGTCGTAGACCAGACAAGACTCCACAGTGCCCAGTAAACGGGACCAGTGGTCGGTCAGTCAGTCCAGGTGGGGGAGTGAATGATGGCTGGTTTCATCAAGTGTGCCAGCCAGGTCGTGCATGCCATGGACTGCATTATACACTTCCTCGCCATTGGGTGAAAGCTAGCGTCCTTGTCTTCCCTTCAAGAAGAGGCATTCCAAACAGAGGGCATGTACAGAGACCCGAGGCACACCACCTGTGACTCCTCACAATCCCGAAGGCGCGTCCATGGTCCCCGTGTGGAGGACCTGAGGCTCAGAGACACTAGCGGGCTGTCGCCAGTGGGCACAGTTCAGACTTCAAACAAGTCTGTCTAACTCCAGACCTACTTTGTCATTTTCAGAAAACAGTAAGTGGTTCCTTGACATGGGAAGATAGAGGTTAGGACTTTAGAGAGGAAAGGAGGTGACCAGGTTTGTGTAAGAAGGATCACTTTGGCAACAAGAGAACGAATTCGAGGGGAAATAGGACAAGTTATTGCTGTAGAAGCAAGAAATGATGTGCTGGCCGAGGCAGTGACTGCCAGAATGGCAGGAAGTAGGTGATTAGACAGAAAATAGTAGTCTACAGTTCACACTTGATTAGATTTGGGGGGTGAGGGAGAAGGGCAGGTGTCAGGCCTGACTCGGGTTTCTTGTTTGGACGTTTGGGGGTCCTTTCACGGGAATGGAGCACACGGGGGAGGAGGAAAACCAGTTTATTACTGGACATTTTGAGTTTGTATGGAGATCTGGAAAGAGATGTTCCAGAGCACTTGGTCTGTTATCAGAGCTCCGGAGAGAGGTCCAGGCTGCAGACGGTGATCCTCGGGGGAGCTGGCGTCCCTCCTGTGAGTGAATCCTCGTGTGTAGTCTGAAGAGGTCAAGGACAGATGCTGGGCACTTGGGTCTCCTCCCAGCTCAGGGCCAGGCGCAGGTGGGAGGTCAGTGCTTGCCCCCTGGATGGCCCGTGGCCTGGGGGCAGGGGCTGGACACTTCCACTTGGGCCAGGGAGGCAGATTGAGTGATTTGTCCAACACTGAGGGAGGAGCCAAATGAAGTCAATAGAAAACTAATTTTCTTTTCTGCTGGAAGAAATGAGGTGTGTGGCCGCTGGGTAATTGCAGATAACGAGGAGACTTATTCTTAATATGCAGAGCGGCTATGGTCCCCAGAGCACAGGAAGGATTGGAGGTGCCCGGACAAGACCAGACTTATTTAGGAAGAAAATCACCCTATCAGTCCCTCTGGTGGCGTTATCACAGCCCTAGGCCCGATCTTAAACCCTGCCCCCTCCCAGGGTCCCTCCTGCCCCAATTCTCCCCTCCCCCTTGCATGGCCCTTCCTGCCCCATTCCCCTGCCTTTCAACTGCCTACCTCCTCCTGTCACAACCCCCTCCCTCCACTCTCCACCCCCACCGCACAGGCGTACACACTAAGGGAGACAAATGACAGGGCCTCCGATGAACGGGGTGTGTGTCCGGCCCATAAACCACGGGGATGGGTCACGTCTGGAGTTGCCATGGCCGCCACTACCCACCCATCCGTCTTCCCTCTTCTGCTTCAGACCAGCCCTTGTAGCTTCTTGAGTCTCTGAGGAACAAGGTATCCCTGTGACCAGGTCCTGGGTCACACGTCTGCCACCCATACATTCATGTTGAGCTCTGCAAGGCAGGGCCCAGTCTGGCCTGAGCAGAGGCTGCAGAGCTGGTGACTGCTGATCCCGGCCCTGGCCTGACCAGAGACCTCTTACCGCCTTTGTAGCTCTGGTGGGCCCCCTTTCCTAGTCTAAGGTCCGGCGAGGGCAGGTTGAGACACTCAGAAGGGGTTGGTCCTTAGCAGCTGTGGAGCCTCCTGACCCCACCTTGACCTTACCACCTCCCATACCTGATTATGACATCAATGTGCAATACCTCTGCCATCACAACCATCGATCCCATCAGGGCCGGTGGCAGCTGAGGCCCTGATTACGGGCTGGAGCGTCTGCGGGAGGTGGGAGAGGGAATGGGAGGAGAGGCTGGCGAAGGAACCAGGAGTTGGTGGCTGCTCTGGGCAGTGGAAAAGGAAAACCCGGGCCACCGGCCATTTCTGTCCTGGGCTTACTATAGTCGCTGTGGCACAGTGGGGCAAGCGCTGGGAAGCTGTACCTCCTGCTGGTGATGACAGAACACACCCTGGTCCGTGTCCATGATACTGAAGCCCCAGGATACCTGTTCCTGTGACCACCAGGATTCTGGGACACTTGGGAGTATGGGAGCAAAACTGGTGAAATTGCCTGACAGGGTGTGGCAGACACACACTCAGCCTGAGCCACACCAGACAGGACTAAAGCCCTACCAGCCCCAGCTCCGAGCCTGCGGGTAGGAGAGGCAGGGCTTGGGCTAGGTGTGTCCAGTGGGAGGCTAATGGCCAGGGTGTTAGGAACCACGAACCTGCACCCTCTCCGCTGGTTGGACTGCACAGGAGCAGCTCCGGGCAGTTTGAATACATATCCCTGGGGCCCCGGGCAGGTGTCTCCCACGGCCCTGGCCCAGAAGTGCCGAGGCTTGTGCCTTGTCACCAGTGATTATGGCCCGGGCCATGTCTTCCACACACGCAAGTGGCGGCAAAGTCACCCTGGCCGTGGGCGTGATGAATGGCCGCACAGTAATGAAATGGAGACATCAAGGCGGGTGGCGGGAAGACGGAGTGTGGCGGACAGGCCGTCCCCACGCGGCGGCAACAAGAAGGATCGCCCAGCGGCCGGGGGCCGTCAAGGGAGAAATTACACATTTACTCTGCCTTTTTCTTACTGCGACGGCGCCCATACATCACCACTGGGGCCGGGGCGGGACACGCCGGCCAATTTCCAGCATGAATTATGGGACCGAGAAACATTGAGACCAGGCTTCCTGCCCGGCCAGCGTCATCCAGCCCAACTAAAGCTGGAGGTGCTGCCACGAGGGAGTGGGACCCCTGGTTTAGTCTGGCTCCTGAATCTGACCCTGCTTCCCACCCACGTAAGAGCACCTGTGGGCGTGGCAGGGAAGGATCTGGGGCCCATCTAAATGACTTTTCTTTCTCTCTTAGATGACTGCAAGAACATTGCCAACATCATGAAGACACTTGCATATCGAGGCTTCATCTTCAAGCAGACCTCGAAGCCGTTCTGATTGGCCGAGAACGGGATGGGGCAGCACAGGGTAGCTGCTTGGCCCAACCCAGAATCCTCCTCTCCCTCGCCAGAGGGAAAAGGGGAGAGTGGCACAGCTCTACGTCGAGTGTCCCCAGCCTGCCCTGCGGGCTTGTGCCCTGGGTAAGGGCTTGGCCACTTGGTCCCTCCGGAGCAGATACTTTGTGGCCCCCCACCCCCATCCCACAACCTCAGCCCAGTATTAGCCCCTCCCGTTACGGGCCTGGGCTAGTGGACCCAGGCACCTACTGCCTCTCCCTGGTACACAGGCTTCTGCTGGGGCCACCAAGCCCCTGTGCCCCCTCCCATCTGTAGTGCATGGTGTGTGGTGCCCCCAGGGCTCCAGGACAGATCTCGTGTCCACCCCATCCCCGCTGTGAACGTGCCACTGAATAAAGTCGGGGAAATGAGGCCCTGGGTAACGTGTGGACCAGATATGCTGTGCCTGATGCTGTCAGGAACCGTAGGAGCTAGTGTGTTCCAGGCTGCTCTGTGCTCAAGGCCACCAGTGCAGCTAGTTGTCACTGACGTGCGTCTGAGCTCTTCTCCCCGCACCCCGTGAGAGTGCACTGGGCACAGCCACTGTGCATGCGGCTGCTTGAAGCTGCTGGTATCTGAGGCCATGGCTGCATGTGAGCCCCTTGAGTGGAACCACAGGTGTTTGGGCAACATGGGCAGTGCTTAATGGTTAGGGGGCTACTGAGGGCCTCCATGCAAGCAGGCCCCAATGCCACCCATAAAGTGGGTGTGGTGGCTCCCTCCTGGCCGCCCTCCCAGCCAGGGGTGGCAGAAATGGTGGGAAAGAAACGGAAGCAGCCCAGTCCACCTCAGCAATTCTATTTACACAGCAGCAGCATTCACACCCGGTGTGGCCCCTCATGGCTTCTTGGCTTTCTTCACAGAAGAGGAGCTGGAGGCCGATTCCCGTCGCTTCCTCTGAGGATACATAGAGGATGATGAGATCAATGGCCAGCCCCTGAGGCCCGATTCAGGCCTGGTGCATGTGTCTCACTGGCCATCCACCCACTCCTGCCCTCAGTCTCCACCCCCGAGTGACAATTCCTATTGCAGGCACTAGAGGGAGCAAGCCTGTGCACACATGTGAGCATGCTCACATGCAGGGCCAGTTCACACTCCTCAGCTTGTCCAGGCTCTTACCGAATTGGGCGTGAGAGGTGCACCCACCACATCAATGATGGTGTCCTTGGTGAGATCAGGGGCAAGACCAGATTCAGGTACCGCTGACTCGGCAGAGGCCGGCGCCGGGCCTGATGCTGGCGTGGCGGGGGCCCCCAGCACGCCAGCCCGGGCCAGTGCCTCGTGCCGGTGCCGCAGCATCTGAAGCTCGTACTCGCAGTTGGCACAGGCCTGCTTGAGCTCGTAGAGCAGCACCAGGTCGCTCCGCAGCTCGTTGAACATGTGCACCAACTCCTCCGTGGGAGTGGGGCTCAGTTCTGCAGGTGGAGGGGGGAAGGCACAGGGCGGTGCTGGGAGGCTGGCCACAGGGACCCGCCCCTGCCTTTACCCACGGCCTCGGGAGGGTCCATCCCGTGGGGGCCGGCCTCCAGACTCACCCACGCCCAGCTCCAACAGCATCTGTTCCAAGGCCTTGATCTTCTTCTGTCCCACAGAGCTGGGCAGCTTCATCTGCAATGACCCAGCAGCTCAGCCCTCTCCCCACAGCAGCTTAGAATGAAGGGACTACGGGCAGCGGGGAGTGGAGGGGAAGCTAACCCCTGGCGGCAGCTCTGGGGCAGAAAAGGAAATATCCAGCAAGTGGAAGCTATGGCCACAGCCCCGAGGCCACCTCTACCTGCAGCACGTGGCGCCTCCCCTCCTGCTCCAGCCCAGGGCCCAAGCACACTGAAGGAAGTGACACGTACCCGCTGGCTCCTCAGCGTGACGCCTGCAGACTTGAAGTCTGGAAACTTGATGCCTGCAGTCTCAGGAACAGCCTGGGGGAGAAGCGTTGGGAAGTGTCACAGAGGGGAGCTGGTGTGAGTCCCAGCACCCTGCCGGCTCTGGGTGCTCTGAGCCTTCCACTGGGTCCCCCGTGCCAGGCGACCCCTCCCCCCTGAGCGGGGCTGACTGGGTCTCCACACCGGCTTCTCGGCCTCCTTCTTCTGGGGCAGCTTCTTCTTGGGGGCCTTGCGTTCAGTGCGCCGCTGCTCTGCGGTGGTGTCTGCCGCCGTTATCAGCTTCTGCAGGTCCTGACTGCGCTTCTCCCGCTCCTTCTTCCGGGCCTCGATCTTGCGCAGCTCCTGCAGCAAGTACTCCTCCTCCGCCACCTGGGAAAGAGGTGCTAAGACGCATGTGCAGGTCCTTGGGGAGGGAGGGTAGCCGGAGAGGAGGGGGTGCTAGGGAATCTGAGAAAAGATCATGAGTGAGGTGAAGAACTATCAGAGCAGGGAGGGGGGGCACTCAGGTACCAGCCAGTGGGAGGCAGGGGGACTTGGGGCAAGAGAATTGAGGGTATTGAGGATGGAGACAATGCTTTGGGGGGCATGGAGGAGAGTGGGGGCTCAGGGCTGACCTGCTCTGGGGTCCGGTTATAGAGGCGCTCCAGCTGTTCCTTCCGCCGTCGCTCATGCCCAGCATCGAATACCGGTATCTTAAGGTCTGTGCCTGGCACAGCCCGCACATTGGCAAGCTTAGCGCAGATGTGGTAGTACCGTTCCTTCAGGTCCTCCACGGAACGCTTCTGAGGATGAAGACACGGGGGTGGGCTGGGGCGGGGACACTCAGAGGCATGTGGAGGGGTGGCATGAGAGCAGTGGGCCTGCTAGGCCTGGGTCAGGCACACATGCGAATGAACAGCAGCTCACCTTGAACTGCTGGTGGTCATACCGGTCATGGATAACTACAAATCGAAGATCAAAGCGGCGGCTGAGATCGAAGAGGTGATCAGTTTCCGCTTTAGTCCAAGCGTCGTCGTGAAGATAGAGCTGGTACTCCTGCTCTGAATACACGGGCACCTGCACCGTCTGCTGGCACAGAGGGGCAGGGTTGTGGCATGCCCATGGGTGTCATGGCCAGTGGGCTCCAGTCTGCTTTGACCACAGCCCTCTTGTTTACTGCCAATCCCTGGGCTAGACAAAAGCAAATCCTCTGCCGGGCCTTGCACGGGCAGCCTGGAGAAGGCTTCCAGGGTGAGGAAAGAAACTGCTGGATCAGCGGCCCAGGCGCCTGCCTCTGCGGCCACTCCAGGAGCCACTTCCCCATGCCTTCGGCTCCGCAGCCCCCGTAACCGCACACATGCTCCTGCCCCAGGGTTAAGGTGACAGGCCCACAAGGCAAGCACTTCTGTGGGGCCAAAGGTCAAATATGGAGGGGGCAGATGGCTAAATACTAGGAAAAGGCCCACTCCTCTAGTCCATGGACACTTGTCTGAAGCACGCCTGCCACCCAGTGGTGGCAGTGAGACATGCAGCTCCCACATAGCTCTATAGAAAAGGCACCTGAATCCTACCGTGTTTCCCCGAAAATAAGGCCTACTTCATGGAAACATAAAACATCCCCTGAAAATAAGACCTAGTGCATCTTTGGAGCAAAAATTAATATAAGACACTGTCTTATTTTCGGGGAAACAGGGTACCTCCAACATGCACCCCAGCCCATGCATCCCCTAGACCTCACGCAACACCACACCAGCTGAGTCTGCCAGTCAGAGACCAAGGAAGAGTCAATGCCAGGTTGGACCAGGGAAGTTCATCAAACACCACAGGGCTCTGAACCTGCTCTCAAGACCCTAATTCCAGGTGCCTCTTGAACATCTGTATACTTAATATGTTCAAGTGACCAATATTAATAAGACTCATTGTAATCATTTTGCAGTATACACAAATATTGAATCATTATGTTGTACGCCTTAAACTAATAATGTTATATGTCAATTACACCTCAATTTAAAAAAAATAAAAGTATGTTCAGTACTGAGCACATCACCCTCCCTCAAACTTACATCTCCTCCAGTCCAGATCTCAGTCACAGTCACCATCAGCCCAAGCCAGAAACCGAGGAGGCATCTTAATTCCGGCCTTTACCCTTGACACTCCTCACCCCAAACACAAATCTGTGGCTTTTACCTCTGGAAACTATCCACTGTGACATCCCAATCGAGATCACCACTACCATTTTCCTGGATCAGAGAAACAGCCCTCCCATGGCCTCTCTGCAGTTCTCCATCTGCAGCCAAGATGGATCTCTGAACAGGGCTACTCAGAGGACAGCTGCAGGCCAGAGCTGTCTGCACACTGCTATCCCTGGTGTATAGTAAGAAAACTGAAAGTAGGCACTTAGAAACCTTTGTAACAATTTTACAGTAATTGCACACTGCTGAATGACAGAGAGAAACTCAGACTTGTATTTTGTCTAACCTATTTTTAAATATCCTTTACCACGGGTAACTTGAGAAGCACTGATCTAGAACATGTATCTGAGCAGGTCACCCAGCCATCCATTTTTAAGCCCCTCCAAGGCTTCCACTAGCCCAGAAGGACCCTCAACTCAATAGTAAGGGTTGTCGGGTTCATTTCCTACCTTCGGGGTTCAGCCCAGGGCCAGGCACCCTACAGGTGTCAATGAGTATTTACCGCGTCAGTCAGTGAAGCCAGGGGGGAAAGACCTCTCTCTGCAGCCACTGTCCCCCCTGGACCTCAGGTTCCAACCAAATGACCGTCAGTGATGTCTCCCTCAGCTTCTGTTGTTCTTGCCTGAAATGTCTTCACATCTCCCCATCCCTTCTTCCTAAATAACCTCCTATCTCCTCCGGGAAGCCTCAGTTTCCCAGGTTGGGTAAGTAGCCCTCCTGTGCCTTTCAGTGCCATTTATTGTAACACAGTGCTCGGGAACTGAGGAGCCAGGCCTGCTCTCAAGGAGTTCACCTTCACGTGAGGGAGCCATTCATCCAACAAACATTCATTGTGGGCCTGCTAGACCTCTGCGGGGGACAGGGAGGACAGTCCAGCCGAAGAAACAACGGTCATCTGATGACAAAGTATGCCTCGGCATCATGAGTGGCACCTGACCCAGCCTGGGAACGGTGGTCAGGGCGGAGGCAAGTGAGGCCTGGCTCAGTCTTAAGGTCAAGCAGAAGTGAACTGGTGAGGGAAGACAGTGGAAAAAATCCGAGGCAGAGAGAGCAACACAGACACAGTGAAGAGAAACAGCCTCGTGTGTGCGAGCGTGGCAGGCAGGGACACAAGTAAAGGGCGACACAGGGAAAGGCATGGAAAGGGTCGGCAGAGACCAGCTGCTGCAGGCCTTGTGTGCCTGTGGTGACTGGAGCCAACAGGCTAGTGTGTGTGTGTGTGTGTGTGTGTGTGTGTTTAATATATTTTATTGATATTTTACAGAGAGGAAGGGAAAGAGAGAGAGAGCCAGAAACGTCGATGAGAGAGAAACATTGGCCAGCTGCCTCTTGCACACCCCCTACCGGGCCTGCAACCAAGGTACATGCCCTTGACCGGAATCGAATCTGGGACCTTTCAGTCTGCAGACCGACGCTCTACCACTGAACCAAACCAGTTTCAGCCAACAGGCTAGTTTTAAAGAGGGACGTGGTCATGATTCCCTTTTGCAAAGAGCACCCTGGGAGCAGTGAGGACAGGGGGTGAACGGAGAGCCTGGGGGACTAGCTGGCAGGTTTGAGAGAGAATGCAGGTGAGAAGTGAGGCCTGAACTAAATCAGCACCAGCGGAAGGTAGAGAAAAGGGCACAGACTTGAGGACTTGGCAACTGGACGCGCAGCGGGGAGCGGGGTGCTGTCACTGGGGGCTCCTGTGATTCTGGCTTGACAAGAGGGCAGCAGGGAGCCAGGGGCCAGTAAGCAGGACTCCCGGAACCAGTAGTATTGGAGGGAAGATCATTTGTTCCTTACCCCTGACTTCATTCACCGCCTGTGGTCATCATGGTCTTTCTAAAACTGAAATTCAAAATCTGTCTGGCTATCCACAGACATCAGGGCAAAGCCCGATTCCTGAGCCTGGCCCTTCACCTCCCACCATGTTCTGCCGTGGGCTTTAGGCTTCATCTACAGGGAAATGCCCACAGCATGCCATACATGTGACTCCTTGTTGTTGTTGTGAATCCTCACCGGAGGATATTTCTCCGTTGATTGTTAGGGAGAGCGAAAGAGAGAGGGAAGGACAGAAACATTGATGTGAGAGAAACACATTCATTGGTCGCCTCCTGCATGAGCCCCGACCAGGGTCCCGGTTGGGGAGGAGCCTGCAACCTGGAACCTTTGGTCTGCAGGCCGATGCTCTATCTGCTGAGCCAAACCAGCTAGGGCGTGACTGCTTTTAAATGTGTGCCTTTTCCTCATGCTATCCCCTCTGCCTGAAAAAAAAATCACTGCACTACTTTCCTAATATCATCCAGTGACATCTTTGAAGACTCAACTCAAGCTCTAACTTCGGGAAGCTTCCGTGACCTTCAGCGCCTCCCACTATAGCATGTATCCTACCAAATCATAATTGCCTATTCCTCTCCCAACCCCTCCCTAACAACACGGACAGTTTCTGGAGAGTAGATATTGTGTCTGATTCATTTTTGTGTCCCTGATGCCTAGGGCCTGGCTTGGCATGGAGTGGTATTTATTAAATGCAACATGAATATTCTTTTGTCTTCACTTCGAATTGTCCCATCCAACCTTTCCTCCCATTGCCTCAGTGCATCGCTTCTTGATTGTACCTTCTCGATCTTACATCTTCTGCCTCTCCCTCCACTGGACCTGAGGGGCCCAAGATGGCGGTAAGATAGAAGAAACCAGTTTTGGGGCCCAGGGGAGAATGATAGGTCACACCTGGACTGAGAAGCCATCGTGGGGAAGTACCCGGGGCAGTGGGATATATCAGGCTGAGGGGAAAGAAATCAAAACTTGGGAGTCCTAGGTTTAAGCCCCTAATGCTTTCAGGCTCAAAGCCTAGGCTGTTCCAGGCTGCAAGGAATGCAAGGTCAATATTGTACAGTGGCTTAAGCAGAGGCCTAGAAAACCCTCACCCAGCCCTGCCTCTCTCTGGGTAAGGCCTTCTCCATCTGAGCCTTAATAATCTAAACCAGAGGTAAGTCAGGTTGGACTAGAGTGTAGACATAAAGGATTAAAAACAGGAAGATGTGATGTATTACGGAAACAGAATCAGTAGGACTGAATGAGTATCACTCAGTTCCAGCTCAAAACCACCTTCTCAGAGAGGCCCGCTCTGGCCACCCTCTAATGAGGTCTTCCCCACACTTACAAGTTCACTCTATCTCATTTCATATCCCATTAATACCCTCGTTTCATTTTGTTGATGACTCTTATCTGAAAGAATTCCATTTGTTTGCTTATATGTTTCTGATCTGTCTTCCCTTACCTTCTTTGTCCTGTTGTTGATTAAAATAATCTGAGAGCCCTAACTGGTTTGGCTCAGTGGATAGAGCCTCAGCCTGCAGACTGAAAGGTCCCAGGTTCGATTCCAGTCAAGGGCATGTATCATCAGGAGGCAGCCGATGGATGTTTCTCTCTCATCGATGTTTCTAACTCTCTATCCCTCTCCCTTCCTCTCTGTAAAATCAATAAAAAATATAAAAAATAAAATGTGAGAGCTAAGGGAGAAACTAAGTCAAGAATGATTCCCAAGTTTCTGGTTTGGGCAACCGCATGGGTAATGGTACCATTCACTGATATGGGGAACAGATTTGGGGGTAGGGAAGAGAGAGCACTAACTTGAGCTGAAGCACTGTGGGACCTTCAGGGAGAGATGTTCAGTAAAAGATGGGGTATGTAGGTGCTGTTGACTTGGACTGGAGACATTCAGTTGGGGTCAGTGGCATACAGAGGGTAACTGAAGCCACAGGGCAAATGAGACACAAATGGGGAAAAGTATAGGGTGAGAAGAGCAGAATAGGACACAGCTCTGAGGAATAGCAACATTTGAAGGGTCAAGTCAAGTCACCAAAAACCAGAGCAGGTCCAGGGAAGGACAGGATCCCATGGCAGACAAGACCCAGAGTCCCACTCCGGAGGTGTTTGGCTCAGGACTGAGAGGGTAGCCATTGCTGGAACAAAGGCTCTGGAGCCCACACCAGCTGCTCAGTGTGGTGGCTCACCTTATTGAACCTGGCGAAGGGGTAGTCTTTACCCTCCTCAGCTGCTCGTCGCCAGTGGAAGAACATAGCTCCGTCCTTGCGGGCTGGGTTGGTGAACGGCATCCACTTCCAGGGCCGCACCTTCTTGGAGCCCAGCTTGGCCTTCACCGTGCGGTAGCCTTGACCAGTGTCACTGGGCAGCAGTGGGGGTGCATCCCTGACAACAAGGTGCAGGGAGGCGAGAGGTCAGTGCCTGAGGTGTGGGGAGAGCCCTCGGTCTACCTAGGAAGGCAGGTCCCGGAAAGAGAGACCTGAGCTCCTCCCGCCGCCTCTAAGTGAGCAGAGCCCCGGCTGGGGCGGAGATACCGAAGAACCGGCTGAGAACTAACAGTTAGGGACGTGCAGGGGGTCCGAGACCAGGGCCTGGGGGGCTTGGGGCTCTAATACTTGCTTCTTGTCAGAGTAAAGCAGTGCATAGACCTCCCGGTGCATGCCCTCCGGCCTCTTGAAAGTCAGCGTCTCAGAGGACTTCTTGGACTTTTTCTGAGAAGGGAAGCCACAGGGAGGAATCACAGCCTAGACTCCTTTTCCTGAAAATTCTTCGTCCCAGCTCAACCCCTGAACAAACCAGTAGGTACAATGGCGCACACACACACACACACACACACACACACACACACACACTATGACAGCGCATGAAGACACAGGAACCTACTAACAAGGGCACCCCGGCGTAAGCAGGTCCCTCCCCTCCCCAGCCTCACCTCACCTGGGCAGAGCTCCAACCTGTCAGAGTAGAAGATACTTTCCCGCCATCTCAGGATGTCACACCGAGCTGGCGCCTCCACCCCAGTTTTTGCGAGTGCCACACTCGCTTGGTCCTCTCATCCCTTCCAAGCGTCACACCCTCCTGGTCCCCCTTTCCCACAGGTGTCCGCCTCCTCCGTCCCATCTCCTCCAGGCGGCACATAGCCCCTGTCCCGCTAGGTCACACATTTACCTCCCTTCTCACCACAAGTGTAGCGCCCCATCACCTCACCCATCTCCCTCCCGTTGCCACGCCTCCCCACCACTTCACCGCGGCCGCCCAACGCTCCCTCCCTCCCTCCCGGGTGCCCCTGCTACCTTGTCCGGGTTGATAATGTCCTTCTTGCTGATGGTCCCGGAGGCTGCATCCCCCTCCGGACCCCCAAGTTCTAGAATGTCCCGCACATCCGCGCCAGTAGCCATCGCGCCTGCAACGGGGGGAGCGCCCCGAGGTCAAGGGTCAGTGCCTGAGGAGGGAGCGGGCTCAGATCAGGGGGCAGAGCCACTTCCGCCCAGGGGCGGGACGAGGGGGGGGGCGGGTCAGGTCGGGATCCGTCTGTGTCCCGCCGCTTGGGTCTCCCTAACGGCCCCATTGCTCCTAAACCCTAGCGCCTCCGCACCTGTAAACCCCCGCAGCCGCCGCAGCCGCCGCCGCCGCTCCCCTCTCCCAGCAAAGCCGCGGACAGAAGCTACTTCCGGGCGTGCGCAGCCGATACGCGGCCGGCAGGAACACTTCCGGTCTGTGCTCCGTCGTAATGGAGCCCTTAGCGCGGTATGAAAGCTGCTAAACGCGGGGAGCGCGCCACGGTCTTGGGCTCCCACCAGCCCGCCGGTGTTCCTGCACTACTGGCTTTCTCTCTGCGTTGCATTTCCGTTGCATTTGGGGCCATGAAAAGAGTTCCCAGAACGTTGTGACCTTGGAAATCGCTTAATTTCTCTGAACCCATTTCTTCATTTGTAAAATGGAAATTGTAATGGTACCTGCTTAAGTGAAGTACAGCTAAGCCATGTAAAACATTAGCACCGCGCCTAGCACACTTGTTTGTTTGTTTGTTTTTGTTTGTTTTTTACTTGAGTTACAGGTGTTAATGTCCCCTAGTCATTAAGTGCTGAGTATGTAGCGGGCACTCTGCTAAGCCATTGGAGATGGGGAGACTAACCATACAGGGAGGGCATGGCTGCCAAGATGGAGTGAGGTCTGGCCCTCAGTTGCACCCATTTGATGGAAGTGGCTGCGGGTCCGGGCCTCTTGGGGCTTTCCTGGAGCCCAACTTCCTGGAACTTCACTGGTCCAGGAACTAACTGTATTAGTGTGGATTACAAAGAAGACCAAGAACACGGCCCCTAGCAGAGAGCAGCTGAAAGAAATACCTCCCAAGGAAAGAAACTTACTGATCACCCTGGAGAGAAACTTCTAGAACAGAGTGTCTGGAAGAAGAGCAGACGGGATGACAAAAAGCAGCTCCCAACTTCAGCTTCTGCAAATCAGCCTGCAAACAAGGAGTATACAGTGGGCATTGAGAACTGGGGATGAAGAGGGGCTTATAAAGGCATTAAGGAGACCAGGTCCCAAGCCGAGGTTTGCTAAAGACCCAGGCAGGGACTGGAGCGGCAGACAGCCCACAGAAGTTGGCTGTCAGTGTAGCCTGTTCTGGCTTGGAGGATACAGGTACACAGCAGCTGCATCCACAAGCCTAGCGAGACCCCCAAACTTTGGAGAACTGAGCCTAGGGGTACAAACCTTGCCTTGTTCCCAAGGCCTGATTTCTGAGTGAATCTTCTGAACTTGAAACAGTTTCCAGGGGAAACCAGGTCTTACAGCAGGAATTGCCCACAGGGTCAGGGAATGTGCTTGGAACCAGAAGTGGACAGAGCAGGGTAGAGGGTCCTGCACCTCTACCTCAAACAGTTGACTCTACTTATAGTTAATTCATTGTGTAATTATTTGTTTAATATACATCTCCCTTACTAGACTCATTTTTGTGAAGACAGCGATCATGGTACATAAATGTATGTATTGTCAGGCCTAGTTCTAGGCTCTGAGGATGCTGTGGGTGAATGACAAACAAATATCTTCTGGTGGGACTTATATGTAGTGGAGGAATAGAAATATTGGGCATATATCTTTTTTCGTGGCGCCGCAGAGGCTGTGGGCTGCTTCAGGATGAAGCTCAACATCTCTTTCCCAGCCACTGGTTGCCAGAAACCCATTGAAGTGGATGATGAACTCAAACTTCGTACCTTTTATGAGAAGCGTATGGCCACAGAAGTTGCTGCCAACGCTCTTGGTGAAGAACGGAGGGGTTATGTGGTTCGAATCAGTGGTGGGAACGACAAACAAGGTTTCCCCATGAAGCATGGTGTCTTGACCCACGGCCGAATCCGCCTGCTGCTGAGTAAGGGGCACTCCTGTTACGGACCGAGGAGGACTGGAGAGAGAAAACGCAAATCTGTTCGGGGTTGCATTGTGGATGCCAGTCTCAGTGTTCTCAACTTGTAAAAAAAAAGGGGGGGGGGAGATATTCCTGGTCTCACTGACACCACTGTGTCTCGTCGCCTGGGACCCAAAAGAGTCAGCAGAATCTAAAACTTTTCAATCTTTCTAAAGAAGATGATGTCCGAAAATATGTTGTGAGAAAGCCTCTAAACAAAGAAGGTGAGAAACCTAGGACTAAAGCACCCAAGACTCAGTGTCTTGTTACTTCACGTGTCCTGCAACACAAATGCAGGCGTATTGCTCTGAAAAAAAATCTAAAAAGAACAAGGAAGCTGAAACCGGTTTGGCTCAGTGGATAGAGCGTAGGCCTGCGGACTGAAAGGTCCCAGGTTCGATTACAGTACCTTGGTTGCTGGCACATCCCCAGTAGTGTGCAAGAGGCAGCTGATCATTGATTCTCTCTCATCGATGTTTCTAACTTTCTATTCCTCTCTCTTCCTCTCTGTTAAAAATCAATTTAAAAAAATTTTTAAAGAGAAGAAGAAGAACAAGAAAGGGGCCGCAGAATATGCTAAACTTTTGACTAAGAGAATGAAGGAGGCCAAAGAAAAATGCCAGGAGCAAATTGCGAAGAGACATAGACTGTCCTCTCTGAGAGCTTCTGCCTCTAAATCTGAACCCATTCAAAAATGAGATTCTGTAACTAATAAATAAAGTGTCAAAGCCCCCCCCAAAAAAAAAGAAAAGAAAAAGAAATATTGAGCATATAAACAAAATAGATAATGTAACTTTTTTAAAAATATATTTTTATTTATTTCAGAGAGGAAGAGAAAAGGAAAGGGAGATAGAAACATCAATGATGAGAGAGAATCACCCACAAGCTGCCTCCTGCACACCCCCGCTAAGGATTGAGCCCACAATCCAGGCATGTGCCCTTAACCGGCATCGAACCTAGGACCCTTCAGTCCACAGGCCAACACTCTATCCACTAAGCAAAAACAACTAGGGAAGACAATATAACGTTTGATGGTGACAAGAGCTATGTATGAGTTCCAACCTGTCCAATTAAAGAGCATGATAGAGTGGGGTCAGGGAAGGTTTATCTGAGAAGCTGACATCTGAGCTGAGTTTAAGTGGTGGAAACAGCCACAGAATACCTGGGAAGAAATATTTCAGACAGGAGGAATACCAAGTGCAAAGTACCTAAAATGGAGGGAACTCTATATGTGAAAAGGCCAGAGATAAAAACAGACAGTGTAGGCAGGGAGCGGTGGGTGAGGAGGAGGAATATAGGAAGACTTCCTGGCCAGTGTTATTCAGTGGTTAGAGTGTTGGTCCTCGAAACAAAGGGTCTCAGGTTTAATTCATCGTCAAGGGCACGTACCTGAATTGTAGGTTCAATTCCAGGCCCTGGTTGGGGCACACGCGGGAGGCAATTGATCAATGTGTCTCTCTCTCATATTGATGTTTCTCTCTCTCCTCCAATTCCACCTCCCTTCCTCTCTCCCACTCCCTATGGAAAAAAATATCCTCAAGTGAAGATTAACAAGCAAACAAAAAATCAGGGGTAGGCGTTGGGGGCCCTGGCCAGGAGTTTGGGTTTTACTCTAGGGGCGATCATATGTCATCCTGTCTTGGCCATGGTCTGGATTCTATCCCCATTCTTGGAGTGCCACCTTAGCTACCATCACTAGAAATCCCCCAGAATGACTGGTTCAGAGCTTCTCACCCCTTGGGGAAAACTGAGTCAGGGATTGGAGGAAAGGGAATGGAAGAATGATGCCTCTCTCTTGATCCTTCCAGGAGCCGCTGCCCACACTTCCTCTACCAGACTGCAGGGGGCGTCCGGTCCCACCGCCAGGCCTTGGGGAAGCTTGCTCTGCAGCGCTCACCTAGCCTGGCTTCTGAAGAGACTCTTTGCACTGCAGTGACCTATTAAAGCACCTGAGCCTTAAGTCCCTACCAAAAGGAGAGGGACTTAAGGCTGGAGCACTCTGGGGCTCCAGAGCCATCTTTAAAGAAGTTTTTCTTTAATCTTGAGAGCAATAAGAAGCCATTGAAAGGCATTGGGGGTGGGAGTGCAGCAAATTTGGGAAGAAAGCTGAGAAGAGTCAGATTCATCTTTTAGAAAAAACACTGGTGACCTGCCAGTGGGGAAGGTGGAGTTGGAGGCAGGAGAACCAGGTAGGAGGCAGTGGAGAGTCTATTAGAACTAGAAACTGATTGCATGTGGCTGTAGGGAGCAGAATAAAAGGCTCTCAGAAGCCTACCACTTCCTCAGCCGTCTGTTCACAAGTGGGCCCAGAAATAGTAGCCTGCAGCTCCCAGGTACCTGGCGTGGCTTCTCTCCTTCCTTTTCTCCTCTCCCTTACCCCTCCCCTCTATCTCCTTAAGAATGACAGAGGGTCTCAGCCTCTGAGCTATCCCAGCATGCGGTATGCACGTGCCCTGTCGTCATTTGCATATGGTGTGACAAAGACCCAGAGCATCCCAATCTCACCTGATCTTGCTCAGGTTAATTATAAACAACACTAGTGGCCCGGTGCACAAAATTCATGCACGGGGGTGTGTCCCTCAGCCCATCCTGCATCCTCTACAATCTGGGATCCCCTCAGGGGATGTCCGACTGCCGGTTTAGGCCCGATCCCTGCTGCCTGCCTGATCGCCCCTAACCACTCTGCCTGCCGGCCTGATCACCTCCAACTACCCCCCTTCCGGCCTGATCATCCCCAACAGTGCCCCCCCCCCAACTGGTCTGATTGCCCCCAACTGCCACCCCTACCAGCCAGATCGCCCCCAACTGCCACCCCCTGCCAGCCTGCTTGCCCCTAACTGCCCCCCCGCCCGCCTAATCACCCCTAACCACCTCTGCCAGGGCCCCACCACCATGGCTGTGTCCAGAAGGATGTCTGGAAGATCTACCAGAAGGTCTCCCAGTCTAATTAGGATATTATCCTTTTATTAGTATAGATTTTCAACCAACAAGGACAAATGTCTTATTAAAATGAGAGGGGAAAAAACAAAAAAAAAAACCATGATTGGGAAAGTCACAGAAGAGTGATAGCCATAACTGTATAGGTAAGCATTCAGACTCTCTAATATTCAATTAAATGAAAAATTGAAAACTATCATTAGGTGCCATTTTTTAATCTATTCAACTGAAAGGTTTATCTTCATGTATATTCCACTATGAAGAATGTTTTTGGTTTTTTATTAAATACATTTTATTGATTTTTTTTTTTTTATAGAGAGGAAGGGAGAGGGAGAGGGAGTTAGAGACATGGATGAGAGAGAAACATCAATCAGCTGCCTCCTGCACACCCCCTACTGGGGATGCACCCACAACCAAGGTACATGCCCTTGACAGGAATCGAACCTGGGATCCTTCAGTCCGCAGGCCGACGCTCTATCCACTGAGCCAAACCAGTCTTGGCTAATTAATTATTTTTAAGAGAATCGATGAAATGTGGTATTCTGTCTCTTTCATAGCATAGGAAGGTGTAAGGTAAAGCAACTTGTACTTGGGAGGGAACATTGTAACTCCCTTGGACACCAGATCTCCAGAAACATTACTGAGGTGTATTTTATGGGGTTTACCTTATTTCATTGAATCGGATGCTTTGATCTTGGCACATTCTTGATTTACCAAAAGGTGCCAACAGAGGCTTTCACAGCTCCCTGTCCCCACTCCCTCCTGCTGGCAGGGCTGGCAGAGGTCACTCGTTGTCTCAGCAGAGGAAGAAGGGCCACTTCTGCAGGCAAGGGAGGCTCAGGGGGTAGGATTTTGTATCCTCCGAGTCCTGATCATCTAAATGCTTTTTTTTTTCTGGCCCCCATTCCAACATGCACACAAGATCTGGCAAGGCCATGAATGTAGCTGATATTGTACTGCAGCATCTCAGTTTCACACTTTGGATTTGATTTTCAGTTATAATCAGCCCCTGGGCTGCAAAGGAATGATTATTTTTAGCACAGACATAAAAAGTCAATGATTTGGGACTTGCCTTGAGCCAAAATTTTAGGGTTTTGAGCTTGAAAGTCTTTTTTCTTTTTTACTCTGTTCAGAGGGACACTCCTCTTCATTGCAGTTTGCAAGTCCCCTCTATCCTCCATAATGCATAAGTATCACCTTAGAAAGGGAACGTAAGAAAATAAGAAAAGACTTGAGCATCCAGCTCACAGATCAGGGTGCATAACAGGGTGGGGCTGAAGGGTGAGATAGGAAAGGTACACGCGAGATGGAAAAGCTGTGCTGGACAAAGACTTTGCATGAAGACCAAAACTGAAATACGTTCACATGGGGGATTCATCTCAAGAGGTCTGATCACCAGAAATCATGGAGTCTGGCAAGATGGATTCTCCCAAGAGCATGTGAAAGATTCAAAGATGACAACACAAATCCTAGAGGATCTGAGGACTGCAGACTACAAGGCAAGAGTTATAAATCAGAAATCAAGAGTTTTCCTTCCAATTCTAAATGATGCACAAATTTATTCAAGCCATGCTAAGAAGCTACTGTTGATGCAGGTGATGTTCTATTGGCAATCCAGTGTTGCACGAACCAGCTTCTAACCTCTCCTCCCTCCAAAAGATTTTCAAGTTTGATTTGGCAAGGCAAAAATATCAAACCCCTGTGCCATTGATAAAGCCCTTCCGGCCCTAGATTGCCATTTGAGAGATATTGCTTGACTGCTCCAAACTATAGACTTAAGTCTGTACAAAATCCTATTAGTTTTAATAGCTTGTCAATTGATTTTTTTCTTTCTACTTCTGAGAGAAGAATAGCAGTTCCTTGGTTAAGTGTTGGTTCGGTTATTAGCAGGCCAAGACCACTCTAGGCCCACTGACACCACAAGCCACGTCTGATTCAACTAAGGACTCCGGTGTCCCTCACAGGGCAAGAATTCTCAATACAGATCCACTTCTGTCCCCAGCTGTGCAACATCAGCAGTTCCATCATGAATAAGATCCAAAAACATTCTTATTAAATGATCATTAACACGGTATCATCACAAAATAGTTCCAATGAATCATCAAATGCATTCAAAGGAAACATAAAGATGACAATGATGCCGAAACCGGTTTGGCTCAGTGGTAGAGCGTCGGTCTTCGGACTGAAAAGTCCCAGGTTTGATTCCGGTCAAGGGCATGTACATTGGTTGCGGGCACATCCCCGGTAGGGGGTATGCAAGAGGCAGCTAGTCGATGTTTCTCTCTCATTGACGTTTCTAGCTCTCTATCTCTCTCCCTTCCTCTCTGTAAAATATCAATAAAATATTTTTTTAAAAGATGACAATGATGATATGATGATGACTAAGATCATTGGTAATCTAGACTTTATGCATATAACATGTATGCTTGGTCTTGAATCCATTGTTCTGAAATTTAACATGCATGGTGTAAGTTTCAACTTCTTTTAGAAAGTTTAATAGTATTTAACAAGTAAATATAGTTATCATACTTTTCAATTCAGGTTTTGGATTTTCTTCAATAGGGTTAGTAATAATTTTTCATTAACCTACAAGTATTAAAAAAATTAACCACCCGACACATTTTATTGACCAGCAAGTCCTGAAACCAAAGACAGACAAGAGCAGTAAGAGAAAAAAAATCCTATCTAATAAAAGAGTAATATGCAAATTGACCATCACTCCAACACACAAGATGGCCACCCCCATGTGGTCAAAGATGGCTGTCCCCATGTGGACACAAGATGGCCCACCACAAGATGGCCTGCAGGGGAGGGCAAGTTAGGGGTGACCAGGCCAGCAGAGGAGGACAGTTGGGGGAGACCAGGCCTGCAGGGAAAGGCAATTGGGGGAGACCAGGCCTGCAGAGGAAGGTAGTTGGAGAGAACCCAGGCCTGCAGAGGAGGGCAGTTGGTGGGGACCAGGCCTGCAGAGGAAGGCAGTTGTAGGTGACCAGGCCTGGAGGGGAGGACAGTTAGGGGCAATCAGGCCCGCAGGGGAGCAGTTAGGCATAGATCAGGCTGGCAGGGGAGTGGTTAGGGGGTGATCAGGCTGGCAGGCAGAAGTGGTAAGGGGCAAACAGGCAGGCAGGCAGGCTAGCGGTTGGGAACCAGCAGTCCTGGATTGTAAGAGGGATGTCTGACTGCCACTGGGATCAGGCCTAAGTGGGCAGTTAGACATCCCTCAAGGGGTCCCAGATTGAGTTGAGGGACAGACCATTCCTCCCAGCCCCATATGAATTTTGTGCCCCGGGTCTCTAGTATATACATAATTCCATGTCTGAAAAACAAAGCAAAAATCCTAAATAAAGTGTTAGCAAGTTAAGTTCAATAGCTTATTAAAAGAATATTTCATCAAGTCAAAGAGGATTTATTCCAGCATTGCTAAGATGGTTGAGCATTAGAATATATATCAGTTTAATTACTATATTAATATATTGTTATATTAATATATTAAAAATAAAAATATTACCTTAAATTCAATACCTATTAATGATATAAAAGAAAAAAACTCCCTTACCAAAGTAGGAAAAGAACAGCCTTAATTTTACATATTGTTTTTTTAAATATACTTTTATTTATTTCAGAGAGGAAGGGAGAGGGAGAGATGGAAGCATCAATGATGAGAATCATTGATCAGCGGCCTCCTGCACGCCCCCTACTGGGGATCAAGCCTGAAAACTGGGTGTGTGCCCTGACCCAGAATGGGTCAATGATCTCCTGGTTCCTAGGTCGATGCTCAGCCACGGAGCCACACCAGTAAGGCCATATTGTTTGTTTTTATTGAAACAATGATAAAAACCTCCAGCAAATGTCAGACTTAATGGTGAAACAATAGACATATTCCAATCGAAGTCAGAAACAAGAATGACTTTTATCATTACTGCTATTCCAAATGGTATCGGATGTTCTAATTCAAGATTAGAAGGAAAGCAATTAGAGGTATACGCTTTAGAAAATAAGAGGCAAATTGTGATTATTTGCAGATGACACTGTTGTTTACATAGAAAAACATAAGAAAATCAATTGACAAACTATTAGAACTAATAAGAGAATTCAGCAAAATGGCCACATATAAGGTCAACATACAAAAATCAATAACTTTCCTATGTACCAGCAATAACCAATTAGAAAAGGTAATAGAAAATGACTCACAATGGCAACAAACACTATTAACCACCTAAGAATAAACCTAAAAACAGAATTTGTTTTGGCCCATAAGAATAGTTCAAAATTAGGAAATCCATCAACCTATTTAATCACATTGATGAAGTCAAATTAAAAACTATATATAACAGCTGAGAAAATTCAAGAACCATTTTTGGCAAAAACTTTAAGTAAAACAAGAGGCAAAGAACATTTCCTACGTATGATAAAGAATTGGTTTGTTTCTTTTCCTGAGAAACTAAGAGCAAACATCATAATAAATGTCTAAATATTAAATGCACTGCCATTAAAGTCAGGGACAAGGCAGGGATCATTGCTTTCCCTCAAAATTGTTTTGTGTAAAAATGAAATAGAGGATTTGAAAATGGACTCCATTCCAGAGCCTACCGAAATATAAATACCACCTTTATAAACAAGACTGCTCTGATTTTATATTACACAATAGGATGGAAACTGAAATCTCACCCACAGAAAGAAACTTATCAAACGGGTCTTAATTTCCTTTTTCTGTATCAAAGCCATGGCCAAATACTACTCACACCATTCTGTCTTCTGCTTGAAGGAAAGATTTTTTTTTTTTTAATCCTCACTTGAGGAGTGAGGATTTTTTTTTTTTTCTTACAGAGAGAGTGAAAGGGAGAGGGAAGGGAGAGAGAGAGAGAGACCCATAGATTGGTTGCCTCCCACACGTGCCTGGGAGAGGATGGGGATCAAGCCTACAATCCAGGTACCCGCCCTTGACCAAGAATTGAACCTAGCTGCCATAAAAAGGAAGGAATTCTCATCATTTGCAGTAACCTGGATGGAATTGGAGAGCATCATGCTGAGTGAAATAAGCCAGTCAATGAAAGAGAAACACCACATGACTTCACTCATTTATGGATATTAAAGAACATTATAAACTAATGAACAGAAAGATAGATATAGAGACAGTAAAACAACAAGCAGACTGTCAAATGACAGCGGGGGAGGGAGGTAGGGAGATCTGGGGGAGATAAGAGATCAACCGAAGGACTGGTATGCATGCATATAAGTACAACCAATGGACACAAAACTCTGGGGAGGGAGGGCATGTATGGAAGGGGGTCAATGGTAAGCTATGTACACATATATGAATTTTTTTAAAAAAACTACTCCTAGAACACTTAGGAGGTAAAGCTACTTGAAAAAAAAAAAAGAATTGAACCCAAGACCTCTGATGCGCAAGCCAACACTCTAACTGTTGTGCAATACAGGCCAGGGCAATATTTTTTTTTAATCCTCACCCAAGGATATGCTTTTTAAATTTTTTTATTCCAGAGACAGATGAAGGGAGAAGAGAGAGAGAGAGAGAGAGAGAGAGAGAGAGAGAGTCAGAGAAAGACAGAGACAGAGAGGCATTGATATGAGAGAAACATCAATCAGTTGTCTCCCATATAAGCCCAAATCTGGGATGGAACCCACAGCACTGTGGTGTACAGGATGGCGCTCCAACCAACTGAGCCACCCGGCCAAGGCCAGTTAAAGATCTTGAAAAGTGTGCTGTGGAACAGACACACTGATCACTCTTTAGGAAGAACTTTTGGTACCAACACCTGCAGAAGGAAAGGGAAAAGCAGGTTTGGGCTTTTCTGTCATTAACATTATTCTATCAGTCAGAGGGGAAAGTTGGAATATTATCTTTTTTTAAAAAAAAGAAGTAACTGCCGAAACTGGTTTGGCTCAGTGGTAGAGCGTCGGTCTGCGGACTGAAAGGTCCAGGGTTCGATTCCGGTCAAGGGCATGTACATTGGTTGCGGGCATATCCCCGGTAGGGGGTGTGCAAGAGGCAGCTGGTCGATGTTTCTCTCTCACCAACGTTTCTAGCTCTCTATCTCTCTCCCTTCCTCTCTGTAAAATGTCAATAAAATATATTTTTAAAAAGTAACTATATAGATAGAACATAATAATTTGCAAATATCCTATATAATAAAAGCAGAATATGCTAAGTGTCAGACTTGATCAGGCAACCATTCGGTCAACCCCTCAACCAGTTGCTATGACGCACATTGACCACCAGGGGGCAGATGCTCCAACTGGTAGGTTAGCCTGCTGTTGGGTCCAGCCAATTGGGACTGGGCGAGAGGGCTGGACCACCCTGGAGCCCTCCTGCGGTCCCTCCCTGGCCAGCAGGCCCCCATCAGCCCCAATCGCTGGCCAAATCCATGCACCGGGCCTCTAGTATTATTATAAAGGCAACAAAACAAAAGATAAAACTCCCTAAATTCCAAGAGGAATATTTTTAAAAATATCTAGAGTAAGAGAGAGAGAAGTCCTGGCCAGTGTGGCTCAGTTAGTTGGAAAGTTGTCTGTGTACATTCAAAAGGCTGTGGGTTTGATTCCCTGTCAGGGCACAAACCCAGGCTGCAGATTCATCCCTGATCAGGGTGGATGCAGGAGGCAACCAATCAATCTCTCTCTCTCTCTCTCCCCTTTTTCTCCCCCCAAAATCAATAAAACACATATCCTCTGTTAAAATCCTATATAATAAAGAGGTAATATGGAAATTGACGGTCATACCCTCGCACAAAATGGCCATCCCCATGTGGTCACAAGATGGCTGCCCCTTGTGATCATAAGATGGCCGCCCCCCATGTGGTCACAAGATGGCTGGCAGGGAAGCGCAGTTATGGGAAATCGGGCCAGCAGGGGAGGGCAATTGCGGGGGACCAGGCCTGCAGGGGAGCAGTTAGGCATCGATCAGGCTGGCAGAAGAGTGGTTAGGGGGTGATACCAGCAGTCGCACATCCCCTGAAGGGTCCCAGATTGGAGAGGGTGCAGGCTGACTGAGGTATATCCTCCCCAGTGCATGAATTTTGTGTACTGGGCCTCTAGTATTTTATAATTTAAAAAAAAGTTGGGCCAGAACTGATTTGGCTCAGTGGATAGAGCTATGGCCTGCAGACTGAAAGGTCCCAGGTTCGATTCCAAGCAAGGGCATGTACCTTGGTTGGGGGCACATCCCCAGAGTGCGGGGGAGGGTGTGTGTGTGCAAGAGGCAGCTAATTGATGTTTCTAACTCTCTATACCTCTCTCTTCCTCTCTCTGAAAAATCAATTATATATATATATATATATATATATATATATATATACACACACACACATATATATATATATATATAAAGTTGGTGTTTATCAATAATATAAATGAGGCTAACTCACATATTAAACAAAAGTATTTTCAAGCTAGGCTGGTGTGGCTCAGTGGTTGAGCATCACACATGCCCGAGTTGTAGGCTCGATCCCCAGTAGGGGACATGCAGGAGAAAGCTGACTGATGTTTATCTTTCATCAATGTTTCTATCTCTCTATCACTCTCCCCTTCTCTCTCTAAAAAAAAATCAAAACATTTGTTAAAGTATTTTCAAAGTGTCAAGCAGAGCAAAGCTAAACCCTATGGTACATATAAGACACACCTTAAGAAAAAAGAAAGCCAAAAAAAACACACAAAAGGATGGGCAAATAAATGCAAGGCAAAATGTAAAACACAAAGAACGCAAGGGTCATGACCTTGATATCTGTCAAGGGAGAATTTTGATCAAGAAGCATTAAAAAGAGCACTAGCCGGTTTGGCTCAGTAGATGGAGCATCGGCCTGTGCACACGCCCAGGTGTGGGCTTGGTCCCCAGTAAGGGGGTGCAAGAGGCAGCTGATCAATGATTCTCTCTCATTGATCTCATTGATGTTTCTATATTTCCCTCTCCCTCTTCCTTCTTCTCTGAAATCAATAAAAAAAATTTTTTTAAAGAAGCACTAGAGCCGAAACCGGTTTGGCTCAGTGGTAGGGCGTCAGTCTGCGGACTGAAAGGTCCCGGGTTCGATTCTGGTCAAGGGCATGTACCTTGGTTGCGGGCACATCCCCGGTGGGGGGTGTGCAAGAGGCAGCTGGTCGATGTTTCTCTCTCATCGACGTTTCTAGCTCTCTATCTCTCTCCGTTCCTCTCTGTAAAATATCAATAAAATATATTTTAAAAAATAAAATAAATAAAATAAAATATATATTCTTTTAAAAAGCACTAGAAAGAGAAAGGAGGAGTTTTTATAATGCTAATGGTTAAAACAGCAATGGAAATATATATCTATCAATAATACAGCAACCAACTTTTATAAGGTAAAAACTAAATGCAGATGTAAAAAAAAGACGTATTAACAAGAGAAAAGTTTCACACACTACTCTCATTCCCAGACAAAGCAAGTGGACGAAAGTGAGTAAGGCTTTAGGGGACCTCAGCCAGCGCTGCTGGAACGTGTCCACATCCTGATGGCCGGGCATGCACTGCCGTCACCAGAGGCAGCGAGAGAAGCTCACCCCGAATGGAAACCAATGTGCCGCCTCCTTCACCGAGAAAGCTGATTGATGTTTCTTGCTACCAAAAACACAAAAACAAAAATCAGCCATGGGTCGGACTGTTGGACCCCAGAGGGAGGGTGGGGATAAAGGGGAGAGATCAACCAAAGGACTTGTGTGCACATGTATGAGCCTAACCAGTGGTCAAGGACAATAGGGGGGTGGGGGCACGGGTGGGGAGAGGTGGGGATTGGAATGGGAGGTTGAGGACAAATATGTGATACCTTAATCAATAAAGAAATTTTAAAAAAGAACTTTTTTATGTCCCGGGGGGGGGGGGGAATCAGCTGAACTAAACAGTGTCCTTAGTAAACTGGCCACTTGGAGTAGCCCTGGCCCAGACAACATAATCAATATGGCAACTTACAAACATGTATCAAATTCTGAATCACAATATCAGAGAATACAGAACTCCTTCTGCAGTGCCCGTGGAATGTTCATAAAAATGGATATCTTAGGCCATAAAGAAAAACTGGAATCACACACAGACAACACAAGCAGTGCTCTCTGACTACGATGCTGGAAATTGGTAATAAAGTCTTTCTCCTTGGAAAAAAAATGTTTCAATGTGCATACTTTTCAGTTATTTCCACAATGACGGTGAACAAAGCAATAAGGCCTGGATTCCTGACGGCACCCTATGAAGGGCTCGATGCAAACTCCTAAGACCCTACCAGCCGTGGGCAAACTATGGCCCATGGGCCGGATCCGGCCCGTTCGGCTGTTCTATCCGGCCCGTGGAGTCTGAAGAGTGGAGGGTTCTCTTGCTCTCCCCTCCGCTCCTTCACCAGCAGCCCAAGATGAGAGCGCCAGCATGGTCAGGTTGCTTTTGTTCCGGCCCTCCAGTCCCGTTTAAGAACCCATTGTGGCCCTCGAGTCAAAAAGTTTGCCCACCCCAGGTTAAGAGGAATACAGAATCAAAGGGAACTTGTTACGCCATCTTCTCCTTTTATTTTAGGAAGCCGTGTTCTAGCTTTGCAATGCATGTTAATGTCGATGAACACTAAGTGAAGTTGGAGGGAAAAAATACATTACGCTGTATAAATTTTAAAAAGAACAAAACTTAATCTTGGCAGATTTTTGCTTTTGGTCCACATGTTTCTACTAAAAGCTGCAATTCTGTTCCAAATGTGCACTGTTAATTTATTCAAGTTAACTTATTCAATATATTGGTTTTCTTTAGACCAGTACATGGAATAAATGTCTGGATAGCTAATCTGTGGCTCTTTGGCTAGGCTTTTTCCTTCTGTTTAGAAACCTGGTGCCTATCTTAGGAGCTAGGAAAAATATAAATTATCTCCAAAGAAAAAGACTGTATTTAACTTTGAAGAGAGAGAGATAGAGACTTAAGAAACCTACCAACCAAATGCACTATGTAGATCTTGTTTAGAACCTATTTAAATAGACCAACTATAAAAAGATACTTTGAGACAATTGGGAAAAACCGAACATGAACTGATTATTAGATAACATCTGGATATGATCATGAAATTGTGGTTATATTATGATTATACTATTAGTTTTCATGTGATGGAGATTTTTACTGAAACATTTACAAGTGAAAAAATATATCTTGGAATGTTTTAAAATAGTCCAGCAAAAGAAAAAAAGGAACCCAGCTAGTGCGACTCAATGGTTGAACATCAATCTGTGAACCAAGAGGTCATGGTTTGATTCCCAGTCAGGGCACATGCCCTGATAGCGGTTGTGGGCTCCATCCCCGGAAGGGGGCGTGCAGGAGGCAGCCAATCAATGATTCTCTCACCATTGATGTTTCTATCTCTCTCTCCCTCTCCCTTCCTCTCTGATATCAACAAAATTATATAAAGAAAGAAAAAAGGAAAGAAGGGTGGTGGGGAGGGTAGAGTATAAATAAAAGCAACAGAATGGTAGTAACTGTTGAAGCTGCGTGAGAAGAGCATGGATGCTCGTTGTGGTGCTCTCCACTGACTGCAGGTCTGAAATTTTTCATAATAAAAAGGTAGGAATACCTTCACTCATGTCTGCCCAGGTGAAGCCATTGAACTCAAAAGAGAAAGATCAAGTATTAGATCAAATAAAAACTGTATAATATAAATTACTTTCTTTAAGTTGCTTTCATTGGTCTTGAAAGCCTTTTAACAGATAGAAGTTAAAATAGTATTAAAAAAATAAAATAAAAGACCATTGTCACAGTCTGTTAATCGCATACGCTTCCCATGAGAAAGATAAATAGTTATATGGCAGTTTTATGGGATCCAGGGCACCATATAGAAAAATTTCCCCAAGGGCTCTCTAATGCTCCATCCTTCCTTTCCTTTTTGGATTTTGTTTGCTTGTTTGTTTTTTTAATCCTCACCCGAGGACATGTTTTCATTGATTTTAGAGAGAGAAAGAGAAAAAGAAAGAGACAGAGAGACATCAATTAATGGCTTCCTGAATGAGCTCCAGTACATGCCCTTGACCGGCAATTGAACCCGAGACCCTTTGGTGGGCCCATGCCCTAACTACCGAGCAACGCATGCCAGGGCAAGACCTTCTTGAAATGGGTCCAGACTATGAGAATATTTATTCGCCTTATGGGTCCTCAAAATGTAGGAGACTCCCCATAATCTGATAGACACGATGGCCTGTTCTGGGTGTCAGCCTCATTCTCTAGTCATCCTGGTTTCCCCAAGGGATTTATAAATAAAATGGACTTCCCCTTACAAGGCTGGCATGCTTATTGCCATTATTGATGCCCAATTTGTAATAAACAGTCACTGACCCTTAGCCCCTTGCACTTGGGGACAGCCAGACACCTGGAGGCAATATGAGCGAGCGCGTCATAAAGCGGGGATGACCTGGCCCCCCCAGGGTACGCCTCGGCTCTGGATTTCTTTCCCTGCTCAGCGTCTCTGGCAGCGCCTCTGCCCTGGCTGGTAGGTGCCTATGCACAGTTATGGTATCTCACACTCACGAATGGTGTTCGTTTAAATGCAAAAAGACGCCCACACTCATTTTCTGAATATGGAATCCCATTAGTCATAGATTAATTCTGATGCATGAAAGGAAAAGAGAACATTTTCAATCATGCCCAATAGAAGGGAGTACATCTGTGAAAGTACAGCATGAAATTGAAAATATATTTTTCTTGGTTGTTGGGAGATGCTCTTCTCCCGTAGAGACATTATGTTCTAGGTAGTGAACTCAGGTCACAAACTATATTTCCCCCCACAAAAGCATGGGGCTCTTCTAGGCTATAAGGAAAGATGTGTTTTACTTTCAGGCATCTGTGGGAGGAAAAAAGAGCAACAGATCATCACTATGTTGAATACGACGACTACACAACCAGAAAACAATGTTGTGTATGCTCTTCTAAATAATTTAGTAAAATACAACCATGCACCGCTTAACAGAGAAACGCGTCACTGGGTGATTTTGTCATCGTGTGAACACCTCAGAGTGCACTTACATAAACCGGGATGATACAGCCCGCTCATGACTCACCTCGGTTATATGGCATAGCCTACGGCTTCTAGGCTACAACCTGTGCAGCACGTTACTGCGTAAAACAACGTGAGGTTAAAAACAAAACAAAAACATGAGAATAAGTCAAGCACAAAAGAAAATAATACCATCAAGAGACGAGGCGTGGCTCAGGGGTGGAGCATTGACCTAGAACCAGGAGGTGGAGGGCCAGGTCAGGCCACAGGCCCCAGTTGCTGGCTTGTTCCCCGGTAGGGGGCGTGCAGGAGGCAGCTATCAATGACTCACCATTGATGTTTCTCTCTCTCCCTCTCCCTTCTTCTCTGAAATATATATATATGATTTTTTAATATATATATGATGTAATATATATGTGATGTAATATATATGATGTAATGTATATTACATCACATATATATTATATATACATATATATGATGTAATATATAGTATATATATTACATCATATATATATATATATTACATCATATATATATTATAAATGTTTCTCTCTCCCTCTCTCTTTCTCTCTGAAATCAATAAAAATCATGGTAGTTTTTTTTTAATTAAAAAGGGTGGATTTTTTACTAACTTTGTGGCCTCCCTATCAGGTATCCAGGCACAGAGAGCTTTTGGTTAAGAAACCGTTTGTTTTACACACGTGACATCATTGTCGGAGGTGCCAGGACACGGTTAGCAGCTCCGGCCGCCGCACGGAACGTTCAGCCCGGCTGCACAGCAGGGGTCCACGTCCTCACCGTCCCGGAGGCGGGGCGGCGGACCGGGCAGGCCTCGGCCGCTCCTCCCTCCGCTCCGTCCGGGGCGGGAGGCGGCTCCGAACCCTGCGACTGGCGGCCCGCGGGTCCCGCAGGGCGGCGGCCCAGCCCGGGGCAGCGCCGAGGCCTGGGCGGCTCCCTGCGCGGCGGCGGCGGCGCTCCATCCGGAGCCCGGGGGCCGGCCCGGGGCCCGGCGGCGGGAGCAGAGCTGCTCTGGAGCCCGGGGCCGGGGCCGCCGCCCACCGCCTCCGCCGCCGCGGACCGGACGGCGCGGCCACCCTAACCCGCGAGAAGGAAAAGGCCCGCTGGGCCCGCTCGGTCCCGGCATCGCCGGGAAAGCCGTGGGGAAGCGCTCGCTCACTCCGCACTGGGGCAGTCAGTCCCTGAGGGACCGCTACTTACTGCACCCGCGGGGCCAGGAGCAGAAGCACCTTTAAAAAAAGAAACCTATTTTATTGATTTTTTACAGAGAGGAAGGGAGAGGGATAGAGAGCTAGAGACATCGACCAGCTGCCTCCTGCACACTCTCCACTGGGGATGTGCCTGCAACCCAGGTACATGCTCCTGACCGGAATCGAACCTGGGACCTTTCAGTCCGCAGACCAAAGCTCCATTCACTGAGCCAAACCGGTTTCAGCGCACATGAGTATCTTTTGGGGGAGCGCTTCCGTGAGCCCACCCTCCCAGAAACTCAAGCGGAAAACGGAGGAAGACCCCGAGGCTGCAGCTAGCGAGGAACCACAGAATAAGAGGACTCCAGACTAGCCTGAAGAAGGAGAGGAGAAAGAAGAGGAAGAAGAACTTGTAATGGAGAGATCAAGGAGAATCAAGAAGCAGTCAAGGAGAATGAAGAATGGCTCAGTGGATAGAGCGTCGGCCTACGGACTGAAAGGTCCCAGGTTCGATTCTGGTCAAGGGCATGTACCTGGGTTGCGGGCACATCCCCAGTGGAGAGTGTGCAAGAAGCAGCTGATCGATGAATCTCTCTCATCGATGTTTCTAACTCTCTATTCCTCTCTCTTCCTCTCTGTAAAATATATTTTAAAAAAAGAAAAAATATGCTTACAGAAGCCACCCCGGGGTTTGAGGAGGCGGTGGTAGGAAAGCCACCTGGTTGTGAAATACACATAACAATGTGGGATGCTGATCCGCCCACACCTGAAGAAGACTCAGAAACACAGCCTGATGAGGAATCAGAAGGAAAAGTTTCTCCACCGGGAGTGGGAGCTGCAATTAGGATCATGCGGCAGTTAACGGAGAGGTTTAACTTGGATCTGTCAACAGTCCCACAGGCCTGCCTAAAAAATTGTGGCGAGGTGGAGGCTACCTGCCACCTCCTTTTTGGAGTCCGGTCAGCGGGCTGATGGGTGTCCCATCTGGTCCCGACAGGATGACTTAGATTTGCAAAAAGGTGATGAGAACGCCCATGATACATTGGTCAAAAAACTTGGTGCTCAGAAGGTAGCTCGGAGAATTGAATTCCAAAAGAAACAATTGACGGGATAAAGAGAAAAGAAAAGAGGTGTGGCAGATGAGGTGGCATTTTACGTTGGCACTCCTGACCAAATGCTGGCATTGCTCTGGGAGTCCAAGGTTTTGTAGCCACGCAGAGTTGTGTCGGAGGATAAAAATAAAAGACGTGGGATCTATTGAGAGCTGTCCTTGGCAGTATCAGTGTGCCTCTTGAAGGAAAATATAAACCAGAGACAGGCTGGTCTACATAGTGATCTGTTTTGGGGATGGAACCTGTCTCTCACTGTACAGGACAGTAACCCAGTCAAAGGAAGGAAGTTGGAAGCCGGGTCTTTTGAACAAAGAGCCTCCTCTCCTTCGGCAGGAGCTCCTCTAGACTGTGATAGATTCTGAGTCAAGGATATAGAAATATGGAAGGATTTCATCACATGGATTACCCCAAACCCTTGCATCCCCCAGTGAGCTCTGATTTCTAAGGCCATCCAACAGTGAGTGGAAGTTTAACTTGATCTGTCGACTACTTGGAAAACCCCATGTTTCCTTTGCTGACTTAATATTGAGGGACCCTGCTCCTCGGCTGTTCTCTTCTTTGAGTCCTGTCAGTCGAGCATCTAGCATGTGTTTCTTTACCTTACCTAGTTTTGTTTAAAGAGTCTCCAGAGCCGTAACTGGTTTTGCTCAATGGATAGAGCGTCGGCCTGCGGACTGAGGGGTCCCCGGTTGGATTCTGGTCAAGGGCATGAACCTTGGTTGTGGGCACATCCCCAGAAGAGGGTGTGCAGGAGGCAGCTGACTGATGTTTCCCTCTCATCGACGTTTCTAACCTCTCTATCCGTGCCCCTTCCTCTCTGTAAAAAAACAATAAAAAATACCGTATTTGCCGGCGTATAAGACGATTTTTTGGCCCTGAAAAATATGCCTCCAAGTGGGGGGTAGTCTTATACGGCGAGTATATAACAAACTCTGTATTTTGAGTGGAAATGTTAGGGGGTCGTCTTATACGCCCAGTCGTCTTATACGCCGGCAAATACGTTATTTTCTGGGCCAAAAAATCGTCTTATACTCCGGCAAATATGGTAATATATATATATTTTAAAGAGCCTCCAGAATAGTCTTACTTGGTTACTACTTATAGTAATAATGTCACTTAAAAATTTGTTATTGAAAATAAACGGAACTCAGTAAAAATTAATAAGAAAGTAAATCAATCAATAACTAAAACACCAGGCAGATTGACTTTTCTACTGACCTCCTTTTAATTTAGTTGCCTCTTTAATTTCGTTGCCTATCTCCAAATACAGTCACATTTAGAGGAACTGGGGGGTTAGGAATTCAACATATGAATTTGCGGTGACACAGGTCAGCCCGTCACTGGCACTTTGAGAACAGATTCACCTGCAGGGAGTGGTCACTGCAGGGCCCCACCCAGAGACTCTCAGTTCCCCTTTGTCAGCTCCGTCCTCCCTTTCCCCAGCCCGACGGAATCACAATCCCCAGAGGCAAGACCTAGCAGTCTACATTTTTTTTAAACATATTTTTATTGATTTCAGAGAGGAAGAGAGAGAGAGAGAGAAAAAAATATCAACGATGAGAAGGTACTATTGATCGACTGCCACCTACACGCGTGCCCCCTCCTCCCCCACACACTGGGGATGGAGCCTGCCACACCCTCCCCCCACCACCACCTGGAGTCAAGCCGTGACCTTCTGGTTCGTAGGTTGACGCCAACCCCTGAGTCATGCCAGCTGGGCTAGCAGCCTGTGGTTAGATAAGCTCTCAAGAGCTAAAGCGAAAGCAAAAATGCACACTGCCTGAGGACAATGGTTTTAAGACAGAGGTTGACCTTACATTTTTTTTGTTGTTGCTGTTAATCCTCACCCAAAGATATTTTCCCGTTGATTTTTAGTGAGAGTGGAAAGGAGGAGGGAGAGACAGGCTATCAATTGTTGACTTGATGTCAACTTTCATGTCTTCGTTCTTTTTTAAAAATGTGTTCTTTTGGTTGATTTTAGAAAGAGAGGAAGGGGGAGGGAAAGAGAGAGAAACGTCAATGTACGAACCCCAACTGGGGGATCGAACCCATAACCTGGGCTACGTGCCCGGACTGGGAATCGAACCAGCAACCTTTTGGTGCCCTGGAGCCACTCTGGCCAAAGCATGTCTTCATTCATTGCCTTCAACTCAGCCAGGGTACTAGAGCCAAAGGAATTCTGTTAGAGGAAAGCTATTTAACATTTCCAGTAACTTGGTTGTTTACATAGTTATTTACATGAAGTTCTAAATTTTAGTACAGTGTAATATTCACCTTTTAACCAAAGTTTTACAATTCATTCTAATTCAGTTTAATTTTTTTTTCACTTGGCAAGCCTGTGGTTGTTGGCTTTTCAAATAGAAAACCACCATAAGATTCCAACCACTAGTGACTAATTTCTTCAATCTACTTACTACATTTCTTTCACCCATCAATGTAAATTCAGTCAGCGACACTGGATTTGAGAGGCTGAAGCCCTTTATTTTTAACGCTGCTAAGAAGATCAACTACTAGCCCTAATCGGTTTGGCTCAGTGGATAGAACATTTGCCTGAAGACTGAAAGGTCCCAGGTTCGATTCCGGTCAAGGGCATGTACCTTGATTTCGGGCACATCCCCGGTTAGGGGGAGAGGTGGGTGGTGCAGGAGGCAGCTGGTCAATGTTTCTCTCTCCTCCATGATTCTGGCTCTCTATCCCTCTCTCTTCCTCTCTGTAAAAAAATCAATAAAATAAAATGCAGACAACGTTTGACTTTGGAAAAAAAAAGAGATCACCTAGCCTGCCTTATTTACAGGTAATTTCCCGATTTACTCGAAGGTAACCTGGAAAAGAACCGGTTTCCTTTGCCCTGGTGGTTGCTCACACCCAGGCTCTGTTTCAGAATCTAAAAAGCCGGTCTCTTCTGGGACCCAAGGTTCTCCTGGGTGGCCCCTCGGCATTCCCTGCACTCACACAAGGGGAAGGCGGTAGCTGGAAGGAGCACACTGCTCCCCTGTCCACCGGGAGAATTCTCAGGGCGGACATCCAATGAAGAGGGGCAAGTTTCAGAACAAGTGCTGGATGATGCCGTTTACACAAATTCAAAGTCCTATAAAACACTGAGCTCTGTCACGTCTATACGTGGAACAGTGAACTAATGTGGATGGGTAGCTGTCTGGGGATGGAGGAGCAGGTGGCGGGGGTGAGGAAACAGCCTGGATGGTGCATGTATCTCAGGGTAACAGCTTCGTCTGAGTGTGCGGGGAACAAGGCAACCGGAGAGCAGGGACAGGCATCCCGGAGCAGAAGCCGGGGTCTGGGAGCCCGCTGGCCTCACCTGACAGCCCATCCTGGGCCCAAGGCAAAGGGGCGTGGGCCCCTAGCGTTAAAATAAACACACTCACTAAAGAAGAGAAAAGTAAACGCACACACACACACACACACACGTTGTAGAAACGTATTTCGACACTACCACCAGTATGTATTTATTCTACTCCGGCTATCGACGACATGGATAGATTCAAATTTAACATGTGGGAATATACAGGTAAAGGTGTTCATTATGAAAATGTCTTTAGTGACCAGAAGGGACATTTTTTTCAGGTAAAAATTAAACACGGGATTAGATTAGCCGTGGGATCTTTGAAGTCTCAGCCTTCGGTGAGCTCAGCAATCCCACCTCCAGCAACGACACCAATGCCTGGCTCTCCTTTTGCATTTCTGCACCTGACGTTCATGAAAGCAGCTCGGCTCCGAATGACATACACTTTTACACTCAGAGGCTCCCGCGGTCCCATGAGCTCAAACTCCATCAGCAGTGGTCCTCGGCTAACCAACAGAAAATCAAACCAACCAAACAAAATCGCAGAGAACAGAAGCTGGCAGAGACCCTAAAGAAGACTGGTCTTTCTACGAATCCCTGAAGCCCCAAGCTTGTTGGTGATGGGTAGGCCATAGGTAATGGAACCCAACCAAAACCGGGGCAGAATGGGAGTATGCCACCCTGCTTGGGGTGGGGGAGGGGAGTGGGCATCAAAATATGCCATTACCGCCCTAACTGGTTTGGCTCAGTGGATAGAGCGTTGGCCTACAGGGTCCCGGGTTCGATTGCAGTCAAGGGCATGTACCTTGGTTGCGGGCACATCCCCGGTGGGGGGTGTGCAGGAGGCAGCTGATCTATGTTTCTCTCTCATCCATGTTTCTAACTCTCTATCCCTCTCCCTTCCTCTCTGTAAAAAAAATAAAAATCAATAAAATGTAATAAAAATTAAATAAAATAAAAAATACGCCATTTCCATCCAGGCAGAATGGCTCCGTTGGTTGAACGTCATGCTGTGCACCCATTGGTTGGTTTGATTACTAGTCTGGGTAAATGCCTGGGTTTCGGGGTTCGGTCCCCGGTGGGAGCACGTACAGAAGGCAACCAATTAATGTTTCTCTCTCTCTCCCTCTCTCTCTTCCTCTTTCTCTCTCTCGTTTCTCCCTCCCTTTCTCTAAATAAACACAGCCTCGAGGGAGGATTAAAAAAAAATGTCGTCACCATCTCTAGGTACCTGATAAGATTTCAGCATAAATCTTATCAGGTACCTAGACGTGTACCAACTGGAGCGTGACCAGTTGATTGGCTGTTGGGGTCTCTCGCGTGTTTAACCTTGGGCAGACTGACCCCCCGGGCCTGGGTCTGCCCCGTCTGATAACGGTAACTTCTGCACCGTCCGATATCGGTAACCTAGAACCGTGTCGGCGAAGAGCTGGGCCAGTTCGTGTGCAATGCTTCCCCTGCACCGCGGGAACGCGGGAAGCCATTGAACACGGGCCGCGATTGACTGCGGCAGGCCACCCAATCCGCGTGGGAGCCGGGCGGACAGGATTACCGCGGACGCCGGGCTCCGCCCCGAGGGCGGGGCCACCAGGGTGCCTTTCCCGCGCATCTTGGCTTCGCCTCCATAAGTGCCCAGGCCCTGCACGCCGCTGCTGCTCTCCGGCCCAGCCTCAGCTCCAGACGGGCCTGCCTCCTCCAGACGCTGGCTCCTGCAGACGCTGGCTCCTGCAGACGCTGGCTCCTGGCCGCACGCTCGGTGAACCATGGTGAGTCTGCCTTCCCACGCGGGGCGGAGGCCGGGTCTTGGGGGGGGAGGCCAGAAACTTACAGGTGGCCTGGCGGGCGTGGTGCCGTAGCCGAGCGTGGGCCCGTGAACCTGCAGGTCACGGTTAGGCTCCTGGTCAGAACCCATGCCGGGTGGTGGGCTCCATCCCCAGTCGGGGGTATGCAGGAGGCAGCCAATCAATGATATTCTCTCTCTCTCTCTCTCTCTCTCTCTCTCTCTCTCTCTCTCTCTCTCTCTCTTCCCCCCCCCCCAACATTTCCCATTTCTCCACCGTCCCCCTCCCCCATTCTACTCTTTGATTCTGAGTTCACCTTCTTTAAAACTTTTCTTAATTGTTGAAAGTATTACAGCCGTTTCCTTTATTTCCTCCTCGGCGTTTGTTCTATATTCCACACATGCGATACAGTATTTGACTTGCTCTGCCTGACTTATTTCACATATTATAATGCCTCCCCCCCCCCCCCAGGTTCATCCGTGTTATTGCAAATGACAGGGGTTCCTTTCTGTGTGTGGCTGAATAACATCCCATTGTACATATACCACATTTTTATTTATTTAATAAATCTGCATTGTTCGGATTATAACAGTTGTTCCCCTTTCCTCCTGAAAGTTGTCAGTCCACTCCCTTTCTATGCCCCCGATTCTGTTATATTCACCAGTTTATTCTGTACACCAGATTTTTAATTCACTTGTTGACATATGTGGCATTTGTTGTTCATAATTTTTATCTTTGCCTTTTTCTTCTTCTTCCCCTTCTTCAAGAATACCTTTTGGCATTTCATATAATACTGGTTTGGTGTTGATGAACTCTTTTAGTTTTTTTCTTATCCGTGAATCTCTTTAGCTGGCCTTCAATTCTGAATGTCAGCGTGGCTGGGTAGAGTACTCTTGGTTGTTAATCACATTGTTTTTTTTAAAAAAATCCGTTCATCATTGACATCTACTTAGGCTGTTTTCATATCTTAGCTACTGTAAATAATGCTACAGAGAGCATGGGTGTTTAGCTCTCTCTTCAGTATACTGAATCCATTTTCTTCGGATAAATACCCAGAAGTGGGTTGACTGGGTCACATGGCGGTTCTCTTATTTATTCTTTTAGGAACTCCCATACTTCCTGTACCAACTTACATTTCCAACAGTGCACAAGGGCTCCCTTTTTACATCCTTCCTAGGTTCTTACATCCTTCCTAGGAAGGTTTTACATCCTTCCTAGGAACTTCCTAGGTCCAATTCTAGTTAAGAGTCTTCCCCTAGGGTCAAGTAACTTCCCTTCCCTGCATCTCTGTTCTCTTCTTTGAAATGGGATTAATGGTGGCTCCTACCTTCTAAGGTCCTGGTGGGAATGAAATGAGGTTACAGGTTTGAAAGTTCATTAACGTAACCAAATTTGCAGTACCATGTCTGGGAGGTTTCTTTTTCTTTGGAAAAGTCTCGGGGGCAACATCTCTTGCAGGGGATGATGGGGTATTCGTGCATTTCATCTAGCTTCCCATCTCCACTGATAAATAGGAGAAGCACAATAGGAGTTCACATTTTAGGAATGTTATTCTGACTGTGGAGGGGGTTGGGTGTGGGGGGAATGGGTGCACTGGATAGAGCCAATTCCAAACCCAGGCAAATGCAGGCTTTTAGGCAAAAGATGATGGTGGCTGGACTAGGATAGGGTCAGCAGGGATGGAAAGGAAGGGTTATGTGGGATTGGGATTTGAGTTAGGTAGGATCCCTGAACTTCTCACTTTTTTGCAGGACCCCAAAGGTGAAGGTCAGGTTCAGGTATCAGGCAACTGCGAAGAGACTGACTCTTTACCTCGGGAAATTGAGGAGTTCATCGAGGAGTACTATGAGAGACTTGAGTCAAGAACTCTAGCTGCACCAGAGCCACAGAGCTGTATGCCTTTGACTGCCGGTGGTGATGAGAGCCAACATGAGTCCATTCAGAACCAGGTGACGACTCCTATGAGGCCCGAAGTGATGATTTCTGCAGATTCTAATATCCCTGGGACAGTTCGTGACCAGAACTCAACAACGTTCCCTGTCAATGCCTTTGGTATGCCCTCTGGAGAACTAAGTGAGACTGCCTCCATGGACCAGAAGGTGACCTCCTTTGATCAGAGTAAACCCACAGCAACCTCCTGGATGATGGGTGTTAATGATAACCCAAAGACATTGTTCACTGATTGCCAAAAGACAACCATCACTGAAAATAACAAGACAATCTCCAAAGAAGGTAGCCAGATGAAGACCCTCAGTGATGGACAGACTGTCTATGGAGGTCAGATCCCCTTAGATGGTGACCAGACCCCTAATGGAGGCCAGATCCCCTTCAGCTGGGACCAGACCCGTGATGGAGGCCAGATCCCCTTCAGTGGGGACCAGACCCGTTATGGAGGCCAGATGCTCTCAGTTGGGGACCATACCCATTATGAAGGCCAGATCACCTTCAGTAGGAACCAGACCAGTTATGGATGCCAAATCACCTTTACTGGGGGCCAGACATATTATAGAAGCCAGATCCCCTTCAGTGGAGACCAGACATATTATTATGGAGGCCAGGTCCCTTTAGGTGGGGACCAGACTCGTTATGGAGGCCAGGTCCCCTTAGGTGGGGTCCAGACTCGTTATGGAGGCCAGGTCCCCTTAGGTGGGGACCAGACATATTATAGAAGCCAGATCCCCTTCGGTGGGGACCAGACATATTATGGAGGCCAGGTCCCCTTCGGTGGGAACCAGACATATTATGGAGGCCAGGTCCCCTTCGGTGGGAACCAGACATATTATGGAGGCCAGGTCCCCTTCGGTGGGGACCAGACATATTATGGAGGCCAGGTCCCCTTTAGTGGGGACCAGACCTCTTATGGGGGCCAGATGGCAGCTCTTAAAGGGAGCTATCCAATGACCTTCACTGGTAACCAGACCTTCACTGGGGGCCAGGTGACAACATATAGCAGTGACCAGACTCTCTATGGGGGTCCGATGAAGACCCTTAAGGGGGACCAGTTGAAAGCCTTCAATGATGACCACACTCTCAATGGAAGCCATATGAAGCCGTGTCAATCGTCGTCATTGCCAAACCCAGGATTACTGGACTGTTCAAGTTCCCATTTGACCCAAGGACAACCCCTGCAAGAGCAGAAGTCAGAACTCAAAACCCAGAGAAGTCCGGACAAGAAGAATCCTAACATTTCAAAGAAGCGCTTCTTTTGCAAGTACCAAGGCTGTAATAAGTCGTATTCAAAGTACTCCTATCTCCAGATCCATTACCGCAAACACACAGGTGAGTAAGCGTTCAGGGTTAAAGGTGATAAGTCATCTAAAGATTGCATCTTTACAAAGCTTTGGGGTCGTTTGAAATTGTTGTCCCTTTAAGACTGGAACCCTCGCCTGGCCGGTGCAGCTCAGTCGGTTGAGTGCTGTCCCACGCACCAGTTTGATTCCTGGTCAGGGCACATGCCAGGGTTACAGGCTCAATCCCCAGTCGGGGTGTGCAGGAGGGGGCAGAACCATGTTTCTCTCTCACTAATGATTCTATCTCTTCCTCCCTCCATCTCTCTAAAATCAATTTTAAACATGTTTTTAATTGAGAGAGACTGGGACCCTAGTAGATCCTGGGGAAGGTTGGCAAATTGGAAAGTAAGCCGTCCAAGGAAGGGGCTCCAGTCCTGAATCAGAGACTCCAGTCCTGAATCAGCCTTCGGCGTCATTGCCTGTGCGGGGATGATGGGAATAAGGGGGGGGGGGGATTTGTTTGGCCTCCTATGGATGGTTCTGACACTGCCTCTCCTGGGACTGTCGCTCCATGGACCTCTTCTTAAACCCAACAGACCCCCCCTCCGTCAGCCTTGCTGTCTCTCCTTATCCTCCTGACCCCTATTTCTTCTGTCTTCCTTTTTTTCTCTTTCTGTCACAGCTTTCTTCCATCCTTCCAGCTCATGCTGCCCTCCTTCTCTTCCTCTTTCACTCACCTTCCATTTGTGTGTGTATGTGTGTGTGTGTTTTGTTGTTTGTTTTAAGTATATTTTTATTGATTTCAGAGAGGAAGGGAGAGGGAGAGATAGAAGCATCAATGATGAGAGAGGATCGTTGATTAGTTGCCTCCTGTACACACCACACTGGGGATCGAGCTCCCAACCCAGGCACGTGCCCTGACCAGGAATCGAATCGTGACCTCCTGGTTCATAGGTTGATGCTCAACCACTGAGCCACCCCAGCCAGGCCAATTGTGTGTGTGTGTGTGTGTGTTTCACTCACCCTAGGCAGTCTCCTCTCTGGCTCTCCCTCTCCTACACTAGCATGCCTTTTTCTTTTTCCATTCACTTTCAACTTCCCTGTACCATGCTACCTGGTACATGACACGTCTCTTCTGCTCTGGTTCCAGGGGAGAAGCCCTATGAGTGCAAGTGGAAGGGATGCACATGGAAATTCGCCCGTCAAGATGAGCTCACGAGACACAAGAGGAGGCACACTGGGGAGCGACCCTTCCGGTGTTCTCTATGCAACAAGAGTTTTGCGAGATCTGATCACCTAAAGCAGCACATGAAAAGCCACAACTGACTGTAAACCTGAATCCGTCAACCTATAAGGAAGCAAGATTCTCCCTACGAACCCTTTGTCTGCTTAGCGCCTAGCGCTGTGCTGCCGCATTGTAGCTGCTTAATATTACTTGTAATCTTTGAAGGTTTTTATTTTTTTATTTTCTAAAATATAGAAGAAACAGCTCAGCTGGTGTGGTTCAGTGGTTGATTGTCGATCCATGAACCAAGAGGTCACCAGTTTGATTCCCAGTCAGGACACATGCCCAGGTTCAGGAACTGATCCCAGTGTGGTGTATTCAGGAGACAGCCAATCAGTGACCCTCTCTGATCATTGATGTTTCTATGTCTCCCCCTGTTTTGCTGAAATCAATAAAATTTTTTTTAAAAAAACTATTTAAAAAGATGTCTCTCTCTACTCCCTCCCTTCCTTTCTCTCTAAAGATCAATTAAAAGTTTTTAAAGCATAGAAGAAATACATGTATGCATTGTAATAGAATCAGAAGCATTTCATCTATTCAAAAGTTGAGCCTCCTGCCCTAACTGGTTTGGCTCAGTGGATAGAGAGTCGGCCTGTGGACTGAAGGGTCACAGGTTCAATTCCGTTCAAGGGCATGTACATTGGTTTCGGGTACATCCCCAGTAGGGGGTGTGCAGGAGGCAGCTGAACAGTGTTAATATCTCATCAGTGTTTCTAACTATCCCTCTCCCTTCCTCTTTGTAAAAAATCAATAAAATATATTTATATTTTTTAAAAAAGTTGAACTCTTGAGAATCTCTTTCACGGCCCGCGTAGAAAGAGTTCCAATTCAGGGTTCAGATTCTGGAGGAGGACCGCACACAAATGAAGAGACTTGAGACTTGAAGAAATTCAACTTGGCGATATGGGGGCCAGGCGGTAGTCCAACTCTCGTGGGAGAACTACTCCTGCTCTGGCACTGCCATCCCCTTTTATTGAGGCTTTGGGGAAAACATCTTAGGCAACATAAACAGAAATTTACATGTAGCCCTTAGGCAGGAAATAACAGAAACTTACATGGGTCAAAACAAGATGGAGGCTGCTTCAGCTAACAATATCTCAACTAAAGGTTGGAGCAATGAAGGTTGTTGACCTGGCTTCCTGTCAACATCTCTTTCTCAGTGAAACTGATTTGTTTTCCAGCCTTGAACCTCCCGCCCTGGCTGTTGTTGCTCAGCTGGTTGAGTGCCATCCTGTGACTTGAGTTAGGTAGAATCCTAACTGGTTCGATTCCCATTCGGGGCACATGCCCAGGTTATGGGTTCAATCCCAGTCTAGGTGTGTATGGAAAGCAACCAATCAATTGTTTTTCTTTCCCTCTAAAATCAATAAGAACATTATTTTTTAAGTTAAACCTCGGAGCTATTTCTTCTCGCAGACAGTGTCTCCTACTCCCCTCCATCTGCTCAATATACTATCAGAATACTGGGGTGGGGAGGGAGACATTGGAGGAGGGGTGGTCTAGTTCTGGCTAAGAGAGGGAAGGAGCTATCTTTCCCACTGAACCTGGGCCCTTTTCTTCATTGCTTCTGCTGGCATACCTGCAGCTGGGGTCACCTGCAGCCTGTTTTTCTTTGCATGGATGTGGCTGGACAACTGCTTCTGAGGGGTTCAGCCATCTTCCCTTCGACTAAGTCCTCCCATCTCTTGCGGGCACTGGCCTCTTAGGTCTGGCTTTGACTCCTATGCATCCCCCAGCTTGTATAGTATCCCCGCTGGCACAAAAACAAACAAATAAAAACACCCACAAACCTCAGTGTAAAATCATGGATGTCATTTATTCGACTTCTTTCCAAGGGGGAACACTTTGAAAGCTCTTTCCACTCAAGGCTCTAAAAGGGAAATGGACCACAAATACCCAAGTCTTTAATTTGCCCTGCGACATTCCAGATTGTCCCTGGCCTACCCATTCAACCTTGCAAAGGCACCAGAAGCCAGATCCCTGAGTCTTGGAAGGACCCAGACAACATTTAAACCAGCAGGGTGGACGGTTACTTCTTTTTCTCCCCCATGAAGCCAGTGTAGTTTTGGGTAGATAACAGTATTAGCCATTGGTAAGTAATTGGGTAGGTTCGTGGGTCATCCACATACCCTATTAAAATGCAGCAGTTCTTTTTCTTTCTTTTTTTTTTTAATTTTACTGATTTTTCACAGAGAGGAAGGGAGAGGGATAGAGAGTTAGAAACATCGATGAGAGAGAAACATCCATCAGCTGCCTCCTGAAAGCCCCCTACTGGGGATGTGCCCGCAACCAAGGTACATACCCTTGACCAAGGACCCTTCAGTCCGCTGGCCGACACTCTATCCACTGAGCCAAACCAGTTAGGGCAAAAAATGCAGCAGTTCTTATCAGAGATTTGGGGGCAAAGGCAAGTAGCAGTACACATAGATAATACATATATGCCAATTATACATTCCACCGGGGGCCATACACAGCAGAGGAGGTGTGTAAAGGCCCAAAATGACCCACTGGGCTTGGGCAAGGATGCCAGTGGTAGTGCCTCAGACCCAGAATCAGAGAGCTTTATCTGCTTCTCCCGAATCCGGGAGCCAGGATTTCAGGAATCACAGTCACCTGTGCACAAGCAGCCAAAGCCCAGGAGGTGCATTTGTCCCTCACATCCTCATTGACTTTTGACTCTGGCATAGGGTCTCCAGTTACCCATGGGGCCAGAGGAACAGTGGCCTAACCCCTAATCTTACTTATGTTTGAACTAGAGGCCAGGTACATGAAATTTGTGCACGGGCCAGGGGAAGGGGAGCATCCCTCAGTCCAGCCTGAACCCTCTCCAATCTGGGACCCTCTCACAATCCAGGACTGCTGGCTCCCAACTGCTCGCCTGCCTTCCTTACTGATAGCCCTTACCGCTTCTGCCTGCCAGCCTGATAACCCCCTAACCACTCCCCTGCCAGCCTGACTGATGTCTAACTGCTCCCCTGCCATCCTGTTTGCCCCTAACTTCCCTCCTATGCCAGCCTGGTCAGCCCTAACTGCCCTCCCCTGCAGGGTTGATCACCTCCAACTGCCCTTCCTTGTAGGACTGGTCCCTCTCAGCTGCCCTCCCTTGCAGGCCTGGTCCCTCCCAACTGCTCTTCCCTGCTGGCCATCTTGTGGTGGCCATCTTGCGTTTCCATGGGGGCAGGATCTTTGACCACATGGGGGCAGCCATCTTGTGTGTTGGAGTGATGGTCAATCCGCATATTACTCTTTTATTAGATAGGATAGAGGCCTGGTGCACAGGTGGCAGCCAGCTGGTTTGCTCTGAAGGGTGTCCTGGATCAGGGTAGGTATTCCCTTGGAGCATGGGGCAGCCTGAGCGAGGGACCTGTGGTGGTTTGCAGGCAAGCCACACCCCCTGGCAACCCAAGCAGAAGCCCTGGTATCTAGAATTTATTTACCTCCTACAATTGAAATTTTGTAGCCTGGAGCAGAGCCAAGCCTCCTGCTCCCTCAGTGGCCAGCAGCCATTTCTGTTTGGATTTGTTTACCTTCTATAATTGAAACTTTGTAGCCTTGAGTGGAGGCTTAGGCAGGCAAGGGCAGGCGGAAAGCTTGGCTTCCTCCATTTCCTGGGAAACCCAAGCCTCCCTCCTGCTCTCTGTGGCTGTAGCCATCTTGGTTGGGTTTATTTGCATACTCACTCTGATTGGCTGGTGGGCATGGTTTGTGGGTGTAGCGGAGTGATGGTTAATTTGCATATTACTCTTTTATTGGGTAGTATGTGGAGAGATCCAGGCAAATTGGCAGTACTCTCAGAGTCATCTCCAGGGTCACAGAGAGCCTCATCAAGTGTCCCGTGGCCTGGTACTTGGCCCTGAATCCCTCCGTCGATTAATCTCCTCCTTTGAGACTGTCTGCCAGGAATAATCAAATTCAGGTCTTTTGGGGAATGCCTTTGCCCAGGTTGTCCAGGAGAGGGCACTAAGTTATTACTCTTAGCTGCTCTTTCTCCTGGTCAGTCTTTGTTTGCTATTTTGCCAGATGCCACTGTTTTCATCTCCAGGAATTTGTCAGTTAAGGCTTAGACTGTGTTTTGGACCAATTTATCTGACCTTGAGAAGAGGTTTAAAGGGCCTAGGTGACCAGCACCAGCAGGATTCGGTCTCAGTCCCACACTGTGGACCCAGGGACCACAAGGATGGCCTGCAGGGATGTTAGAACCTCTGCACGTGTGGTCCAAACAAGAAACTTGTCACAATGAGCCAAACCTTCAGCGTCAAATAGTTCCCACTGAGGAAGAAGGTTTTAGATATTCACACTCTCTCCTCCACCTCTTCCTCTTCCTCTTCCTCCTGGGGCAAAGTAACCACAGTCAGGGCTACTTTGAAAGCGGGTTTCTGTAGTAATGTACTCCACAAGGCACTGCTCTCCGTCACTAAGTTTAACAAAACGGTATTTGTCCTTATGGAAGCAAACTATCCAAGCCACTAGAGCAGGGGTGGGCAAACTTTTTGACTCGAGGGCCACAGTGGGTTCTTAAACTGGACCGGAGGGCCGGAACAAAAGCAACCTGACCCTGCTGGCACTCTCATCTTGGGCTGCTGGTGAAGGAGCGGAGGGGAGAGCAAGAGAACCCTCCGCTCTTTCGGCTCCGCGGGCAGGATAGAACAGCGGAACGGGCCGGATCCGGCCCCGCGGGCCATAGTTTGCCCACGGCGGTTTTAGTTTGACTCCAATCTCGCCCACTTGCTATCGGAAACAACAAGAGATAATTATACCCAAGACCACACAGCCAGGAAACGGCAGGAGTCAAAATCTGTCCATCCTTCCCACTCCTGTGTGGAACAAGATAACCATGGGAAAGGCTTAGCCCAACCTGGCATCGACAGGGCAATCGCTGGTTAAAGGATGATTTCTCCTCTTCCAATCAGCCCCTCACCATGGAAAGAACCTAGTGCCCAGGAGGGAATAAAAGTTACTGGAAACCCAAGTCCTGTGGCCAGCAATTGGGTCACAAATGAGCACCCTCTTTCCCTACTTTTAATATATAGATAGATATAGATATAGATATAGATATAGATATAGATATAGATATAGATATAGATATAGATATAGATATAGATATAGATATAGATATAGATCCACTTGGAATTTGGGTGGAGGACACCAGAGGCCTGGCCCCGGTACACTGGGTCCGTGCAGAACAGAGCTGGGCAGGCATAGCTAAGGCTCTGGGACTCCCCCAGCTGCCCGGGGCCCAGAATAAGTTGGAGCCCGCACAGACTCAGCTCTTCGCCTCGCCCGTTATCTTCCTGCCCTGCAGCAAGCAGCACCACCATGCTCTCAGCATGGCCAGGGTAGACATCCAGGACCTGGCACGTCTGGCTAAGCCCCCAGCGCTCTTCAGGTCTGACTCCGGCACCTCCTCCAGAAGTCTTCCTCCCTGACACGCTCTTGTTTCCATGCCACCCACCGGGAACCCCCACGGCCTGAACTGCAGGCTCGGAAATGTCTGCTGAGCCGGCCGGTGAGGCTCAGTTGGCTGAGCGTGGTCTTATGCACGGAAACACTGCTGGTCTGATTCCCAGTCCGGGCACATCCCCAAGGCTGCGGGTTCACCAATCCCTGGTGAGGGCACGTACGCCTGTCTGACCTTCCCCTTGAGGTGCCCCTCCTCTCCATGGTCACTGCACCCAGGCGGACCCCTCCGCCCCTAGATCAAATGGTGCCTGGACCAAAGGAACCAGTCCCGACCCATCTCACTGTGGCATCAGGCTAAGCACAGGCAGCATCCGTAGAAGGCACCCTAGTGAATGTCTGTGCCTCTGGAGCAGACGGACCCTGGGGGGATCTGCCACTTGAGACCTTTGTTAATTCCTCTCCGTTGGTTTGCTGGCCAGAAAAATGGCTGGCTGAGAAGTCCAGACATGATGTTTGAACCACCTGGTTGTCAGGATTGCCCCTACACACTCAACCCAGGGGGAGGAGCAGACCAGGCCTTTTATTTTATTAAAAAAAAATTTTTTTTAATATAGTTTTGATTTATTTTTTACAGAGAGGAAGAGAGGGATAGTTAGAAACATCGATGAGAGAGAATCATCGATCAGCCACCTCCTGCCCACCCCTTACTGGAGACATGCCCGCAACCAAGGTACATGCGCTTGACCGGAATCGAACCTGGGACCCTTCAGTCCGCAGGCCGATGCTCTATCCACTGAGCCACACCGGTTTCGGCCAGACCAGGCCCTTTTAATAAAAGGTATCTGGTACCTGAGCTCGGTAAGGAGGAGGCGAAATTACAGTGGGTTTGTTCTCCTCTGCCCCAATCTAATGTCCTCTACCCCCCAAGTCACCTAGAAAACAGCCTAGAACAAGAAGGAAGGACTTAATACTTTATTTGGATGGCGTACACCCAAGGCACAAAGAGGGAGGAGAGCAAGGTGGGGGAGAATGGGCGGCGATGCAAGGCGGTAGCAGGTAGTCCTCCGCTTCACAAGCCTCGGAGCACAGGAGGCGTGCTCGCTGGCTGCTGGGGACCCCTCCCCACTGGCCGTTCTGTGTCTTCCAATCCGGGGGAGGGAGGAAAGAAGAGGGAATTCATCTGCTTTGGTCTCTCCCAACTCCCGTTAGTCAAATGCTACCCCAGAGGATTAACGCCCCCAGGCTTCCGTGTTGCCAGCGGCTCCCTGAAATGCCGGGTCCCAGGCCCTGTGGTGGGGCCTTCCCTCCAAGTCTGGAAGTGGTGGGAGGAGATAAAACTCTGGGCGTGTGGGTGTCCAGTTCTGGATAGAATCTGAGTCAAAACGTAAGATGTGTCCCAAACAGTCCAATAGTTTTTTCCCCCTCTTTTTCCACTTACTAGAAGGCCTTTGCCAACGTCTCATGGCTAGTAAGCGGCATAGTCGGGATTTGAACATAGCCAGCCTGGCTCTGGAAACTGTGGAAGGCCAAGCTAAGAATCTTGGATTGCTCATGGCAGGCGAAGGAGAGTCACTGAAGACTGTCAAGTTGAGGAGTGACACAAAGAGCTTTGTAATAAAGCTCCCAATCTCTCCTTGGCTTCATCTTTCCAGGAAGCTAAACTCAGCCACAGTAGGGGGCCCCAAAAGAGGTGAGGGCATCCAAGACAGGTTTGGAAGAGTCCCTTGACGGGTCCCGCGCCGAAGGGCTTCATTGAACACTGCCTGGGAACCTTTCTCGGTCTGCAAATAAGCCTGAACCTACTAACGTGGCTAGCGGGTCAGAGGCAAGCAGGACCTGCGTGGAGAAGCCAAACTGCAGGGAAGAGGAGGCTGGCCTAAAGATCGGGAGCAGAAGAAGGACCAGCTCTCTCTTCGTCGTCGGCCTGTGGGCTGGGGGATTCTGGCGCCCGCTGATGGGTCCTTAGGTGTTGCCGGAGATGGTCAGATCTCATGAACTGTCGGCCGCAGTGCTCGCATTTGTGGGGCCGGTGTTTGGTGTGTATCCGCATATGCCGCCCAAGCTCGTCAGAACGGAAGAAAGACCAGGGACAACCTGCCCACTGACACTTATAGGGCCTCTTACCTGGGAAGGGAAAGTGACAAGGGAGAGAAGGAATTAAGCAGCGGCGGCGTTTGGGCCCCGCAGGTGGGGAGGCAGGGGTCTGACGGGACGAGGAAGAGCAGTCACGACTGAGGAATGAACAGGAAAACAGTGGAGAGGCAACAACAATCAGCAGTCCCCATCTTCTTGACACAGTCACGCTGGACTGTGGGAAAGCAAGTCGGAGAGGACAGTACAGCTTGGTCCCAAAAGTGAAGGGAGACAGGCTGCCGAAACCGGTTTGGCTCAGTGGTAGAGCGTGGATCTGCGGACTGAGGGGACCCGGGTTCGATTCCGGTCAAGGGCATGTACATCGGTTGCGGGCACATCCCCGGTAGGGGGTGTGCAAGAGGCAGCTGGTCGATGTTTCTCTCTCATCGACGTTTCTAGCTCTCTATCTCTCTCCCTTTCTCTCTGTAAAAATAGCAATAAAATATATATTTTTTTAAAAAAGTGAAGGGAGACAGGCTAATCACCAACCATCACCAACCAGCAAAGCCCAGCGACTCCCCCCCTCCCACCCCACCTGTCTGACACCTCATGTACCTGTGTGTTTGCGTTGGTGGCTCAGGAGGTGGGAGCGCTTGGTGTAAGCTTTCCCACAGTTCGGTTCCGGGCAGCGGTAAGGCCTTGCAGTCGAGGATCTGCTCCTGTCAGCCCCCTCCGGGGCCCCGGAATTCTGCTCTGCTCTTTGTGGTGCAGGTATAGGTTGCTCGGGCAGGAAGGGGTCTTCCTGGGAGGCTGGCTGGCTAACGAAAGAGCCCTGGGATTCTAAAACCTGCAGTGATGGGGAGCCACCTGGGGGCATTCCACCGTTGTGGGGATCTCGAGGGGGCAACATCTGCGCCAGAGGGGGAAGCCCAGCCTGACCCCCAGCAAAAGGCACAGGGGCGGGCAATGACATTGTAGGTGCTAAAGAGTCCCCGTTAGAAGGTACTGTAGGGTGGCCGGAATAATGCATCGTTGGCGTCGTAATGTGGGACATTGGGACTGGTGGTCCATTGGGGGGCAGGTTCAGATTTCCACCGAAGGCCATGGCCACCCCTGGAATACTGGGCTCTCCAAAGGACATCATCTGGGACCCATTGAAAGCGTGGGCAGCCATTCCTGGTTGAGAGGAAGACATCCTCTGATAGTAAACAATTTGGGAAGGAGGGAAAGTCACTTGGGGGCAATAGTTCATACTGTGCTCGGGCAGCGACACATTGAACTGTGGCCCCATTCCATCTGCACTCTGCCTGGGCTCCTGAGCAGGAACCAAGGGCATCCGCTCCAGCTGCGGACTCTGAAGGAAGTGCTGATTGCCCGAGGAGTCGTGGTTCCAAGAGGTGTTCATTCCACTGTTTTCGGGTGATGGAGACATGTCTGTATCCATGTCAGTATCCTTGGAGAGAGAAGGGAGAGTCAGACGAGGTGAATCCTAGCTCCCACTCCAGTTCCACATGTTCCTCCCAACTCCAGACCACACCCTGACCCAGGCCCCCCCATCATCTCTCAGAATTATCCTGCCTCCAGGCCATTCTCCAGCCTGGGCTTTCCTTTTATTTTGTACTAGAGGCCCGGTGCACAAAATTTGGTGGGGGCGGGGGGAGGTGGGAGGTGTCCCTCAGCCCAGCCTGCACCCTCTCCAATCTAGGACCCCTCAAGGGATGTTTGACTGCCCGGTTAAACAGGCAGTCGAACATCCCTCTCACAACCCAGGACTGCTGTCTTCCAACCGCTCGCTCATCTGCCTGCCTTCCAGATTGCCTCTAACCGGTTCTGCCTGCCAGTCTGATCATCCCCTAACCACTCCCATGCCAGCCTGATTGATGTCTAACTGCTCCCCTGCCAGCTTGGTCACCCCTAACTGCCCTCCCCTGCAGGGTTGATCGCCTCCAACTGCCATCCCTTGCAGACCTGGTGCCTCCCAACTTCCCTCCCCTGCTGTCCATCTTGTGGTGGCGGCCATTTTGTGTCCACATGGGGGCAGGATCTTTAACTACATGGGGGCAGCCATCTTGTGTGTTGAAGCGATGGTCAATCTGCATATTACTCTTTCATTAGATAGGATAGTCCTCTCCTATGTTATGTTGTTTTTTATTGACTTCAGAGAGAGAAGAATGGAGAGACAGACAGAACAGCAATGTGAGAAAGAAACATTGATGGATCGCCTCCCCCTTGTGTCTGAACTGGGATCAAATTCAAACTTTTAGTGCACAGGAGGACACACTAACAGACCCCTAGCCAGGGCTCCAGCTTGGGCTTTTCTCAATGCAGGTCTGGCTGATAGGGTGATGGAAGCTTAGGTGTGACTCTGCCACTTTGCCTCCTTGGCATGCTTCTGTTTATTATTTCGTAAAAAAACAACAAAGACAGTAAATAAAATATTCCACAAACTACACCTTCAACAGAACTCTGAGAAAACCCTCAAGCTCCAGATGACATGTAAGTGTGAGGATGAAAGAGCATCCCAAACCAGCAGGATGGGTGCAGAAAACCACAAAGGTTAAGAAGAGAGGCTTCAGCCCTCGCCAGTCTGACTCAGTGGTCAGAACGAAGCCGGGGCTTCGAGGGAAGCTCAGGTCCCAGGTGCCGGAGGGAAGCCCGTGCCCGCAGCCGGGGGAAGGAAGGCCTACTCTTGCATGAATTTCATGCACCGGGCCTCTAGTATACCTATAAGAATTAAAAGCACCAACTGGAACAGATATTTATCTCCCCGCCCCTCACCCCCGGGCTCAGAGCAGCATTTTTCACAATAGCCAAAATGCGGACGTAACCCAAGTGTCCATCAAACGATGAATGGACAAACAAATGTGCTATATCCTTACAATAGAATATTATTCAGCCTTAAAATGGAAGGAAATTCTGACGCCAGCTTTAACTTGAATGAACCGTGAAGAGATCATGCTAAATGAAATACACCAGTCACAAAAAGGGCAAATAACGTATGATTCCATTCACATGAAGTACTCAAGTCAAATCGGAAGAGACAGAAAGTAAGATGGTTGCTGCCAGAGATTGGGAGGTGAGGGGATGGGGAAGTCGCTGTTTAATGGCTAGGGAGTTTCAGTTTGGGAAGATGAAGCAAGTTCTAGAGATAGATGGTGGTGATGGTCATCCGGTAAAATGTTAAATGTCCTTAATGCCACCGAACTATAGACACTTAAGTATGGCTATGACGATATTTTTGTATGACGTAGTTTTTACCACAAATTTCCAAAAACATTTTTTAAAAAAAGACACTGGCCAAATTTGTGAAAGTTTGAGAATCAAAAATAATGATTGTTGATTTCAAAAGAAATTAAAATGGCATCAAGCTAAATGATACCAGGAGAAAGTAATCTGATAAATCTAGAAAAAAGGAACATCCTATAAGACATAAATCTGGATCAGAAAAAAAGGAGTTAATCAGAAGAAAAAAAAAAAAAACCTCTGTGAAAATTCATGAGCCCAAAGTGACAAAGGTTCAGCTCCTATCCCGGCTTCAGACATGTGAACTGAAGTGAAACAATGAAGCATTTATTTTGTCATTCCGGTAGGTAACTGTTATTTTGAAATCACCAAATGATTCCAGTTGTTTAAGAAAAAAATCCTACTTTGCAGAAGAACACAAACTAATAAATGTAGAAGCAATGGTGGAATTGCAAAAGCATTGTTTTACAGCCCTGATGAAACCTTTGGTTGAGGAAAAATTAAGTGTTTGGTGAAACCAACAGGTAAATACTTGGTGGGGAAGTGGGATATTAGGGTGCATCAAAGGTAACAATACCCGGATTATGTTCTGACTGCAAGGCTAAAGATAAGCTTCAACAGAAATCGGGCTTTTCCCGGCCTCAGAGTTCAAGGCCAAGCCTAGTGTCTCTAGTGCGGAGAGCCAGATGCAATGCGAGAGGAAGCTTACTATACCCATGAGGCAGTCTTACCAAAATCAAGAATCCAGAAAAGCTTTAAGACCTAACTCTTATTTAGAGGTAATACAAGAGACAGAATATCAAGCTAGAATGATATCATGAGAAAGCAACCTGATAAATCCAGAAACAGGAACATTCTATAAGACAAAAATCAGGATTATGGGGGGGGGGGGGGGGAGAGGAAAGTTAATAAGAAAAAAAGAAACCTATTCTAATTTCAAAGATACCCAAAGGATGTAATGGCCAGACACCGAGTGTGGTCTTAAATTGGATCCTGGCTGGGACAAGGCAGCTAAAGGACGTTTTAGAGACAACCAGGGGGATCTGAACAAGACTTGCACTAAGATGTAATTAAGCGATTGTCAGTCATTTTTATAGATTTAATAATGTTTTGACGACGGAGGGGGGATTTAAAAGCCCTTCAAGTGTTAGGGAGATCCTGCTTTAAGGCTCAGCTGCTAGCCTAAAAAAACACATGCGCAATAGGCCCAGATAAAGGCCCACTGGGTGGCATCTGGGAGATGTTCATCCCCTTCCCCTCACTCTCAGTGGCGGCCCTCTTTGGTCTGTTAGCCTTCACGGGCAGACTTCTTGGGAAGAGCCTCAACTCCCCTTCACCACTTCCTCCGTTATCACGCCCCCAAAGCCCCCACGTCGCTCCGCAGAGCCAGCGCGCCTCAAGTCACCGATGACCTCCAGTCACCGAGTCCACGACCGCGTGGGCTGCTCTCTGCCTGCCTTCTCAGCCGTGGCTGGGGTGAAGAGCCCACCCTCCTGGATGCGTTCCCTTCCCTGGGCCTCGCCCCGCGCCACGGCGGGAGCACCTGGACACCCACGCCTGCCCCCCCTTCCCTTCGGCCGGCCCTCCTCCTTCCATCTCCTCCGCGGGGGCCATCTTTCTCATGCTAATGATGCATTTCTCTTTATATTCCAATTATTCTTTAAACAGTAGCTCCCGGGCACATCTCCCCAACCCTCCAGCTGCCTCCGGCTTTGGCCATTGGGATGACTCACAGGCCTTTTGGACGGTGTCCAAAACCCCCCATATAAGCTTTACTCCCCCCCCCCCCGTAAGTCCCCCCCCAGGGAGAAAACAAAAAGACTTAATCTGTTCTCTTCTGATTCTTTTCTCTATCAGAGAATGTCACCCCTCTCCTCACCCCAAGGGGCAGCCAGAGATCTGTGACGCTGTCCGGCAGGCCTCCCTCCCCGCCCAGATCCCGGTAGTGACCGACTGCGGTGGCGTCCACCTGCAGAGCCTCCTGGAGCCTCCATCTCCGCCATCTCCTCCCTGGCGAGGCCGCCATTTCCATTTGCACTTGGGATGATCACAATGGCTTCCTAATGGTTGCCTTGAATTCTGCCTACAGCTGCCCAGGCACTCTTTTTAAAATATGCAAACCTTACAGTGGTCCAGCTCATCAGCGGCTTCCTAGTGGTTCTGCAATGACCAACTCTAGCCCTGCATGCCCTCCCCTTGGGGCCACGCTCTGGGCCGGCCTCACAGCCCATCTCTCACTTCCTCCAAGGTGGGGGGGGGGCATGCGGTCTGGTCTCCAGTCCCAGACCCAATCCGCAGCTATCTCTCCTGGTCCTAAACCCGGCCACGCACCCCAGTTATCTACTCCCGTGGACCCCCGGACTTCTCCGGCACAATTTGTGCGCCTCGAGCCATTTGGTGACTTATCAATAAAATGCTATGTCTTGCCGAAACCGGTTTGGCTCAGTGGATAGAGCGTCGGCCTGCGGACTGAGGGGTCCCAGGTTGGATTCCGGTCAAGGGCATGTACCTTGGTTGCGGTAGGGGGTATGCAAGAGGCAGCTGATGGATAAGATTCTCTCTCATCGATGTTTCTAACTATCCCTTTCTCTTCCTCGCTGTAAAAAATCAATAAAAAATATATATTTTTTAAATAACAAAGCAAATAAAGCCACTTTTTTTTTTTTTTTAATGGTTATGTCTTACGGAAAACTCACCACGTATCCCCAGGTTCTGGCAAAGGCCTGGCACTTTGCACGTGAGGATTTTCTGCTCCCTGAATACACCCCACCGACTTCCTAACTTTGCCTTCTTGGCTCAGGAGGCAAGTCCCTCTCCTGGAAGCTTACCTGGAACCTTCGACCCCAGCGCCTGAATACTCGCCGAATAAACGTGATTTTTATTTTTATTGTTATTTTTGGTAGATGTAGACGGCAATGTCCATGTTGCAGAAACACCGCACTGATTTTTCAATTACCGTGTACAATCCCATGTGACGACACAGGATCTAACATCCCTCCCAACCCCCTCCCTCGAACCCCTACCGCCCCAGCTCCCCTCCCTCGAACCCCTACATCCCCAGCTCCCCTCCCCTCCCGCGGCCGCCCGCCCAGCCCCGGGACCGACGCCGACCCACCTCCGCCCCCCGGCGCGGGGCCGCGGGCCACGGGTTCTCGGGCTCCATCTCCGCCGGGATCCGATCCGTGCACGCGGGGCCGGGATCCGATCCGTGCACGCGGGGCCGGGAGAGTGCGAGGCCAGCCGCGTCCGAGCCGAGCCGAGCCGCGCCGCCTCGACGTCGCCGGCGGCGTCGGAACCTCCTCACGCCACAATCGCCGCCGCGCTCCATTTCTACCCCGCCGCGGGGGCGGGGCGGCCGGGGCGCCCCTCGAACCCGGGCCCCGCCCCCTCCGGCCGCCCCGGCCTTCGGCGCCCCACGCCCTTCCCGTCCGCCCTCGGGCTGAGCGGCTCCGTTTGGCCCCGAGCGGGTGACGGCCCTGAGGTCGCAGCTCCGGCCAGGCCTGCTGACCTCTGGGTGGGAAGGAGGCTGCGGAGGGGCTGCAGGGCTTCTGCGGACAGGAGAATCCACACCCTACCCCACCCCACCCACCCCACCCACCCCACCCAGCCCGGTTAGGGCTCCTGGCATGAGCTCCCGGGTCTTCTCCGCCAGGTACTGCGGTCCCACCTGTGCACAAACCCAAAGCTGGGAGCTCCGCGCTGCAAAGAACGGCTCTAGTCCACCACAGGCTTGGAGTGCCTGCAGGTGTCAGGCACTGTTGGTTGTTTGTTTGTTTTTTGGGTGGGGCTTTTTGTTTTGGTTTGGTTTTGGGGGGGGTTTTTGGAACTAGGGACACAGTGACGAACAAGACAGAACCAACGTTCTTGCTCTCAAGGAATTGCCATCCTAAATGTGTGCAAACAAGACATGGCTATATTAAAGCCAATGAGATCATCTTAGATGGTGGCGAGTGCTATGGAGAAAACATAGCAGATAAATGTGAGCTGAGAATGAGATAACGTAGCACTGGGGAGGGGGGGACATTGCTTAGCTGGCGCTGATGTTGGTGATGAGAGGATATCTTAGAATTAAATGAGGCAGGCTTGGCCATGGGTTAGGGTGGCAAAGGGCCCCTCGTGAGGAGGAAAGAGGAATCAAGGACGATCCTTGGGTTTTTGGCTTGAGCCACTGAGTGGTGACTGCACCATCTGATGATAATGGGACAATGGGAAGCAGAGCAATTGTTTAGACTTTACACTAACAAAAGATTGTTTTAGAGAGGAGTATTTTTTTTTATCACAGACATTATTTAAAATTCCTGGCCCACAGTAATAAGAAGCAGATCTCAACTGTTACTTGGATATTATGGTTATGCTCTCTGCAGAGATGCACGCCCTTATCGCTGGCACCTGGCACCGACTGCTGCGCCTCCATTTTTCCCATCTACTAACGCCACTTTTTTTTGTATTGTTCTTATTTTTTGGGTGTTGTTGTAAAATTTTTTTTTGCCATTTTTATGAAAAATATGCCCGGGCCTGTGTGGCTAAGTGGTTGAAGTGTCAACCTACATGCCAAAGGGTCTCAGGTTCGATTCCTGGTCAAGGGCACATATCCAGGTTGCAGGTTCAATCCCCTGCCCTCATCCGTGTTTCTCGTCTCTCTCACATGGATGTCTCTCTCTCTCTCTCTCTCTCTCTCTCTCTCTCTCTCTCTCTCTCTCCTCCCCCTTCCCTTCTACTCTCTCAAAAAAAGAAAAATCAATGGAAAAATTTACATGGGTGAGAATTAACAACTATCGTATTTGCCGGCGTATAAGACGATTTTTTGGCCCTGAAAAATATGCCTCTAAGTGGGGGGTAGTCTTATACGGCGAGTATATAACAAACTCTGTATTTTGAGTGGAAATGTTAGGGGGTCGTCTTATACGCCCAGTCGTCTTATACGCTGGCAAATACGGTAAATACAGTGTGTATATATATATATATATATATATATATATATATAATGTATGTACATGTGTGTGTTATACATTTGATATTGTTTTGTATCATTTCAGGTGTATGTACATGTGTGTGTTATACATTTGATATTGTTTTGTATCATTTCAGGTGTACAGCATAGTAGTTAGACAATCATATACTGTACAAAGTGTTCCCCTGATACTCTCTCTTACTCAGCTTGTGTCACCTCCTCCAGGAGGCCTTCGCTGCCTCCTCAAACACACACACAGGGTCATGCCCTTCCTTCTTCCAGGGCAGTGTTTCCCAAAGTGTGGTACGCGTACCCCCAGGGGCACGGGAAGAGTTTGGTGGGGGTACATGTTGCACCGGAGTTTGGTGGGGATATGCGCTGCACCGTGCTTAGCTGCGCCTAATTCTACGTTCTCATGAGTCAAGTCAAGACAGTCTTGTGAGGCATGAGATGGTCCGATGTGCAAATAAGTGTTATTTATAATATGACTTTTATTTATATTTTATTATGAATAATTTTGGTTTTGTTTATTATTATTTTGTGTATGTACCAAAAAAAGAAAAAATAAATACATTTTGATTGTTATTAAAATACATCCTTTTTTTTGACGAGGGGTACGCAGCGTTACGAAAATTATAGAAGGGGTACACATATGTCAAAAGCTTGGGACACACTGCTTTAGGGGAGCCTTAGGGATCAGGTGGAACTTATCTCCACGTGACCTTTGAGTGTGGTCAGGAAACTTTTCTACCTTCATCTGGTTAAGAGGGGAAGTCTGGAGTTAGGGCGGCGTTTGAATTCCAGCATTAGCTCTGATTCTGAGATTTTGGGATCTTCAATTTAAACTTCCTAATTCTCATTGTTTACTAGCCAACAGCAGTAAAACTATTAGTCTTAGATAATAATAGATAATAAACTATTGTTGTTTATTATCTATTAATTCTCTAGATAATCCATTTATTCCATTAACCTTCCTCCCCCCAGGGCAAGGCAGGACCGGATATAGCCAACCCCACTCTTCAGCTTTTTTTTTTTAATGTTTTTTTATTGATTTCAGAAAGAAAGGGAGAAGGGGAGAGATATAGAAACATCAAGGAGAATCATTCATCAGCTGCCTCCTGCACACCCCCTGCTGGGAATCAAGCCCACAGCCCTTTAGTTCACCGGCCAACACTCCATCCACTGAGCCAAAGCAGCTGGGTCACCCTTCAGCTTTTTAATCTGGAGCAGTGGTCCTCAGTCTTTCTAATGCCACGACCCTTTAATACCGTTCCTCATGTTGTGGTGACCTCATGTCGTAATGTAACAGTAGCAAAATTACAGTTATGAAGTAGCGACGAACATAATTTTATGGTTGGGGGGTCACCAGAGCATGAGGAACTGTGTTAAAGGGTCGCGGCATTTAGAAAGCTTGAGAACCACTGATCTAGAGCCTGTTTTTTTGAAAACATATTTTATTGATTTTTTTTTACAGAGAGGAAGAGAGAGGGATAGAGAGTTAGAAACATTGATGCAAGAGAAATATCCATCAGCTGCCTCTTGCACACCCTCTACTGGGGATGTGCCCGCAACCAAGGTACATGCTCTTGACCAAAATTGAACCCGGGACCTTTTGGTCTGCAGGCCGACGCTCTATCCACTGAGCCAAACCGGTCTGGGCTAGAGCCTGTTTTTGTGGTGGACATCTGGAACCCCAAGGCTCCTGGGGAAGGAGTTACTCTGTGGTCCAGCCCCTGCCCCAACCTAAAACTATACCCCATTACCTGCTGGCTGTCCTACAGAACCAGGCTGGGGCCTGGGATGACTCCAGGACATGCATGTCCCCTAGTGCTCCTTGTCACCCTCCCAGATCCTGGGGCTTTCCGGACTCTAGTCCTGAGTCAGGGAGCTGTCCATCCACCTACTGCTCTCCAGGAAGGAGGGGGGTCTCGAGAAACTCCAATCTGCAGCCAGTCAGAAGCACAGCTAGCAACCTGGGCTTACTACTGGCCTCTGAAGTGGGGGGCAGGGGCGTCGTGTAGAATGAACCCTTAACCTGTGGACTCCGACGCCATTTCCAGGAAGTAGTGGCCGAACTGAGTCAAATTGTAGGACTCCACGCTGTGTCCATGAAGCGCTTGTTGGTGTGGGAAGACATCCCCCTCCCCCACGTACACATTTATACACACATTGGAATTGGGGCCAAGAACCTAAAAGCGTTCGATAAAATGTTTGCTCGTGATAGATTGTTCTTAATGTCTTACCTCCCTATTCTCTCTCCGAAGGAGAAACTAGTTACTTCAGTCAAAATTATAATGAGGTGACTGAGGCTTATATATACCAGGAGCAACTGTGGCAGAGGAGTACATTGTGCACCAGAATGTAAACATCGGCTGTCCTCTTCATGAGAAAGCAAAAGCCAATCTTAAAAACCCAACTAAAACGTATGTGTGTATTATACCCTACACGGTAAAATCAGAAAACAGACATGTTCCTTACGAAGGCAACTTTCCAGGTCAGTCTAAGGATTAAAAGGTGGCTTTTTTTTTTTTTTTACACGGACTTGGGTTTTATATGAAATTGCTTTTGTGCTAGTAGTGTCTCTAGGAACAATGGTTTTTGTTTTGTTTTGTTTAATCCATCCAAAGTGCTATAAGTCCCGCCGCTTTGTTTGCTGGGAATTTGGACAACACTGGATTTATGTAAGCTCTTATTAGTATCTATAAACCAATCAGGACAAATCTACTTTCATTTGAATTTTCATAATCTAATTTGAGGGGTTTTTGTTGTTGGTTTTCAATCCTCTCCCAAGGATATTTCCCCCTGGATTTTTGGAGAGAGGGAAACAGAACTATCGGTTGAGAGAAGCACATCGATTGGCTGCCTCCAGCTTGAGCCGGGCCGGGGCCAGGGTGGGGGAGGAGCCTGCAGTGGAGGTACGTGACCAGGATCAGGTACGTGCCCTTGACCAAATCCAAACCCCGACCCTTCGGTCCGCTGAGCAAAACCAGCTAGAGCCACAATCTGATTTGGTAGTGCCCTGAGGAGGCAGGAACAGATTCCGCACTTGCACAATGAGATTTAAGGCTTTGCTCATTTGTAGGCTTACAGATGCCCAGAGTTCAACCTTACAACTTCAGTCCCTACTCCGAGCCACAAAAACTCTGGACGCAAGAACCAGTCCAGATCTCAAAGGGCTCTTTCTCCTTTCTACCGGGCACACAATATTTTAGTGGTTCCATCTCTTTTTTTTTTTTTTAAGAAATAATTTTGTTTTTTGTTTTTTTAAATATATTTTATTGATTTTTTCACAGAGAGGAAGGTAGAGGGACAGAGAGTTAGAAACATCGATGAGAGAGAGACATCAACCAGCTGCCTCTTGCACACCCCCTACTGGGGATGTGCCCGCAACCAAGGTACATGCCCTTGACCGGAATCGAACCCGGGACCTTTCAGTCCCCAGACTGAGGCTCTATCCACTGAGCCAAACCGGTTTCGGCTGTGGTTCCATCTCTTAAATCAACAATCAGAGGAACAACAAAAAAAAAAAACTAACAAACCAGATTATCACCCTACAGAGAGACTTCATCCTCCACCCAGCAGAGATCAGCAATGGTCAAACCATAAAGCCGGCTCCTGACCACTGCTGCTCCCCGTGGGGAAACGCATTGGCAATTACACTCTGTACACAGAGACTGCCCTCCTAGCCATCAGCGTAGCCTGGCCAAGTGGCCGTGACCCTCTTGTAAAGGAGGGTTTTCCCCCTCCTGAAAGGGCAAAGCCCAGTTCTCCCCCATTCTGTCTCTATCCCCCGTGTCTCCTTACTTTTACACAGAGCACCTCGCTTTCCCACCAAGCAATCTCCAACACTAGCTGGGTGTCCTACAATCTAACTCAGTTCTGACGCTGTCTACACAGAGACAGCATCAGATTCTACAGGTGGTGGAAACCGGTTTGACTCAGTGGATAGAGCGTCGGTCTGCGGACTCAAGGGTCCCAGATCCGATTCTGGTCCGGGGGCATGTACATTGGTTGCAGGCACATCCCCGGTCCAGTGTGTGCAGGAGGCAGCTGGTTGATGTTTCTCTCTCATCGATGTTTCTAGCTCTCTGTCCCTCTCCCTTCCTCTCTGTAAAAAAATCAATAAAAAATATTTTTTTAAAAAGATTCTACAGGTGGAGATCTCTGCCTTACAAGACTGCCCCTCACACCCACCCCCCACTCCCGCCACTTCAGACTCCAGGTACAAGCCCAGTTGTCACCAGGGCTTCTGTCCTACCAGCCATAGGTGGGAGGTGCCAACAACTCCTTCCTTGGGTCTGATTATTCACCGGAGCGGCTCACAGAACTCAGGGAACCATTTTACTTGCTAGACCGCTGGTTTATTGTAAATGGACACAGCTTAGGAACAGCAAGCTGTAAAAGATTCACAGGTGAAGGTCTGGGTAAGGGGGCGGAGCTTCTACCTTCTCCAAGTGCACCCCTCTCCCCGAATCTCCGCATTCCACCAAGCCGGGCGCTCTCTGAACCCTGTCCTTCCCCGTTTCTATGGAGGCGTCATTACACGGGTCTGATTGACTAAATCATTGGCCATCGGAGACGGCCTCCACCTCCAGCCCCTCTCCCCTCTCTGGATGTCAGGGGTACGGGACTGAAAGTGCCAACCCTAATCACAGGGTTAGTTCTCTGGGCACAGCCCCAGGAATCCCAAACCACCTCGTTAACACGACAACGGACACGTTTCTATGTCCATCCCTTAGAAAACGCCAAGGGTTTTCAGAGCGCTGTGCCAGAAACCCAGACTAAGATTTTATGTATAGATATACTAGAGGTCCAGTGCACGAATTCGTGCACAGGTGGGGTCCCTTGGTGTGGCCTGCGGGGATGGGGCCGAAACCAGCAGTCCAGTGCTGCCTGCCGCTCCTGCCTGCTGCTCCTCCTCACCCGGCCCGCTGAGCCTGCCCTGGGCTCTCGCCCCGTCAGTCCTGATAGGAAGAGGCTCACACCTCTGCAGCCCATCCTGGGGGAGGTATCAGCCCTCTGGGAGGGCAGTGGGATGCCCTTTGTCAGCCCAGGATCGGGATCATCCTGCTAACATTCACACCTGTTGTCGGGAGTGCCGCTTTTATATCGGTTCTTCCTTGTGGGGCCTCGAGGGAGGGGACACAGCTGCAGTGCCCGAGGCCGACTTCCAGGAGGCAGGTGGTGCTGTCAGGATGCTGCCAGCAGCACGGTCCCTTGGTGTGTGGCCCGTTCTCCAGAAACTGGGTCTGCAGGACCACTGAGGGAGGGGGTGGCTGCTGCCTGGCTGGGGGCCACTAGGGTTGGTCAGCTGAGCGGCACTCTCACTGTGGGAGCACACTGACCACCAAGCCCCCTGGTCTACCCATTGGTCTTCATTTGTTTTGTGTGTGTATATATATATATATATATATATATATATATATATATGGCTGTGGCTCATATGGACGTGGCTCCTGTGGTTAAATGGAAAAGAAAGAAAAGAGCCGAAACTGGTTTGGCTCAGTGCATTGGCCTGAGGACTGAAAGGTCCCAGGTTCAATTCCATTCAAAGGCACATACCTTGGCAGCTGATCGATGATTCTCTCTCATTGATGTTTCTAAAACTCTATCCCTCTCTCTTCTTCTCTGTAAAAAATCAATAAAATATATTTTTTAAAAGAAAGAAAAAGAAAGAAAAGAGAAAGTGCAAGTTTCTAATATATCTGATTTCACAATGCTTATGGGTATACTTTTTTTGTTGTTCCATTGTCTGTGAAGATATAGAGATTGTCTGGTTTGCCGACTCTAGAACACACAACATATAATTGTCCATGTGAGAAGCAATCAGTGTCTAGATCTAAACTGCACAATTCTAAAGATTGGCCCTGAGCTTTGTTGATAGTGATTGCAAACGCACCAATCGAATTGGGAATTGCAATCTCTTACATTGAAATGGCACAGCCGTTGGGATTTTAGGAATGCAAGGAATTAAGACATCTTCGCCTTTGAAAGGTCCTGTCAGACTGTTGCTTCTACGACATTGCTCATTGATTTTTTTTTACTGCAAGCCGCTTTAGCTGGTTGGTATCTGGTTGATATTTGGAAACATGATCATTGGCACGCTGATTTTCAATTTCAGTATGTGCAGTGGCTTCCCTGGCAGATCGAGTGAATTCAAAAATTCTGTTTTGGATAAGTAACCACTTCATCTGTTTCCACAACAGTGTCGACAGACTTGTATGTGACTGCCTCGCTTTGAATGTTAGACTGAATAATATTAAGTTCATAGACGTCTTTGTTCTTGGCTGCAAGAATAGCTCGTTCACTCAATCGTGATTCTTATAATTGGTTTGAATATTGGGAAATACTTTTTCAACCAATTCTTCTTTTGACGTCACTAAGTTGCAGAAGTTATGAGGCAATGAAATTCGCCCTGAGGTCAGATCAACTGGCACTTTTCCGTTCCCAATTTCCAGCAATTGATGTGAGATTATCTCAGCTGATCGATAGTTTTGCAGCTGGACGTGCATATTTGTAGTTAATTTTAATGTCTTTACGGGTTGCCACAAAGTAGAGTATTTCAGGCAAGCAGCTATTTTGTCCGCTGGTGTCCATTGAGGAATTACAGGTAATGTTTGCCTGAAATATCCTGCAAGCAATATTAATGCGTTCCCAAATGGTCTGATGTTCCCACGCAAATCTTGCAAGGATTGATCAAGAGCCTCGAGTGATTTTTTTTGTGCGCCATTGTACATTCATCCCAAACAATAAGTTTGCATTTCTACAATATTTTTGCCTTGCCGGATGCTTTGGAAATGTAGAACATGGGAGTTTCAATGAACTGCATGTTCAATGGCAATTTCAAAGTGGAATGAGCAGTTCTTCCACCTGGTAGCAATGTCGCAGCTATTCCGGATGATGCAAGAGCTAAGGCTATGTCGTTTTGGGTTGGAATTGCTGCCAGAATCAATCTAATTAGGAATGTTTTACCAGCTCCTCCTGGTGCATCTAAGAAGATTTCTCCAACCCCGTTATTGACAGTTTGCATTATTTGATCATAAATGCCTATTTGCTCAAGCGTTAAATGCTTAGGAATATTTAATTGCACATAGGACAAAAGATCACCCATGTTGTAATTTTGTTCATGACACAATTCTACATCAAACGAAGCAGCAGCAGATCAATTCGGTGATGGCATTCCCAACTGATTGAGAACTTTGTTCGCGATCTCTAAGCACAAATCTTCAATCATTATCAACATTGAAATGGAATCATAAAATTGGAAATTTGGAAGTCTTAAATGGATTGCAAATTGGAAACATTGAAATGGAATACTAAAATATTTAGTATAGCCGAAACCGGTTTGGCTCAGTGGATAGAGCGTCGGCCTGAGGACTGGAAGGTCCCAGGTTCGATTCCGGTCAAGGGCATGTACATTGGTTGTGGGCACATCCCCAATAGGGGGTGTGCAAGAAGCAGCTGATTGATGATTCTCTCTCATTGATGTTTCTAACTCTCTATCCCTCTCTCTTCCTCTCTGTAAAAAAAATCAATAAAATATATATTTTAAAAAATATTTAGTATAGCGTGTGTTGCTTTTATGTCTAACAGATGGCGCTGTTTTTTTTTAAAAAAAGCATGTTTTTTACCTGTCACAGGTGTGACATCTACATAATAGTAGGTATAACGTATATAAAACACGCGCATATCCAAATGTAACGTTGTATCAAAATTTCAAAGCAATCGGTGGAGAACTTTCCGAGATTTAAGATTTTGAACAAACGAACATTTACATTTCTATTTATACAGATATATATTTCATATTATAAATCGTAACATCACAACAGGGCACTGGCAGAGTAACTTAAGCTCAAGCATTGTCCCTGGCGGTCACTGGCCTACAGGCTACTCCAGATTGTGGGAGTATAGGCTGCTCCATTGTAGCGCCCTCTTGTTACCCTGCCGTCTCTCCAATATCCTCTCTTCCTGCCTATCCCGTCACAGAAAGCAGACCAAGTCCGCTGCACAGCCAGCACGGGCGTGGATGACGTGCCATCCTCCTTGCGATGACCTCCGACAGCTCTACAAGTGATTCTCTTACACCCGCTCTCGGCAGGGCTGTGAAACTGCCTCCTGCTCCCTCACGCGAAGGAGAAAGAAGAGCCAGACTCTCCTCCCTTGGCCTAAGACTCACATGCGTCTGACTGACCTGCTGCAGAAGCACGCTTCCCTCTCTCCTTTCTCTTCTTCTGCTTTCGTGGAGACGGGGAGTGTGGGGCGATGGTTAGGGACAGCAGAGCTAGTGGGTTAACTCCAGTCCTCAAAGGGGCAGCTAGCCTTTAATGATTGCAGGGTGTGGTTGGGTTTTTGTTTGTTTGTTTGTTTTTTAGAATCTGGAATACTTGATGCTTTGTCCTCAACATCGGTCCTACCAGGCCCTCTGTAATGAGGGGGAAAGTCCCTTTCAACATCCCTTTAGAACCATTGTCATTGAATTGTTCTCTCCTCCAGGGATAGATGCGAGAAGTTTTTCTCAGTCTGAACTGAGCGCCAGAACAAGGTATGCTCTCACAGGAACATCATGGTGGGGGGTGGGGGTGGGAGGGGTATGTGTGTGTGTCTTTATGACTCTTTTGGAGTGTGCTCCTTGTGTAAACTGAATTATAAAATCTTCTAGGAGAATGTTCCCAAATGCTTGTAGCCTGAGGAAACTTCCCAACTCTGGCACTTCTTCCAGTCCTCGCTACACTTCTTTTTTTTCTCTCTAATATATTTTATTGATTTTTTACAGAGAGGAAGAGAGAGGGAGAGAGAGTTAGAAACATCGATGAGAGAGAATCATCCATCAGCTGCCTCTTGCACACCCCTTACTGGGGAGGTGCCTGCAACCACGTTATGTGCCCTTGACCGGAATCGAACCTGGGACCTTTCAGTCCGCAGCCCGACGCTCTATCCATTGAGCCAAACAGGTTTCGGCTCGCTACACTTCTTGAAGGAGACTGGCTCCAGACTTTAGAGAATAAAGGAAGGTCGAGGTCTAAGGTGAGAAAGTGCCCAGAGCCGCTGGACCTCTAAGACAGCGGGTAAGGTGTGGGCTTCCTTGCTCCAAAGCCACATTTTTCCCATTGGCCGGTCTCTGCCCTGTACCGCATTGTCCTAGTTACAATGGGTTTGTCATAAAAACTGCTCCCTGGCAGTGTGGGTCCCGTTAGACAGGACGAGGGTCTCAAGCTCTAGGCCATTCCTGCCTAATGCTGTTCTTGCTAAACGTTAACGTGTAGTCCAGTATTTTACAGAACAGTTGTAAACGATGAGTCTGACAATGACTCAGCCTAATAAATGCAGCCAACTGCAAAGAAGAAATCAATGTGTAATTGACCAAATGGTGTTACAAGCACTGGCGAGGCCTCCCTTCCGGGAGACGGAGCTTTGGAGATGCATCCCTGTCTCCTTTACTTGCTGTAGGAAATAAAAGCACTCTGTGACAGCCGCCGCCGCGGATCTGTTCTTGAACAGAGCACCCTAAGCAGTGAACCCATTGGTCAAGTGCACACTCAGCTCAGAGCTCAAATCCTCACCTTTGGTAGTGAAAGTCCTACTACGTAAAGGATGTTTTGTGTGATACCGCCAAGTGCTATTACGCTGTGAGTGCAGCTGATATATATATATATATATATATATATATATATATATATATCCCATAGCACAAATATTCACTCTAGTCCAGGGGTGGGCAAACTTTTTGACTCGAGGGCCACAATGGGTTCTTAAACTGGACCGGGGGGCCGGAACAAAAGCAACCTGACCATGCTGGCACTCTCATCTTGGGCTGCTGATGAAGGAGCGGAGGGGAGAGCAAGAGAACCCATTGCTCTTTTGGCTCCACCGGATCCGGCCTGTGGGCTGTAGTTTGCCCACGGCTGGTATAAGCCCTTGACTGGAATTGAACCTAGGACATTTGGTTCACAGACCGACACTATCCATTAAGCAAACTGGCTATTGACATGCTATTTCTCTGTTTTAAAGCAAAATCCATCACAATTATAGTTGTTGCTCACCATCTCCAGTTTCTCTCTCTTCTTTCTCCCTGGAGCCACTTTAACCCCCCAGAGCTGGCACTCTCTGCCCTCGTCTTGCTCAAGTTACTCGGCAGCAGCATTTGACACAATTGGTCACCCTCTTCTTGAACACATTTTCTTCACATAATTTCCTGGTTATCTTTCCACCTCAGAAACAAAAGCTTTACTGGCTCCTTCTTATCTCCCACTTCTTTTGTTTTGTTTTGTTTTGCTTTGCTTTGTTCTTTGATTTTCATGGGAGAAGAGAGAGAGAAATGTTGACTTGTTGTTCCACTTATTTTAGTTTATTCCAACCCACAACCTTGGTGTGTCAGGACGATGCTCTAACCAGATGAGACACCCAGTCAGGGCCACACTCCCATACGCCTAATACCCTGTTTCCCCGAAAATAAGACAGTGTCTTATATTAATTTTTGCTCCCAAAGATGTGCTAGATCTTATTTTCAGGGGATGTATTATTTTTCCATGAAGTAGGTCTTATTTTCGGAGGATGTCTTATTTTCGGGGAAACACGGTAACAGGAACACACAAGACCATTGCTCTCTTTTCTGACGGAGCTGTGTAGAACTTAATAATAACCTTGGAAAGCTCTTCTCACACATACCCACGTGGCTTTCTTTCACTTCCTTCTGGCTTTACTCAAAGGTCTCCTTCCCAGTGAAACCTTGCCCTGGCCACGGTATCTAAAATGGCGATCCTTCTACCACCCGCACACTTCCTACCCCTTTCCATTGCTTTATTTTTCTCATTGGCAATAAGTACTACCTAACATTTTTAAAAATATATTTTATTGATATTTTACAGAGAGGAAGGGAGAGAGATAGAGAGCTAGAAACGTCAATGAGAGAGAAACACCGACCAGCTGCCTCTTGCACACCTCCTACCAGGGATGTGCCCGCAACCAAGGTACATGCCCTTGACCAGAATCGAACTCGGGACCTTTCAGTCCGCAGACCAACGCTCTACCACTGAGCCAAACCGGTTTCAGCTCCCCATTCAAAGTCATATAATTTCTGTACCTTGTTTTCTGTCTTCACCAGAAGATGGGAGCATCATGTGGGAAGGAATGTGTGTCTGTTTTAGTCACTGCTTTATCCCCAGCATCTGGAACAGAGCCTGGTAACTAGCAGGTGCTCAGTAAATATTCACAGAATGAACAGCAACACCAACGTGCCCATAAACACAAGGAGTTCATCTTCTGCCACAAGGACATTTGTAAATATTTTGGCTACTTCTACCACGCAAAGAAATGTAATTTGTTTCATTGCACTTGGCAATTCAAGTATGTTTTTAGAACAGACAAACTCAGCAAAGGTTTATACAATCGCCATTCACTGAAGACTCCTAAAGAACTTCCCTTCCAGATTTAGGCAAATGTATTCTTCTGCAATGATCAGGGCCCTCCGTTTTCAAGTCACATTGTAAAGAGCGTGTGTAAAGCCTTGCGGACACTAATGCTTTCACTGCCTGCATCACCCACAATTAGCTCGGTGGAGCCAAAATGATATTTTTAAAGACTAAATTGGCCGAACGTGGAGACCAAAATGGCCAGGCATCTTGCTCATAATTCTCAAGAGCAAGAGATAGATGGCCAAAAGAAATACTGGCAGGCTCGTGGAACTTTCTGCTGTATTCCCAGCAGCCATCCACTTGGAAAACATTTATTTATTAAATGGCATTTGGCTGAAGGGTCCTGGCCACCACGGCACCTGGCCAGTGTGGTTCAGTGTTCGAGCGTCACATCCATGCACTGAGGGGTCACTCTTCAATTCCTAGTCTGGGCACAGCCCAGGTTTTGGGGCTCAGTTCCCAGTAGGGGGCCATGCAGGAGATAGCCAATTGATGTTTCTCACATCTCTCTCTCTCTCTCTCTCTCTCTCTCTCTCTCTCTCTCTGTCTCTCCATTACCTCTCTCTCTAAAATCAATTTTTAAAAACACCTATTTTGCCCTAGCTGGTTTTGCTCAGTAAATAGAGCGTCAGCCTGTGGACTGAAGGATCCCGGGTCCAATTCTGGTCAAGGGCACATGCCTGGGTTGTGAGCTCAGTTCCCACAGTAGGGGGGTGGGCAGGAGGCAGCTGACCAATGATTCTCTCTCATCATTGATGTCTCCATCTCTCTTCCTCTCTCCCTTCCTCTCTTCCTCATTTAAATATTTTTTTAAATGTCATTTAAAATAAAAAACACATATTTTTAAAGAATCATTACTGGTGTGTAAAAACTTTCTTAAAAAAAAAAAAGTATTGTATTGATTTTCTTCAGAGAGGAAGAGAGAGTTAGAAACATCGATCAGCTGCCTCTTTCACAGGGGATGTGCCTGCAACCAAGGTACATGCCCTTGACCGGAATCGAACCCGGGACCCTTGAGTCCGCTGAGCCAAACTGGTTTTGGCTGAAGTGTGTAAAAACTTTCTATTCAGCCGAAACTGGTTTGGCTCAGTGGTAGAGCGTCGGTCTGCGAACTGAAAGGTCCCGGGCTCGATTCCGGTCAAGGGCATGTACCTTGGTTGCGGGCACATCCCCGGTGGGGGGTGTGCAGGAGGCAGCTGGTCGATGTTTCTCTCTCATCGACGTTTCTGGCTCTCTGTCTCTCTCCCTTTCTCTCTGTAAAATATCAATAAAATATATATTTTTTAAAAAACTTTCTACTCACAGGAACAAGAAGCCTAAGCAATCCCCCTGGAAAAACGGAGCTATCATCTGCAAACTGGACATCGAATGAATACACATTCAGCTTCACCAGAGGAAAGGAGCAGCCGTGAGCTTCCCCGGAAGGGCCCGTCCCCGCTTGTCTCACCACTCCTGTGTCCTGGCGCAGGCGCCGTGGACAGGGCAGCTTCTTACACCTATTTCATGGGCTTTTAACCTTCAGAACAACTTGGTGGGTAGTTTATGTTGGCTCATTACTCGCTCTCTGGATGCCAACTGATCCTTATCCTGCAAAGGGGGCTGGAGGCACGCCAGTGTGTGAGCAATATACTAAGAGGTTACAACTTGAACAAGAATAATTCCGGCACTAACCTCTCTTCTGCAAGAAAAACAACACAAACAAAAAAAATCCTTGCTCAAGTCTTATCTCAAAAATGCGTAGACACAGTGAGGACGCTGGTCCCCTCTCCCCCGCGAAGGCGCCAAACGATGACATCAGCTCCACCGGGCAGCCACGGCGGCACCGCCGATGTTGAGTCGGTTCTCTTGGGACACCTACGGTCTCAGGGCCCCTCCTCGAGGAGGCGTTCGGAGCCTGAGGACCCGAGGAAGTTCTCTCTGCTAGCTCCTGGAACGGGACCGGTAAAACCTCCCGAACGCTCCCTCTCTCCGGCGTAATTTCCAATGCTCCCAGACTCCTGCCACAAATAGCTATCGCCATTAAAGGGTTTTAATGTTTCGTTCAGAATGGATTAGTTCCTGTGGCCGGTAGCCAATGTAATTATAATGAATGTTGTATTAATTCTTACGATATTTCCCCCGAATTCAATACATCACTCTATCTTAATCTTCCGCTATTCGGCTGCTCAATTGCCCAATTAGACTGTTGGTGATCATTTATGGGGACTTATTTCATCTCTGGTACATGAGCTTACTTGTGGCACCAAAGGAATCAGCCTGGCGTAGGTAATTATGGGGATATTATCCCGGTTCTGCACCACTTCTAGTCTCTCCCCCAAGCACAATTATAGGGTCCCGGAGAAATAACTGAAACGGAAAGGCTTTGGACATTAACTTTCCCAATATATGGCATCGCCAGGTCCATTAAGAAAAATTATCTAACATTTTAGAATGAGTTGGCAATGTCATATAGAAAATATTACAACAAAAAAAGACTTCTAGCATGGCTCACTGAGATATTTTAAAAACCCCTCCTACTTAAGAGCATACTAACACTGCTTGGCCTGATGTGCCTCCGTGGTTGAGCATCGTCCACACACCAAGAGATTGCCTGTTCAATTCCCGGTGAGGGCACTTGCCGGCCAGGGTTACAGTTTGATCACCAACAGGGGGCATGCAGGAGGCAGCCAGTCATTGGATGGGGTGCACCTGGGCTGCCCGGAATGGGAGAGAAAGAAGTTGCCACAGACCAGGACTAGCATTCAGAAAACTGCCCTACTGGGTGCTGGTGGTACTTGCTAGGAAACCATCTGTCAGGTGCCAGCAAAACTCCCTAAGAAGCCGCCTGATAGCCAAAAAGCCACTGACTGGCAACCACACACCCTTGGAACAAGAAGTCATAACACCCCCACCAGGAAAAGTGCCCCTCTCGTGGTGTCCCTCCAGCACCCTCTCCTGGCAAGCTCTAGCATTGCGTCAGACTTATGTACACGATTCAGCTTCAGTACTACAAAGCAGGGACAAGAGGGTGAATGTGGAGTTGAGCAGTTACAAATTGATAACTGCACAAATACCTATCTGTGAAAAGCAAAACTGTAGTTTTTAGAAGATATTATAAAAGAATATCTTCATGACCTTAGTGTTCCTATGACAAAATACAGCAACAACCATAAAGAAAAAGATTGATCATTTAACTAAATGTAAACTTTTATTCAACAGAAGATCTTAAGAGAATGAAAAGCTAATCCTGCAAGCGGCAGGAGAAACTTGCAGCATTTATCTTCTTCTTCTACCTAATAAAAGAGTAACATGCTAATTGACCATACCTTCGTGACAACCACCAACCAATCAGGAGAGAGTATGCAAATTAACCCAGCAAATATTGTGGGTTAATTTGCATATACAGGCACCGAGTGGCCTGGGGGCTCGGTGGGATGCTTGCATCACCACCATGGCAACAATGCAGGGGTTCTGTACCAACCCAGCTGGTCCGGGCCTCTGGGCAGCATGGGAAGGTGGAAAGGCAGCTCCAGGCTGGAGCAGAAAGGAGGTTCTGGTCAGAGTGAAGGTGGTGCCGGCAGCCAGGGGAAGGAAGGCTCATTCTTGCATGAATCTTTCTGCATCGGGCCTCTAGTAATCAATAAAGGACTAATATCCAGATTATATAAAGAACTCTTGCCAAAACCGATTTGGCTCAGTGGTAGAGCATCGGTCTGTGGACTGAAAGGTCCCAGATTCGATTCCGGTCAAGAGCATGTATATTGGTTGCGGGCACATCCCCAGTAGGGGGTGTGCAAGAGGCAGCTGGTCGATGTTTCTCTCTCTCTCCCTTCCTCTCTGTAAAATATCAATAAAATATATTTTTTTAAAAATAACTCTTATATGTGGCCAACATATTTTCCAAGGATGGCATCATGTACTCCTGTGCATTCAGACTTTGTACTCCCCCATTGAGAGGCATGATCTAGGTCCCCTCCTCTTTATTTTTTAAAAATATTTTTTTATTTATTTCAGAGAGATGAAGGGAGAAGGAGAGAGAGATAGAAACGTCAATAATGAGAGAGAATCATTGATTGGCTACCTCCTGCATGCCCCACTCTGGGGATCAGCCTGTTAACCCTGGCATGTGACCTCACCAGGAATCATGACCTCCTAGTTCATAGGTTGATGCTCAACCACTGAGCCATGCTAGCTGGGCTAGGTCCCCTCCTCTGTAGAGATGGCATTGTAACCAATAGAATTCAATAAAAATGACCCTGCATAACCCCCAAGGCCATTCCATTCCCGTTGGGTTCAGTTGGGACCAGGATCTGACTGTCAGGTAAAATTTCTGTCCTTGAGGCCTGTGCTTGAAGAAGCATGGGTCACACAGAAACGCCCCATGAGGGTGTTCCAGCCAACTGCCCCAGCCAACAGCCAGCATCAGCCACAGAAGCGTTAACAGAAGACACCTTCAGATAAATGTATCACCACCCCATCACTGAGCCCAAACATCACAGAGGAGAATGAGTCACACTACTATTATGTCCTATTCAAATTCATGAACTACAGAATACATCAGCATAATAAAATGGTTGTTCTGTGTCACTAAGTATTGGAGTAATTTGCTATTGAGCAATATTTAACTGGAACATCTTACATATCAATAAGGGGAAAAAAACGCAAAAAAACAAGCTTGCAGATATGGAGAACAGATTGGTGACTGCCAAAATGGGGGATGAAATGGGTGAAGAGAAATGGGTGAAGGGTGGGGGAGAATAAAAAAGACACAGCTCAATGGTAAATTAAGTAAAAATCTTAAACAGGCATTCCAATGGCCAATAAATACATAAAAATTGGTCAACCTCATAGGTAATAAGGGAAATGCAAATTAAAACCATAATAAGAATTACAAAAATGTTCAAGTCTGACAATTTCAAGAGTTGGTAAGGAAATGGGTAATGGGGATTTTCTCTTAGACTGGACCCTCCAGAAATCAGAGCCTGAGACAAGGATTGATATGCTGAAGTTTTATTTGGGATGTGCCAGCTATGGGCAATAAGGTAAGGGAGGAAGAAAAGTAAGTCAAGGAAAGATAGAACACAATGTACTACATTACTGTTCCTACTGTCTGATTATTGTTTTGCAGCTGGCTTCAAAGAGATATAGCAGGTTGATCATTAAACATGGGTCATCCTACCCTAACTGGATTGGCTCAGTGGGTAGAGCGTCGGCCTGCAGACTCAGGGGTCTTGGGTTCAATTCCAGTCAAGGACATGTACCTTGGTTGCGGGCACATCCCCAGTAGGGGGTGTGCAGGAGGCAGCTGATTGATGTTTCCCTCTCATTGATGTCTCTCTCTCTCCCTCTCCCTTCCTCTCTGTAAAAAATCAATAAAATATATATATTTTTAAAAGTTCATCCTTCCTGTGGGAAGCGTTGCAAAGAGAAACTACACTTCAGAAGAGAGAGCAGGCTCTTTGCTCCCTCCCACTTCCTGTTTCTATTACTCAAAGTTTATGTCACATGCAGTTAATGCCCAGCTCTTCCAGACTGAGTCCCAGGGCAGATCTCCGTGGTGTGGATTTCATCCAAATCTGGAAGTGGCCAGGTGAGCAGGTGTGGTTCAGGAGCTCAGAGGAGAGAGAAAAGGGTTTGGTGGAGGGAGTCTGAAAGAGCACAAGGCGTTTGTGTCACAATGAAAGACATTCACACACAGTGCCGGCAGGATGCTGAATGTGTAGGACCACTTCAGGAGAGAGTTTGGCAGTATCTGGTAAACTTGAAGATATACCCGCCGTGTAAGCTAGCAATTTTACTCCTAGGTTAATACCTTTTACAAATCTGTACACCTGTGAACCAGACCACATGAGCCAAAATGTTTATAGCAGCATCCAAGCGAGAGGTGACCCAAATGTCCATCAACAGGAGAATGGACAGATAAGTTGTTGTTTGTTCTTACCCTGTTATACTGTATACACTGAAAACGAATGAACCACAATTATACACATCTACACGGATAAACTCAAAAATAAAATGTTAATTCAAAAAAGCAAATTCCCAGCCCGGCCAGTGTGGTTCGGTGGTCAACCTATGAACCAGGAGGTTCCCTGTCAGGGCACATGCCTGAGTCGTGGGCTCAATCCCCAGTAGGAGGTGTGCAAGAGGGAGCTTATCAATGATTCTCTCTCATCATTGATGTTTCTATCTCTCTCCTTCTCCCTTTCTCTCTAAAATCAATACAAATATATATATTTTTAAAAGCTAATTCCTGTGGTATGTGTACATTATGACACAGTACTTTGAGTATTTATATAATACGCAAAGATACAGAACCTTTAACAATATTTTAAGGTTATAATAATCTATAATAAAATAATCACCAGAAGCAAAGGGATTTTACCCACAAAATGTATAATAGTCGCTATCCTTGCAGAGGAGGGAGGGAAAGCACTTGGGAAGGATCTGCCAAAAGGTTTCAGAACTATTGGTGAGGCTCTACTGCCCACGCTGGTGGGGGGCACACTGCTACCCCTTTATACCTTACGTTCCGTACACATTATCATCACCTGTACGCAGTGATCGGCAAATTGCCACGCCGCGGTTTGCTCCTCTGTTGACTAATGAGTTTGCTGACCGCTGACCTAGACTCTTGATTCCAATAATTACAGGCTGTTGCTCCTTGTGATTAAGCCCCTAGTGTTGTTATTTGTTATATTACTCTTTGGGATGCAAACGGTAATTTGTTTAATAATTTAGACGAGAAATTTTAAAAATATGTCAGTCTAAAAGGTCTTGGTTAGTATGGACCTTGAACAACATAGGATTCTCAGAAGTGATTCCTAAATCGACCATAGCTACCCACACATTTTGTAGGAGACAAAGTGCTGTGACTCAAGGACTCTATGTACTTGATTTCAATGACAATGTATTCCTGCTTTAGAAATCATTTATTATAGCCTAATGGAAACAAACATTTTTAATTCATTTTAGAGGGAGTGAGAGGGAAAAAAATATCGACTTGTTGTTTCATTTATGTGTGCATTCATTTGTTGTTCCTTGCATGTGCTCTGATCAGGGATCGAATCCACAACTTTCTAACAACTGAGCTACCCAGCCAGGGCCCAAATAAACATTTTTAAAAATGTAATTTTGTTTTTTAAAAATATTTTATTGATTTTTTTTTTTTTTAACAGAGAGGAAGGGAGAGGGATAGAAAGTCAGAAACATCGATGAGAGAGAAACATCTATCAGCCGCCTCTTGCACACCCCCTACTGGGGATGTGCCTGCAACCAAGGTACATGCCCTTGACTGGAATCGAACCTGGGACCCTTGAGTCCACAGGCCGACGCTCTATCCACTAAGCCAAACTGGTTTCAGCCAAATAAACATTCTTTTTTTAAAAAAAAATAATATTTTTAACATATTTTATTGATATTTTATAGAGAGGAAGGGAGAGAGATAGAGAGCTATAAACGTCGATGAGAGAGAAACATCGACCAGCTGCCTCTTGCACAACCCCTACTGGGGATGTGCCCACAACCAATGTACATGCCCTTGACCGGAATCGAACCCGGGACCTTTCAGTCCGCAGACCGACGCTCTACCACTGAGCCAAACCAGTTTCGGCAAATAAACATTCTTTAAGTCAAATTTATACACAACAGCAATGGTAGCAAATGCAACCGTGGTTTTTACAAAATTATGCCTCTTGACTTTATCCTAGCCAAGTAAAAGGACTAGTAAAGAATAACAGTAAAGAACACTACTACACATTCCAGAAAATTTCAAAAAAAAAGTATCAAACGCAAAACTGAAAGTTGAGGCCTATGATCTTGGACTGATATTTTACTGAGAAAAGTAGGAATAAAATGACATAAGGAATTATGATTATTTTGGGAGTAACAGTTACATGTTAATTTTTTGTTAACATAGTAATAGTTACATGTCAATTAATTATAATCATATATATTATTATAGCTATATATTATATAATAAACTCATTCGTTATTAAGAACAAAATAGGATTATGTCCTAATGTAAGCAAATATATATATTTTTGGCCCTGCCTTGAATAGAAGAGAAGTCTAGGTCAAGATCACAAACTGGTATGAGGAAAAAAACTTAACAAAGAGAGTACAAAACTCTCAAGCAGCTGAAAATGTGTATGATGTATGTATTCAGGTGCTAGGCTGATAATTTCTTTAGGAGATAAGATGAAGAAGGATACGGAGTACTTATAACCCAATAAGCAATGCAAAAAGCTTTGTCATCTAGTTAGTCAGTCCGGGGCAGAGACTAGAGTTCCAAGTGAAGTTCAATTTTAATTGCTCTGCTTTTTGTTTTAATTTAACAGATACTCTCCCGGTGTCCCCTGACATCAGAGATTAAGAAGAAAAGCCGAAACCGGTTTGGCTCAGTGGATAGAGCGTCCGCCTGAGGACTGAAGGGTCCCGGGTTCGATTTCAGTCGGGTGCATGTACCTTGGTTGCAGGCACGTCCCCAGTGGGGGGTGTGCAAGAGACAGCTGATCGATGACTCTCTCTCATCAATGTTTCTAACTCTCTATCTCTCTCCTTTCCTCTCTGTAAAAAATCAATAAAATATTTTTTTAAAAAAGAAGAAGAAGAAGAAGAAGAAGAAGAAGAAGAAGAAGAAGAAGAAGAAGAAGAAGAAAGGGGCCCTCTGAGAAATGAGATTGTTTTTCTCACAGAGATTGTCTTAATCTCTCAGGCTCAGAACCCCTCGTCCCAAGGCTTGTGATAATGCCAATATTTGTAAAACATGTTTTAGAAAATTTCAGAAAGTCCTTTAGTATGTCTATGGTTCGGATTAGTGCTAGTTTATAAAACATGCTTGCTAACATTTGCTTAAGTCACTATGAGAAGAAGCGATTCCATCTGTCTTTCTCCCCACAGCTGTTTGGAACGGCCATGGCCCAGGCAGTCTCCAACCAACACCCAAGGCAAAGCTCTGTGTGCTTCCCAGGTGATGAGTCAGATTAGGTGCTAATGGAGAGGGACGCTGCATTTTTTTTAAGTGGGCTAAGCCCTCCACTTTTCAAATATATATATGTGTGTTTTTATTGCTTTTGGAGAGAGAGGAAAGGAGAGGGATAGAGAGAATAGAAACATAAATAAAGAGAGAGAATCATGGACTGGCTGCCTCCTGCAGGCCCCCTCCTGGGGATTAAACCAAAATTGAGGCATATGCCTTGACCATGACCTCCTGGTTATGGGTCAACGTTTAATCCCAGAGTCACACGGGCCCGGCAAAACACTGCTTGTTGATGGCAAGAGAATGGAATGTGAGTAGAACAGACGGCATATTTGAAACAGAGAGGAGTCCAGCCACAACCACGGGATCAAGATAAGGAGATGGAATGTGTGTGTGGGGGGGGGGGGGTAAGATGAGGGGACAAAGGAGATAAGACATAGATAAGACGGGATAGATGCACACAGGATAAGGAGAGTATAAGGGGAATGGGGTGGGGTCCTGAGAATACCAATGGAGATAAGACAGAGTATTTTCTTTAATAAAAAGGGAAGGAGAGTGGGAAGAGATGTGGGCTGCGGAGGACTGTAATAAAAATAAGAATGGAATGAGATGGAGTGTGTTATAATGGGCAGGGGAAAGATTCACTTGTCCCTTCATCCCCAAATATTTACTGAGCAGACACCGGGGTGAACGAGAGCAAGTCTCTCTCTACATAGAACTTATATTTAATGATGAAGGCAGAAAATAAGCCAATTTGTTATATAATATGGCTATAAGAAATGCTATGGGAGAAAATGACAGAGAGGGAGGGTCGCTCCATTCCAGAAAGGTGGTCAGGGAAGGTTTCTCCAAAGAGCAGACACCGGAGGGAGTGAAGGGAGAGAGGAGGTCACCCCAATAGCTCAGAAGAGCTTCTGTCTCAACAAACTCTGCTCAGGAAATAGGTCCCTTCCTCTCCTAGCCCGGAAAAGGTTCTGGTCTTCGAACATTTCTTCTCTTGCTTCACCAGTCTTTTCCTCTCTACTGGGTTAACCCCATAAACATACCGAAATAGTCTGCTGTTATTTATCCCATCTTAAAAACCAAAACAAAAACCTTTCATGGCTCTAACTTGTCCTCCAGCTAACATCTACTTTACTGCACCTTTTTACAGAAAAATTCCTCAAAAGAATTGCCTAGCCACCTAACTCCAACTCCTCTCTTCTGTTCTCTTTTGAAATACTCCCATCAGCTTTTGCTCATACTGTTTTCTAAACCGCTGTTGTCAACATCACCAACGACCTTCCTGTAATTAAATCCAGTGGCCAATCCTCAGACCTCAGCTTACTTGGCCTTTGACACAGCTGACTCCTTCCTCCTCCATCAAATCTCTTTTCCACGAAGCTTCCCGGATGCTGAATTTTCCTGCTTTTATTCTGCTTTTCCTCCTACGTTGCTGTCTTTTTCTTCCGGGGCTCCTCTCCTGCTTCTTAATATTGGAAGGTCTTGGGCCTCTTCTATTTCCTGTCTGCCCTGGTAACCTTGGTGGTCTAATCCAGGCTTCTGGCTTTAAATTCCACCTCTACACTGAACACTCGCAGCTCTGGTCAGTCCCTGAATCCACACTCACACACCCAACTGGATTTCTAACAGGCATTTCCATGAACACATCCAAAACTGAACTCCTTACCGTCCCACCCACGGTCTTCCCAACTCTGTTAGTAGAACTCATTCTTTCTAGTTACTCAGGCAAAAACAAACAAACAAACAAACAAAAACCACAGCACCCACACACTGGGAGTAATCTTGGGCTCCTTTCTTTTCTTTTCTTTTCTTTTCTTTTTTCTTCTTTTTATTTTATTTTAATATATTTTATTGATTTTTTACAGAGAGGAAGGTAGAGGGATAGAGAGTTAGAAACATCGATAAGAGAGAGACACATTGATCAGCCGCCTCCTGAACACCCCCTACCGGGGATGTGCTCGCAACGAAGGTACATGTCCTTGACCGGAATCGAACCCGGGACCTTTCAGTCTGCAGGCCGATGCTCTATCCACTGAGCCAAACCGGTTTCGGCAGGCTCCTTTCTTTTTATCTCCCCACTTCCAAATCTATCAGCAAATCCTGTTATACTAATATCTGCCTTCAAAGTATAATCAGAATGTCTCCCGTTGTTATCACATCCATCACCATCACCTAAATCGAGGTCCCCGTACTCTCTTGCCTGGCTCCTATTGTCCCAGAGGAGGAGGGAGAGGAGGAGGGAAAGGGCAGTCCCGGCAGCAGAGGGGAGGAGCACTGTGATGGGGAGAGGACCAGTTCCAGGCAGTTTCACAGTCTTGGAGAGTGAGTGGCAAATCCTGGGGAGAACCATGCTGAGGAGGTGTCAGGGACCAGAGGGTGGAAAGCCCGAAATGCCACCTTCAGGAGCGTGGGTTTATCCTGAGCCAACGAGGAATCGTTGAAACTCAAAAGACTGGCGTCAGCACGGAAAGCGGATGGAGCAAGTAGAGACAGCGGAGACCGATTCGGAGGCAGCTGCAGCTAAGCGATAGGTGATGGTGAGTTGGACTAGGGTGCTGACCATAAAAATCAGGAGGAAAAAATAGGCAAATTAAAAATATTTAGGAGATGGAATCAGGAGGATCTGGTAGCTGGTGGGATGTGGGAGAGCAAGGTTTTGCGCTTGGGGGCTGAGTGGATGCTGATGGTACTCACTGAGGTGGGGAATAGGTTTTGAAGGAAGGTTTTGAAGAAGCGATGGGAAACCAAGTTCAGACTTAGTGAATTTAGCTAAGGGTCTCAGGGAAGCCAGGGTGCGCTTCCAGGGTGCACAGAAAGGCCCATGTTTGCTCCCCAGCCTAGGCTGTCCCCCACACCCCCTCCCTCAATCCTGATCTGGGCCCAGATGGCTAAGGGGCTGGGGCTGAGTTAGGGAGAGATTTGGGGGTGTAATCTAAGTATAAATGGTAAGTGAAACAATTGAGGTGGAGGAGCTAGCCCAGGAGATGTAGAGCAGTGTTTCCCAAAGTGTGGTACTCGTACCCCCAGGGGTACGGGAAGAGTTTGGTGGGGGTACACGTTGCACCGGAGTTTGGTGGGGATATGCACTGCACCGTGCTTAGCTGCGCCTAATTCTACGTTCTCATGAGTCAAGTCAGGACAGTCTTGTGAGGCGTGAGATGGTCCGGTGTGCAAATAAATGTCATTTATAATATAACTTTTATTTATATTCTATTATGAATAATTTTATTTTTTGTTTATTATTATTTTGTGTATGTACCAAAAAAAGAAAAAATAAATATATTTTGAGTTATTAAAATACATCCTTTTTTTTTGACGAGGGGTACTCAGCGTTACAAAAATTATAGAAGGGGTACACATATGTCAAAAGTTTGGGAAACACTGATGTAGAGGGACAGAGGAGAAGGCCTCGCTCAGAACCTTGGGGGATACGTACATTTCAGGAAGGAAGAAGGATCCAGAGCAAATCAGAAAGCGAGGGGGTAAGAAGTAGAGAGAAACCAGGAGAGAGGGCAGCCGTCACAGAACCCACAGGGGCGCTTTTCAGGCTGGAGGTGAGTCCTGCTGACAGGCCACCAGGTCTGTCACTGGAGGGTCTTTGGTGGCTTTGGCAGAGCGGTTAGTAACTCAGTGGTGAGCACAGCCACACAGGTTGAGGAGTGAGAGGGAGGGAGAAGTCTGGCCACGGGGCTGATGAACACCTTTAAAAGGTTAGGGTTCTGCTGAAACTGGTTTGGCTCAGTGGATAGAGCGTCGGTCTGTGGACTGAAAGGTCCCGGGTTTGATTCAGGCCAAGGGCATGTACCTTGGTTGTGGGCACATCCCCAGAGTGTGTGTGTGTGGGGGGGGGGGGGGGGCGTGGCGTGTGCAGGAGGCAGCTGTTCGATGTTTCTAACTCTGTCCCTCTCCCTTCCTCTCTGTAAAAAAAAATCAATAAAATATATACTTTTTAAAAGGTTAGGGTTTTCATGGTGCCTATTTATGATACAAAGCACATTTTTTTTATTTTCAAAATACCATCAAGCACGCCTGTATGCTAACATTCCAATAAGCTCTTTCTTAATTATTTTACATGCAAAGTAGTTTATTGCCCCCTTTTCACTGAAAAAGATTCCCGCTTTTCTCGTGTTACTCACTGTGCGGCTCCTCTGTGCGCAGGCGTGGTGGGCCCACGTGCTAACGCCGCCGGGTCGGCTCTGACGGAGACCCGGGAGAAGGGAGAGAGGGACAGCATGGGGCAGGGTACTCGGTGGAGGGAGATTTGGGAACTTTTAAAAAATGCATTTTTATTGATTTCAGAGAGGAAACCAGAGGGAGAGATAGAAACATCAATGATGAGAGAACCATTGATTGGCTGCCCCCTGCACGTCCCACACTGGGCTGGAGCCCACAACCCGGGCATATGTCCAGCCGGAACCTCCTGATTCATAGGTTGACACTCAATCGCTGAGCAATGCTGGGTGGGGCCTTGTGGGGTTTTTTATTTATTTTTCATGAAGGAGGTTTTGCGTGTTTGCAGGCTGCAGGTAGAAACCCATAGGCTTGGAGGCTGAAAACACAAGTGAGAAGGACTCATCACCAAACCAGAGGGCTGAGGGTGGAGCGCCCAGGGCACAGGAGGGAAGTGCTCAGGAGGCAGAGGTGCCCCCTGACCACAGTGACCACAGCTGGGAGGGAAATGGGGCACTGGGCATGAAGGAAGGGACCGGCATTGACAGCGGCCGGGGCGGAAGCAAAGACTGGGCAAGCACAGGAAATGAAAAAGGGGCAGTTGGCACCTTTGGGCTTGGAACGTGGTGCCGCGCCTCACCCACGCTGCCAGTGGTAAAAGTAGACACTGCCGTTGCCTCGGCTCCCCCGAGACAAGGGCTAAGGGGGGAAGGAGAGACCACCAGCCCAGGCAGAGCCTGCTGAGCGCCTCCCCGGGAAGCTCTCCCTCCTGCTGAGGCCTCCCATCCACCAGCTACCGCGTTTCCCCGAAAATAAGGCATCCCCCGAAAATAAGACCCACTTACAGGTTTCCTTCTGAGTGAAATATAAGGCATCCCCCCCAAAAAATAAGGCCCCCAGGCTCTGTCTCAGAATGAAAATTAATTTACTGTAAAACTGGTCGCTAGGGTCGCCCCGACTGGCGTCTAGCAACCAGTGACGTTATGCCGAGTCCTGACGTCACCGCTGTGTGAATGGAGAGAAATCAGTGTGGAAACTTTGTGAAACCTAAACTGCAACAAGTTGTGACTCGAGTGAAGAATTCATGGGAGAAAATCACTGACAGTTGCATTGCAAATGCGCTGCGAGCAGGCTGCCTTGACAAGAAGTACTCATTGAAAGACGGTGCTATTGCTAAACACGAGAGATTTGGTCCGCTGATTCTGAAAGAAATGGAGTCACCAGAAATTCACCAGGAAATTCAGGAATTGGATTGTTATGATGATGTTCCAGAAGAGGATGACATGATTGTCGTTGAATAAATGAGTACATTCTTGATACTGTAGGATTCACAGTTTGTCTGGTTTGTGTTGGCAACTACCGTACTACCGTACCGTATACAGGTAATAAATGTCCTTTATTTCCATTTAACAATAAATGTGTACCGTATTCTTCTTCATGGAAAAATAAGACATCCCCTGAAAATAAGACCTAGCGCGTCTTTGGGAGCAAAAATTAATATAAGACACTGTCTTGTTTTCGGGGAAACAGGGTAGAAGGAAGGAGGAACTGGAATGCCCTGAGATGACCCCTCCCAGGCCTGTCTCAGCCTTGGCCACTAAGGGGTGCTGGCTCTCACTGGCGGTGGGGGAGCTCCTTGAGATAGTGCTTTAGCGGCGCTGGCCTGGGAGAGGAGGGCTCCTGGCTGGGGAAGGGCCATGTGTGAGGAAGGCATAGGCCAGGCCGCTGTTGGTGATGTCACAGAGGTGACCCCGGAAAGACTAGGTAGAATGGCAGAGGGTGGCAATTGTGTTGAAAAGAGAAGTGAACCAGGGGACACACTGGAGGTGTATGGTATGTCTAAAGCTCTCCACAAGGCTCCCTTCAGTGTCAGCAGAGAAAGCAATTTCAGAACCCAGGGTTCGGGCCCTGGAGAATGATGCTGGCAGGGCCGGGGCTAACGCCCCCGGTCTGCCTGCCTGCAAGGCCAGAATGTTCCACTCCAGAGCGAGGCAGGCAGCTTGGGAAAAAACTGCCCACCATCACCCAGTGAGTCAGATCCCACACTGAACGGAGCACTCTCACTCTCAGAGCCCGGGGTCAGGGCCAAGGGGGCGGAGGGCGGGCCTGGCCTGGCCTTCCCATGTCCAGATGGGGAAGAGAGGCCACTGCTGTGAGTCTCAAGGACCCCAGGCGTATGCCTCCAAGGTGCATGGACAGCCCCAGGGCCAGGAGCACCGCTTCTGCTGCCCTCTCCCTGCCCCTCCCAAACCTAATCCTGATCTGGCCCCAGATCGCCCCCACCGTCCCAGGGAGGGAGGTCAGTCCGAGTTGGGTCGCAGCTGGTGCTCTGCCCCGGTAGGTGCGCCCAACCCGCGCTGGTGTCTCCATCTCTAAATAACATCCCCCAGTCGAAACCGGTTTGGCTCAGTGGTAGAGCGTCGGCCTGCGGACTGAAAGGTCCCGGGTTCGATTCCGGTCAAGGGCATGTACCTTGGTTGTGGGCACATCCCCAGTAGGGGGTGTGCAAGAGGCAGCTGATCGATGATTCTCTCTCATTGATGTTTCTAACTCTCTATCCTTCTCTCTTCCTCTCTGTAAAAAAATCAATAAAATATATTTTAAAAATAAAAATAAAATAACATCCCCCAGTCCCTTGAGGATCGACTCCCAGGGGGTTGCACACCCTCCCCGGGGGGCAAAGGGCTGTCCCATCCCTCTGGCCTAACACAGGAGTCAATCCGGTGGTCCAGGGCTCCCTGCAGACCCAGGCGGAGGACAGTCTCCAGGTGAGAGCACACCCACATCCTTGCTTAGCTTTCTTCCCCTGTCCTCTCCGCTCCCCTCACTCATGTCCCCCCGAGAACTCCTGCGGTAAATCACTCACTGGTGAACCAGTCTCCTTGGCAGGCTCTGTTCGGGGGACCCCAGCCTTGTGTCATCCACACCCAGCATCACCAAGACTCTTTCTCAGCCACAACTTGTCTCTCAAAATCCGGCTTTACCCAGAGTGTAACACCTTCTAATAAATCCCTCTCTGTCTAAAGTGTGTATTGCAGCCCTGACTGGTTTGGCTCAGTGGATAGAGCTTCGGCCTGCAGACTCAAGGGTCCCAGGTTCAATTCCAGTCAAGGGCATGTACCTTGGTTATGGGCACATCCCCGGTAGAGAGTGTGCAGAGGCAGCTGATAGAAGTTTCTATTTTTTTTTATTAAGGTATTATATGTGTACATATCTGATAGATGTTTCTAACTCTCTATCCGTCTCCCTTCCTTTCTGTAAAAAAATAAATAAAATATAATTTTAGAAAGAAAGAAATAAAAATGAAGTGTGCATTGGAGATCCTGTGGTCTTTGGCAAAGATTCACAGTAGAAACCGTTGCAAACTAGCCCTCACAGGAGTGGGAGGCTGGCATAGGAGTGGGTTGGTCATCTGACCTGGTTGTGTTTGAAGGCAATGAAGACCCTATTAATATCAGAGGATGAGATGATAGGTTTTGTTTGTTTATGGTGTTTTTTTAAATATATATATATTTTATTGATTTTTAACAGAGAGGAAGAGAGAAGGATAGAGAGTTAAAAACATCAATGAGAGAGAATCATCAATCAGCTGCCTCTTGCACACCCCCTACTGGGGATGTGCCCGCAACCAAGGTACATGCCCTTGACCGGAATCGAACCTGGGACTCTTTAGTCCGCAGGCCGACGCTCTATCCACTGAGTCAAACCGGTTTCGGCTTTTTTTTTTTTTTTTAATAACCTAGTGAATTCCCATGAGTCTGACCTTCATCCCAGCAGCTAAAACATCAGTCTGTTGGGTTTACCCATGTGCTCCCCTCCTGTCCGGGACACATGCGGCCCCAAGAGGTCACCACTATCTGAAGGTTTTATTACATAAGCAGATGCCTAAGGAAGACACTTTGTTTTCTATCTTTATGAAAACAGTAGTCTTTGGAGCCCTGGCCAGTGTTCTCCGTGGTTAGAGCATCGGCTTGCGGATCAGAGGGTCTCAGGTTTGATTCCCAGTCTAGGGCGTGTGCCTTGGTTACAGGTCCCCTGGCCCTGGTGGGGGTGCATGCAGGAGGCAACCAACCAATGTCTCTCTCTTTCTCTCCCCCCCCCCCCCTGCATAATTTCCCACTCTTTCTAGAAATAAGTGGAAAAAATATCCTCGGGTGAGGATTAAAAACAAACAACAACAAAAAAGAGTAGTCTTTTTTTTTTTTTTTTAAGAGCAGTCTTTTGAGGTGTGCTTTTTCACTCACAATTATGCTACCGGGAGTGTTCTGCGGTCAGTGGGTATTTGAAGAGTTCTATGATTTGGGTCTTACAGATAGTGCTATTGGCAGCATCCTTATCACATGCCTTTGATGTGCAAGGCAACATTTTCCCTTTGATATATATCTAAGAGTTGAATTTCTTAGCATGTGACTGTGCAATAGCGTAAGATAATGTCAAATTGTTTTCCACTGTAGCTGTTCAATTTGCAAATCCACTATTAATGTATAAGGGATCTCATTGCTCAAAGTTATCTTCAAAAGGTGTTGTCATACTTCGTTTTTTGCCAATTAAATGCATGTAAAATGGTATCTCATTCTGGTCATGATTTACATTTCCCTGATTATTAATAAAGTTAATCATTTTCATCAATGTATTGACCATACATGATTCCTTTTCTGAGAATGCCTTTGTCAATTTTTTTATTAGATTGCTTTCCTTTTCCTTATTGTTTTAGAGGAGTTATTCACATATACCAACTATTAATCTTTTTGTTGATTACGTGAGTTATAAATATCTTCCCCTTACTTGTGGCTTGAATTTTTACTTCTTCTGAGGTGTCTTTTAATAAACAGAAGTAATATCAAAGAGTATTAAAGAGCTACTAAAGAGTATTTTGATTCATGTTGTAAGTGCTGTTACACCAACCAATTCTCTAACATTGGAATTATGATAAAATCTGATCACTTGTTCAGATGTGTATTATTTAAACGGTTATACACAGTTCCTTTTTGGCATTGATTTTGATATTATTCTCTTTTTTAAATACTTCATTTTTTTTTCAGTTACAGTTGACATAAAATATTACATTTGTCTCAGGTGTACAGATAGTGATTAGATATTTACCTAACTTACAGCGTGAACCCCTGATAAATCCAGTACCCATCTGACACCATACATAGTTATTACAATATTATTGACCATAGTCCCTATGCTGTACTTTAAATCCCCGTGTTTAATAGCTACCGATTTGTACTTCTTAATCCCTTCACCCCTTTTACCCAGCCCTTTAACCCTCCTCCCCTCTGGTGACCTGTGGGAGGAGGCTATAGCAGCCTGAGCAGACTAACATAGTTATGTTTGCACTGATGTGTTCAAGCTGTAATGCTTTAAGCTACATATTTATGATTTATGAACTTTTTTGTGCAAATGATTTCAATTAAGTTCATTAAACTAATATGTTTTTGTATTATTTCACACAATGGGGGGTGGGGGGGAGGATGTGCCCTCAGCCCGGCCTGCACCCTCTCCAATCTGGGATCCTCTCACAATCCAGGACTGCTGCCTGCTTGATTGCCCCTAACTGCTCTGCCTGCCAGCTGATCACCCTCTAACCACTCCCCCGCTGGCCTGATTGATGCCTAACTGCAACCCTGTCAGCCCAGTTGCCCCCAACTGCCCTCCCCTCCTGTCCTGGTCACCCCAACAGTCCTCCCCTGCAGGCCTGGTTGCCTCCAACTGCAACCCCCTGTAGGCCTGGTCAACCGCAATTGCCCTCTCCTGCCAGCCATCTTGTAATGGCCATCTTGTGGCAGCCATCTTGTGATGATGCGAGGATGTCCATCTTGTGATGACATGAGGGTGGCCATCCTGTGGCAGCCATATTGTGATGATGTGAGGGCGGCCATCTTGTGACAACATCACATGAGGGCATCACACAAGGGCAAGATACTATCTAGACTTTTTAAAAAATATTTTATTTTTTAAATACATTTTATTGATATTTTACAGAGAGGAAGGGAGAGAGCTAGAGAGCTAGAAATGTCGATGAGAGAGAAACATCGACCAGCTGCCTCTTGCACACCCCCTACCAGGGATGTGCCCGCAACCAGTGTACATGACCTTGACCAGAATCGAACCCGGGACCTTTCAGTCCGCAGACTGACGCTCTACCACTGAGCCAAACCGGTTTCGGCACTACCTAGACTTTTATTATATAGGCAAAGACAATTTCACCAGAAGAAATTTGCCACCAGGAGAAATTTAGGCTCACAATGAAGCAATTAATTTACATACTTAATAGAAGCCATTCAAGCAAAAAGAATGTTTTCTAAATCCCCAAGCACTAATTTGTAACCAATTAGCTTTAAATTAAATCATATCAAAACTAGAGACCTGGTGCATGAATTTGTGCGCAGGTGGGGTCTGGCCAGGCCCGCACCCTAATCAAACTCCCAGTGGAACTCCCAGTTGAGGGGGAAATTTGCATATTAGCCTTTCATTATATAGGAAAGTTTCAGGTTCGAAACACAAAGAGCATGGTACCTTCTTAGAAGGAGAAAACAGTTTAAAGACAAAAAGAGTGCCCAAACCGGTTTGGCTCAGTGGATAGAGCACCAGCCTGCATACTGGAAGGTCCCGGGCTCGATTCTGGTCATGGGCATGTACCTTGGTTGCAGGCACATCCCTGGTGGGAGGTGTGCAGGAGGCAGCTGGTCGATGTTTCTCTCATCAATGTTTCTGACTCTCCTTCTCTCCTCTCTGTGAAAAATCAATAAAAAATATTTTTTAAAATAAATAAATAAATAAAGACAAAAAGAGTTACGGTTAGGAAGCCTCTGCACTGGCTGGGTGGCTCAGTAGGTTGGAGCATTCTCCCGTGCACCACAAGGTTGTGGGTTCAATTCCCGGTCAGAGCAAGACTGGGAGACATTTGATGGATGTTTCTCACTCACATCAAATGTCTTTCTCTCTCTCCCTTCCTCCCTCCCTCTTTCCCTTCTTTCTCTAAAATCAATAAAAAATATTTCTTCGGTGGGAATAAAAAATACTTTTTAAAAAGAAGAAACCTCTAACTCATTTGCTTTTATCTTTCCTTCCCCCACCAAGCCCTTCTTTTTTCGCATTCTGACAAACACCACTTTATTTCGCTGTGGGTATGATATCTCTTAGTCCTCCTTCTGCTCCGGGTGAGTCCAGGGAATCAGTAGAATCAAAGTATTTCTCAACTTAACTGGGCATCCACAATCACCAGGCATGCGTCCAATTCTGCTTGGAAAGTTACTGGCTGTACCTTCTTGTTAAAATCACCTCACTCAGTCTGCCTCAAGAGGGGACATTCCTACCTCCACAGTCTTTGGTTTTCCTCACTTTTATTATTATTATTATTATTATTATTATTATTATTATTATTTTGTCATTGCCATCAGCTACTCCCACATTTTGCCTCTTTGGCCATTTCCCTGACTTTTGCTTGGTGAAATTAGGAGAATTTCACACACACACACACACACACACACACACACACACACACACGTGCGCTATGATCTCCTATGGGCCTGCTTGCTGTATTTTATTTTATTGACAGTATTACAGATGTCCCCTAGTTCCCCTCCCCCCTTTACCCTCTAGTCTCAGCCCCTGCCCGCACCCCCCCCCCCCAAGGGGAGCTTCTGGGCCTGCCTTCTAAGCACTCTGGAGGCCAACCCCCTGGTAAATGACCCTGCCCTTGGTGGCTTTAGCCTACCTTACTTTGCCACATCCCAAATCCGATATTGCGCAAATTCCTAGAGTCTCCATTAGAGGGCACTGTAACCCTGCCTCTGACTAATTCGCTGCAGAAGGGTTTCCGGGAATTCCCAGGGGCATCTTCCTCTTCCTATCTACATCACCCATTTTTCTGATCCTATATAAGCACCTAAGAAAGAAATAGGTGAGGTGAACCCCATCTATGCCCTTATTCTTGTGCCCTGGCCCCAGGGCAAGATACTCTCAGGATCCAGGCATTCTTCCCCTCAAGACTCAACTGCTGGCAGATGTGTTTCTAGTGAAGCTGATCTGACTGTGCTGGATCTTTGTCAGTGCTCCAGGGAAAGCCACAGGGGGCAGCTGGGTCTTGGGTCATCATTCAAACATAAGGATTCGTCAACCATGGCAGTCCCATCTCCTGAGCAGGCGGGGTCCTATCGAGACTAGTTCTCCTGGTCATCACCACCCTCCTCTGGTCATCCCCACTCTTCCCTCCTCCTCCTCCTCCCCCTCTCCCTCCTCTGCCCACCCTTCACCCCAGGACCAGCTCTTAGAGTTTTCTCTCCCAAGTTTCTGGGTTGTTTTTTGTTTGTTTGTTTTGTTTTGTTTGTTTTTGTTTTTAATATATAAGAGAATGTTTACTTGATAAATCAAAGAGATAGAAAAAGTAATTCCTAGAAGAAATGGGATTAGAAAACAAGTTCTAGAAGGAGCATTAGGGTCCTTGGAGCTTGGAGTGAGGAAGCTAATGGCAGCTCCCCCGGGGCGGGGCGGAGGAGAAAGGGGAAGGTGGAGAGAAAGAGAAAGAGAAAGGGAAAGGGAAAGGGAAAAGGAAAGGGTGACAGAACGGGAAATGCCTGGGTGTGTTCACAGGGTCCTCCACCCTAAATCCCCAAGGGGTTTACATCCAGAGTGACGATTATCTCCCATTAGCCCACTCAGAGGAAGGGGTGGCTTATGCTGTTAGCACACTGCTTTATCTTGGAGAAACAGAAACGAGCAAACATTCTTGATGGAAACACTTTTATGACCAAGCCTTGCTCACTGCACATCACTTCTTATTGTACATTTACAAACCAAAACCACCATACCGAGACATAAATATACTCTAGTCTAGGTGGTGGCTGTGGGGAGTGTGTGCTATAAAGCCAGGCTGCCTGGCAGCAAATCCTGGATCTGCTACTTACTGGCCGTGTCGCCTTGGCCGGTCACCTAACCTCTGTGCACTGGCTTCCTCCGCTGGTTTGTTCTTTACGTTTTTGCTGCCATTTCATTTTTTTAAAATAAAGTTTATTGTTGAAAGTATTACATATGTGCCCCTCCTCCTCCCACCCCCATTGCCCTCTCTTCTACTCCCCCCCCCCAAGCCTCCGGGGAGCATGCTGGCACCTTTCCCTTCCACCTCCCCTTCCCCCAGGGGTGTTACCTTTGCCTTCTCTCTCTCTTAGGCTTCAAGGGCCCTTCTTCTTTTTTCTTTTTAAAAATAATTTTTTATTGATATTTTACAGAGAGGAAGGGAGAGGGATAGAGAGTTAGAAACATTGATCAGCGGCCTCCTGCACACCTCCCACTGGGGATGTGCCCGCAACCAAGGTACATGCCCTTGACCGGAATCGAACCTGGGACCTTTCAGTTTGGAGACCGATGCTCTATCCACTGAGCCAAACCGGTTTCGACGGGCCCTTCTTTTGCTTCTGTAACTTGTTTCCTGAGTATACGCAGCCCAGCTGGCTCATTTCTACTACTTGTGTGACTTTCTCTTATAATTGGAAAAAATAAATAGATAAAGAGGAAAGTAAGAGTATCAGCAGCTGGGGAGAGGTCAATGGGAAGGAGACAAAGTAATACTTTAAACAATAAAGAATTTAAATTTTAAAAAAAGAAGAAGGAGAAAGTAAGAGTATCTACTCCATGGGATTGTGGTAAAGGTTAGAAGAGTTAGTATAAATGTTTATGACCTGATACTAGTACATACTCATTAAGTGTTGGCTATTATTATTTTTTTAATATATATTTTATTGATATTTTACAGAGAGGAAGGGAGAGAGATTGAGAGCCAGAAACATCGATGAGAGAGAACCATCGACCAGCTGCCTCTTGCACACCCCCTACTGGGGATGTGCCCGCAACCAAGGTACATGCCCTTGACCGGAATTGAACCGGGGACCCTTCAGTCCGCAGACCGACGCTCTACCACTGAGCCAAACTGGTTTCGGCACGTTGGCTATTATTATTATTATTATTATTATTATTAATTATCCTTCACCAAATCTTGTGGAAAAATTTCCTCCGAATTTTCCTTTATTTTTATTTCCAAGTAAGCTCATCCTAAACGGAATACCAATAACTTTGCTGGTACAACAAGACTGGGTGATGATGCATTATGTCTGGGTGGCACAAATCTGTGTTCCATTAGCTAGTGATGACATCGGATAACGGGCACCTGAGTCAGAGCGATTCCGTATGCTGATGGCAGTGTCTGAATGGTGATCCCGAATGGCAAATGGCCATGGGAGATATGTACTCTGGATGAAAACGGGTTTAGGATTAATTAAACGAGGCTAAAGTAGTTTTAGCGTAACCCTGGGTTGTGTGTGAAACTGGGTTATCGTGGAGAAAGGATTTGAGTGGCCCGGGCTTGTGGGTAAGATAAGATCGAGATAAGGAGAACATCCAAGATGGCGGCCTAGGCAGTCTCCTAAGCTGCCGCCTCGTCAACAATTTAATTAAAAAAACAACTAAAATCAAAAAGGACTTCACCAAAACGTCAGGAAAGCTGGCGGAGTGGAATAGCTACAACTAGAAAGAAAGAGAGAGGCTGACGGATCGGACTGGGAGCCGAAAAGCACTGAGGTAGGGAGACGCTCGCGCACGCGGCCGCCGAATACCTGCCTGGCGGTGGGAGGGGAGGAATCCCCGATTGCACCGAACCCTTTCGGACTGTACTGAACCCCAGCCCCGGCTGAAATTCCGTGGTCCCAGGCACATACGGGTGGCGTATGGACTGTAGAGAAAGGCACCCAGAGACTCAGAGACTCAGAGACCGGGGACCGGGAGCCGCAGTCGCAGCCGGCAGGGTCTACAGACTCGCGCGTGAGCAAGTACGCGCTGAGGTCTGACCGCCGCCTCTCCCCCTCCGTAGTGGAAGGAGTCAGAAGCTCCAGGTCTGACCGCGGAGGCTGCCGCCACCTCTCTGTACAAGGTGGCGGCCTCTCTGTAGCGGAAGGAGTCAGAAGCTCCAGGTCTGACCGCGGAGGCTGCCGCTGCCTCTATGTACAAGATGGCGGCCTCTCTGTAGCGGAAGGAGTCAGAAGCTCCAGACTACAGAGACCAGCCCAAGTCCGGGTGAGCCCCTGGGGCACCCACGCTCTTGCTTGGGGAAACTGGGCCGGTCAGGCGGAAACTCAGGCGAGCGCACAAGGGCAGGGCAGAAGCCAAGACAGTCAGTTCAGCCCTGAGACTCCGCCCCATCCAAGCTGAGCAGAGGCTTCTGCAGTTTTTCAAGTCTGATCCTATAAGACTGTCTCCAATACAGAAGTTATCCCAGAGTAGACACAGCTGATACCCACATCCAATTGGCCTGAAGGTCAATTCACAACAATAGAGACTTAGCTACAACAAAGCTGTGCACGCAGTCCACAAAGGGGATCACCAAGAGTGTCTACCTCAGGTAACTGAGGAGGTTGATCCACTGTGCTATATAGGACACCAAACACACAAAGCCATCCTACCAACTCTGAAAAACAGTGATAATGCCGAGACAAGGAAATAGATCTCAAACAAAAGAGATGGAGGATATAGAGTTCAGAACTACGGTTCTAAGGTTATGCAACAATATCCTAGAAAAGCTCGATAAACTTCATGAGACCCAACTAAAAAGTATAGATAAACTGACTAAATTGGAAAATATTATGCAGAGATCCAACAGCAGAATGGAAGAACACAAGAATCAGGTCAAAGAGCCAAAAGACACTCCGCTGGAGAAGGAAGAAGAAAAGAGGATCCAGAAAGTTGAAGATAGTGTAAGGAGCCTCTGGGACAACTGCAAGCGCACCAACATCAGAATTATGGGGGTGCCAGAAGAAGAGGGAGTGCAAAATACTGAAAACATATTTGAAGAAATAATATCAGAAAACTTCCCTCACCTGGTGAAAGAAATAGACTTACAAGTACAGGAAGCCTACAGAACCCCAAACAAGAGGAATCCAAAGAAAAATTCTTCTCGACACATCATCATCAATATGCCAAGGGTAAAAGACAAAAAGAGGATCTTACAAGCAGCAAGAGAAAAGCAATTGGTTACCTATAAGGGAGCACCCATACGACTATCAGCTGATTTCTCAACAGAAACCATGCAGGCCAGAAGGGAGTGGCAAGAAATATTCAAAGTGATGAATACCAAGAACCTACAACCAAGATTACTGTATCCAGCAAAGTTATCATTCAGAATTGAAGGGCAGGTAAAGAGCTTCACAGATAAGAAAAAGCTAAAGGAGTTCATCACCACCAAACCAGTATTATATGAAATGCTGAAAGGTATTACTTAAAAAGAGGAAGAAGGTCAAGTGAATTAAAAATCTCAGGAATAGAATAAACTGGTGAATATAATAGAATTAGGGGCAAAGAAAGGGAGTGGATAGATAATTATCAGGGTGAAAGGGTGTGGGGTGCAGAAAGAGACTGGATTAAAATTGTATAACCTATGGATGAGGACAATAGTGGGGGGAGGGGTAAGGGCAGAGGGTGGGGTGGGAATCAGGTGGAAGGGAGCTATGGGGGAGAAAAAGGAGAAACAATTGTAATAATCTGAGCAATAAAGATTTATTAAATAAAAAAAAAAAAAAAAAAAAAAAAAAAAAAAAATTATGAACAACAAAAAAAAAAAAAAAAAAAAAAAAAAAAAAAAAGATCGAGATAAGAGCAAGTTTCCATGTCAATGGGCCGCAGTAGCTGTTTAACTATTGTCTCTCCAACAAAGACAAGGAACTCTGAGTTGGAGGCTTTTCATATTCTGTGGTGTAAACGCTTCCACAATGGCTATTTCAAGCTCCCACTGAGATAGCACAATGGGCCACTTTGAAAGGGCTGGGAAAGACGGAGCCGCTGGGATTGAGCTTTGAGGGCCTCCACCATTTCTAGGATTGGCAGAGGAAATCAGAAGGGAGGCCAAGAAGTTGCCACCAGAACGGAAGGAGGAAAATCAGGAGATTATGTCATCAAAAAAGCTAAAAAAAAAAAAAAAAAGTGTTAAAGTGTTATAAGGAGGAGTGTGGTCAACAGAGTTGAGTGTCTCTGAGAAGATAAGACATTCACTCGCAGAAGGCACTGTGCCACCGCTAGCCCGCATGGATCAGATCCTGCATCAACCCAGGCTCACCCACAACCCCTGCGCAAGGGGCATCTGTCATCTTGGCCTGCTCAGGTGCCCTTCTCTCCTGCGTAGCAGCGCCCCCTCCCCACACCTTTCCCTCCCCATCCGAGGTTCTGGTCTCGGAGTGCTCTGCAAAGCACTGGCCACCGCAGGGCCCACGCTAGCCAATCAGAGGTGGCCTCCGTATTTAATCGCGCAGTACCGAAGCAGGAGAGCGTGTGTGCCTGGTCCGCTGACATCACTTAGCCGGCCTGACGTCAGACTTTTGGTCACGTGGTTTCCTAGAATGAAAGAAGCCTGTCTGAGATAGAAAGAGTAAGTAGACAGGGGAACAGTGTTTGACTCCCTGAATCCGGAGACCCAGTTGGCCTGTGGTTTCCTGGAATGGGCGAAGCCGGCCGGAAATAGAAACTCTAAGTGGAAAGGGAAAGTATGCTTGACTCCCTGGACCTGGATCTACTGTTCCTCTCTCCAACGGAGTCAACACATCTGTTATGGGCCAGGCGCTGTTCTAAACACTGCAGGGATCAACCCGGAATCCCCACAGCCCCGGGAGGCTGCTGCAGGGACTCCATGTTAGAGCCGAGGGTTCCACAGGTCTCAGGGCTCAGAGCTGGGAGTCAGCTGGGCCATTGGCGTCAGAGTCAGCTTTCTACGTGTGGGCCGGATGATAACTCTCTGCTGTGAGGGACTGTCTGTGCTTTGTGGGACCCTGGCCTCTCCCCAGTACTTGCTGGTGGCACACCTTCCCCCTTGATTGTGACAACCAAACGTGTGCGGAGGCACTGCCAAAGGTCCCTGGGGAAGGGAGGGTCGCCCCCACTGCTGCCGCTCTCCTGCCTCCCAAATTCTTTCTATTTGAATTGCTATCGAGTCACCCAGATTCTGTGTTGGCCACACAACTCAGGGTCACCGAGTCTGTGTGTCAAATACAAACACAGATGTCCCTCAAACACCAGGTGTGCCTCAAACCCTGGGTCAATGCATTGCCACCTGGAACCTGAGTTGTCTAAAACCCCATGTCCCCCACCAGTCTGTGGAGACTCCCTGTCACACCCTGTCCAGTGGCTTCGATCTGTGTAACCTGTTACCCAGTGATCCATGCCCTCTGTCACCAACCGGGTTCCAGATTCCTGGCCACAGAGCTCTTCACAGAGACACGGAGACAGATACACAGACGATGCACTACACACGGCAGGGAGGGGCAGAGAGACTCACAGAGATGGAGACTAAAAGAGGCCTGAGCCGAAACCGGTTTAGCTCAGTGGACAGAGCGCCGGCCTGTGGATTGAAGGGTCCCAGGTTCGATTCCGGTCAAGGGCATGTACCTTGGTTGCGGGCACATCTCCAGTAGGAGGTGTGCAGGAGGCAGCTGATGGATGATTCTCTCTCATCGATGTTTCTAACTCTCTATCCCTCTCTCTTCCTCTCTGTAAAAAATCAATAAAATATATATATATATATATATATATATATATATATATATATATTTATTTATTTATTTTTAAGAGGCCTGACCCCCGCAAGGCCACAGCTGGTTATGCTAACTGGGTCAGTGGGGACCTTAGATCTGGGGGTGGGAAGGCTGGATTCTGAGAGTAAGGAGCTTAGACCCAATGTGACAGCTAATCACCCACACAAGGCCTCTGTGTAGGTCACCAAGCCCTGAGCACCCCTATGCCCTAGGCTCGCTCTCCTATTCCTCCATCAGATACTCCACTGACAAAAATCTCATCCCTGATATACATTGTGGCGGTGAGGCAGGGGGGAGGAGGGGGGAGGTGGAGCAAGAGGTCAGACCCTCTCAGCTTCCCCTCTAGTTCTGCCACCAGAATACCAGGAGGAGGCAAGAGACATCCACCAGCATCCAGAGTGGGGGTGAGGGCTGGGTGGGTGAATGGACAGAGAGCTTGAGTTTCCCGCTCGATTGTCTCAGGAAGGATCTGGCTGGGGCCGGAGAAACTTCTTCCTCTGAGCTGAGAGACACGGTGGGAAGTGGATGGTCGCTCCTTTTCAGGATCCACAAGGCCCGCGAGCATTGCCAACATGAGAGAGTTAGGCCTATGATTGGGGGCAATAAAAGACTTTTAAGCAGCCCCACCCCACACACAACAGGGCCTGGCCCTGTTGCCATGGTGATGCCCTACTTGCTCCAGAGGCGGCTGCTGGTTCTCGAAGGGGAGGATGGGGGGTGCAAGGGCAGTGGATCCTTGAGCTGAGGCGGGTTAGGGTGGGAGGTCAGTGCTGTCTGGGAACATTCTTGACTGTGGCAGGACCTGAAAGCCCAGGATTCCTCTCCACTCCTGCTTCTCTCAGCTCCCGGCTCCACATCCTCTGCTGCTCCCGAGAGGGCGTCTCGGAGTCGGAACCCACCTGTAGCCCAAGGCCCGAGTGCAGGCTCCGGTGTGAGCGCTGACCAAGGGGTTCAGGTAGGGAGCTCAAGCACGCTGCCCCAGGTAAGGCCTCGGAGAGAGTCAGTGGGGAGGACGGAGTGTGAAGGCTTGGCATAAAGGTTCCTGGTGGGGAAATCCAGGCAAGTCACTTGTTCAAGGGTTCCGGTTTGGGACAGACGTGCCCTGGACACGACATGGGCTTTAGCGGAGGCTCGGGGGTAAGGACCCAAATGTGAGGGGCTCAAGTGAGGATCTGTGTCGGTGTTGTGCCCCTGTACCTGAATACCAAAGACCATCAGGGAGCCGCATCCGATGTAACTGCAGGAAGCCTGGATTTATTTCGGACCAGTCCGAGCTCAGTCCTACCAACAGTGAGGCGAGAAAGAGGGCGAAAGTCCCATTTCCATGGGTTTTATACCCGGGGGCATATCACCCTGATTGGTTGGGTTAGGGATAGGGGATAGGGTTGTCGGGGGCTGGCTCCCCCCTCCCCCCCGCAGGGAAGGAGCACACAGAGGTGTCCGCTGGGGCCTGGCACATGTGCACTGGTCCTGGCTGTTCACCGGTCTCTCCCTTTGCTGGTAATTGGTTACTGAACACAATTGTTAAAGCACTAAACTCTAGATGAATAACTTTTTGAATGTATACGTTAAAAAGTGATTTAGCCGAAACGGGTTTGGCTCAGTGGATAGAGCGGCAGCCTGCAGACTGAAAGGTCCAGGGTTTGATTCCAGGCAAGGGCATGTACCTTGGTTGCGGGCACATTCCCCAGTAAGAGGGTATGCAGGAGGCAGCTGATAGATGTTTCTCTCTCATCGATGTTTCTAACTATCTCTCTCCCTTCCTCTCTGTAAAAATCAATAATATATATATATATATATATATATATATATATATATATATATTTTTTTTTTTAAGTGATTTAAAGGCAGTTACATGCCTAGAGGGTTTCTCTTAACCTCTCTGAGGTTGGGTTTTCTTATCTATAAATAGTGCCTCGCTTATAGAGCCATGGTGAGGATTGAATGAGGAAATGAATTAAAGTGACCATAGAATGATCTCAATAAACAATGGCGTCTTTAAAAAGCGTGCTTAGGAGCGGTAGCGTTCCAGTGAACCAAGAACCCCAGTAATTGTGTGGAGCCCAGCCCAGCCAGCCAGCCGCTGTGACCGGTCCTGGAGGCAATAGCTATCAGGGGATCAATTTTTTCCTCCTCGTTGAGGAAGACCAGGCTGTCCAGGGAGAAAGTGGCCACATGCACATTCAACAAAGGAAAGAGAATGTCTCGAGCTGCTCTGGGAACATGCTGGAAATCTGTAGCTCTCGTGCATTGTAACGTAAGCAGCTGACCCTCGAATAGTGCATTCATGATAACAAAGACCTAGGGCAAAAAAAAAATAAAGACTCCTTTTAAAGCTGGATATAATGGACATATAGCATTGTGCAAGCGCAAGGCGAACAAGATACTGATCTGATCCAGTGAGATAGCAATATGACCGCTAGCTAACACCTCTAACATTACATAACTATCACTTCTTCTAGTTGAAGGAGCAATTGAGATCTAGTCTCTCGGTAAGTGTAAGGTTTATCATATAGCCGAGTTGTCTTAAAAACACACACACACACACACAAATAAATAAAGCCGAAACCGGTTTGGCTCAGTGGATAGAGCATCGGTCTGCGGACTGAAAGGTCCCAGGTTCGATTCCGGTCAAGGGCATGTGCATTGGTTGTGGGCACATAGGGGTGTGCAGGAGGCAGTTGGTTGATGTTTCTCTCTCATTGATGTTTCTAGCGCTCTATCCCTCTCCCTTCCTCTGTAAAAAATCAATAAAATACATTAAATAAAGAAAGAAAGAAAGAAAGAAAGAAAGAAAGAAAACTCTAATCCAGTGGCTCTCCAACTTTTTTTTTTTTTAACCCAGGATACCTTTTACATTTTTAAAAATAATTGAGGATCCGCCAAAACAAGTTTGGCTCAGTGGTAGAGAGTCGGTCTGTGGACTGAAAGGTCCCAGGTTCGATTCCGGTCAAGGGCATGGACATTGGTTGTGAGCACATCCCCAGAAGTGGGTGTGCAAGAGGCAACTGGTCGATGTTTCTCTCTCATCGATGTTTCTATCTCTCTCTCTCCCTTCCTCTCTGTAAAATATTAATAAAATATATATATTTTTTAATAATAATAATAATAATTGAGGATCCAAAGGGTTTTACTTTAGTGGGTTTTATCTATTGATATTCATTGTGTTCTAAACTAAAACTACTGGAAATTTAAAATATGTATTAATTAAAAATAATAATATAAATATATTATATTTTCACAGGGAAATAAAAATAGTTAAATATTTTCCAAAACAAAAGCTTAAGTGAGGACAGTGTCACTTTTGGAAATCTCTTTAATGTCTGGCTTAATAGGAGACAGCTGGATTCTCATATCCACTTCTGCATTCAATCTGTTGCAATATGTAGTTTTTGTTGAAATATGTGAAGAAAACTCAGCCTTATAACATACGTATTTAGAAAAGAAGTATTTTAATAGCCTTCTCAGTTAATTGCGGATATTCTTCTGTGATACTATACCAAAACTCAACAGATGTAGTTCCTTAAAGGTCAATTGCAGTGTGGAATCTGAAACTAAATGAATTTTTTTCATATTCTGTTACATTAAAATACATTGGACAGCCCTAGCTTCTTTGGCTCAATGGATAGAGCGTCAGCCTGCGGACTGAAAAGAACCGGGTTCCATTTGGGCCAAGGGCACATGCCTGGGTTGCAGGCTTGATCCCCAGTAGGGGGCGTGCAAGAGGCAGCCAACCAATGATTCTCTCTCTTCATTGATGTTTCTATCTCTCTCTCTCCCTCTCTCTTCCTCTCTAAAGTCAATAACATATATTTTAAAATAAAAGAAAATAAAAATCCAGTGGACAGTCTTGCACTTTCCCCCTCTTTTTTTAAATTTTATGTTGTTATTGGGGGACAGTCTTGTATTTTTTTCTTCTTTTTTAATCCTCACCTGGGAGTGTTTCCATTGATTTTAGAGAGAGGAAGAGAGTGAGAAACACAGATGTTAGAGAGAAACATTGATCAGTTGCCTCCCATCTGTGCCCTGACCTGACCGGGAATCACAGCTGCACCTTTGTGGTGTGTGGGACAGCGCTCCCACCAGCTGAGCCGCCTGGCCAGGGCAAGTCTTTCACCCACGTGTGACTTGGTTCTAGTACTAGTTATCTGGTCCATTGACAAATATTGGTTCACTGAGTCATGCAACCTTCCAAATATTGACACATTTCATTAACAAAATTTTTTTTAAAAAAACAACCCACACACATTTGTTAATGTCCTTACCAATCTCATCAAAATTGGGAAGCTTTCAAATTCGTGGTAGCAAATGACAAATTTTTAAAATTCTAACTTTCTCTTGAAAGCTCTAATTTTATCGTTGGCAACAAACACCAATAGTCCCCCCTCCCCCACCATTCGTTTCCCAGAAAAATGCACGTCAGACATCCCGGTCTGAATAACTTTTTTTTTTTTTTTTTTTTTTTTTTGTCGTTTGTTCTTTTTCAATGAGGAAAGCGGCGTTCGGCTCACACCTCAGCCTCGGGAGTGCTTTTCCTTGATATAATCACACTTCAGGAGGCAGCAGGCATGCTTTATATAGACTTAACATTAGTCACACGAAATATTAAGATGACATGTACTCACAGGCTGAAAGTTAATAATATCAGTATTTTCACTGCTTCATTAAGGAAATTTCCAAGTGAAACTATTCTTTTTTTCTTCCTTTCTCCTTCCTTCATACCGTTTCTTTCTTTCTTTTTTCCTTTCTTCTTCTTCTTCTTCTTCTTCTTCTTCTTCTTCTTCTTCTTCTTCTTCTCTCTCTCTCTCTCTCTCTCTCTCTCTCTCTCTCTCTCTCTCTCCTGTGCAGGCATCGTGGCAGAGGCACATGCAAAAACTGCTGCTACAGCCGGGAGCCACACCTCAATTCCTGTTTGGGTGCCAGCAGTCTTACCTACGGCTGCTCTTCCATCATCAGCACAAATATCAACAAAGTGAAAATGGCAAGTATCAATACAGTATTACTATGAAAGGATTTTTTGCCTGTGGATCCCCTGGAAGGGTCTTGGAGACCCCCAGACTCTGAACACCATCTTGAGAACCAATGAGAACTGATACATTCAGATGAAAGAATTAGAATAGCTTAATGTCCCTTTTTAATGATTTTTTTGGAGATATCACACAAAGGTTTGTAAAATGCTTTCATAAATATCCCATGGGAAAATAAAATGGAAGCCAACTCCATTTGTGGTACTATTTACTTTACTTCCGCCAAAAAAAAAAAAAAAAAAAAAAGAAGAAGAAGAAAAAAAAGGGCAGGGGTGGGGAGGAATTAGAACCGGGCAGGCCCATGGGAGTGCATCAGGCATGTGAAGTCATCCATCATGTGTGTCATGGTGAGCGGTCACAGTCCTGGGACTGTAAAGGCAAGTGGTGCTGGGAACTCGGGGCCCTCTGTCACCTTCCCCCACACAGCTTCGCTAGCCACACCACGCCCCTCCACAACACACATACAGGCTGACTGATTTCACCACGCACAGATGAGGAGCCCAGCCATGGTTTATGCTCACACGATACCACCACAGGGTCGCAGCAGAGCCACATAAAAAGTCCCAGCGGCCAAACCCTCAACCTTATTGGGCTCAAAAGCAAGTCACGCTTCTTTTACAACTGTGATTGGAGAGTTTCAACGGCCACACACCCAATCATAGCTTCACTCAAATGATCAGTCCGGCACATGAAGCCTCAACTGGGTCACCGTGGCTCTGTGTGCATCGTGTCCTCAAGGTGAGCGCATAGGGTTTGGAGAAGGCCAACCTGGGTTCAAATTCAAGTTCTTCCACTTACTGGTTCTGTAATCTTTTTTAAAAAAATATATTTTATTGATATTTTACAGAGAGAAAGGGAGAGAGGTAGAGAGCTAGAAACGTCGATGAGAGAGAAACATTGACCAGCTGCCTCTTGCACAACCCCTACCGGGGATGTGCCTGCAACCAAGGTACATGCCCTTGACCGGAATCGAACCTGGGACCTTTTAGTCTGAAGGCCGACGCTCTATCCACTGAGCCAAACTGGTTTCGGCTGGTTCTGTAATCTTGGGCAGATGACTTAACCTGCTGGAAGCTTCGTTCTAGAAGATGGAGATAGCGCCCACCTTGTAAACTTGATGTGAGGGAGACAAAATAACCAGACAAGGGACCGGGTCTGGCCTGGCTGCCCGAGCCCTGCGGGCCCAGCTGCAATTGCCGTGGATGGTTTTTGTCACCAGAGGGCACCCGGGCTCTAAGGCGTCGTGGGGCTGGCTAGAAGAAACCGAGCCAGAAAGGCCACGCGTGAGGGGCTGTGCAGGAGGCAGCGTCTGTGTAAGAGGCGGCACAGCCTCTGGAAATCCCAGCTGGGCACAAGCCACCCCCATGTGCTGCTGGGGAAGCTGGGTACCTCCTTGGGGGGCACCCTGATCTCCTCACCCGGGAAGGAGGATGAGTACGTCCTACAGACCAGGCCTGCCTCACACAGAGTTAATCCTCACAACAGTGCTGTGGCTGCGTGACGACTGGTAGTGTTTTCATGGAGGACTGTTGAAGAAACGGAGGTCCCAGTTTCCCTCCTATTCAATGGGAGACCTGGGATGTGAATGAGGCAGCCTGGCTTCAGAATTCATGTTCCTAACCATTGCTCTACCCTGCTCCCCCAGGGACGCTTCCTCTCCTTCCTGGGGCTCTGCCAGGACTCTGACCTAGGCTGTCTGTCCTGGAGCTCAGCCAGCCCCCCAGCTGACCCTTTCCCCGCTTCCAGCCGGGTCCCCGCCTGCTCCCTGGGACAACTGCTGGCACTAGACTGATCGGGCAGCTGGGGGACACAGATAAGGCAGGGCCCTGAGCACGGCCCTTATCCAGGCCCGCTATCCCCGGCTGCTGGAGGTTGTGGGGAGGTGCCAACAGATGGAGCCACACCCGCCCAGGCGATCAGACCACCCACACCCAAGGCTGCTGTCAATCCCTATGATGTCATAATTCCATGTGATGTCATCATCCGTAATGACATCATCGCTCTGTCCCTCCTTCAAGTTGGAAGGGGTTACTTAGCGGGGTCTGGGGAAGCAGTCAGGCAGGAGCCCAGGCTCCGGGTCACTGGGCCGGGTTAGATGGCCTGGGCAGAGGGGTCACAGGATCTTCCCCAGGTGGGCAGCGATTTTGGGTGTTGGTTGCTCCGATAGCCACCACTCTTCCCGTGTTCCCAATCCGGAGAGGCTTCGCCTCCGGTGGGGACAGGGGTGATGGGGAGGACTCTCAGGCCTACTGCAGGCGGCTCTGGGGTCAGCCTGCTGCTCCCCACAGAGAGGCCTGGACCTCAGAACCGGGGGGTCTGAAGAAAAAAGGCCTTACACCCCATCTTTTGGAAGAGCAGTGCAGCAGGGAAGTGTCATGAGCATGGCCAGACAGATGGATGTGATCAGACCCACTGACATGCCAGCTTGCTGACACAGCCTGTGCTCGCAGCGGCGCACCAACACCACCATCACGTGCCCGCAGCCATTCCGTCTCACACACGGGCCACGGGCAGCGACGCTGTCCCCAGTGAGGCACCCGCAGGCACGCGGTTGCGCGATCCGTATGGACGGACAGGAGCCCCTTTTCTCACAGGGCCGTATTCCTAGAGAGGAGCACAGCGCCCAGCACACGGTGCGCACACACTCACCACGGGGAGCAAATGGGCGTCCATCACACAGGCCCTCAAGCTGGGTAGGGCAGGGCCTGGAGGAAAGCCTACCTCTCCTGGTAACCCTCTTGCTCTCTGCGGACCCAGAAAGGGAGCATCAGAGAAACACTGCTGCCGCTTCCAGCACCGCCCCCATCCCCAGCCCCAGCCCCAGTGACGGCCATTCCCCAGGAAACACCAGTCACGGAAGGGACTTGTCGCAGGGAAGGGCAAACTATGGCCCACGGGCCGGATCTGGCCCATTTGGCTGTTCTATCCGGCCCGCGGAGGGTTCTCTTGCTCTCCCCTCCGCTCCTTCACCTGCAGCCCAAGATGAGAGTGCCAGCATGGTCAGGTGGCTTTTGTTCCAGCCCTCCCTCCGGTCCAGCGTAAGAACCCATTGTGGCCCTCGAGTCAGAAAGTTTGCCCACCCCTGGCTCTTGTGTCAGGCAGGGCACCACTCCTTCCCCTCCAGGCTCTTTCCCGGTGAATTGGACATTGGCTCTCTGAGAGCCGGGTGTTTAGAACGTTGAGTGGGCCCTGGCCGGTTTGGCTCAGTGGATAGAGCATTGGCCTGTGGACGGAAGGGTCCCAGGTTTGATTCTGGTCAAGGGCACATGCCCGGGTTGCGGGCTCCACCCCCAACAGGGCCTGTGCAGGAGGCAGCTGGTCAGTGAGTCCCTCTCATCATTGATGTTTCTATTTATCTTTCTTTCCTTCTACCTTCCTCTCTGAAATCAATAAAAATACATATATTTTAAAAAATAGGACATTGAGTTGTCTGGATGTCGGGCATCCTGGGAATTAGGCCCCCTGGGTGTGGGCACTGGGGGTTCTGGGTATTGGGAACTCTAAGTTTGGGGGTTTTCTACAGTGTGGGGAGCTTTGACACCCTTGACATTTGGGAATTGTGGATTTGGGGAGCTCTATGGTGGTCAGGTGCTTGGACATCACTAAATGCACCTAACACTAAATGCTCTGGACATCAGCGCTGCCGCCCCGCCCCAGGGAGGCCAAAGGCAATGTCTCCAACCTGGGCGCCTAATTTCCCTGCAGCCACTGCGCTCCAGCCTGGAACTCTGCTCTGAGCCCCATGATTGGTTCGTGCTGCCCCATGGATCAGGGCCAGAGACAGTGCCACAGAGTGTCTCGAGGGGCACATGGAGCCCTGGAGACAGCCCTTGGATCTAGAACCAATCTAACGTGCTCCTCTGCCTTGGCACGGAGGGGGGAAGGTGCCAGGCGCTGATCACCACGCTTGCTCCAAGTTCAAGGGAGAAAGAGCCAGACGGCAGGGCCCAGACAGGCCGCTGGCGATGGTGTTTTCCAGCTGCCGGGGCTCCAAGGAGGTAGAGACCACCGGCCAGGACAGGCTACAACTCAGAGCAATGTGCACCTTCCCCCAACTCCCAACGGGGTTCCCCGGCACCCTCCACCAAGGTGCTGGCGCTGCCAGCTCCTACAGAGCTCTCCAGAAGGGGCCCACGTCTGGCCTCGTCCCTGTTTCTACCAGACACACGCCTACACTGATTGGGTGAGTCCCGGCAGAGGCCTTGATCCTGCAGGCCGGTGACAAGTTAGGAGACCAGCCAGCACTGGGGATCTGGCGCTGGGCGAGGACACGGCACTGTGACTGGAGGTTCCTGGGCACGCCCCGGCCGCCGCGGGTGGGGCCCAGCCAGCTGCCTTTCCTCTGGCCGCCCGGCCCCAGCAGAGGCAGGCCGCATATCTGACCCCGGGAGTCCCCCTGCCTGTCCACACACCCTTCCCATCCGGGGAGCCAAATGCCCACATCCAAAGGATGAAGGTCACCCCAGCTCTGTGACCGGGGCTCAGCCCAGACCTGCCTCCCTGGGGGCCTCCCTCTGGTTGGAAAAAAACAGCTGCTCTAGTCCCTGCCTCATGAAAACAGCTTCTCAAACTAGAATCGTTTCTCGGGATTCAACTCACTGTATGGTTTCCTGAAACCCTGTCTGGATCAAGATGGGCAGAATGTACACATTTATCAGTCTTTCTATATGTACTCAAATATACTTTCTATTATGTCATCTGTCTAAAAAAAAAACAAAAAAAAAACCCTTGGGCAACATCTCTAACTTCCCCAAACAACCCAGGGGAAATTTTCTCTTTCCCCGGCCCATGGGCTAAGGAACTGGGCTGCCTGCCTCCCCGATGGTCTTCCCCTCTTCCTGGCAGGGCCTCAGAAGGCTGACTCCTGGGCAGCCCGCCCCAGCCAGGCCCGAGGGGCTCTGAGTGCCCTGAGCACCCCTTCAGCCTCCCTCGTGTGGTGTCTCCGTGTATGAGGCAGGAAAGCCACACTCTCCCTGGGCCGTGACCATCGTAAGAACCTTCACTGACACAATGGTCTCTTCTCACTCCCCCACCCCCAGCCAAAGGGACAGGAAGCCATGGCTCCCTCCTCTCACTTTCTTCCCTGTCCCCACTGCACTACTTGGGGGTTCTCTTCCAGCAGCCTCTTTCCTGCCTTCCCTGTGTGGTGGCCCTTTATTTATTTATTATTATTATTATTTTTTTTTTGACAAGCCTAAGGTGGGAGGGAGAGACCAGAAGCAGAATGTACTAGTAGGTCCTAGCAGGAGCGGCAAAAAGGGCACACACACACACACACACACACACACACACATGACACCACAATTCATTCAAATCCTAAACATCCTATACCTGCTAGGTTTGGCGAAAAGCAAAAAAACGAAAATCCTGCTGATGAGACCTGCCTGTCTCGTTGGATCTGACCAAGTCTCCAGCGGGAAGAGGTTGTAGGTTCTGAGATGGCAGGGCCCTGGGGGGAAGGTCCGTGGCGTACACCCGAGAGGCCGGCCAGCAGGAAGTGCCTGTGCTTGACACCAGCTATCTTGCTCAGCGCCTCTGATCGCGAGTTAATAAAGTGGATTCTTCCCCGCCAATCGATCGTGTACAAGTTTGGCACGTGTCCCTCCTCTGCTCAGAGGCCGATTGTCCCCAGGGAACAAATAAAACCTGTTTCCCGGACAGACAATAGTGAAGAACGTACCCAGGTGAGGCTGGGACTTCAAAGACTGTTCTGACAGCCAGTGCTTCCTGTCCCTTCTCCCTGACCGCTGGTGGCTCTCATGAGGTAAGCAAACGTGGAGCTCCTTTCCACCACCGCCAAGCATGGCTCCCAGAAGGGCCTGGAGCAACTCGTTTCCCATAGAAGCAACAGCACCTTAGCTTAGCCTCTCCGTTTCTCGGGGGGGAAACTGAGGCTCGTCAAACCTCCTTTTGGCCAAGCCTCCTTTAGCTGGAATTGGAACCCGGGCTGTCTCCCTCTCGTTGGCAGAAGAGGAGGCCCAGGTTCGTGTCTGCAGCCCTGCAATGGCCGCAGTAGGGCTGACCACGCCAGTGGTCAAAGGAGGAAAGGTTACCCCTAGAGCTCCAGTTCTGAGGGGGAGGACCAAGGCCTTACCCCAGCTGTGCCCGCATCCCTAGCGGCGCTAGTTCCCAAGCAGGCAGACTGACTCCTCTCTAGGGGAAACGCAGGCGCAGAAGGCCGAGGGGACCTGGCCTGCTAACTGGAGCCCCAGCCCCCTAAGTGGCCCAGGTCCTCTGGCTCCATTCCAGCCTCGCCCCGAAGGGGACGGCATCTGCTTCCTTCAAGGGCCCCAGCTGGAGGGAAGAGGGGCAGGGACGGAGAAGGGGGCTCCTTGGTGGAGCCCACTCCCAGGGGGGGGGAGAGGGGATCAATCATCTGAAAGCTGGAGTGACTTGTAATTTTATTCCCTGGGAGGAGGAGCCTGAGAAGAAGTCGGCCAGGACGGGTGGGGATGGGGAGGGGGGGGGGGGTTGGGCAGCCAGGAGAGCTGTTCTGGGAGGGGAGGGACTTGGCTGGGTCTCCCAAGCCTTCCCCGTCTCTCTAAACTTTCACCAAAGTCTTGGCCCCCGCCTCCCCGAAACCAAAACACAACCAGCTCTTGGAGGAGCCGCGAGCGGCGCGGCGGGGCGGGCGGACTCGGGGCGGCACTACGCCTCGGAGGCTGATGCAACTTTCCCTTTAAGAAAGCCACCTGGGCGCCGCGCGGTGCGGACCCGGCGCGCTGGGCCGGGGGCTGCAGCATGGTAAGGGGGCCGGGGAAGGGGGCGCTGCGGCGCGCACCCCGTCCGTCCAGCGGCTCCTCGGGATTGAGCCCCAGGACCAGTGTGTGCGTGCGGCGTGTGTGTGTATGTGTGGGGTGTGTATGTGTGGGGTGTAGGAAGGGGGGGGGGCCGGGGGGTGTGATGGAGCATGCTTGCAGGCATCTGCGGGTAAGAGTTTGGGTGCACGCACGGGGATGGACGTCTCGCCACCGAGGCCGGGGTAGGTGCGCGCGTCTGGGTGTCTCGGCTGTCACCAAGGCGCTGGAGCCCGCAGGAAAGGCGGGGTGTGTGTGTGTGTATGGGGGGGTGGGGGTGCTCCCGGAGTCGGGGCGCTGCGTGCGGACGCCCGCTCGGCCGGGGGGCCGCCGGCGCCGGGGGGTGCGGGGAGCCCCGGAACCTGAGCGAGTCCCGGTCCGCCTGGGCGCCGCCGGGTCTGCGCCGCCGGGTGTCTGGGGGGGCCCGGAACCGGCAGGCCGTGCGTGCGCGCCCCGCCTGCCAGCTCCGGCTCCATCTCTTCGCCCCGCCGCCACCCCGGCCGCCTATCGGGCCCCTCCAGCCGGCCGGTCTGCCTATCGACCCGCCCACCTCCTGGCCCGGGCCGGGTCCCGGGGGCTCGCCGGTCCCGGGAGGCTGCGCCCAGGCGTCCGGCGCTCCCCGGCTCTTTGTCCGCGACTCTCCGGGCCGCGGGCTTCGGGAAGGGACTGGGGCCGTGGAGTTCTTGGGGGGATGCTGCCCCGGGGAGAATCCGCGCCCTCCCCGCCCCAGCCTCCTTCTCTCTGGGCGCTCGCCGGGCGGGCGCGGGCGGCCACAGGTGAGGGCAGGGGCCTAGCAGCCCGGGGCGCCACCCCCAGCCGGCGCCCCGCACCCCGAAGCCCAGGCCGGAGGGAGAACCCGACGGGGCCGGGGCCGGGCCGGGCGGGCGGGAGGGGGCTTGCCCGGAGGGCCGGGAAGGGCGGGCGCCGGCCCGGGGGCGGGGAAGGGGGCGGGCACCTGCGGCCGCGGTACTTTTCCACGGCGGGGGCGGGGGCGGGGCCGCCGCCTCCTCCCTGGCGGAGAGGCCCACACGTGGTGGCTGATGTAACGCCCGCCCCTCTTCCCCCCCCCCCCACACCCCGATTACAGCGGACGCACCCCGCTTCGAGGAATCGGGGCGCTCCGGATGGTGCCGCAGCCCCCAAAGCGACCGCACCCCAAGCCGGCCGGCCGGGGCCTCCTGGCAGTCGGCGGGCCGCTGCTTAAAGGAGCCGCGCCTACTTTGCGTCCTGCTCTCCGCAGGCCACGCCCTCTCTTAAAGGAGCCACGGCCCCGGCTCTCTGACAGCTTCCGCACAAAGCCTGGCTCTAGTTCTTTGCTGCACCAAGCCGGATGCTGCTGTGGCAGCTAACTAAAAATCGGGGTGGGGTGGGGGGTGGGGGGGGGATGGGGGGGTGTCAAGGAGAGGAGGAGAGAGAAGGACCTAAAATGCTAAAGACTCCTAAAGGGAGGGACCATCGGAAGGTCGGGGAGACGTGGGTGAGGGGATGTTCTAGGAAGGGACGAAGAGGCGACACTGAGCATGCCCAAATATTTACAAGGACTGCAGAGAAAACGCCCCCTTACTTGGCCTACACTGCGGCTGCGGCGGGCGGCGGTGCCGCGGTGCCCGGCCCCGGGGACTGGAAGAATCGCAGCGCTGCCCTGGAAGCTCGCTCCCGCTGGCGGGGCGCCAGGTTTGGACACAAGTAACTGTGCTGCTACACTGTGTGTGACGAGAGTGTTAATCAGATGTACACGGCGTGCTCTGGCGGTACAGTGGGAAGGTTGACTGCCATGGGAGGAGAGGGGGGAAAAAAGGCTCTCTGAAGATAGTGTGACATTGGGACAGATTTTGAAAATGGATCCGCTATGTACAGATGGAAATGTGGAGACAAAGATACTCGTGGCAAGGTGGCAAGAGCCCTCTGGGAATGATGGGAACGTGGCCACAGGTGGCCCTGGAGAACCAACCTGGGCTCAAGGCAGAACCGGGGGTCCGGCCCTGCACCCTCAGCCCCTCCACTCCCTTCGTCAAAGTGAATGGAGATTGTGCTTCCTCCTCCTTTCATCGGGGCGAGGTCCTTGGAAACTGGGAAAGAACCTGACTCTTTTAATTCCCCCGGGAGGACTCCAGGGCTTGCCCCAGACGGTCCCTTAAAATTGACCCGACAAATACAGTTTGGGGGAGAGGGAAGACTGAGCAATGAGACTAAAGGGGACCAGGCCCTGTGACTGCCCTCTCACCAGGCGCCATTGGGTGGCTCACGGGCAACTCATTTTGCCCAACCCAGCCCCTTCTCTCCCTACCCCAAACCTGTAGTATTCCCGTCTCCGGGACCGGCATTGGCTTTTTCCTGTTGCACCAGCAAAAACCCTGCCTTATCCCTCTCTCCCAATATCCAATTCATCACCGATTCCTACCAGTGTCATCTTCCCTATCCTTCTCAAATCTGTATACCTTTCCCCTCCTGAGCATCACGTTCACACCCAAGAACTCATCTCTGGCTCGGCCTATTCCCAATTGATTTCTTCTGGGCCGTTCTCTCTTCCTACCACTCCTTTCTCCACGCTGCATCTATGGTGATGTTTTGAGAATGTATATTCCACCAACCGCTCCTCTACAACTACGACTCTGCTTTAAAGCCCAGAATAGCTGCCGTTGCCCTCAGGTTAAAGACTAAACATCTAGGCCCCAGTGGCCCTGACCTTTCTCCTCTGACCCCGTTCATGTTTGGCCACTTTCTCCCTGGCTCTCTGAGCCCCAGCTCCGCATCTTTCCTATGTTATTTCTTTTCTTTTCTTTTTTTTAAATATATTTTATTGATTTTTACAGAGAGGAAGGAAGAGAGACAGAGAGCCAGAAACGTCAATGAGAGAGAAACATCGACCAGCTGCCTCTTGCACACCCCCTTCTGGGGATGTGCCCACAACCAAGGTACATGCCCTTGACCGGAATCGAACCTGGGACCCTTCAGTCCTCAGACCGACGCTCTATCCACTGAGCCAAACCGGTGTCGGCTCCTAGGTTATTTCATTTGCTTAAATATTTCTTCCTCTTCCTTTCCTCAACATCGCCACTTTGCCTAATGAACTCCTTCTGACTCTCAAATATCGTTTCCTCGGGGAAGCCTCCTGTGGCTGTCAGAGAGGTCAGGACCCTCTGCCTTAAGGACCTTTCTCCTTCACACCCTTTATCTCAGTCTTCAGTGACACACGTTGGAGACTCCTCATTCCCCCCATCCCGCAAGCTGCAGGAAGGCAGGGACCCACGAGTTCTTGGTGCTAGCACAGGTCTGGCCCAGAGCAAGCCTGAAATAAATATTTGTGGAATAAATGAATTGAATTGTGGCCAGCCTCAAATGACTGATAAACAGTTTAGGCCATATCCTGTTGGCTGGGGAGCACTATTGGAGAAAATCAGAGCTTTGGGGCTGTGGGAATATTTATGGATGGGATGGGGAGGAAAATGTGAAGGACTTGCAGGCAAGTAAAAACAAAAAAAAAAAATGAAGCAGAAACTTCAGAATTTATAAAGGACTGCTACTAGCCCTGTCTTCCAAGGTGAGAATACTGGGCTCAGAGGGGTTAAGGAACTTGCTTGAAGTCATATATATACCTAGTGAATGGCAGAGCCGGAATCCCAACCCAGGGATTCCATATCCCAGAGCCAAGCTGTTCATTGTATGCTGAGCTTCAGACTTACCGCTTGTCAACAGGTGGCTCCTCTATGGGTTGGGGGTGGGTCCCATGGTGCCCCGGGCAATGTGAGTCTCCAACATCTGGAAGGGGGCCTGGCATGCCTTGAGCATGCAGTTGGTTCTTTTGGAATGGGTGTCTGGGACCATTTAACAGAGACGGCAGAGGTGGGAAGTGGCAAAGCTTTTCACCCAACTCATCCTGGAGCAGCCATCACCGATCTGCAGGTACCCCCAGGCCATGGGCTGTGTTTGCCATCAGTGCTCTGGGTTACTCTGCGTGAGGACAGTTCCAGGAGTGACCTCAATGTACTCACCTGACCACAAGGTTCTGAGTGTCATCTGCTGTTATTGCTGTCATCACCCATTATTGTTATTTGTTGGCTGAAGAGGGACAGCTTTGGGAAGGCAAACGTAGAGCTTACAGCTTGGAGGGAGGGGTGTAGTGAGTGAGGAGGTCGAGGGTATGATTTTAAGGGAGTACACACACACACACACACACACACACACCCTCCTGACTGCCCCCAGAAGACCAAAGTCAGGAAGCAGAGACCTCTTTAGGAGGAGTCAGAGAGGCCAGTCTGGTTGATTCAAAAAAAAGGAAAATGGTGATAAGTTACATCCACACCTGCCACAGGCTATGCGGGTGACCTGGTGGCTTAAGGAAGCCAAGGCTGATTTGCATAAGCAAATAGCTGTTCCCCTGCTCTCTTAGCCTTCCAAAGACTTCCTGGGCCTGTGGGTGAGAGGTGGCCCAACCCTTCCTGGGCTCCGTCCCTGTGGAGGCTGACCGTCCTTATCCATCTGACCCAGGATTTTCTTCCTATGAGAGAATTCTTTGAGTCTTCCTGAAGGTGGTTGACTCATCTCCTGTGGAATCCTCAGGTGGATTCCTCTCCCGTGGCCTGTCAAAACCTGCCGTCTACCATCTGCACCTAACATTAAACCTGTATACACCTGCATGGTCCGTGTCTGCTCCTTCCTTTTCTCAGCTGCCCCTCCAGCCCCACCTTGCGCCTCAGAAGCTTCCTACAAGATCTTGGGTGAACCCGGGCCATCGTTCCAGTGCCTGGGCCTTCCCCATTTCCCTTCCGTTCAACCCACACTTCCGCAAGCCCAGCACTGTGCTAGGTGCCGGACACAGAGGGGTGAATGCAACTCAGACCCACGCCCTCGGGCAACTCCCTGACTCACGGTTGACTGGACTTCAAAGTAAATCCGTCTGAGTGGATCAGGACACCAGTGGAGGTCTGCGCTAAACACGAAGCAGGAAGCGATCTGTTTACTTTGGTTGAGGGAAAAGGCTGCAGAGAAGAGGCGCTAAAGGATTTGAAGAATTTCACCTGGTGAACAGGGGGGGAAGGTGTTGCAGACGAGGCGGTCTGCACAGGGGCAGGGAGGCATGCCCGCACATGGCATGTTTGATGTGTCCAGAGCTCACGGTCCAAGCTGGTGACACAACAGCACGCCCAGCCGCCCCGGAGCCCAGCTGAGTGGCATCAGGCGAAGGAAGGACCGTCCTGGCTGCTGAGCGTGCTGATCCAAGCTGACCCCTCTTCGGGGAGAGGGGTGAAGCCATCCACAGACGATGAAGAAGGGATTGGGCCCCGTCCAGTTTTGTGTTCTTTGTCTTTTTTAGAATTGGGCATCTGGAGAATCAAAAATAGACTTTGCCCCTTGGGACAAGAAGCCTGGAGACTCAGGGCTGCAGGGGAAGGGTCGGGAGAGGAGCTAGGGAGGAGCTGCTGGTCCCGGGTCATCGAGAAAGGAGCACGAGGAGAAGCGCTTGGCACGAGGTCGCTGGGGTTGGAGGGAAGGGAGGCCTGGCAGCTGGTGATCTGGGCCCGGCACTACCTGCTCGGGAGAGCCCCGAGGGCCACACAGGCCCTGCCCTGCCTGCGTGGCTCAGTCCTCTCACTCTGCGCTCTCTCCACAGCTCTTGAGGTCTGTGGCCTGAAAGGTGCTAGAAGCAGAGCCTGTGACTGTGGCCTGGGACTCCAGAGTCCGAACCCCACTGCCACCATGGTGGGAAAAGGTGCCAAAGGGATGCTGGTGAGTACGGGGACCGGAATGCAGGGAGCAGGGGGACATGAGCACTGCCTTCCCCCCACCCCCACACCCCCCACCCCCACCCCCACCCCAGGGAGCTTCTGCCAGCTGCTTGCCCTCTGACAGGAGAGCCTGGGAGGCTCCGTGGGGCCCAAGTCTGGCACTGCCAGGGCTCCTGCGAGCTAAGTTGTCCCAGGCTCTGGCAAGCAGCCCCTCCCCTGGCTGGTTAGTCGGCACCGCAGCTCCCAACCCACCCATATAGCAGGCAGATTCTGCCACAGAGCCTACTTCCGGTGCTTTCACCAGAGACACCCTGGGGAAGGCTGTGGGTCATCCTGCTGGGAGGACAGCAGAACCCCTGGGCTGTCCTGGGGATGGGACACCCCCACCCCCCACCCGCACCCCGTGCTCTGCCTGCCACAAGGAGTGTTTACTATGTGCTGATCAAGGGGTCCTCTGGCCCTGGTTTGGTTTTTCTGTCCTTCTCCCCTGGACAATAACAAAGCATATTTCCCTTAAGTCCTCTCCTGAGTCCTCTCAGAAAACCTCCCTTCCCCAGGCCATGGTCCTTCCTTGCCCGCTGCCCCAGGGCACAGGAGAGGTGGTGGCGAGGCGCCTTGAGAAGCGGAGGGCGAGAGCAGGGGCCAGTGAGGGCTTCCGCTCACGCCGATGGGCCGAGGAGGGTGGCACTGGCAGCAGGAAGCAGGGAAGAGGCGCCAGGTCCTACCCCAAGGGCAGTGCTTGGGTTTCTTCCCTCTTGGGACCTTGCCTCAGGGACAGGCTAGACGGGGCGCTGTCAGGGGAGGAAGCTAGTGACTGAGCACGGCCCCTCCTCCCTCAGGGCCTCCCTTTCCCACATCAATTCCTTCTGCTGCTTTTTTTTTTTTCTTTTTCTCATTCGGTTGAGTATTAATAGACCAAAGGTCTCTGCTGGGCCTTCCCAAAACAAGCCATCTGTCCACAAAGATTTCTGGGAGTCAACCAACCTGGTCCAGAGGAATGGCTAGGGGCGTCCTAAGAGACATCCAGACCGGTAGATCATTTTTGGGAGTTTATTTGGGCCAAACTGACAAACATTTCTGGGAAGAGAAACCTCAATGGGATGGAAAAAAGTATTCTGGAGAATGGCAATTTCGCCGCTTATTTTATACATTCTAACCAAAGGAGGTGATGTTCGGGGGTTTCCATGAAATTCGTTGGTGATCGATTAGGGAGGCCGGAGAAGCAGAGCAGAGGGGATAAAGAGTAAAACAGAGTTGGGCACAGGATAGTTAACAGTTAACATTTACCGCACACAGAGATGGTCTTTGGGAATCTGGCTTTGTGCTCTGGTGTGGATGGTTGTGCCCTAAGGGACCTGGAAAAGGGGATTACTCTGACATTTCAAAGGTATGATAGCTTAGACACACACACACACAAAAAAAAAACACAACAACAATGGACGGGTTCACGTAAGGTCAAGATTGACCTTTGTCAAGGTGTTGTGGGCAACAGGTGTTAGACCAGTGGAGCCAGATTGGCACTGGGTCCGGCAACCTCGGTACTTGAGTTCTGGCTAAGAAAGAATTCAGAGCCAAGACTCAAACTGTACAAGAGCATTTTTATGTATAAAATCAGAGGTAGAAGAAGTAATTCGTAGAAGAAATGGGCTGAGGAAAGTGAGGAAGGTAATGGCAATGGTAATGGTAAAGGTAATGGTAAAGGTAATGGTAATGGTAATGGTAATGGTAATGGTAATGGTAATGGTAAAGGTAATGGTAATGGTAATGGTAATGAACCTGGGGCGACACGGGGGTGAGGGGGAAGGTAAGGTGTAGGCTTGCCTCCTGGGAGGGACAGCCACTGGATCCTCTGTCTCTGGGGTTTTAAGGGAGCAGAGTGTAGGGGAGGTCCCAGGGGGAAGATCTCAATAGAATATTCAGCAGCTTTCCAGGTGTGTCCTTTCGGGGTCTGGGTCTCCGCTGATAGATTGGCTGGCACCAGAGCGGGGGATCTTGACCCACTGCAGCTGGTCCTGAGGTCAGCCTTGGCATTGCTCGTCTGGGTTTGTTGCTTTTCTGGACTTGGAGCTGAAACATAGCTGAGGCCTAGGTGCTATCTCTGGGGAGGAAAGGTCGTCTCAGTGCTGAGGTCTCATCCTACAATTGTTCTTTGCTAGGCATCCAAGGCTTCCCCGCTGGTGACCTTTTGCAATCTGGCCCATCCCTCTTGCTCACCTCATGTCTAACTGCTTACTGCAAAGGAAGCTTTTAGTTGGGAATACGGTACTTAAAAACTATGTTTTTGTTTATATCAGAGAGGAAGGGAAAGGGAGAGAGAGAGAGAGAGAAACATCAATGATGAGAGAGAATCACCGATCGGCTGCCTCCTGCATGCTCCACATGGGATCGAGCTTTGCAACCCGGACCTAGGCCCTTGACTGGAATCAAACCCACGACCCTTCAGTCCGCAGGCCGACGCTCTATCCACTGAGCCAAACCAGCCAGGGCTAATTAGGAATTTTTATGTTCAGACCACCCTTATATGGTTACTCTCACGCCTCCCCTGGGCTGGCCAGGTTTACTATGTGGCCCCTTTTTCGTCTTCGGTGGTTCTGCTCCAGGCTCAGGGCCCTCCTAAGCCTGCCCCTCAGGCCCGCTCTGGCCCAGCCCCGTCCTGGTTGGAACAAGTCTGAATGAACCAAGCTTCTGAAAGTATTTCTGAGCTGTCCTGAACTCTGGGCGCTCAGCGATGGGCTGAGATGGAGCCAGGCCTCATGACCTGAACACTTAGCTCGGGGTGGGTTTTGGGATGGAACGGAGAAAGGCCTCCACTTTCCCAGGGAAGTCCTGGAATTGCCATGGGCCTGTCTAGGAACTTGGAGATCCTGAGAGCCCCATGAAACCTAAGAAACCCTCTGCGTACTCCCTGGCTGCCCTTCTTTCCCTGGAGTGACCCTGGGAGGGCCGAGGCAATCAGGCAGGAGCGACGTGGGACCCACCAGGGGCCGTGGGGAGCATGAATCACCGCGGCCCAGGACCCTGGCCAGGGCTGAGCGTCCCGGGGCGGCGGGCCAGCCTGCCTGCGGAAGGGAGTGCTCTCTGGGACTCCGTTCCCAGCACCAGGACGTGCCTAAAGATAGCCGGGGCTCGGCTTCCTCGTGCCCTCCGCCCTTTGACCTCTGCCCGCCGCTGCTCCGTTTCAGGCTCGCAGCCCATGTCCCCTGGGCACCCCCGTGGTTGCTGAAATTCTATTCCTGCCTCTTTTTTCAGTTCTGCTGGTGACCTTGGGCCACGCTGTTTGGTTATTCTCGGGCCCTGGTTTGGAACGGAGGCCTCCTCCATTCAGTGCCTATCTTAGGAGGCAGCCCCCGAGGAACGCCACCCCTGCCAGCTGACCGAGGTAGCTGAGCGGCGCTTTATCGGTGCTTGCTCCCCTAAGGGCACATGGCTAAGGATGCACCTTTCAGACCTGCCCCTTCTCCGGATGTCATGGAGGGGCAGGGCACAGGCCGCCGAGGGCCGTCCTGGTCAGTGGTTTCTGCTGCCATCTGTGCCCGGTACACAGGGAGCGGGCCTTCCCGTGAGGCGGTGTCCTCATGTCCATCCACTGTTTTGTCTCTTGTTGTTGTTGTTGGTGGTGGTGGTGGTGGTGGTACTCTGAGGATATTTTTTCCTTTGGTTTTTAGAGAGAGTGGAAGGGAGGGGGAGAGACCGAGAGAGAGAAACATCGATGTGAGAGAGACACATTATTTGGTTGCCTCCCACACGCACCCTGACCAGGGCTGGGGATCGAGCCTGCAACCGAGGTATGAAGTAGATGCCCTTGATCAAAACAGAGCCCGGGACCCTTCACAGTCTGCCCGCTGGTGCTCTATCCACGGAGCCAAACCGCCTAGGGCTCCATCCCCTGTGGCTCCATCCCCTTTGGGTGTGAGGACAGGGGACCGCTGGGTCTCTTCAGCGTCCACAGACATCCGGTGTCATCCTCGGAGCTTCTGCCTGGCCCTTCATGTGGCCAGTGCCCCACGGAGGAGCAAGCTGCTTCCTAGCACGTGCCCAGGCCCACATGCCGGCTGCACGTGCCCCTGCCCCCACTCCCAGCCCAGATGGTCTCTGCCAGGCCAGCTCAGCTGCCTCCCTCACGCCTCAGCAGCTCCCCGGACAGGGCCCTGCAGGAACCCAGCTGGCCAAGGTGCCTCCAGGCGTGGGAGCAGCTGGGGTGCTTAGGGGCACTGGGGGGGAGGGTGGATGGAGCGGTCCTTCCATGGAGACCTCATAGAGACCTCATACCTCTGTATCTGTACACGTGGTGTAGAGGGGGGAAGTTACTGGGGCTCAGAGGACTGAGCTTGGAGGAGTGAAGGCCAGGACAGAAGAGCCCCCCCCCCAGTGCCCCTAAGGTCAGCTTTCACCCTGCTGTCTCCCACCAAGTACACAAGTCGGTGGCCCCAGGCCCTCCCCCATTCATACAGTGTCTTGGGCAGCAGAGACCTTGGGGAGCCTCCTGGGTCTCTCCCCAGAACTCTCTGGTTGCTTCTGTATACTGGGGCAAATAAGAGCAGAGTCACCCGGGCCAGCGCCCTAGACGCCAGAGCATCTAAATTCTCCCAGAAGGCTTTGCAAGCACCGCCGATTGCCTGGGTGTGCTCCACCCTGTTCTGCTTTGACGTGAGGGTTTGGATACCTCCTGTCTGCAGGATCCATCCCAGGGCCTGGCACACGGCGCATCCTCACCCGGCCCAAGTCCCGGCATGTGGCAAGTGCTCAACTAGCATAGGCTTGGGCACTCCCTTGGTAGAAGGCTGTTGCCTACTAAGCACTCACCTAGCACGAGTCCCAGCATGTGGCAAGTGCTCAGCTAGTACTGATGATTTGGCACACATTGGCCACTCCCTTAGTGCAGAGCCTCTCACACAGTAGGCACTCATCTAGCACAGTGCCAGGCACGTAGTGGGTGCTCACCCCACTCAGGGCCAGGCATATATTGGGTCATCACCTGACACAGAATATGGCACCTATGGGGTACTCACCCAGTGCAGGACCTCGCATACCACAGAGGCTCACTGGCTTGGGGCTGATACATGGTAAACGCACTCTGGCACACAATGGGACTTGGCAGGACTGGACTTGGCACACAGTGGGCACTCTCAACACAGGTCCTGGCACACAGTGAGTGGCTTTCCTAGCGCAGACCTGGAATACTGTGTATTCTTCCATTATTGGATTTGGCTCATAGTGAGCACTCTGCTAACATAGGTCCTGGCCCATAGTGGGTGCTTTCTTTATATAAGGCCTGGCACAGGAGGTTCAACTAGATGATCCTAGATGTTCGATCCTAGATGTGCAACTATCCTCTCCCCAGTGAAATGAACACTATCTAGATCCAAAGGATAAGACCTATCTTTCCTCAAGCTTCCTCTCTAGACCTAGGACCCTGCCCTCCCTTCTCCTTGGTCCCCCCGCCCCCCTGAAACCCACCTGCCGCTCCTGTGCTCCCCTTCCCCTCATACAGCTTCCTTGAAGCTCTCCTCCCGTCCCCGGCCCTTCTCAGTGCTGGCTCAGCAGCACCTTCCCTCAGGCTCACAGGGCACAGCAGAGCCCCTAGACTCCTTGCCCCTCTGGAAGCATGCCCACTCTTATTAAGAAAAGTCAGAGGTGGGGGCTGGGGAGCCGGCCTCCCTCAGCGGGGCTGGAGCAGCTGGATCCCACTAATGAGGCCTCATTACGGCCAGGGCCCAGCTGGGCTGCTGCCGCCTCCCGTCCCCACGGCCAGAGCCAGAGAAAGCCATCCAGCCAGGGCTGCCTGTTCTGGGCACCCGGCCCGGGCCAGGGCAGCTAGAGCCCGGAGCCCACCCTGGGTGGAAGCGAGCACTTGGGCATCATGGGTGACTGGGCCTTCCTGGAGCCAGCGGCCCAGCCAGGGCCTTGGCCCTCGGTCTGCGCCTGCAGGAAGTCAGCGGAGCATGGCTGGGGACCCGGCTGCGCGAGGCTGGCCCGGGGAGTGGCGGGGTCAGAGGGGTCTGAGGCCATCCTTAGAATACTTGCTCCAGCCAAGGCCATCTTTTCCCCCAAACTGGGGACCAGAATGTACCTGCCCCAAGGGGTTGCTGGGAGGATTAAATGAGTTGGCTGTCTATACATAAAGTGTGTAGGGCAGTGTCTGGCTCATAGCAAGCACCTAATACGCGTTATCTGTTGCGAATTATTACTAACGCTCACTAGCTTTAAGGATGAGTGGATCGTACCCCCATTTTAGAGGTGAAGAAACCAAGACCAGCCAAAACTGGTTTGGCTCCGTGGATAGAGCGTCGGTCTGCGGACTGAAAGGTCCCAGGTTCGATTCCGGTCAAGGGCATGTACCTTGGTTGCGGGCACATCCCCAGTAGGGGGGTGTGCAGGAGGCAGCTGGTCGATGTTTCTGTCTCATCGATGTTTCTAGCTCTCTATCCCTCTCCCTTCCTCTCTGTAAAAAACATCAATAAAATATATTAAAAGAAAAAGAAACTAAGACCAGACATGTTAAGTGACCACATGTTGGTGAGAAACTGGCAGAGTTGGGGTTGGAACCCAGGCCTGTATGACTCTAAAGCCTGTGTCCCCCCACCCTCACCTCCTTTTTTAAAAAATAAATACATTTTTATTGGTTTTGAGAGAGGGAGAAAGAGAGTGGGAGAGAAACATTGACCTGCTGCCTCCTTCCTGCATGCCTCTCCCCAACCCCCTGCACCGGGCATGGGCCCTGACCGGAATCGAACTGGCAGACTCCAGGTGCATGGGATGACGCTCAACCAGTTGAGCCACACCGGCCGGGGCAGGCCGTGCCCTTTTTATTTCAGTGTCACCGTGGCATGCTCCCTTTGGAGCCGCTACACGTACCAACCCCACAGGAAGGCTGTGCTCTCATCAGGACTCACGCCTGCTTCCCCTTGACCAATGTTCCCTAAGATCCGACCATGTGCCAGGCCCTCTGCCCGACGGTGAATTTCCAAGAGCTCTGCCTCCCCAGGACCAGAGCTCTCCTGCCCACTTCCTGGCCCCTGGCCGGGGGCGCTCACCCTCAGGACCAGTGACTGTGGCCTCAGAGAAGAGGGTCTGAGTCACATCCCACCCCGGTCACAGCGTCCCCTGCAGGGCTCTGCCGGCCTGTGCCCACGCATGGGCACGCTCGCCCAGAGCAGCACCTCGGTTCTGGGCAGCCCAGTACCAACCCTCACGGGTCCTCGTTCCACAGCCCCCTGGTCTGGAGCCTGTGGTGACCCCCTCTTAGCCAAGGCCATCTCTTTCCTCGGGCAGGTGAAAGCACAGTTCACGCCGTCAGTCACATTCGCCTACCAGGGTGCCTTGTCATCTCGGCTAGTTGGGGACCCCCAAGTCTGGGGCCTGGCAGCCCCAAGTCTGGGGCAGGGAGCCCCAGCCCACACCACTCTAGGAGTCTGAGATGCTTCGGATGCACCTGACCCTCCTACCGAGAGCCCACCGCATGCCAGGCCTAGGGGCTCGGAAGCATCTGGGCCAGAAGTGCGCCACCCTCTGACCCTCTCCTGAGCTCGCTCTGCCCCGCTCTGTGGTTGAGAGAGAGAGAGAGAGAGAGAGAGAGAGAGAGAGAGAGAGAGTGTGTTTTGTTCCAGTAACTTGCTGGGAACAAGAGAAAAACACAACACACCCCATGCCTCGCTCTAGCTCTGGAGCACCCTCGCTGGGCTGCGTGGGGACTGGCCGGAGGGGGAGGGCCCGGGAGGGGGAGGCCGAGCCCGGGGAGGAGATGAGGTGAAAGTAATTGCTGCTGCCCAGCCAGCAGCGGCAGAGGCCGGGGATGCAGTGCCGCCCGGAGCTGGCGGAGGTGTGAATGAGCGGAGGACACACGCGGGCTCCGCTCCGAGTGCTCACCCGGGATGGCCGCGGCGCACGGACCTGCGGCCCCCTCCTCCCCCGAGCAGGTCAGTCACCTTCCAGAAGGTCGAGCCCTGGTGCCGGGCGGTCTGGGAGGCTGCACTGGGGGGGTGGGGAGAGGGGCTGAGTGGTCTGTGCCAGGGAGGGGCAGGCACGGCCAGCGAGCGAGACAGACACCCGCCAGAGTGACCCAGAAAGCTGCCACTGTGCAAAGGAGCGCAGGAAGGGTTCGCTGGGTGGTGGGGACACGGGGGAGGCCCGTGGGGGGGGGTGTGAGGGCTCCCCCAGCCCAAGGACCTGCTGAGAATCTGCTCTGGGTATCAAAGCTGCATTGTCCAAGCTCCCGGGGAGACGGGCCGGAGGTGCCCAGGAATTGTACTAATCAATACAGCCCCATTCATTGTCTGCCACGGCAGCTACTCCTATGGGAGAGCGGGTGAGGGGCCGGGGACATGGTACACGGGCTCGGGGGTGAGGGCGGGGGGGGGGGGGACGGGGTGAAACTCAGCTGGCAGGTGAGACCCTCTGGAGTGGTGACTAGGGCCCGGGCAGGGTGGGTGCTGGCATGCATGCCCTCATCCCTGGAAGTGAGGGATGGGCAGGGCTGTCAGGCACGACGGGGCTGATGGCAGCGAGGACAAGAGGACCGGGGAATCCACCGCCATCCTAGAGGGCACCCTACCTCGACCTTCAGGAGGCAGAGGTGTGGGTTAGTCCGGGGAGAGGCGTTCTGCAGAGCGGCCCTCGAACCCCGGGGCTACCGGGGTCGAACACCAAAGCCGCTTCCACACGCCAGCCCGCTGCCGACCGACGGGGGTAGAGACTGCCCGCAGCTGGCGCAGCATGGCGCAGGCTGCTGGGCTGCTCTAGGGCAGAGGCAGGGCCCACCCAATGCCCCTCATTCCTGCCCCCCAAGGCCTGGGGCAGAGCCTGGCATGACTGACAGGTGTGTCTTCTGTCGGCCGCTCCGCAGACTGGCAGGCCGCCCTCTGCCAGTCACGGCTCTGGGATGAAACAGCGCAAGGCCCGTCCTTGCTCTCTCACCTGCTGTGTGAGGCCCGGGCTCCGGGGTGGGGCGGCTAGCGCAGGGGTGGGCAAACTTTGTGACTCGAGGGCCACAGTGGGTTCCTAAACTGGACCTGAGGGCCGGAACAAAAGCAACCTGACCATGCTGGCACTCTCATCTTGGGCTGCTGGTGAAGGAGCGGAGGGGAGAGCAAGAGAACCCTCCGCTCTTTTGGCTCCGCGGGCCGGATGGAACAGCCGAATGGGCCGGATCCGGCCCGAGGGCCGTAGTTTGCCCACGGCTGGGCTAGCGATTACCCTGAGGTTTTCCTTGAGGAGGGAGGCACTAATGGCCCCTGTGCACGGATTGGCCTCAAGCAGACGTTCCCATGATCCTGCCCCTCTGGCTGCGACCAGCTCCTTCCCGTGCCTGGATCAGAGGCTGGAAGGTGCCGTCACTGCCGGGCAGGTGCTGCCCGAGGGCCCGCCGGCCCCTGGACGGGCGGGAGGGAACGTGGGGGACGAGAGGCGAGGGGTGCGAGGAGGTCGTGGGCTCCTCTGAGGCAGCCGCAGTTTACCGTAACGCTGTTCCTGCTTCAGTCTCCCCCCGGGGCTCCGAGGGAGCTGCCAGGGATCTGGACTTGGCCCGCGGTCAGTCTGGGATGTGGGGTCTTGCCCGTGCTCCTCCGCAAAGTTTGTCTTGGATGGACTGCGTCCCCCGAGCAAACCCCGGGTCTGCAGAGTCCCAAACAAGCAGCCCTCCGGGTCCCCGGGGGCCGCCCGGCCAGGCCGCGCCAGGATTCCTATTCCTGTGTCCTCCGAGGGGAGGCGGGAACCCACGATTCACAAAAATACCCGGGACGCTGGTCTCGGAGGGTGGGAGCCGGGAGCCGGCGCAGGGCCCGGGCCCAGCTGGAGACCTGGGTTCTCGGCGTCGTGTGTGTGTGTGTGTGTGTGTGTGTGTGTGTGTGTGTGTCTGTGTGTGTGTGTGTGTGTGTGTGTGTGTGTCTGTGTGTGTGTGTGTCTGTGTGTGTGTGTGTTTGTGTGTCTGTGTGTGTGTGTGTCTCTGTGTGTGTGTGTGTGTGTGTGTCTGTGTGTGTGTGTGTGTGTGTGTGTCTGTGTGTGTGTGTGTCTGTGTGTGTGTGTGTTTGTGTGTCTGTGTGTCTGTGTGTGTGTGTGTGTCTCTGTGTGTGTGTGTGTGTGTGTGTCTGTGTGTGTGTGTGTCTGTGTGTCTGTGTGTGTGTGTGTGTGTGTGTGTGTGTGTGTGTGTGGAGAGAGAGGAGGGGTCCACCCCGGGGGGCTGGTCACCTCTGAGAGCAGACTTTGTGGCTTTGTTTCCTCTTTCACACTTTCCTAGCTGCGTGTGTGTGTGTATGTGTGTGTGTGTGTGTGTGTGTATGTGTCTGAGTGAGAGAGAGATAAGCTTATAATGCTTTTATAATCCAAAAGAAAAGCAATAACATTTTTTTAAAAAGTAGTCTAGAAAGTTAGTGGGAATTGACGGGAAACACAGGAGGGAGTCAGAAATAGCACAATTCCAGGCAAGGCAGAGCCACGCCGCGTTGGGTCCACTGAGGTGGTCTAGTCTGCCGAGATCTCGCAGGTGAGGCTGCTGAGGTGCCGAGGGGGACCGCCCTGCCTGTGTCCCCGGGGGCGCAGGCATCAGAACACCGGGTTCTAACCCCCGGTGCAGGGTTCGGCCCTGCCGAGCCCAGGGCACAGTGGAGACCCGGATTCTGCCCTCCAAGCCGAACAGCCTTAATCCCAGAGGCTCACGTAGAGCAGGGAGTAAGCCAGGCAGAGGGCTGTGTGAAGGGCTTACATAAGGGGCTTCGGGGTGGGGGTGCCAACCCGAGATGGGGCACGAGCCCTGTGCCCGGAGGACGCTGCAGCCTCCATCACGGTTTCTCTGGGGAGGGGGCGCCGGAGGGTCACGTTAGAGAGAGCTCCAAAGCCTGCATTCCGCCTGGCCCGGGAGCCCCTTACAAGGCAGGGCCGGTCCCGGAGGCCACCCCGCAGGCCAATGTGGAGCAGTCGGGGTGAGGGCAGGGGGCTGTCCGGGGGTCCGGGGAGGAGGTGCCCACCCGGAGGGGCCCGGGCCGCGCTGGTTTGATTCACTTCCTAGGTGAGAGCAAGGGGGAAGGGAGGGAGAGCGGCGAGGGGCAGACAGGGGGAGACGGTGACAGGCAGGAGCGGCCTGGAGCCAGGCCAGCTGGCGGGCCGAGCGGGGTTAGGCAGCCGGGCCGCCAGTCTGGGTCACACCGGGAGCACAAAGGGGTTCTTTCGTGGGCGGCTCCGGGGCCGGGGACCGGGGCAGGGACAGTTATTAGTGATATCCGCGACACAGCCGTCCACCCAGCGCTTCAAAAAACTGAGAGGCTGGCCCTGGCAGGGTTGGCTCAGTGGAGGGAGCGTCGGCCTGCGGACTCAGGGGTCCCGGGTTCGATTCCGGCCAGGGGCGCGTGCCTAGGTGGTGAGCTCGATCCCCAGTGGGGGGTGTGCAGGAGGCAGCCAATCAGTGGTTCTCTTTCATCATTGATGTTTCCATCTCTCTCTCTTTCTCTTCCTCTCCCTTCCTCTCTGAAATCAAAATTTTTTTTTTTTTTTTTTTTTTTTAAAGAGAGAGGCTTGCCGAAACCGGTTTGGCTCAGTGGTAGAGCGTCGGTCTACGGACTCAAGGGTCCCAGGTTCGATTCTGGTCAGGAGCATGTACCTTGGTTGCGGGCACATCCCCAGTAGGGGGTGTGCGGGAGGCGGCTGGTCGATGTTTCTCTCTCATCGACGTTTCTAGCTCTCTATCTCCCTTCCTCTCTGTAAACTATCAATTATATATATATATATATATATATATATATATATTTTTTTTTTTTTTTTTTTTAAAGAGAGGCTTAGTTCAGGGAAGATCGTACAAGGCGCAAAAAACTAGGTGGCCTTGAAAAAGGCTGGCCAGCCAGGGCCTCGCTGCCCAGGAAGGCAGTAGCAGGAAGTCCCCAGGGGCGGCTGGGGAAGGAAGGAAGGGAACTAGGCTTCCGGGAGCCACCTGCCCCGCCCAGTATGAGTTATTGCTCTCCTCCTCTGTGGTCAGGGACAAGGTGGGCCAGCGCTGTCCTCCCCCGAGGACGGGCCCTCACCAGCCAAGACGCCCAACGCATCTGGCTCCTGGCTGCCTGTGCCGGAATGGAAGTCAGAGGCCTCGCGGCGGGCAAGACTCCCCCCGGTGGGGCCCCCGGGGCCGAGCTCCAGGGCCAGGCTCGTCCCTCGGGGACGTGGGTGCCGCCTCCGCCGGGAGCTGCTGGCACCACCTGTGGCGTGTCGTGTCACGGACCTCCCAGCGCTGTGGGTAACTCCCCACCAGCGTGCCGGCCACTGCCCCGGTCCCAGGCGCCCGTCCTGGGGGCTCCGGCCACCCGGGTGGCAGCCGCCTGGCGCATGCCCGGTGACGTGCGGCTCATTAGCGGAGCCCGCTGGCCCTCCAGGGCTCGGTCAGGCGGCTGCCCGTGGCGCGTGGCAGGGAGCATCACCGCCTCCCGCTGCCCTCCATGCCAGGGAGGGCGAAGGCCGCAGGGGTCTGAGCCTGTCCCTGCAGCGCTTGGTTGTGGGGGCTGGAGCCACGAGACGCAAGCCTTAGGGGCCGTGCCATCCGCCGTGGGCCTTGCCCCCCCCTGGCCCGGGAGGCCATCCTAGATTCCGAGGGGGTCTCTTTTGCAGCCGTCACCGCTGCCCTGGGGCCCCACCCACGTTCTCTGCAGCTGCCGCACGCCCCCATGGGGCCCCTCGGTAAGCAAGCCTTGGACACGCCCGGACCGGTTTGGCTCAGTGGATAGAGCGTCGGCCTGCGGACTGAAAGGTCCCGGGTTCAATTCCGGTCAAGGGCATGTACCTTGGTTGCGGGCACATCCCCAATAGGGGGTGTGCAAGAGGCGGCTGATCGATGATTCTCTCTCATCGATGTTTCTAACTCTCTATCCCTCTCTCTTCCTCTCTGTGAAAAATCAATAAAATATATTTTGGGGGGAAAAAACAACAAAAACAAGCCTTGGGCAGGATGGAACTGTCCCGGTAGGCCAACAGAGAGGACCCTGGTTGGCCGAGGCTTGCGAGGACATGAATGAACTACCCCACGCAGGCCGCACAGCCTCTGACAGAACGCCCCTTGGCCCCGCGGCTCTGCGAGCCTGTCCCAAAGGAGGCTCGGGGAGGTGGTGACAGGCGTGGGCAGGGCTCTGTGGGGCCCGTCGCCGAGGGCACACTTGGGCGGCGAGCCACGGTCTCCCACAGCCAAACAGGCCTCCCAGCCTCTGCCCCCGGGCGGACGTCCCTGACCTCCCCACCCCCACCGGGTCTGCTGCACCCTCCGGCCACCTGAGAGATGCCCTTGGTGGTCAGGATGCAGTTGCGCTTAACACTGGTTTTATTTGTGTCGTTGATGACTCCTAGCTCTGAGCGGGTGGTGGTGCGTTGTTGTCGGTTGATTGTTTAATTCCTGAGTGCCCGGGGCAGGGCCTGGCACTCGGCAGGCGTTAGTAAATCTCCATGGCGGCACGGAATGAGTCAATAAATGAGTGCACGCAGGTTGAAAGAAGTTGCTCCCGGTGCTGCTTGAAGGAGACCCCACAACCCCCCGGGGCTGTGTCCCAGAACTCCCAAGGGGGTTTGCGGGCCAGCGTCTCTGCCGGGGACGGTGCTGGACTGGGTGTGCAAGCCCCGGGGGACCCCGTGCGCCCACGGTGGGAGCTGGGGGTGCGCCGCTGGGGCCCCCGCTGGCCAAGGGGCCCCTGGGTCTGCGTCCCCAGTGCCAGTCCCGGCGCCCTTCCCCCGCCCGCCCCTGTCAGTCGGTGTCAGGGCCCGCCGGCGTTGCACGGCCCGGCCTCTGTGTTTCCTGGCTAACGCGCCGCCGTCCTTGAATGCGTCCCTTTCAGGCCGAGGGCCGGCGTCACGGCCTGTTTTCCCCCGGAGGCCGGCCGAGCCGCGCCGTCTCTGGCCCTGGGTGCTCTCCAGGGGCTCCTGTGGGTGCCTCTCGGAGAGGAGCCCATCTCTGCAAGGCCGGCTCTGTCCGTGCTTCTCTGTTGGCGACGCCCGGGGTCCCGAAGTCTCTTAGCGAGACCCCCCCAGAACCCCGAGGTTCCAGTTCCGAGTGGCTGGGGCCGCCGCTCACCCGGGAGGCCGGGAGGGGCACGGCCCGGGAAAGAGCTCATTCCCCCACCTCCAACCCGGCTTCCAAAAGGCACTGCCCTCAGCCCGGCCTCCCAGCCAGGCCTGCAGCTCCCCCGGCAGGCCTGGCGTTCCCTTGGGGCACATCCCCTCCTCTGCCCCTCCGGACCACCCCCTCTTCGGCAGCGCCCCCCCACCCCTCAGCTCAGAGACCCCTTTCTGGAGCCATGCCCTCTGTTTCCCCTGGCAGAGTCCGTCCACCAAGCCTGGCGCGGGGCCTACAACTCTGGTCTCCTCCCCCACCCCCTCCCCGGCCAGCACCACCCACCCAGCCCGGGGCAGCTCCCCCAGAGCCCCCTCCCCAGCCCCGGGCAGCAGAGGGGGCTCCACGGGGCTCCCCAAACCCAGAGTCCCAGGATGCCCTTCCCAGATCTGGCCCAGCTCGGCTGCTTCCCGTTCCCCTCGCCCACAGCACGCCCAGCGCCCCCCGGAAAGACCGCAGCGGGGGGGGGGGGGGGGTCCAGCACCCCTTCCTCCGCGGCCTCCTGTCACGGGCAGCGTGCTCAGCCTGGCAATGTGGCGGCGGCGGCGGGAGGGGCGCTGTCTGCACACAGGCCCCTTTGTGCCAGCCTGACTTGGCTGCTTGGCATGACGCTCAGCTGCTCCCAGGCCCTCACCCAGAGCCGAGGGGACACGTCGGAGGCTGGGGCTGGGGCTGGGGCGCTCCGACCCTGGCTGCCTCTCGGCGTCTCACCTGTCAGTCCCTGGCAGCAGCTCCTCAGGTGGGCTGGCGCCCTGGAGAGGGTGCTCGGGGGGCTGGGGAGGGCAGCCCCGCTTGGCGCCCTCTGGCAGCCGCTCCTCGCTGCTCTCCCTGCTGCCAGGCCCGCCGTGGCTCCTGCCAGCAGCGGCGAAGCCCGGTGTGGGCGGGCAGCGGAGCTTGGCGGGCCCGTGGTGTCCCCGCTGGGGGAGGAGCAGAGGGTCAGGCATGGCAGCAAGCGCCCCGCTGACGGAACCTTCTCTCCTGTCCCCACAGAACGGTGCTGTGCCCAGCGAGGCCACCAAGAGGGACCAGAACCTCAAACGGGGCAACTGGGGCAACCAGATCGAGTTTGTACTGACGAGCGTGGGCTATGCCGTGGGCCTGGGCAATGTCTGGCGCTTCCCATACCTCTGCTATCGCAACGGGGGAGGTACCCAGTGGGCACAGGGCAGGGACCACCCACGGGGGCAGAGCCCTCTCACCAGGGCCCAGGCCAGGCCCCCCACCACCCACCCACCCACCCACCCCGGTACAGGCCTCACTCCCCACAGGCTGGCCTCCAACCCCCATCTCTGGCTTAGATGCCCTTTACCCAAGGCCCAGACCACCCCTGACCCCGGCAGTCTGCCTCCTGGGCCCGCCCTGCCAGCCTGCACCCTCCAGGTGAAGAGAGGTGGGGAGAAGCACCCCAACCTCCCGAGGTTCCCTGCCTCCTACCCCCTATTTCAATAGCATCCCCCCCCCCCAATCCCCAAGTAGTTCAGGGCCATTTGAGGATCCCAGCACCTAATGTTATGGCCAAGCCATCAAATCCCACCTAACCATGGTGCTCAGAGCAGATTTCTGGGAGCCTCTGACGAGATCAAAGAGAGACTGGGGGTGGGATGGGGGTGGGGGGGTGGGGGGGAAATTGTAGCCTCAGATCCTCGAGGCACGCCCTCCTGGGCCCCAGCCAGGGATGGAGGTTTGGCTGTTGGGCTCCAGGCAGGAAGAGGGAGGGACGCCCCCTGCCTGCCCCTGAGCCGCCCCCCCCCCCTGCCCGCCAGGCGCCTTCATGTTCCCCTACTTCATCATGCTGATATTCTGCGGGATCCCCCTCTTCTTCATGGAGCTCTCCTTCGGCCAGTTCGCAAGCCAGGGCTGCTTGGGGGTCTGGAGGATCAGCCCCATGTTCAAAGGTGAGGCCTGGGCTGGGTGTACACACACACACACACACACACACACACGCCTCCTATGGGGGCTGTGCAGACTCGCCCATCTGTACAAACACCGCCACCCCCTGTGGAGCCCCCATGCTGACCCCGTGCCTCACATCAGTGACCACAGCCGTGGACACACGCTGGGACCCATGTTTGCTTGGCCTCCACCCTTCCCGCCTACTTAGGTGTATAAACAAAACCCCTTCACACTCACACACACACACACACACACCCCCCACACCCTCCCCCCAGCGTGCCCTCGCCAAGGCCTTGACCTGCCCCCTCTGTGGCCTCGCACGAAAGCCCGCCCCCCCGGCCCTGTGCAACTCGCCTCGCCCGCCTCCCCCGGCCGGTGCGTGAGGCCGCCGCCCTGCGCCCTCCCCCAGGTGTGGGCTACGGCATGATGGTGGTGTCCACCTACATCGGCATCTACTACAACGTGGTCATCTGCATCGCCTTCTACTACTTCTTCTCGTCCATGACCAACGTGCTGCCCTGGACCTACTGCAACAACCCCTGGAACTCGCCCGACTGCGCCGGCGTGCTGGACGCCTCCAACCTCACCAACGGCTCCCAGCCCGCCTCCCCGCCCGGCAACCTCTCCCGCCTGCTCAACCGCACGCTCCAGAGGACCAGCCCCAGCGAGGAGTACTGGAGGTGAGGCCCGGGGCCTGGGCTGCAGGGACCCCGCCTGGCGCCAGCCCGCACATGGCCCTCCCTCTTGCCACCGAGGGAGGCAGAGGCGCAGGAGGAGGGGTGAGGAGGGGTGAGGAGGGGTGAGGAGCTCGCGGCCTGTCCCGAAGAGGCCGGCACTCCAGAGAGCACTGGGAGGCGGGAGGCTGAGCTGTGGAGTCCTGAGGGGGTAGCAGGCAGGCAGGCGTGCAGAGGAGAGGCGGGGGGAGCGGGCGTGGCCTCCTGGTGAGGAGGACAGTGTGAGCAAAGGCCGTGGGGCCCAGATGGGCAACGGCGGGCTTGACCCTGAGGGGAAGCTGCTCTGGTGAGAGGGACAGTGGCGGGGAAACACATGGGCGGAGGGCACCCAGGCCTTCTTGGAGAACCTATAAGAATTAAGCTTAGATTTAAATTATATATATATATATATATATATATATATATATATATATATATATATATATAATTGAATTTTTTACAGAGAGGAAGGGAGAGGAATAGAGAACTGGAAACACCAATGAGAGAGAAACATCAATCAGCTGCCTCCTGCACACTCACTCCTTACTGGGGATGTGCCCACAACCAAGGCACATGCCCTTGACCGGAATCGAACCTGGGACTCTTGAGTCTGCAGGCCGACGCTCTGTCCACTAAGCCATACCAGTTAGCAGGGGTGGGCACACTTTTTGACTTGAGGGCCACCATGGGTTCTTACACCGGACCGGAGGGCCGGAACAAAAGCAACCTGACCATGCTGGCACTCTCCTCTTGGGCTGCTGGTGAAGGAGCGGAGGGGAGAGCAAGAGAACCCTCCGCTCTTTCGGCTCCGCAGGCCAGATAGAACAGCCGAACGGGCCGGATCCGGCCCGCGGGCCGTAGTTTGTCCACGGCTGGGCTAGGGCTAAGCTTAGACGTAATGCTGCGGAACACAAGGAGCCATAGACGTTTCCCGAGCCTGGGACCGTCATCTTAAAGCTGTGCTCAGGAGAGCCGGGCCCCGCTGTGCTCCGCGGTCCCGGAGACCAGAGCCTCCGCGCTGCTGGGACGCCTTGTCCAGGGGCTATAAGAATGCCCTGGAGGAAATCCCCGATGTCATAGGAGAACCTGTGGGCAGAAGGCTTCGGGAGCGGATGGTAAACCGCATTCAGTCACTCTACAGATATTCACTACGGAGCCTGCCAGGCCCTGGGTCCCCATGGTGTGCGGCGGGCCCGGGGCCCCTGTCCTCAGAGGGTCACCGTCCAGCGGGGGCGCGTAGCCAGTATGCCAGGGGCGGGTGCTTCCTGCGGGAACGTGCAGGGCTGGAGTGGGGCACACCAGGCCGCGGTCAGTCCTGAGGGGGTGGCGGCCGGACGGTGTGGCTAAGAAGACTCTTCCGAGGAGGCAGGGAAGGGATCGGGGGAAACGAGCCGGTGAGCAGAGGCGAGGAGACGGCAGACGGAGCTGGGGTCGGGGGCAGGCGGGGCGCTGAAGAAGCCAGCGGGCGTCCTATGGGGCAGGGCTTCCCTGGCCGGGCTAAGGGTTTGAGGCTTCCTCCTCTAGGTCACGGCAGCCATGGGAGGGATGGCCGAGACCCCAGGGATGCTCCAAGTCTTAGCGGACCCCTACCCTCTAAGCCCGCCCAGTCCCCGAGCTCCGACTCCTCAGCCCGGCTTCCCAGGCTGGGCTGTGGGCACTCAGAGAGGAAGAGAGGTGCACTGCCCTTGGGGGTGCAGGGTTCACGATGTAGACAACAGGGAAGACTCCGTCAGTCACTGGACAGATCGTTCCGTGAGCACCTGGCGGGTCCCGGGCCCTGCACTGCCTCCTGGAGCTCACGTCTCATGGGAGAACCAAGCAAATAAGTACTCCCTTCTGTGCTCTTTTTTAATATATATATTATTGATTTCTTACAGAGAGGAAGGGGGAGGGATAGAAAGTCAGAAACATCGATGAGAGAGAAACATCAACCAGCTGCCTCCTGCACACCCCCTACTGGGGATGTGCCCGCAACCAATGTACATGCCCTTGACCAGAATCGAACCCGGGACCCCTCAGTTCCCAGACCGACACTCTACCACTGAGCCAAACTGTTTTCGGCCCTTCTGTGTTCTGCATGTGAGACGTGGTGTGGACTGGGCCACTTGTCCTAGATGGGGGGGTGGGGGGGTGGGTAGACCTCTCTAGAAGCTCCCAGATGCACAAAGCCCCGCCCACACCCCCCAGATGTTCCAGAAGAGCTTGCCATGGGGCTGCCTGCCCGGGATTCCCAGCCTGGGGGGGGGGGGGCACCAGGACAAAGCTCTGGGGGGCTTATCCAGTGCCATCGGAGGGGACGAGAAAGACTGGTTATGGTGGGGGGCCAGTTGAACTCTACTTCCCAGCCAGGGCTGGAGCCAGGCCCGCCCAGGGAGCTGCCGCTCAGACTGGAGTGCCCGCCAGCAGGATGGCTTCCCGACGCCCCCTCCTGGAGAACCCGGGAAAGTGACCCTAGAGAGGGCTGCCCAGGCTGGCTTCTAACGGAAGAGAGACGCGGGCACCCCTATTTCCTGGGCCAGGCACCTTACCTCCGATAGCAGTATCATCCCGCGTTCTCGGGCTCACTGGGGGGTGGGGAGCTGGCGGCACTGCTGCACCCGGATGCGCTCCGTCCCGCTCGGCTCCCCCTGGCCCGGCGTTAGGCCAACGCGGCCCCCGGCAGGTGCTCTCAGTCCACACTCCCCAGCTCCCCTTGGAAGGCTGCATCATCTCATTTGAGCCCCACGACAACCCTCCTAGCTAGCTTGTGCAGCTGTTATAAGACATTCCGATCTTACAAACGAGGAAAGCAAGTCAAAAGGAAGAGGAAACAAGAGAGGCCCTGAGGGCAGACTCCTGAGCCCGGGTCAGCCTCTTGCTCACCTTTCTGGCCCAGGTCCTCCCTCTCCCACCTACTGTTTGGCCCTGTTTGGCAGTCCTCCGTGTGCTGGCCTGGTTCCTGCTTGTGGCCCTGAGCTCCTGACCATGCAGCCCCCGTGGTGCCCAGCACAGCACCCGACACCCAGTGGGACCCGGCTCCCAGCACCCCTCCCCCAGTGTCTTCATGGCGGCTCCGGCGTCACACGGACCTCACTCAGACCCTGGCTCTGCCATTCACCAGCTGTGTGGCTTTGGGAGGCAATGAAATCTCTTTAAATATCTTGGCTGGTCCTCTATGAAATGGGGGTGCTTACAGCACCCACCTTGTTATTATAAAGATGAAATGAGATGATGCAGCAAAAATCGCTAAGGACAGTGGGCACAGTGATTGCCACTGCTGGAGATGCAAAGGAATAGAAGGGGGTGGGTGGGAGAATAGACAAGTTTGTCCTATTTTCAGGCATTTACCATGTGGTTTGGGAAATTTAAAACCAATGCAGCCGAAACCGGTTTGGCTCAGTGGAGAGAGCATTGGACTGGGGGGTCCCGGGTTCGATTCCGGTCAAGGGCATGTGTGTTGGTTGTGGGCACATCCCCTGTGGGGGGTGTGCAGGAGGTAGCTGGTCGATGATTCTCTCTCATCGATGTTTCTGGCTCTCTATCCCTCTTTCTTCCTCCCTGTAAAAAAATCAATAAAATATATATATATTTAAAAACCCTAATGCAGAATTAGTCCAGGATGTACTGCATCAAGAACCAACTTGTAAATACGTTGGGTTCCAAGAGCTTTTAGGTTGAATATTTGATTTCAAAAGCACATGGTCCAGCCGAAACCGGTTTGGCTCAGCGGTAGAATGTCGGTCTGAGGACTGAAAGGTCCCGGGTTCAATTCTGGTCAAGGGCATGTACATTGGTTTCGGGCACACACCCCCGTACTAGAGGCAGCTGGTCGATGTTTCTCTCTCATCCGACGTTTCTAGCTCTCTATCTCTCTCCCTTCCTCTCTGTAAAATATCAATAAAATATATATATATATATATATATTTTTTAAAAGCACATGGTCCAAAATCAAAACCAACCCAACAACTCAAAATGGTGCCATAAGAATAAAGGACGAATTCATTATTTGGCTGCCAGGTTAGCCTTCTAACCTCTTTAATCCCTAAGATTGCAATTTAAAAAAATAGTATATAACACTGTCAGTTTAACATCCATCGTTAAGGTAACGATCTCTTGAACAAGAAGTGATTTCTTTACTTTGGATGCCGGTGTTTGGAGTAAGGTGACCCCGTACCAGCCGCAGGGCCCTCCGGCTGTTCTGGCGGGCAGAGCTTTTCAACGTCCATGCGCCCCCGGTCAGACCGGCCTGGGCAGCCCCAGGCCCCAGCCCAGCTCACTTCGGGTTTGAATCCCTTTGTCTGTTTACCCCAGTGAGCCGACCTATTCTTTTCCGTGTGCCACAAATGGAGCGTGGCTGGCAGGCACTGCGGAAGGGACCAGGAGCCTCTCCCTGGTGGTCCCACCAGCTCCTGAACGTCTCCCACCCCAGGTCTGTGGCTCCCCCATCAGCAAAGAGCCAGGAGAGGGCCCAGCCCCAGGCCTGGCTCTGATGCCTGTTGAAGGAACCATGGCGTGGCAGGCTGTGGGCAGGAGAGGAAAGCGTTGGGCAGCGCCCTCTGCAGGTCACTGTGTGCGGGCGACCTGGGGGGAGATTTGAAGGAGAGAGGAAGTAGGCCAAGGTGCTTACAAGTCTAACGGGAAGACCCGCTGGCAGCAGGGTCCCCTGAGGTTCAGAGTAATAGCTCATCCCAAAGGCGTTAAAAATGTCATGAGGATGGAGAACTGGTCCGGGCAGGGGGTGGGCGGGGGGTGTGTGTGAAAAGAGCTAAGAATGAACTATGCTGAGAGGTCCTAACTGTAAGAGGGGAAAGAAGGAAGCCTCTAGTTACCTAAGCTTATCTACAAAGTATTCTGGGTTGGTGCTAATACGCCCATTGTACAGATGAGGAAACTGAACAAAACAGACAAAACCCCTGCCTCCACAGAGGAAAGAGGACAAGATAGAGGGGTAAGCTTTATAGGATAATGGAAGGAGACGGGTGCTGAGAGGTAATGACAGCAAAGCGCTGGGTAAGGCGTGCTGGGCGGGGCCAGGGCTGCCGTTCTAACAAGCAGGGTGGCTGGGAAAGGCCGACCGACAATAAAGATCCGAAGGAGGCAGCCATGTTGACAAACCCGACTGCATAATGTGTGGGCCCAAGTGCAAAATGAAAACATGAGGCTGCTTCAGATGTAGTAAGAATTTCAAGTTGGCCGAAACCGGTTTGGCTCAGTGGATAGAGCGTCGGCCTGTGGACTGAAGGGTCCCGGGTTTGATTCCAGTCAAGGGCATGTACCTTAGTTGCGGGCACATCCCCAGTGGGGGGGAGGGTGTGTGCAGGAGGCAGCTGGTCGATGTTTCTCATCGATGTTTCTAGCTCTCTGTCCCTCTCCCTTCCTCTCTGTAAAAAAAAAAAAAAAAAAAAAATATATATATATATATATATATATATATATATATATATATATTAAAAAGAAAGAATTTCAAGATGGCAATGGTAGAACATTAAAGTAAGCTCTAGGTCTTTTGAAACGTGGGGTCCCGTGTCACGGCACCGGTCACATACCCGTGGGTAGATATGGATATTAAGGAAAGAGCATTTCAGACAGAAGCAATAGCATGTGCACAGGTGCTGGGGGGGGCTCAGGAGCTGGTGCAGCTGGAGCCGTGGACAAGGCGGAAGGCAGATGAGGAGATCAGGGGGGTGGAAGACAGAGGGCAATGGGTCACTTGTCTTAGGGCCTCAAAACCCCTGTGAGTCCGTTAGCTTTTCCATGGCCAGGGATGGGAGCTGCTGCAAGGTTCTAAGCTGAGAAGAGACCCTTAGAGTGCTCTTCCAGAGGCTTCCCATTGCCCTCGGGATAAAATGCAGACTCAGCCTCGACTTCCTATGATCTGGTCCCTTCGCCTTCTCTACCGACAAGCCCAAGCGGGGCTGTCTTGCCATGTGCTCTTCCCCCAGCCTGGCATGCACTTCCACTTCTCTCCTCCCACCTCCTCCCCAGTCCTCAAGCCTTAGCTCAAGCCTCGCCTCTTCGGGGAAGCCTTCCAGCGTGCTCCTCCCCACAGGGCTGAGACGCCCCTCTGGCGGTGCCCACATGCCTGGCCCAGGTCTGTGTGCCCAGCACCTAGCACGGGACCCGAGAAATGAATGTCCGGGTGGTTGAAAGAGCACCGCCAGCGTGGCCTACAGGCCACAGAGACCCACGCGTATGCCGGGGAGGCGTCAGGCCTGTGTGCTCCTGAGCCCGCAGCCTGCTCGGCGTTCCGCCGCCTCCCTCGGCTCATCAGGGGTGGGGGAGACGAATGTGAATGGAGAGGTCACGGAAGGCTTCCTGGAGGAGGTGACGCCTGATGGGACGTGTCTAGTCTGGAGGAGAGGGCATTCCGAAGGGAGAAATGTGCGAACGAGGACGTGGGGTGGGCCTGAGTGGGGACAGAGAGACTCCCCACCCCAGGGGCTGAGGCGGTGCGGCCCAGGCCTGGAGCGTGGCTTCTCGGAGCCGTCGGGGGGGTCCCGGGAGAGGCTGCAAGCAGTGGACCCCCTGGGGAGAGCGGGCAGGGGGAGCTGGGCCCCCACGGCGGCTCCTGTCTCACGAGCGGGCTCCTAGGAGCTTGTGAGGAAGCCGGGAGCTGCCGGGCGGGGCCTGGGCCCGGGGAATGTGCTGCCGGGCGGGCTCGGGGCTGCCGCTCAGAGCAGCGCCTCCCCTCCCCTCCCCCAGGCTCTATGTGCTGAAGCTGTCGGACGACATCGGGAACTTCGGGGAGGTGCGGCTGCCGCTCCTCGGCTGCCTCTGTGTCTCCTGGGTGGTCGTGTTCCTCTGCCTCATCCGAGGGGTCAAGTCTTCAGGGAAAGTAAGTGCCTCCCCTGCCAGGGTCTCGGGCTCTGTGCCCCCAGGAAGGCCCTGTGTGTGTGTGTGTGAGAGAGAGAGAACATGACGGAGAGGACAGAGTGTGTGTGTGTGTGTGTGTGTGTGTGTGTGTGTGTGTAGGGGGTGGGGGTGATGAAAGGCCACGGGAGGGATGAGAGGTGGTTGAGGCAGGCGGGTGTGTGTGTGTGTGTGTGTGTGTGTACATGACAGTGAGGACAGTGTGTGTGTGTGTGAGTGTGTGTGTGTGTGTGTGTGTGTACATGACGGTGAGGACAGTGTGTGTGTGTGTGTGTGTGTGTGTGTGTGTGTGTGTACATGACGGTGAGGACAGTGTGTGTGTGTGTGAGTGTGTGTGTGTGTGTGTGTACATGACGGTGAGGACAGTGTGTGTGTGTGTGTGTGTGTGTGTGTGTACATGACAGTGAGGACAGTGTGTGTGTGTGTGTGTGTGTGTGTGTGTACATGACAGTGAGGACAGTGTGTGTGTGTGTGTGTACATGACGGTGAGGACAGTGTGTGTGTGTGTGTGTGTGCGTGCGTGTGTGTGTAGGGGGTGATGAAGGGCCACGGGAGGGATGAGTGGTGGTTGAGGCGGGTGTGTGTGGGTGTGTGTGTGTGTGTGTGTAGGGGGGGTGATGGGAGGGATGAGTGGTGGTTGAGGCAGGTGGGGGGCGCTGCAGGGGGAGCCCAGAGGACACAGCGGGCCTGTCTCCCGCAGGTGGTGTACTTCACGGCCACGTTTCCCTACGTGGTGCTGACCATCCTGTTCGTCCGCGGCGTGACCCTGGAAGGAGCCTTCACGGGCATCATGTACTACCTGACCCCGCAGTGGGACAAGATTCTGGAGGCCAAGGTGGGAAGTCGCGGGCCACCTGAGAGGGGAGGGGAGGGGCAGGGGGGCGCCTGCCTCTGACCACAGCCCCCTCTCCACAGGTGTGGGGGGACGCCGCCTCCCAGATCTTCTACTCCCTGGGCTGCGCGTGGGGAGGCCTCATCACCATGGCTTCCTACAACAAGTTCCACAACAACTGCTACCGGTGAGACGCCCGCCAGCCCGGGGCCCGCTCCCTGCCCTCTCCTCAGCCGGACCCGCTCCCCCAGGCCCACCAGACCCGGCGCAGCCTCCTGGCCCACCTGGGCCCTCCCTCCCACTCCTGGCCTGGAGGTCCTGGGAACGCTGGGTATGGGTCAGGTCATCAGAGGGTGGAGAGAGAACCTTGGCAGCAGAGAGAAGAGGGACAGGGACAGTGATGTCCCAGGGACCTGTGGGGACTCGGGAGCCTCGGGCCCACTTAAAAAGGTCCAGAGCAGATGAGAAAAGAGGTTGGGGACACCTGCTTAATCCAGCATCTGGAAGGGTTCGGGAATCTGGAGAAGCACTGTGTGTAAATTATTTTTAAAAGAATATATATTTTATTGATATTGTACAAAGAGGAAGGGAGAGGGATAGAGAGCTAGAAACGTCAATGAGAGAGAAACATCGACCAGCTGCCTCCTGCACAACCCCCACTGGGGATGTGCCCGCAACCAATGTACATGCCCTTGACTGGAATCGAACCTGGGACCCTTCAGTCCGCAGACCGATGCTCTACCACTGAGCCAAACCGGTTTCGGCCTATGTGTAAATTATTAAAGAGTCCAGAAACAAAACATAATTTTGGGAAGCATTATGGGGGGCCAGAGAAGATCTCACTAAAGGAACTAAGTTCTCTTCTGTCTCAGGAACCCTTGCTTTTTATTAACACAAACTGAGATATACACATCAAAGGCCAGAGTTTGGTCTACAGAATCCATTGTCAGACTAGAGAATTTGCCTACTGCTGTTCAGGTGTTTGGCCAGCAGGAGGCAATAACACATAGATTGAAATGCCCTCAGCTGCCTGGCAGTGAGCAATCATTTAGGCATCCTCCTCAGGTTTGGGGAGATGCCCTCAGCCATTTCCAGATGATTCAGCCCCTGCTGACATGCTGGCATTGGCTTCCGGCAGACACCTCCATCCCTAGAACGTTCCCCGTCCCCGAGTCCCCTTCTGGCCCAGACCGGGCAGAGGGGAGCAAGCCGCGTGCCCTGAGCTGGCCCGTTTCCCTCCCCCCCACCAGGGACAGCGTCATCATCAGCATCACGAACTGTGCCACCAGCGTCTATGCTGGCTTTGTCATCTTCTCCATCCTGGGCTTCATGGCCAACCACCTGGGAGTGGACGTGTCCCGCGTGGCCGACCATGGCCCCGGCCTGGCCTTTGTGGCCTACCCGGAGGCCCTCACCCTGCTGCCCATCTCCCCGCTCTGGTCCCTGCTCTTCTTCTTCATGCTCATCTTGCTGGGGCTGGGCACGCAGGTAGGTGGCGTGGATCGGGAAGCGGGGGGGGGGGGGGGGGGGGGGGGGGGGGGGGGGGAGGCGCGGAGCTTGGGCTCCTCCCCTGACGGCCACCCCTGCAGTTCTGCCTCCTAGAGACGCTGGTGACAGCCATTGTGGATGAGGTGGGGAATGAGTGGATCCTGCAGAAAAAGACCTATGTGACCCTGGGCGTGGCCGTGGCTGGCTTCCTGCTGGGCATCCCCCTCACCAGCCAAGTAAGAACTGAGGGGGGGGGGGGCGTGGGGCGGGGCGGGGCTGGTTATGCCAGGGTGCAAGGAGGTACCGGGTCTGGGAACCTCGCCACAGACCCTGGCTCAGCTTCCCCCCCCCCCGCCCCCGGCCCGCAGGCTGGCATCTACTGGCTGCTGCTGATGGACAACTACGCGGCCAGCTTCTCCTTGGTGGTCATCTCCTGCATCATGTGTGTGTCCATCATGTACATCTACGGTAAGTGCCCACCCAACCTGCCGCGGCCTCCTGGGCCCCGGCCCCGGGCTGCCCGCGCCGCCAGAGGGGCCCGGCCACTGACGCCCCTCTCTCCAGGGCACCAGAACTACTTTCAGGACATCAAGATGATGCTGGGCTTCCCACCGCCCTTCTTCTTCCAGATCTGCTGGCGCTTCGTCTCCCCGGCTATTATCTTCGTAAGTCCCTGGGCCGGCCGCGCGCCGTCCCCGCTGCCTCTTGGCAGGTGTCCCTCTCGTGGGAACCAGAGCCCCCACGAGGGCCCCGCACTCTGGCCCGTGTAGCCTCGGGAGGTTGCATAGAGTCAGGCAAGCGGGTGGAGGCTCAGAACCACCCTGGCCCTCGCCCTGAGTGCGGCGGGGAGCACGGAACCCCGGCATCTGAGTGGCAGGAGACAGCAGCCTGGCGGCAGCTGAATCAGCCCTCCCTCCCTGGGTCCTGGGGGGACCTCAGGAACCATTATGGGTATTGGTGCCAGCCTCACTGAGCAACTTTCTCCGACCCCTCACAGCCGAGGTGCTCTATGCGCCCGCGGTCTGTGGTGGGAGTGCGTGAGTGTCCTGGAAGCAGGCTGTGCCCGCCTGAGTCAGGTGTCAGCTCAGAATCAGGGACAGCCTGTCAACCTTCCAGGCACTGCAGTGAGCTGACTTGGGAGAGGAACGTCTTGGTTCCCACCAATACCCAGCACCTGGGAATCCCATCTGGGAGCTGAATTAGTGGCAAGAATTCCCAGACACTTTCTACACACTGTGTATATACTAACTCACTAGAGGCCTGGTGCACAAATTCATGAACCGGTGGGGGTCCCTCGACCTGGCCCTCGGGATCAGGCCGAAACTAGGTCTCTGACATCCCCCAAGGGGTCCCGGATTGTGAGAGGGCTCAGGCCGGGCCAAAGGATTCCACCGGTGCACAGTTGGGGTCAGGGAGGGACGAGGGAGGTTGGCCAGCCAGGGAGGGACCGCAGGAGGGCTCCAGGGCATGTCCAGGCCGTCTCACTCAGCCCTGACCAGCCAGACCTCAGCACCAAGCTAACCTACTGGTCCGAGCGTCTGCCCCCTGGTGGTCAGTGCACATCATAGCGGGCTGTTGAGTGGCCTTAGCATATCCTTAGCATGTTACACTTTGATTGATTGAACAGACAACCGGAAAATTGGACACTTAGCGTAGTAGGCTTTTATTATATAAGATGTACTACTACAACCTTCCGAGGTAGCACTGTGGTCCCCCACTTGATAGATGGGGAAACTGAGGCATGGAGATGTTAAGTAGCTGACCCCCCGGTAGTCCAGTCTGGAGTCCGCGTGCTGGGCCAGCACCACCCTACAAACCACCCCCGGGGGGAGCTATTACTTCCTTAGATAGAGTTTGCTCCGTTATGCTCAGGGTGGGCAGTGGGAGCACAAGGGGTTTGGTAGGGCAATGGCCACTCCACAGAGAAGAGGCAGGGCCGTCTCTGAGTGACAGCGGGGCCGGCCCAGGGCGCGGGCAGTGTCCAGGGCCACGCCCCCGTCACACCCGCCTCCTGGGCCACAGGGAGCTCAGCATCGGGTTTTCACTTTGGCTCGCGTTTCCGAACAAAGGGCCCCTGAGGGCTGAGGCCTCCACCACACGGGGTGTGGGGTTTTCCCTGAGCCCGGCCCAGGCGCCAGCTCTGGCCACTGGCCCAGCTTTGAAACAGGAGGAGCGGAAGTCTCCTGAGGTGGTGAGAGGCTGGGAGGGCAGGCCCTGCCAGCAAGCGCCCTGCCTGAGGGGAGCTCACCCCCCACAGCCCCAAGGAGGCTGCCACCCTGGAGAGACCTGGGGCACCGGCCCGGGCAGGTCAGGAGGCAGGAAGGAGGGGGCAGAAGACGGACCCGTGGGGGCAGCCTCGGCCTGCCTCCGGCGTCTTCGAGCTAGGCAAAGTGGACAGTGTCCCCTCTGTGCGCAGACACTTAGGCGGAAGTTAAAATATAAGGTGAGGAGCTCTAGCCGGTTTGGCTCTGTGGATGAACGCCAGCCTGCAGACTGAAGGGTCCCGGGTTTGATTCCAGTCACGGGCACATGCCCAGCGAGGGCATGCAGGAGGCGGCTGATCAATGATTCTCTCATCATCATTGATGTGTCTAGCTCTCCATCTCTCTTCTTCTCTAGAAATCAATACAAATGTTAAAAACAACAAAAAAAAACATAAGGTGAGGACTCCAGGCCCTGTGGACACATGTTTTTACGTTTCTTTTTGTTTGTTTGTTTGTTGTTTTGCTAATTCTCACCTGAGGATATTTTTTTTTTTCATTGAAAGAATGGAAGGGAGTGAGGGGAAGAGAGAGAGAGAGAAACAGAGAGACAGAGAAAGAGAGAGACATAGATGTGAAAGAGACACATCGATTGGTTTGACTCCTGTCGAGAAAAAGAGAGAGAGAGAGAGAGAGAGAGAGAGAGGGAGAGAGAGAGAAACATAGATGTGAAAGAGACACATCAATTGGTTTGCCTCCTGCTCGGGGATCGAATCTGCAACCCAGGTACGTGCCCTTGACCAGAATCGTACCTGAGACCCTTTAGTCTGTGGGATGACACCCTAACCACTGAGAAAAACTAGTCAGGGCTGTGCATACGTTTCTGAAAAGCTTTTTGACAAACTCCATCCTTTGTCAGCTCAGTTACGGGATTTGTCCACACCCAGATCAGGTTCTAGGTTCCCTCAGGAAACTTGTTATAAGCTCCTGCCATGCGCAGTGTCAGGAGGCAATGCTGAGCCCGCTGGGAGCAGCACATGTACACCCAGGCCCTCTGGGTGGCCCATGAGCCATCGGCCAGCCATCCTCTTTCTGCTTCCTTTAGTTTTACCTTTTAATTACAGTTGACATACAATATTCTATCAGTTTCATGTGTACCACATAGTGGTTCGATATTTATATACTTTACATATAAACACTTCACAGATAGATCGGTGCCCATCCGACGCCATACGTAGTTCTTCACGTCCTGTAGGTTTTCCGTTTCTCGTCTCGCCTCTTCCCAAAGCGTCCCCAGCCAGACACGCACCACGCCCCGCCTTCGGGCCTCCGTAGACCACGGGGCTTTGCCTTCCCTCCCTCATGCTTCCTCCTCTCTGCGCAGTCCGTCCAAATCAGCGCGTGAGGTTGTGCCAGGCAGTGCTGGGCCCGGGAGTGCCGGGGCTGATGCAATCTCAGGAGCGCCCGGGTCTATGGGACTATTAAATAAATGCTTAGCAGATGGGAAATGCCTCCCAGGGCGAGGAGACGGGAAATCTGGGGAGGCGTCTGTTCATTTCATTTACTTATTTATTTACTTATTTATAAAATCATCACCACAAGGATATGCTTTTTCATTGATTTTTAGAGAGAGAAAAACACTGAAGAGAGAAACCTAGATCAGTTGCCTCCCACAAGTGTCCCCACTGGGGATCGAACCAGCAACCTGGGCATGTGCCCCCATCCAGAATTGAGCCGGCAACCTCCCAGAGCACGGGAAGACGCCCAGCCAACCAAGCCACACTGGCCTGGGCGGGAGCAGCTTCCCGGAGGAGGTGGCATGTGCTTAGATGCGGTGGAGGATTCTCCAGAGTAAACGAAAAGGGTGGGAGCGCTGGGTGTGGCTGAGGCCCTGAGACCTGGGCGATGTGGCCAGAAAGAGAAGCTGAGGTCTCCTGTGGGGAAGCAGAAGCCCTGAAGGCCAGGGACTAACCTCACTTCCAAAGGCAGCAGGGCGCGGCAGGGTCTTTGAGCAGAACTGACTTCCAAAGGTGGCAGCAGCTCAGGTTCCCTGGCTGGACCGGAAGCCAGGCCTCTCCCCTTCCATCATGCGGACGTGCCAGTCACGCCCCGGACCCTCGTTCCACCTGCTTCTTGCACCACCCAAACGTTGGCATTGGTGCTGCCCTTCCCAAATGCCTCTTATTTCATCTAGGGGAACGGGAGAGGAAGTGGGGGGTGCTGATAGGAGGCCTGAGGCCTGAGGCCTGGGTGGGGCTGATGCCCACTCCCCCCCCACCCCCCACTCTCTGCAGTTCATTCTCATCTTCACCGTGATCCAGTACCGGCCCATCACCTATAACCACTACCAGTATCCGGGCTGGGCAGTGGCCATCGGCTTCCTCATGGCGCTGTCCTCGGTCATCTGCATCCCTCTCTACGCCCTGTTCCAGCTCTGCCGCACAGATGGGGACACCCTCCTCCAGGTGAGGGGGAGCCAAGGGACTGGGAGGGCGTGGGTGAATGGGGCTTGGGGCCCTCCTCTGACATGCCTTGCCCTCCCCCCCCCCCAACCCCACCTTCCCAATAGCGTTTGAAAAATGCCACAAAACCAAGTCGAGACTGGGGCCCCGCCCTCCTGGAGCACCGGACTGGGCGCTACGCCCCCATCATGCTGCCCTCCCCTGAAGACGGGCTGGAGGTCCAGCCACTGCACCCAGACAAGGCCCAGATCCCCCTCGTGGGCAGTAACGTCCCCCTGGTGGGCAGTAACGGAAGCCGCCTGCAGGACTCCCGGATATGAGCACGGCTGCTGGGAGCGCCCCGGCCCCGCCCGGGCTCCAGCCACAGAGACTGGGGAGGCAGCGGGCGGGTGGCACCGCCCGCCCCGCCGTGCCCTGCGCCGGCGACCGCTGTCACCGTGGCCGCCGCTGCGAGGGCGGTCGTCTGTGCTCGTGTCCCCAGTGTTTACAGGTCCTTCGGGTGCCCAGGCGGAAGCGGGGCCAGGAGGAGCGGGGGGAGGCGGGGGTGCTGGCTGGGGGCTAAAGCACTTTGAGGGGGTCTCGGGCCGGGCCCCCAGAGGCCTCCGACGCCCCCGCGCGCTGCCCCGAGCCGAGCCTCTGGGTGGACCCCCGCCCGTCCCCGTCCTTGGGCCACCAGCCTCCCACCAGTGTTCCTGCCCTCGGGGCAGATCCCAGCGTCTGCCCGGGCAAATTCGGATCTTCCTTCCTAGCCGGGGGCAGAGTGGGGGGACGGGCCGTGCAGTGTTACTTGTCTGGCTGTGTTCCCCCACCCACCCCACCACCCCCGGCCCCGGTTGTCTGTGTAATTATTTTTGTAAGAACTGTCTTATCTGTGGTTGCCACGCCCTGAACCCCAGGCCTCAGGCCCCATCTGTCTTCCAGGCCGGCCTGCACCTCACTCAGCTGCTCGGGGGGTTCCCGGCCTCATGGCAGCCCCGGCTGCCGGGCGTGTGCGTGGAGGCCCGACTCAGCAGCCTGCCCAAAGCGGTGGCTCCCGGAGGGAGGCCGGGGGAGGAGCGCTGCCCTCGGGAGGCTGGAGGTCAGACCCAGGGGAGGGGACCCTCCGTGACACCCCCTTGCCCTCCCGCCACCAGGCTAACAGCCCGGTCTTCCCAAACTGGGCCACCCCGTGATCATGTGCCAAATGGCTCCAGCCCGTGTGCACCGTCCCCTCCCTGGAGCCAGCTCTCCTTCCCCCAAGCCCGGAAGGTGTCCGTTTGTCCGTCCTCCCCGTCCCCCCGTGCAGTGACAGCCCCGGAAGAGCCGCCTCTAATCCTCTGTAGCAATAACGGTGCGCCGCCCGCCCCCCGTCCATCCGTGCACCACTAGGATTTTAAAGTCCATAGGTTTTAATGAAATTTCTATTCCTGTCTCCGAGCTGCCTCTGTGCTTTGTCTGAGTCCCGCAGAGAGACAGCGGTTGGGGCCGGGGTGAGACCTCTCTGCGCGGTCTACGCCCAGGCTTCTGGGTGGAAAGCCTGGGGGGGGAGAGGCCAAAGGCCGTGGCGGCAGGACCAGATGCCAGGGGGTGGGAGGAGGGTAGGACAGACGGACGGACAGCCGTGGGGTCCCATCCGAGACAAGATCTGAAGAAGGCGAGGCCATGGCGACTGAGAGGTGGCAGTAAGCAGCGGGCGGGGCGAGTTCCCGGAGCCAAAGCCTACTCGGCGGCCAGCCGTCAGGACGGGGCCCGGGGCACCGCGCTGGACATGGAGGTGGACGGCGGCCTCTTCCCGGGGCTGCACTGCAGCTTCCGCCCCCAGCGGCAGGTGGCAGCCGGGCCTGCAGGCCTGCGTTCCAGGGGAGGAGCGGGCAGGTGGCACTGGAGAGGCCTCGCCCACACTCCAGCGGCTCCGTGGAGGCGAGGCAGGGATCCGAGGCCCTGGCTGGAGGACCCCAGGGGCTGCCGCCTGCACAAGGAGTCGCCGTGAGAGGGCCGCGGCCCGACTCTAGCCCACCCCGTGCAGCGTCCGCCCACTCTGGTTTACCTGTGGCCGGGGGAGGCGCAGGGAGGCCACAGCGGCGCCTGCAGCTCCTGTTGCATGGCTGCCTTCTGCTCCTGAAGCTCTGCAGGAGAGGAATGCCCGGGACACGGCACCCGGCTCCTCGAGGGTACGCGCAGGCGGGGCGTGGGGAGGAAGCTGGGTACCCGGGGGCCTGCCCAGCTCCTCACCTGCCAGGGTGGGCTCTGGGGTTGCCTCAGAGGCCCCGGGTGCCCTCGTGCACTCCTCCTCCAGGCGGCGCTGTAGGGAGAGCTGGCTCGGGGCCCCAGCTTCACAGCAGGGGCAGGATAGGCCAGGGCGGGATGCAGAGGCCACGCAAGATCTTGGCGGGGCCCAGGACAGCCCACGCCACGCCCTCATCTCAACCACCTGAGGGCAGCCCCCAGGAGAACACTCCCCGGTCCTCCCCGCCCCCGCCCCGAAAAGCCCAGCTTGACAAGGTGGTGGTTGGCCCAGACCCAGACTTAGAAGAAGAAGAAGGCAAAAGACCCGAGAGCAAATCCAGCAGGTTAATTAAAAAGTGCTGACCTTGGACTGAGGGGCTCAACCAGAAAGCTGGGCTTCTGGGTTCACACACACACACAAAGTGCACACACACGAGAAACAGATACAGGACTCACACAGCCTTGATGTGCACGTACGCACACAGACACACACGCACAGGGGCTCACACACCAGGTGAGAGGTGGCTGTGGACGCTCGGCAGAAAGGCTGGGATTGGGGGGGGGGGGTTGGGAGGGTCTCGGGGCTGCAGCTCACCTGCAGGACGGGGATCTCCCTCTCCAAGGTGTGACACTCCTCCTCCAGGAGGCCCCTGGGACACGTGGAGTGCAGCAGCCGGAGCCAGTGCCACGGGGCCGCGTCTCAGCCCAGCCCTCCGCCCGGCCCCACCACAGCCCCCTCCGGGCGCTCCCTGCCCAGCCCACCCCGCCCTCTGCTGCCCGGCACAGCCCTCCGGCCCTGCCAAGCTCTTCCTGGGAGGAATGCGTCCTGTCCTGTGTACCTCACCGCAGCCACCCGGACAGGCACTGCCATTTCTCCTGTACGGCCGCACCGGGCCTGCGCCACCTCTTGTCCCTGTTCTCCCCACCCCCCAGCCCCCATCACAGCCCTTCCCGTTTTTCTGTGCTTCCCCCACCTCCCCTCAAGGTAAAAATCCTCTGGCCGTGGCCCCTGCCTGCATTCTTACTTGGCTACTCTCTGGCAGCAGCCTGCCCTTCCCCTCTCTCAGCCTCACTCTCGTAGGCTGTTCCTCTCCCTCCCCTACCCCTCGGCATGCTGCCCCCTCTCCTCTCCTCTCTCACCGCCCCAGCACCTCCAGGTCCATCCAGCCCCCTCCCTGCTCCCGTCCCCACCGCACACCCGGGGCCTCACCGCAGGTGGCCGGCGACCTGGTCAATGTTGGCCATGCCCAGGTGGTCCTTGAGGAAACGGAGGTTTCTATGGGTGCTCCTGGGAGACGAAGCCACCGTCACTCCGCGTTGCCTCCCCCGAGGCCTTCCGGACGCAACGCCCCTTCGCTTAGATGACCGTGTATCTTTCCCCACAGAAGCAATGTGACCCAGTACAGAGAGGAGGCGTTCTGGGACCTAGGTTTGCGCACGGGCTCTGCCACCCTTGGGCAAATGGGTGGTTGTTTGGGCAAATGGGTGCTTCTTTCTGAGCTTCAGTTTCCTCGTCTGCAAAACGGGGGGCCTCACTGGCCTCACAGGGTTGTGTGAGAATTAAAAAGCAAGCCCCTGCTCACGTATCTCCTTCACCCCCAGCCCTCCTCCTGCTCCGGAAGCCCGAGGGACAAGTGATTCCTGGACCCGACTCCTTTCCTCCCTCCCACGTTCGCATGTAGTGTCCCCGCTTCCTGAAAAGCTCTTCTCTCATCCGCTCTTCTGTCTTCCATCCAAGACCCGGACCAAACCAGTCACCTTCTCCAGGAGCCTCGAGGGCCCCAGGCTGGGCAGGAGCCTCGGGGCTTCCGCGGCCCCCATGTGCTCACGCCCAGCACAGTGGCTGCAGCAGGGCCCAGCCTCCGAGCAGGAGTTCCTGTATGGAGCCAGGCGGGGCCCACCAGCCGGCGGGGGTCTGCTGCCAAGCAGACACAGGGTCCCCCCTCCGCTGTCACCACTTTACCTGGCCTCACCCACTGGCGTCTGGAATGCCTCCTGTGCTGGGAAATCACCCGTGGGCTCCTCCAAGGCGAAGCGCAGCACCCTGGGGCTATACTGGGCCCAGGCCTGGGTCTGGTCCCTGCGGAAGGTGCACATGAAGGAAACTGAGGGTCTCCTTCCGGGGGACCCCAGGAGAGGCCACCCTGCTCCGCACCGCCTCCGCCAGAAGAGGCGGCGACGTGATGAGCTCAGTCCGGCTCTCCCCGCTGGTCTCACACAACCCTGTGAGGCCAGTGAGGGCCCCCGTTTTGCAGACGAGGAAACTGAAGCTCAGAAAGAACCACCCATTTGCCCAAGGGTGGCAGAGCCCGTGTGCAAAAAGTGGCCCCTTGTCAGGGTGAGAGCTGGCCCGCCTGAGTTCTGGGGCCCGGCCCGGGGCGAGGCCCCGCACCTGCCCTCGCGGACGGCCTTCCGGCGGAGGGCCTGCAGCAGCTGCCGCAGCTCCCGGCGCACCAGGTCTCGGAGCTGCGGCGGCGGGGCCAGGAGGGCCGAGGGGTCGGCGGCGGGGGCTGGGGAGGACCGCGCCTCCCGGAGCAGAGACCGCAACATGTCCACCTGCGGGGAGAGCCAAGGCGCCCTGCGACTGGGGTGGAGGTGAGAGGGGCTGGGGGGAAAGGGGGTCAAACCAGAGCGGGCGGGGTGGGATCCCACGGGGGGGGACCCCGAGCGGATGGGGCGACCCCCCCCCCCGCACCGTGGCCGGGGCCCGGCCCGCCCTCCCGCCCGCTCGCCCCACCTCGGCCCGCAGCTCCAGGCTCAGGTCCACCGCCGTCTCCCCCAGAATCCTCTTCACCTCGGGCCGCTCCGGGGGCGGCACGTGCTCCTCCACCAGCTCCCAAAGCGACGGGCACCCCCGGGGCATGGCCCGCCGCGCCGCCCCTCGCGGGGCCCGGCCCCGCCCCGGCCGAGCCGCCCGCCCCTCCCGCCCGCCCCTCCCAAGCTCCGCCCGGCCCCGCCGGCTGAACCCCGGCCCCGCGCCCTGCTACCGGCTCCTCCGGCTGGCTCTCGGGGGTCGCGGTCCTCGGCCAGGCCCCCAGGAGCCGGCCAGTGACCGGGCCTCGTCCCGCCTCCTCCGCGCGGCCGTCGCCCGGGAAACTGGGCCGCCGCCCCGGCCCCGCCCCCGCCCGGCCTGAAAGCCGCGCCCGCTCGCCGGGCGTCCGGCGGGCATTCAGCTGACCGGCGGGTGGTTTTTGGAGTCTGAACCATCCGATTATCTGAAGGATCCGGACCCCAAGTACCTGGGTCTCTCCCGTGGCCACGTTCGGCGTCGCGACAGGGTGGAAGAGCGGAGTAATCTGAGCTCCCTGAGCTGACCCGTGGCCTGTGGCCTCCTCTGGCTCAGCAGAGTACGCCTCTCCCCTTAGGGCACCCCACTGGGAGGGGCCCCGGGTCTGGATTCAGGGACCCTGATTCCCATCCCCAATCAGACAAAGGGGCTGCTCCATTCACGTTTTTTACTAAAGCACCCACACAAGTTTCTGTGCAATGTACAAACACAAGCTAGCCCTGGGGCTACTGCCTTGGCTCTGAGACGGGGAGATGGGGAACCAGCCTGACCGACGGACCCAAGCCCCACCTGCCACCCATGCAGAGCCCAACCCCAAGATGCCAGGCAGTAACACAGCACCCCCTCTGGTCCCCGCCTGGGGCTGCTCCTCGGCAGGGGGCCACCAGGTTGCCCCCCGCAATGTTGAATGAAAAAGGTTTCCCCTCCCCCGGGAGCAAGGGGGGATCCCCAGGTCTGAGAAGTCCCCCCTGGAAGTGGCACTGCCCCCCCGAGTCATACCTCCCATTCTTCCAGGCCCTAGGGGGGACTCAAGGGAGGGGAAACTGAGGCACAGAGAGGTGGAGTGACCTAGCCCAGGCCACTCCATGAGGCAGTGCAGGGGCTGGCCCAATCCTGACAGTTAGGGGGGGCTGGACTGGGCTGGGGAGGGAGGAGTGAGGAGGAATGACCCCAGAGACACCCCCCCTCTCCCGCCCCCAACGTGAGGGGCCTGTTCAGGATGGCAGCCCCTCCAGAGTAGGTTCTGAAATTTCCAGGTGCAGCTGGGAGGGTCTATGGAAGACCCTCAGAAAAACAGAGCCCACAGTTTCAGTCCTGGGGGGGGGGGGTCTCCCACAGAGCAGCCGCCAGCCAGGCTGAAGGTCAGTCCTCTGGCCAGCAATCCCTGGCACGGGGAGCCTTTGTCCTTGAGCGTCAGCCCCGGGGGGGCCACGACGGGGGCCGTCCGATGTCCACGGTGATGTTGGTGAAGAGCGGCTGCCTGGACACCTCCAAGACCTGGTACCGCACGGACGCGATGCCGTCCCGCTTCATGGTCAGCTTGGTGTTTTGGATCTTGGTAAACCTAGAGGAGGGAGATGAGTCCAGATCAGGGCTAACCACCAACCCGACACCTGCAGGACCAAGGGTCCACCATCTCGGCCTCCTCCAGGGGTGACCCGGCTCTTCTTGCCACCCCTCCACCCTCCACCTGCCTGGAGGAGCCTTTTTGCTCTTAAAATTGTCCTCAAGACAGATCTCCCCCCCCCCAACAAGGTCCAGAACGGTGACATCCCCACCAATCGCTCATCTCAGACATTCCTTCTTTTTTTAAAAAAAAAAAAAATTTTTTTTAAATATACATTTTATTTTTTACAGAGAGGAAGAGAGAGGGATAGTTAGAAACATCAATGAGAGAGAATCATCGACCAGCTGCCTCTTGCACGCCCCCTACTGGGGAATGTGCCCACAACCAAGGTACATGCCCCTGACCGGAATCGAACCCGGGACCCTTCAGTCCGCAGACCGACACTCTATCCACTGAGCCAAACCGGTTCCGGCCAGACATTCCTTCTTTAGACCCAGACACCCCAAATGCAACGTGCCACCTTTACTCCCCAAACCATCATCCCGGCCACCCTCTGTTCCTCCTCCTTCACCATCTATTAGGTGAGCGGTCCCCGTGTGCCAGGCTCCACCCTCAGCACCAGGGGCCCAGCCACCAACAGGCCAGCGAGGTCCTTCCTCTCATGGCCAGGCTATGCCACGGGGGGAGACACAAGGGACACAGCATCAGTGCCACGGGACACAGGAGCGGGAGACCAAGAAGACGTGGAAGGGGTGAGTAGGTGACACCAAGCGGACAGCAGGAGGGAGAGCATTCTCAGCAGAGGTGGCAGCACCTGCCGATCTAAACTGGGAATGAGAATTTGCATAGCTGTGTGGCTGGACCCTAATGGGCCTGGGGAAGAAGCAGAGGAGGACTTAGCGTGGCGGTGACATCAGGTATGCGCAGGGCTCTAAGCCAGAGGAAGCGGGTTTTTATTCTGTGAGCAAGAAGGCACGGAGGGATTTCTAGCCCAGTCCGGGGGAGGAAGGGCCAGGGAACACGAACCACAGAAGGGCAAAGGGGGAGCAGGGAAACCAGGGAGAAGTCGCTGCCGGGGTCCAGGCAGAAGAAGGTGGGGTAAAGGGAGATGGTGATGGGCTCGGGCATGTTTGGGGGTGGCCGCTGCTGGTGGTTCGGACATGGAGGGTGAGAGCTCCTAGATTCAAGGCAAACGCGGCTGGGCAGACGAAACCACCGTCCTCAGAGCACCTTGAGCCAGAGCCTCTTGCTGTCTTGTCACTCACCCACCCACGGCAGGCATCACTAATTGATGATGGCTATTCCTGAACCAGGACCAAGGCTCCGGGCACTGTGCTTCCAGCAGAGCTGCACTCCCTGCCCACTGTTTCGTCCTCCCAGTGCTTCTGAGCTCAGCTCAGACCCCTCTGAGCTCTCCCTCTCAGCTGCCCGGAAGCCCTCTTCTCCCAGCCTTTTATCCCTTCCCTGCTCACCGTGATTTTTACCTAACCTGCTTTTTCACCAGCTCCCTGGGCACCCGGTGCCTCCTGCTTCTGCCAAACATCAACCCTACCCCAGTGCGGCACTCCCGGCTCTCACACCCTGGGCTCAGAGCAAACCACCCCTCTGTTGCAGCGAGAGCAGAGCAGCCTCACTCCCAGCATGCTCCTGGGCTCCCATGGCTTCCTTCGGGCCTGCCCGGCCTCCCTCCTCCCTCCTCCCTCCGGCTCCACCACGCAGCTCTGCAGCCCTTCCCCTTCCTCGAGCTCCAAGGGTGGTCCCTCCCATGACTCCTCAAGGCCCTCAGGACAAAAAGTGAAACGGACAACCTGGGATTTGAGACTCCCGACACCCATCAATGATCTTCTCTACCGTCAGTCTCAGCCCTCGGGAATTTTAATACCCGTGCGTTTCGGACCCTCGGCATATACCGCGCGCGTACTATTTCCTTGTATCCGAACTGGCCTCCACTATCAACCTGGTGAAAACGGCACTGTGCCCACGGTAGGTGGGTGACAAACACTCGCTGAGTGAACAGCTGTCAAACTCCAGCTGACTACACATTCTCCGGGAGGCTTCCCACCATCGCTCGGCCAGGGCAGCACCCTGCCCTGACCACCCTGTGCCATAAACTGCCCATCTCCCTCCCCGGAAAGAACTTCGTATGGCACATCCTGCCCTGGGCCCTTCTCCCCAGCAGGTCTGGCACCAGACAGTCCCTGAGCAGTGGCGGGAACCCTCGTCTACCTCCCACCGGCTCTCAGGCGCTCCTCCTGGCCAGCACCAGACTCCACCCTCCGAGGCAGAGCTGCCGACTCCCGTCTCAGAGGGTCAGCGCTGCCTTTCCCGTCCCCGTCCCACCTGCCTAGCGCTCAGGCCTTTGCTGAGCTCCGGGCCCAGGAGCCGAGCCCGGGGCCGCCTCTCTCTCATCCCATCTGCTCCGTGGGGATGGGGATGGGGATGCAATCTACTCCATGTCAGTCTGAGCCCTGCCTTTGCACAGAGTCACTGCTAGGCACCAAGCCAGGAGCGAGAGCTGCCCGGGCGAGGCGGAGCCGGCGGGCGGGGAACAGGGACCAGAGGTGCTGAGATTTCATGTCAAGGGTCGGGAGGTGGGGGGGTGGACTTAGGATCATCTCTGGGGACCAGCTGCACAGGGTGGGGTCACCCCAGGGAGTGAGGGGTGAGGAGCCCTCGGGGTCAGGGTGCTGGGGGTCACCTCTGAGGATTGGGCTCGTTATGCTTGTCCCGGTCGTGCTTGATCATGCGGTAGCGGCCTATGCGGACGTCAGGGCGCGAGATCTTCATCCCGGTCAGGGAGATCCTGGGGGTGGGGACAGACGGGCTGGAGCGGGCAGCAGCAGGGAGGGCGAGCGGCCCCACCCGGTCCGCCCCGCCCTCTCACGCACCCCGGCTGCTCTGCACCCGCCGCCGTCACTCACCGGTTGAAGATGTCGTCGTCCTCGCCCCCCCAGCCCCAGTACTCATTGGGGAAGCCGTTGATCCTCAGGAACTGGGCTTTGCTCAGGCCCGACACGCCTCCGAAGTAGCCGGCGTAGGGCAGCCTGTTGTGCAGGAGGGCGGGCGTCAGAGAGGGGCCTGAGGGGAGGACGGAGACGGGTGGGGAAGAGTGTGCCCGGGCCAGGAGCTGGGGATTGGGGGGGGGACTGGGGCTGGGGGAGAGGGCCCGGGCGTGTTAGGGGAGGTGGTGGGGGAGGTGGGGGGACGGGCAGCTCTGGGTTCAGCTGGACGGGGGCTCTCACCGGAAGCCGAACTTGTCCATGGCGATGGCGAAGTGGCGAGGCTGGTCGCCGCAGCGGTACAGGTTGCGGTCGTCCATGGGGACCAGGTCCACGTCGCTGAAGATGAAGCAGTCGTAGGTGGCGTCCTCCCTCAGCGCCTCCAGGAAGCCCACGTTGAGCAGCTTGGCGCGGTTGAAGGTGTCCTCCCCGTGCTGGGGTCGGGGAGGGGTCAGGTCAGCTGTGGTCCCGTGGCTGGCAAGCACCCGCCACTTTACCATCGTCCGGAGGGGTCCCCACGGGCCTACTACCCACCCCCAACCCCCCACCCACCCCCGCGTGGCCCCTGCAGACGCCTGGGGTCACGTCCAGCTCCTCACCCCGGGCCCGGCCTCCTCAGGCCTTTCCTGATTTGGCTCTACACCCCGCTCCGGCCGCTGCCCTCAGACAGCGAGGGCCAGCTCCACCTCACTCCTCAGGGGCCCGGCGCTGCCTGGCCGTGGCCTCGGTGTCACGGTGCCCTGCCCCCTCACCCCCCGCCCGGAATGCTCTCCTCGCTTCCCTGACGCCTCCCGGCCGCAGTATCATTACTCATCCCTCCCCGCGGGCTTCACGTACGCTGGTGTCCACTTAAACTGTGATTTAGAGCTCTCGGTTCCACCTTCGCTCAGACGTGCCCCGAGGCCTGGCCTCTGAGCCAGGCGCCTCGCGCGTGCCGCCTGGAGGGCATCCTGGAGATGGGCAGCCCTGAGCACCGCATCCCTCCCGGGCGCGGCCACAGAGCGGGGCGAACGCGCGTGCCCCGAATGCCCGGAAACCGGGGGGCTGCGCTCGGAGCCTCAGCCACCTGTCCCCTCGGGCTCCTTTGGATCTACACCGGCTCCCTGGGGCGCCTCTGAGACCAGGGCAGGACGGGCGAGGTCCCCTGTCTCCCGACAGAATGACAAGCACGGGCAGCCGTGGTGCAGGGCGCCGGGGCCCGCCCTGCGATCTCCAGGCTGGAGCCGGAGGTGCCTGGGGGGGGTCTCTCAGGGGCCCTTCTGGAAGGAGAGGGGCAAGAGTGGCCCTTCCGCCGAGACCGGTTTGGCTCAGTGGATAGAGCGTCGGCCTGCGGACTGAGGGGTCCCGGGTTCGATTCCGGTCGGGGGCATGTGCATTGGTTGCGGGCACATCCCCGGTGAGGGGTGTGCAGGAGGCAGCTGGTCGATGTTTCTCTCTCATCGATGTTCTGGCTCTCTGTCCCTCTCCCCTTCCTCTCTGTGAAAAATCAATAAAATATATTAAAAAAAAAAAAAAAAAAAGAGTGGCCCTTCCTCACCACGGCTCACGGGTAGGAGCTGCCCCCCCGGGAGCCCCGAGCTGCCCGGGTTCTGGCTTTCCTCCCTCCTCCCCCCACACCCGCGCTCCCTCCGGTCCCTGGAGCAGCGGCCCGTTATCTCGGGGCCATCGGACTCCTTCCCAACCCCTCCCCCAGCCCGGGGCTCAGGTGTCTCTCCCAGGGCTCCCACGCACGCCCAATCCTCTCCTCCCGTCGGGAAGAGAAAGCCCCCTCGAACCGCTGCCCTGCCTTCTTGCCGTCCCTGGCTGGCAGAGGTTTGCTTCTTTTAAAGGTTTGTCTCCAGTTGCCCGTTTCCATGCTGTCAAATCTGATTCTTCAACCCACTGCAATCTGCTTCCGCCCCCGCCATGCCCCCGAAATGGCTCTCGCGGGCCCACCCTGTGCTAAATCCACCGGACGCTGCTCGGTCCACGTCCTTCCTCCCTCCCACGGCAGGGCTCACGCACGCGCCAATCTTCCTCCGTGACACTTATTCCTGGGCTCCCAGGGCGCCGCAGCCCCCACCCCCATCCCGTCCGGGGTCCCCTCAAACCTTTCTTGCCAAGCTCGGCAGCCTCTGTGGCGCTCTCTCTCTTCCCCCACCCGCGTCTTCCAAGCCAGCCTCTGCTCCCAGGCCCCACGCTCCCTGGCAGGTTGGACACCGTTGGTTTCAGGGACCGTCTGCACCCTGGTGGCGCCCAGACCCCTCTCCCCACCGCGGACCTCACTCCGCGGTTGGCTCCGTTGACCAGCCGCCCGCCAATCACTGCGCTCCCACTCCCCCCGGCGCTCACACGCATCCCGTGCAGAAAAGATCTCGGAGTCAAGCTCTCCCCCGGGCCCGGTCCGGCTCCTGGGCTCCCATCCTGCTCACAGACACCAAGGCAGGGCGCTCAAGCTGTCCGGCGTCTCCCTCTCCTCTCTCCACCGCCGGGTCACATCTCTCCCTGACTCACACCGCGCCCACCACTTCTTCCCTCCCCCTCGTGGCCTCTTCCGCCGGCCGGCCTCCCTGCCTCGAGTCTCCTCTCGCAGGCCGCGCTCCACGGGCAGTCAGTGACCTCTCTATAAGCAAACCCACGCGTTGCTCCCCCTTTACAACTTTACCCTGGCGCCCACCACTGTCCGGCGGGATTCCAGGTGCTTAGCTGGCCTCCTAAGACCCTTACGGGCTTGGCCGCCGCCAGCTCCTCCAGCCTCAGCTTTGTCACCCACCCTTCATTTTGGACCCCCCACCTCAGCCATCGATCCCCGAACGCATGAGACCAGCTCCCTCGCCGAGGCCTCCAGGCCCCTCTGCCTAGCACGCCTGCCTCCGCCAGCCGACGCCTGTGCATCCCCCAAGACCCATCTCAACCATCGCTTCCCAAGCCCAGGGCCGGACAGGCCCCCCGGTGCTCCCTTAGCTCCCAGCTCCAGCTCCACCGCACACCACCACCACCACCACACACCACCACACACCGCCGCCCCAGAGTCCCCAGGGATCCGAGTCCGAGCCTGGGCGTCCTCTGAGGGGAGGAGGGCCTAAGCCAGGCCCACCCTGGGCTCCTGTGACCAGCCCTGGGCACCCTGCAGACTTCATCCCTCTGTGAGGACTGACTCTCCCGCTCCTCGGCCCTCAACGCCTCGTAGCCGGCACCCCCTAGGTCTCCGCCAGCATGGGATGGGTACCCCCCAAGGAAGACGATGGGGCTCGTGCCCATCAAAGCCAGGCACACCCCCGCCAGTGTGCATGCCAACACTCACACGCACGTATCCCCTTTACCAATATGCACGCCAACACACACAGGTACCCCCACCGGTGACTCACATATCCACACAACCATGGCAGACAAGGTCCACGAATGCCCCCAGGCCCACATATGTACCAACAGGCACAAGTTCCCTGGTGGTTAGTGCCCGGCGTGGGGGGGCCGCAGACAGCGCACCTGGTTGATGACATAGATGCCATAGCGCAGCCGCTGTCGCCTCAGGATGGGGTGCAGGTAGTGGAGCCAGTAGCGCAGGTGGTGCTCCCGGTGCCGGAAGGGGATGATCACTGCCACGGTCTGGGCCGGGGTGCAGTCGGGCGGGGTGTAGCGGCCACCCAGGAGCACCCCCGGGTTCTCCCTCTGCACCCGCTCCAGGGGCATGGGTGAGGTAAACTCAATCAGCAGCCGGCCCACTGCAGGCAGGAATCAGGACTTTGGTCAGAATCCAGGGTCACCAGCCCGCTCCCTCAGCCTGGGGGGTGGCCGAGGGGACCCGAGGAGTAGTCCTCTGACAGCAGACCCGGACCCCTGGCCACCCCAGGGGTCAAGACTCCACGCCCCGCGGAACGGTGAGGCCCGCTGCCCGCCCCACGGGCAGGCCCCACCCGGCGGGCTCACCGAGGCCAGGTGGCGTGTCGGGACAGGGCGGCAGGGCGGGGGCCGCGGAGCCAGGCCGGACGCTGGGGGCCTCGGGGGGCCCGGAGCCGGGGGCAGTGGCGTTGGGCCGGGAGCCGTTGGGGCAGCTGCCGGCGGCTGGGTGGAGGGCACGGGCGGGGCCTCGGGCACCGAAGCGGCTGAAGAAGGCCAGGTGCTGGGCGTAGACGTCGAAGTAGAGGATGACAGCCACGAGGAAGTGCAGCAGGCAGAGGAGGAGCACGGCCTTGCAGACGCGCTCCAGCGTCCCCCCCAGCAGTCTGCTCATCCCGCAGGCGGCCCCCGGCCCGCCCAGTGGGCCCGGGCATCCGGCGGCCGGCCTGAGCGAAGGCGGGGAGGAAACCAACCCGGCGGTCAGGCCGATGGGCGAGGCGACCCGCCCACCCCGGCCGCCGCTCGGCCCGCTCACACTCATGGGCCCGCCGCTCACACTCATGGGCCCGCATCCGCACATTTACCCGTGGCACTCACGGACTCGCATCCTACCTGCAAAGACACAGCCCCTAGCCACTTAATAATCACACATCCTCAAGCATCTGAGTACTCACCCACATAAGCTTACATACCTTGTCTACACACACACACACACACACACACACTCCCAGGAACATGGACATGTGGCCTCTGACCACAATGGTTCATACCTAAACATGGGAACAGGTGTACCTGGAGACCCACATGTGTACCCGTGCCCCAGAGAGCGGACACCCCGCAGGGCAGTACACGCATGCCAGGACTCCCGGTCTGGGGCAGGGGGCCATTCCCTGAGCACCTGCCGTGCTGCAGGCGTGCTCTGCGCCCATGACTCCGCTCAGTCCTCCCAGGAGCATGGTGGGCAGTGGTTTGGTCACCCGGGTCCCAGTGGCAAGCAGGCCAGGCCAGGCCAGCTGGAACCAGGCGGGAAGGTGGCCCTCAGCGTCCCGATGGCCCAAATACAGGATGTCTATGGGATCCCCTTCCTTCAGGAACAAGAGGTCAAAACACAGGGTGGGGCACAGGCACCCCCTCTAAGACGTCAGGGTTGGGCTGAACTCTCGGGGGCCTGCCCAGCACTGCTGGTTCTGACTGATCCCCAGAACAGGGACGCCCGAGCCCTGGAGACAGAGGGGCAGCACTGGGCTGGGCGAGTGGGGGCAGGATGGGGTCCTGATGGGGTCCCGCCTGGGCACAGCTCCAGCTGCGGTTCCCACGGAGCAGCCACACTCCCGAGGCCACTTCCAGCAGCGCCCCAGGGTGCGGGGCGAGTCTCGCCCACAGACCCCCAGCCACCCAGACACCCTGGGTCCCAGCCGTCCTCACCTGCACCGACACACACACACCCAGAACTCCGCGTGCAGACACACCCAGGTAGGTGACACGAACACACAAGTTACACACTCACAAACAAAGCCGCGGCTCCGGCCCTCCCGGGCGCCTCACCCCACGCGGCCCCACGCGCAAACCTCCCCCCCAGTCCCGGCGGGGCCGGAGTTCTGGGTCGGGCGGCCACCGGCGGGGGGTGGGTTTGGGCAGGGCTGGCGGGCCGGGCCGGGCGGCCGGAACACGTGGCGCCCGGGGACTGGGGAGGCGGGCAGGCGGCCCAGCCCGGAGGGTGGGGACGGGGCCGGGGGTGGGAGGCGTGGACTGGGCAGAGGACCTGGGGCGGGGGCCGGGGCCCGGGGGAAACACTAGGCCCGGAGCGGGGACAATGAAGGAGGCCGGCCGGGGGCGGCGGCGGGGCCCGGGGAGCCCCGGGTGGGGGCGGGGCGGGGCCAGGCCGGGGTCCGGCCGCCGGCGCCTCTCCCGCCGGGCCCGGGGCGGGGGTCGCGGGGCCGGCGGGTCCGGAACCTCGGGGCCCCGGGGCCGTGGTGGGGGAGCCCCGCGCGCGCCCCGCTCTCACCCGGCGCTCAGCAGGGGGCGCTGCTCCGGCTGGGGCTGGCTTCCCGGCTCCGGCGGCTGCAGACGGCTCCGTCCCCCGCCATGGTCGGGCCCGCCGCCTCCCGCCGCGGGTCAGCGGCCCCCGCGGGCCCCGGGCCGCCTCCCGCCGCCGCCGCCGCCGCCGCGGGCCATGGTGCGGAGCCACCCCGGGGCGCAGGGCGGGGCCGGGCGCCCGGGCAGACCCACGGACCCCGGGCGCACCCGGGCCGACGGACCGCAGCGCCGCCGCCGCCGCCTCCCTCCCGCCCGCCCGGCCGCCCAACCGCGCTACGGCGCCTCGGAGGGGCCGGCCCGGCCGGCGCGCCCGCGCGCGCGCCCCCGCGGCCCCCGCCCCCGGCGCGCCCGCGCCCGCCCGGCCCGCCCCGCGCGGCGGAGCGAGGGGACCCGGGCGAGGGGACCGGGGCGGAGCGAGGGGACCGGAGGGCGGAGGAGGCCGGTCGGGCTCCTTCAGGGGGGTGGATTCCAGGTCCGGGCGGGAGAGGGTGTGGGTAGGCCAAGCCCATCGCGGGGGTCGGGGTGGGAGCGCGAATTGGGCCGAAGGGGCGGCCACGGGCAGGAGGTTGGGGACGTGGTAACTCATGGATGGGAGCGTGGTTAAAGGTCCGCCGGGGCCGGCGGAGGGGGCGCCAGCGGAGCAAGGCCGTTCAAGGCGGGGACGGGAGTGCGGCTGGGGCCCGGAGGGGGCGGGGGTCTTCTAAGGTAACAGGAGGTTGGGTTAGCCTGGACAGTGCCCCAGGAGCAGGGATCAAGTTAGTCACTGGCAGGGGGCGGGGCTGGGACAGGCAGAAGCAATTAATAAGCTCCCAGCTCCACCAGGATAGGGGTGATGGATGCCTGAAGGCAGAGCCAGGTACGGAGACATGGCCAGTTTGGATTTTGCAGACAGAGTCCCAAGGGCACAGGACCAGGCGGACACTCCCCATCCTGCCCCCCACAAACGCCTGGGCCCATACCTCCCCACTCCTTCATGCCCTTCCATACAGACTCTCAGGGGCACAGAGTCCTCAGCCCGGCCCCCTCCCATCCCACCCAGGAGCCAGCTTTGTCCAGAGCAGAGACTGTGTACGAGTGCAGGAGGCTGGCAGGAGACTGAGGCCGTCCGATAGGCCTGTTCACCCTCCTGGGAGAGGGGGTAAGGAGGGCGACAACAGCGGCACTGGCCCAGACAAATACGTTTATTTCACAAACACCGGGAAGACAGGCTGGGGCGGAGGTGGGACACGGGTGCCGAGCGGCACAGTCCTCAGCAGCCCATCCCCCACACTGAGGATCCGCCAGGCAGTGCCTCCAGGTCAACGGGCAGCAAGAAGGAGTGCAGGGAGGGCCCGGGACACGAGCCCTGTGAGAGGGGCACAGCTCCAGCTGCCCCAGGAGAACCACAAATAAATAAGAGGGGGACACGGCCCCACCCACACAGACTGTCTAGTCACCCATCTTCACTCTGGAGGTCTGCAAAAAAACAGAACAGGAGAAATCAGGTAGGGATAGAGGAACAGGTAAGAGCGACAAGTGACAGGTCAGACCTAACGAACTCGTGGTGAGATGGACAGATGACAACAGATGGGTGACTGGACCACAATGGATATGCTATGACAGACAGACAGACAGACACAGATGGACAGGGACAGTCAGATATCCAGTCAGGCCGTGGGACAGAAAGATGGAGAGAAGTGGCATACAGACAATGCCAGTCACCCTCAGATCCTCAAGCTGACCATTAGCCACAAACTCACACACTGTCAGACAGAGAAGGCACAATTTAGACATGCCATTCAACTGACACCACAGATACTCACAGGCCCTGCCAAACACAGTCAAACACGCCGAGACAGACTTATCTGGACACAGACAAGATCCCAACCGTGGAGACAGACAAAAAGAGAGAGATTAAATGAAACACAGACAGACACACACACACACACACACACACACACAAAAAAAAATAGGACTCAGTGTTTCCAGATTAGAAACAAAATTAAGCCGAAAGCTTCAAAAGGGGAAAACCAGCCGATGGGAAGAGTGGTAGAAGCTGTTCAGGGGTTCCACATTGGGGCAGGAGCACTGTAGCTCCTCTAGAAGGGGGGCAAGTCTGGGGGTCAGGGACAAAGACAGGCTCCCCAGCATTCCGCACCTGTAGGATCGCAACGATGACCCCAAAGAGGCCGATGGCGCTGCCAAAGATCTCCACGATAAGAATCTTCACGAAGAGGCTGGGGTTCTGGGCATCGGCCAGGGCGGCTCCGCTGCCCACAATGCCCACGCAGACTCCACAGAAGAGGTTAGACAGGCCCACTGTGAGGCCAGCTCCAAACATGGAGTAGCCTGGGGAATGGAAAGGGAGCGCTGAGGCCAATCCCAGCCCGACTGTGCAAAGCAGGCCCAAGTAGGTGACCGAATATCAAAATGAGGTGTCAACGGGCAGATGTTCCTAGCTTTTTGCCTGCACACACCCACCTACCTGCATGATAGTTTCGATGGCCAATGGCTTTGGGGTCCGTGGCACTGAAAGGCTGAGGGAGGCAGAGAAGTAATCAGAAACCAACCTCTATGCGCCTCTGTGTGCCCCAAGCAATGTGTAGAACACACTGGAATGGATGCCCAATCCTCCCCCACTCAGCCCCCCACACTCCATACCTCAGCCATGTTGCTAAGAACAATTGCCATGATGATGCCGTAGATAGCCACAGCCTCGCAGAAGATGATGCTAGAGGTAGTAGTGGTGGGCAAAGGGGGTTGAGAGGAGAAAGAGATTAGAAAGCAATCAACCTTCCTCCTCACAGATTTCCCCAGTCTCCTTTCCCCCACTAGCATCCCACCTTCCTTATCAGGAGACTGACTGGTCAGGGGCAGAATGTCAAGTCAAACCAATGGGCAGCTCCCAATGCAGCTGGTTCTGACAACCTTCCAAGGGCCCTAACTTACCTGACCAGGTTCTTGGTCTTGATCCGCGGGGCCTTCACCCCTCCCCCAATGATGGACGAGCCAGTAATATAGATGCCCCTGGTGGAAGGATAAGAAGCCAGTGAGCAGAGGCCAAGCTTGTCAGGGCCCCCAGGATGACTAAGGACCCACCCACCACCTGCTATGACTCAGCCCCCACCCCCCGAATCACACCACCCAACACTCACCACGCTGCCCCAACCACAGACAGGGAGATAGCTAAGCCAATGCCCAGGTTTGACCACATGAAGGGGGAAGTCTCTGTCAAGAACCTGGTGTGGAGACAGGGAGGAAAGCAATTCAGTCCAGGTGGAGACGCGAGCACAAAATTCACTCCCCACACCTCCAACCACACCGGTACTGGTTGCTGAAAGACCCCGTATCTCGGAAAAGTCCACATCCCAGGCAGCTGGGGGTGGGGCGGAGGAGGAGGGGCTCAAATTAGAGAAGGAAGGCTGCAGAGAAGCAGCTCCTGGGGGAATCCTCTCCTGGCCCTCTCTTACCATGCCACATCAAAGCGGAAGCCCAAGTCAAAAATGGTGTAGCAGATCCCTGCAGCAGTGAGAGAAAAAAAAAGGGGGTTAGAGGCTGCTCTCTAGAGAGAAACTCCCCAACTCAGACATGAAGCTCCTGCCCAGCTGATGGGACACCTCAATCAATGGACTGCCCACACCTAAGTCAAGCTGGGCCCCCCGCGCAAAAGCGCGGCTGTCTTTCTACACAGATGCCTCTCTGCTCGGACCTCCATTTCCTGCCACTGCCTCAGTAGCGTCGCGTTCAGGGACACCACCTCCCAGACCTAGACCCTTCGGGGCAGCAGCTCGCAGGCCTGAGTTCCCTGGAAGAAGAGAGGGAGGGAGCAAGGGCTCTGGCCAAGCTCCACCGGATCCCGCCGGCCCAGTCCGCGACGCTGTTTCCCCAACAAGTTGGGCGTGGGGGTTGGGGTGGCTAAACGACCAGAGAAGGAGGAACTGGAGCAACCTGCTCATGACCCGAGCAGGCCGGCCAGGAGCGAGAGAGAGACGGCCGCCGCGAGACGGGGCGGGGGGGCGGGGGCGACAGAACGCGACCAGGGCGGCTCTCGCGGCCCCCGCCCGCGGGCGCCCCTCCTCGAGCAGCTGGAGACCGGGTCTCCTCGGTCGGGGTCAGAGGCCCCCCCCCACGGGCGTGCGGCAACTCCCGGAGCCCGGGACACAGAGCCCGCGCTGCAGCCCAGCGGCCCCGGGACCCCCACGACCCCCGCCGGGCTCCAGACCGGCCGCCTCGGCCCGGATGCCGGCCCCGCCCGCCAGGGCCCGGCCTCACCCACGCCGATCATGCAGGCCCAGAAGGCCACGAAGACCCCGGCGTAGAGGAGCGCTAGCCCCGTCATGGCGGCGGTGACAGCGGGGCACGGGCCGGTGGAGACAGAGCTGAAACCGCGTCCCTGCGTCCACCGTCCGCCCCGCAGTCAGTCCGCCGCCCGCACCGTCACCTGACTCGCCCACGTGACGCGCCGGCCGGCACCACCTGACCCGGGCCGGGCTTTGCGCCGGAGGCGGGTCTAGCACTCGCCACACCGGAACTGGGGCGCTGAGCATTGTGGGTGATGTAGTCTCGCGCTGCAGAGGCGCTCCGGCGCCCTTCTTACCAGGTGTCTGCACCTCGCTGGTCTCTCGCGCCTCTCCAAGACAGATTCTTCTCAGCCCCGCTCGGTCCACCAGCCCTGCCTCACACTCGAGCCTGCTCGTGGGCCTCCCTAGCTTAGCCTCCAATCCAGTGCGGACCCCTGTTCCGCTGGGTATTGTGCTCTGTTCCTCAAGCTCTTTCCTCTGCCTGCAGCATGCTCCCTAGTGCTTACCCTAAGCCTGGCTAACAGCTACTGAGCCTCAGAAATCCTTCTCGCCGGAGCCTTCCCTAACCCTGAGGGTTGGTGGTGCTGCCTGCTCTGTGACCCTAAGAAACTTCAGCAAGATCATGTCACTCTCTTTAAAATGCCCTAGAGGCTCAATTTCACTCTAAGAGACATAGTCCTTTTAATGGCTTACTAGGCCTCTATCACTGTGGTTCCGAACTTCATCTCTATTACGCCCCCGCCAACTCCTCTAGCTGCACTGGCATCCTTGCTATCGCTGGAACATACCAGCCATACCCTCACCGCACTGGCCTTGCACTTGCTCTCTGCTTCTAATTACCCATGTAACTCACTCCGAAAACTTCCTTTCAGTCTTCTTTGACTTCCTTCATAAGGCCTTCTCTGACCATCTGTTTAATATTGTAACCCCCTGTCCCTTACACTCCCTTCCCAGTTTTATATTTCTCCATAACACTTACCACCATTTGTTATACTGAGCCTTTTGGTTATCCATCTCTCCCCACCCATGAGAAGGCAAACATCATGAAAGGATTTCTGTTGCTCTCAGTGCTTGGCACTCAGTGGGTTCTCAATACATGTTTGTAATTGGTAATTACAAAATAATCAAGGGGGTGTAAAGTATAGCATAGGGAATATAGTCAATAACCCTATATAATAAAGAGGTAATATGCAAACTAACCCTCACTCCCCCACAAGATGGCTGCCTACCACCAGGCCGGCAGGGGGGTGACGGAGGACCAAACCACCGAACAAGCAGGCTGCATGGGGTGACCAGGCTGGCAGGGGTGCAGTAAGGGGTAACCAGGCAGTGAGGGGCAACCAGGCTGGCTGGGGGGGCAGTTAAGGGCGATCAGGCCTGCATGAGGGGCAGTTAGGGGTGACCAGGCAGGCAGGCAGGTGAATGATTAGGAGCCAGCAGTCCAGGATTGTGAGAGGGATGTCCAACTGCCAGTGTGGGCAGCAGACTGACTGCGGGGCGGACGGTGGGCTTCCCTTCTCAGAGTGTGGTGATTGCCTATTAAACCCCCCCCCTTCTCAGTTACACAGTGAAGGCAGAAATTCAAAGACAATCCAGGTCTCCACCCAAAGGACCTGCAGTGTTTTACAAGTAAAAAAAAAAAAGCAAAAACAAAAACAGGAGAAAAGTATCTGATTTATTCATTTCTGTAATCTCCCTGAGAAACAAATCAGTCATTATAGACCAGCAATGTCCAACAAACTTTCCGAGAGGGAAATGTCCTATAGTCGCGCTGTCCTTATACATGGCTACCAGAGCAGTGAACTGTGGCTGGTGCGACCAGGAAACCGAGTTTTTAAATCTTAAATTATGTTTAAAATAGCTGGTATACTGGACAGCACAAGTATAGACCAGTGGTTCTCACCTAGGGACAATATTGCTTCCATTGGGGACATCTGCCAATGTCTGGAGATATTTTTGACTATCACAATCAGAAAGTGTATGCTCCTGGCATCTAGTGAGCAGAAATCAGGGATGCTGCTGAACTTTACACTGCAGAGTAGCCCCTCACAATAAAGAATCATTGGCCCAAAACATCAGTTGTGCGGAGGCTGAGAAACCCTGGTCTAAACCGGTGGTCAGCAAACTCATTAGTCAACAGAGCCAAATATCAACAGGCAACGACTGAAATTTCTTTCGAGAGCCAATTTTTTTTAAACTTCTCCTAACACCACTTCTTCAAAATAGACTCGCCAAGGCTGTGGTATTTTGTGGAAGAGCCACACTCAAGGGGCCAAAGAGCTGCATGTGGCTCACGAGCAGCAGTTTGCCGACCACTGGTCTGGGCCATCTATAAGCTGCCTTTGAAAAGGACAAACCCTCAACTGCACACTGGGCACTGGGATTGCCAGAGTCCTGGGCTGCTCCCAGAACAGATGGGCCCAGGCGGCTTCAGGAATGCTCCACATCAGTCCCCGTCAGTCAAACATTTCACTAAGCCAGAACATGCTGAGCCGTGTGCCCGTGTCAGTCCAAGACAAAGCTGGATCCTATTCTTAGTGAGGGGCTGCCTGCCCTCCCTCCTCCCAGGCTCCTTCAAGGATCCTGGCAGAGGGGTGAGCACTCATTTTTTTCTAATATATATTTTTATTGATTTTTTTACAGAGAGGAAGAGAAAGGGATAGTTAGAAACATCAATGAGAGAGAAACATTGATCAGCTGTCTCTTGCACACCCCCTACTGGGGATATGCCCGCAACCAAGGTACATGCCCTTGACCAGAGTCGAACCTGGGACCTTTCAGTCTGCAGGCTGATGCTCTATCCACTGAGCCAAACCTGTTTCAGCAAAAGTTTTTTGTTTTTGTTTTTTTTAAAACAGACCCTGCCTCAGGTTTATTTGTACAAATAGCACAGAAGGACACTAGTTCCATGCAGATAGTAGTCCAGGGGTCACACCAGTCCTCTGGGCACCTTTGGGAGCCTGGGCCTGAGTTGCAGCTGCAGCCTGAGGCTTGCCCTTCCCGCCCCCCCCCCTCCTCCGCCTGATTGCCCCTCCCTGCCTCTGTGTGTCGGCCAGGTTGCTCCTAACTGCCCCTCACCAGCCTGATTACCCCTTACTGCACCTTACTGGTCACCCCTTTGGCCAGCAGTACCTGAGACCCTTAGTGACGGGGACACAAGCACATGTCCCAAGTTTGGGGTGAATGCTGTAGACAAGCTGACTGAGCTTGCAGCTGCCACCCTTTGGGATCTCAGGCCTGACTTCCGTGGGCTTTATGACGGCCTTGATAGCCTTGGCACAGGTGCTCATGGCTCATGGCATTAGTGCTGTTAATGTGCCTCTTCTTGTGCTTTTTGGCAAAGCGTATGTTTCTCAGGAACTTTGGATCTATTTCCTTCTTGATGCCATTTCTGTGCCATTTTCGGAACTGGCTGTGCATGGTGTGGTTCCTGGACTTGGCCATACCTGCACCGAAGCCTGCAGCACCTGGGACCGGAAGAGTCAGCAGTGATCCTTACGTGTCCCCCGTGTCTCTGGCCCCCCAGGGTATCAGCTGCTTCCCTCATCCTCATAGGCGATGGCAATTCCTCGTCTTCCGCTCACGACTCCTGTCACGGGTGTCTGGCCCAGGTGAGGCTGCAGCCCTTGCCAGCTCCGGGAACTAAGGAACGAGGCTGCAGAGAGAGAGTACTGAAGCTGAGCGGGCTGAGTCCCGGAGAATTCCGATGGGAGAGGAGACCTGGCACACTTACCTGCAGGGCTGCTCTCAACCAGCGCCAGCTGAGGCCGCGGGGTCAGGGCTGAGCACCCAGGATCACCTGACGGCTTCCCGGCAGGCAGGGGTCGCAGCTCCCCAGTAATGAGCGACACATCTGGGAGGCCCCACAGTTCCGATTCGGGTGGTGGGAGGGGCACGTGGAAGGGAGAGCCTAGGAGGGAGAAAGATGACCCCTACTGGCCCCCTGCTTCCGTGCCCCAACTGTTTCCAGCTCAGGCAGTGCCCCCACCACCACCACCACCACTCACCAGGCAATAAGTCTGCGTAGTGCGTGAGGTGGGGAGCCAGGCCCGGAGAGGGCCAGGCAGGGTTGCAGGCAGCCTCCAGCTCACATGGTGACAGCACAGGCCGGAAGAAGCCACCAGAAGGCTGGGGAGCTAGGGCACCGAGAGGACAGGCCAACAGCACAAAGACGTCTATCTCAGGGAAGTTGGCAAGCTTGGGAGGCGTGGGCCGCCCCAGAGCTAACACGTAGCTGTGCTTGCCGGCGGCCCGGGTCAGGTTCCGCAAGTGTGCCAGCGCCTCCCGGTGCCGGGCCACGCCCAGCGTGCCCACCAGCAGCCCCACCACGCGAGCATCCCTGGCCCTCTCTACCAGATAGCGTCTCCGCGCCCTCAGCCGCCCGGCCCGGGCGCCTTCATCACGGGTCGCCCCCGTGTCTGGGCAGCAGGAGGAGAAGGACCGCTCAGGTGCCCAGCCCAGGAGCAGCCGGCCCAGGTCAGGCTCGAGGTCAGGGTCGGAGCCGGCCCCAGAGCCTCCCACGTAGAAAGCATCATACTCTTCCAGACGCCTTCCTGGGGCCAGGGGGAAGCGACGCCCGAAACGCTGCAGGGGTTCAGGCTCTGAACTGAGGGAGCCCACCGGCAGGGGAAGAGCTGGGCTGGAGACAAGCAGGTCCGCGTACCGTGGGCGAAGGAGAGCGGCCAAGGCCTCTGGAAGAAGGAAGAGGTGTCAGGGCTGGGGCCTGGCAAAGCCACAGCTCCCCCGCTCCCCCAGAAGACCGAGTGTGACCCAAAAGCAAAGGCTGGGGTCAAGCCCACGTTGAGAACTCTCTGGGGTGTACTGAAATGGGGAGATGAGGAACAAAACGGCTGACCCACTCTCCCTGCAGGCCCCCTCACCCAGGGCATGGGCGCAGGCCGGCTCACTCAGCAGCACCACCGGAGCTTCGGGGTCTGGGTTCCGGGCCTCAAAGGCTCTGGCGCAGAGCTCCAAGGCCACAGGACGCTGACCAAAGACGAAGGCCACGGGCAGAGGGCGGGCTGGAGGGCTCAAGCAGGCAGGGCCAAAGTGTACAAGGGCCTGGGCTCCAGCTTGCTCAGCACCCAGCACATCCACACAGCAGCTGCAGGGGAGACACCATCAGTGAGAAGGGTTTCACCAGAAAGCTCCTGCCATCAATGGGAAATGTGGTCAGCGAAGAAGACGATGTTATGGAAGCACACTGTCAGTGAGAGGAGCTGGGATCGGGAGGGCGGCATCAAAGAGAACGGCCACACTGTGGTAGAGGGAAAACACCGCAAACCCTGGGTCCCCAGGCCTCTGTCTTTAAGCCCAACTTCACACCTGCCATAGGCCGTGTCCCCCAGAATGAACATTTTCGCCCCCGTGGACTCCTCCAGTCGCGCGGCCACAACCCCGGCATCTCCCAACAGCTGGTCCGGGAACTGCAAGGCCACCTGTGAGCATCAATCACGGGGTCGGAAACGGCCTCTCCTTCACCGAGGGTCGTCTCTTCAGGGAAAACCTCCCGGGAATCCCTACCCCACCAACCTTCACAGCCTCTCGTCCCGGAGAAGACCTCCCCGCACCCCGCATCCGCACAAAATTACCCCGAGACCCCGACCCTCCGGGCGACCCACTCCGGAGAGGGGAGCCGCTCCTCCCCAACCTGCCCTCACCCGCTGGCACGCCAGGTCACGGACAAACCCGACGACTCGCGGCAGCTCGTACACTCGGTCCAGGTCCGCCAGGGGCGTGGGCAGCCCCGCGGCCCCCGCCTCCCGCTCCAGCGCCGCCTCAGCGGGGCTGCTGAAGGTAGACTCCATGAGGCACGGCTCAGGTGACGGGGAGCAGCGGGGACCCCTCGGTCTCCGCGTCCTCAAAAGAGCCCTTCAGTGGGTCAGTCCTGGGATGAGGGAAGGGAGCTTGGGACTCGGACAGCAAGCAGTGAACGGCGAACCGTGCACCCAGAACTCGAGTTTCCTCGCTCCACGTGAGCCAACTGGAGACTACTTCCGGGTCTTGAGGCGGGGCTGATGGCAATTTAACCAATCTCAAACCAGCACAGCTCCGGCTTCCCAAACCTCGCCCACTAAACCGCCCATAGAGCGCGAGGACAACCGTAAGTACTTCCGGGGGACGTGCGGAGCCTTGTGGGCATTGTAGTTCTTCTAGCTCTTATCTCCAGGAGCGGCTGAGTTTTCAGGTTCAGCCCACTGCCCACTCCCTGAAAATAATTACTCCAATTTAAGCAACTCCAACTTCTCCATGGCTGTCTCCTAATCTGTAGAATGCGGCTTGTAGCAATAGTACTCCTAATAGGATTGTTGGGTCAAAACCATTTAGACATAAAAGTAGTCCTTGGCATATCACATGTACTGAAAGCATTGCTATTATCCGCAGTAGGTCAAGCGGGCAAACATTGAGTATTACTGTTCACCAGGCCCTGTACATCCTCAGAGTTTACAGTCTTTAGAGTAAGAACTGTCCCATTTTACAGGTCAGGAGGCCGAGATTCAAAGAAGCTAACTACTTGTCTAATAAGACACAGCAAGTCGGTGGTACAATCTATCAAATCTAGGTCTGATTTCAGAAGCTGGGATTTTGTGTTCTCATTCTCCTAGCTCATGTGCTACACTGGCCATGGGGGAGGGGCAGAAAAGGAGGAAGAAGCACTGGATAGCATGTAGTAGGCGAAGAGAACTGAGAAATCAAGAGTAAGGTGAGACTCGAGCAAGGGCAGGGGGACAGTGGCCTCAGGAGATGGCACATGGAAGGCTGGCATGGGAAAAGATTGAGGATGAAGAATGGACACAGAATTTGTGCAAAAGTTGGGAAAAGAACAGGGGAAGGAATATAAAAGTAATCAGTTCTATCACCTCTAAGGAGACTCAGGCTCACGACAGGATGGGGAGAAGCCAGCCAGGCCTATTCTCAGACCTTATTGAGGAGAAGGCTGGGGTGCCTGAAAGACAGCCCAGGTGTAACTGTGACTGAGGAGACAGAAAGGAAAGGAACCTGCAAAGGGAGAGCAAGGGTCAGGAGCTGTCCCTGGTCCTGACCAAGCCCTGACCATCACATTGGGGACTTAGGAATATACAGACATTAGGTGCGGCCTTCCTCTTCCTCTGGGGTCTGCAATGCCTCCTCCCTCACCTATTCAGTTCCACTTTCTATACCTCTCACCAACTATGTAAAAGCTTGGGTGCCTCCACAACCCCACAACAGAAACCCATCCTGAAACTCAAAGCCACGCTCCCAATTCTTTCCTCCCAATTGGACCCAGCCTAAGTCCTAAGTTCTCTACTTCAGAAGCCTCCCATTTATATCAGAAATAAAACTTCCTGCCCAGGTTGAGTGCTTAAGCATCAATGTATAAACTAGGAGGTCACAGTCAGGGCACATGCCTGGGTTGCAGGCTCAATCCCCAGTGTGGGGCATGCAGGAGGCAGCTGATCAGTGATTCACTCTGATCACTGATGTTTCTGTCTCTCTCTCCCTCTCCCTTCCTTTCTGAAATTAATTTTAAAAAATTTTTTTAAAGAAATAGCCCAACTGGCATGGCTCAGTAGTTGAGCACTGACCCATGAAACAAGAGATTATGGTTCAATTCCTGGTCAGAGCACATGCCTGGGTTGAAGGCTTGATCCCCAGGAGGCGTGCAGGAAGCAGCTGATCAATAATCGATGATATTTCTCTCTTATTGATGTTTCTATCTCTCCCTCTCCTCTACTTTCTCTAAAAATCAATAAAAACATTTAAAAGTAAAATAAAGTAAAACTTCCTCCATGCAGCCTTCATGGTCCCATTCTCCCATCTTAGCATGGTAAGGATGGACTAGATCAGCCTTTGTTTAGACAGAACAAGGCAGAGCTAGGGACTCAGTACTCAACACTGTTGATTAAATAAATGTCTGCATTGATGAACATGGAACTAATTTAAAGGGGAGGGAGTGCTGATACTACTGCAATCCCCACCCCACCCCAAGAGCAACATCCTGAGTGGCTCCAGCAGTATCTCTTCCACCCCAGGAGCTAGACGTTGGCTCTACCACTCCCCATCAAGGCCCGGATCCAGGAATCCCCCCATCCTTATTCCAGGCCTTGGGTCATCCAGTGAGGTGATGGTGGCAGCAGAAAGGAAGCAGAGACAACAGTACAGTGAGGGTCCAGGTTTACTCTTTGGGGGTAGGGGGGAGTGAGGAGTGGGTGGGACGGGAATGCCCCTCAGTAGTCGGCTGTGTAATCTGTGCCATGTAGTCCCCTGCACAACAGTGTGAACTCCTTCACCATCTCCTTTACCCGCCTCTTGTTCACTCGCTCGCTGAAGGAGAGAAGGGAGACCCGGTTAGCACCGTCCACCACTACTACATCTTCTCTTCCAGACCTGAGCCCAGGCCCCACCAGCTCTGCTCACCGAAGGATCTGCTGGCTAAAGGTGTCCTTCTGTTCAGGGCTGAGGCGGGCAGAGGGAAAGCCAGGCGGCTGCAACGCTTCCTTGATCCACATGCTCAGGAGGCTGAAGCAGTGTTTGTTCAGAGCAAATAGGATGTCGGCAAAACAGTCCATGAGGCTGCGGGAGGCCTGGCCCCCAATGGCCTGAGGAAGACAGGTTCTCAGTACACCGGGGCCTTGTCCCTTCTGCAGCAAGGGTGCTGAGCCAGCCCCACCCGCCTCGGACAGCTCCTCTGCCAAACTGCACACGACAAGTGAGTGCTGTTTTTGGAGAGCCAACTACGACAACTTTCAGACATTTAAATGAGGAAAAAACAGAATCAGAGAGTTTAGGGAACCAAAGGCTCAAGATTCCCAAAAGGACAGCTGCCACAGAAGCCAGGGCCTCTGTACCCACACCAAGCGCCCCCCTGCTGCACCTCACCTCCAGCACTGCTATGAGCAGCATACGGCCATCCTCCTGCACTACCTTTCCCACGGGCTCCACTTCCCCACATCGAGGCAGTAGCTCTGTCTGCGGAGGACAAAGAGGCCTGTCAGGCCAGCTCCTACCCCCTCATCCTGCAGATAAGACCCGTATACCACACCCCTGCCCTCTGGAGCCCTAACGGTGGTGGGGGGATCAGGGGCAGCATGGGACTCACAAAGAAGCCACAGGAGGCCTTGACAGTTGGTGCCTCAGGGAACTTGAGGGCCAGCACGGCTGTGGGAGAGGCAGAAGCAGATCAGACAGAGCCTAAGGATCCTCCCAAGGGGGCCCCGGGCCCACTTGTCCAACTGCCCCACTTACCACACTGGAACACAGCTTTGACATCCAACCGTTCACACAGGAACAAATCTGGCTTCCGCTTCAGAGCCTGCAGGAGGTGGAGCTGGTAAGCCCAGCCCCAGCCAGCCGCAAACACCATCCCCCCCACTCACCTGCCACCCCAGGGTCCCACTTCACGCGCCACAGGTAGAGGCTGTCACACCAACTACCCAGCCAGCTCTGGGGACACAGACCACCCCAGAGTTCCAGAGGCCAGGAGAGAAGCAGCCAAAGAATGCTGTGTACATGAATGCACAGTGTGTGAGAGAGGTTGGGGGTCATAAGGCAGATAGATAGCTTGAGTCCCAAGTCACTCTCTGAGCAAACACCTTCCCGACCCCCAAACATCAGGGACAGATTCCTGCAGGCTCAAGTACCAGCAGTGATTTCTCATGGTTCATAGAGCCAGTGTAGCTCCCCTCTATGTGTTAACAAAGCAGCAGGAAGAGATGGCAACTGGACATGAAACACAGTCCAACAGCCTCCTCCCATGTCCTGTCACTCCGCAGACACCCTTTGGATCAGAAAGAGGGGAAATAGGGTAGGTGCCTTGGAGCCATGGCCCTACCTTTCACCCAAGAGACCCTGTGTGCAGCCATACCCAGCCCAGGAGCCGTGTTGCCATGTGGGGGAATGGATGGAGTACAGGGGGCAGAGAGCCCACCCCAAGTGGTACCAGGACATGACTGGCACATCCTCAGGTCACAGGAGATGCTCTGCACAGCTCCCGCAGTCATCAAATGCTGCTGTTCCCCAGCAGCCTCCCAAGGCATAACACACAGACTCCTACCTCTCCAGCCCCTCACATACCTTCCAGTCTGCCATGTTCACTCACACGCACCCTCATGGAGACACCCTACTTACCCTCAAACACACTTCCTTACACACACACACACACACACACACACACACACACGTACACGCACACACACACAGTTTCTCTCCCTTTCCCACATTTGCAACGCACCCTCACTACATATTCACACACTCAAACCACCACATCCCCAAGCCAGCTCCACACCCACCCCCTCAATCTACCAATCTTCCAGCACATGTAGTCTCTCAACACATTCATCCACAAATGCATACTCAAATACCCTCACCCACAAAGGTACACCCTCACAGATACCCACACATCTATCCATCCAGGCCCAGAGCACTTCCTATTCCCCACGCCTTTTACCCTACCCCCACCCCAAACAAACTATAAGTTACAAGAGAGTAAGAATCATGCCCACCTTTATGCTCCATTATACCCCCAGCACCTAGCAGAGTATCAGGCATGTATTACACAATAAAAATATTTGTGGAATGACTAATAACCCCCCCCCCCACATTATTTACCTTTACCCACAGGACTCACCCCACCCAACCTGCAGGAGCCCCCAAACACACAGAACTCCCATATACTAACCTCACGTTCCCACAGCCCTACACATATCTTTTCCAAAACACACATACCCTAATACACAATACCACAATATAAATACCTATCCTCCATAACACACATTCCTACAGCCCAACATGCACATGCCTCCAACACATATCAGCATTCAAAATCCATCAATGCCTAACACACATCAACACAAAACACACACCAACGCACATATCCACATATCGACTACAAATCCAACACAACACACATACTACTTACGGCAGTTACATGATTTCTGTTCTTACCAAACCAAACTCAACACGCACAAAGTAAGTTCCGACACACTTAAACACACACACACAACCTAACACAGTCTCACGGTGGAGCCGGCACCCCGCCTCCCAGCAGCAGCACAACCTGTCCAGCAGCCCGCTCTGGGCTCCGGGCTCCGGGCTCCACGGAAGCACATTCATCTCAGCCCCACCCTTCGGAGCCTACCTCTCACGAGCAGGCTGGAGGCACTGAGGCAGGCAGTTCCCGGCAGGAGCACGGGGACAATGAAACCCAGGCCCCTGAACTTCAGTTCTACCCCTGAACTTCTTGGGCACCCCAGGTGCCCAGGAGCTTTGGGGCACAGTTACCACCCCTTCCCTTCCCTTCCCGACCCCCACCAGGCCAGCCCACTGCCTCCCTCTGGGATCAGCCTCTCCCTGGTCTTTGTAGAGGACTGAGCTAGCTGAGGCCAAGGGGCACTAAAGGAGGATGTTGGGTTGTCAACTTCCACGGAAACAGATGAAGAAACTCTATTCAACTGAACAGAAAAAAAAATTTGTCAACAGAAAGCTAAAAATAGGCTTAAATTGAATTTCAACATAAGAGAAAGAGAAAGAGAGAGAACAGAACGTGAATGAATAAAACTAAAACACACCTGTGCCAGGAGTTGCATAAATGAATCAACAATATCAGGATGATTCCTGGGCCCTAAAATATAATAAAGATGGAACTTAAGAAAAAATTATACAAACAGCAACTCAACCTCATATAGTTATGTGGGACTGAGCGCCTGCAGGGAGACAGCGTGGGGGCACATGAGCAGCAGGAAGCAAGATAAAGAAACAAAACATACAAAAACCATGAACTGGGAGAAGCCCAACAGAAAGAGACGGCAGAGTGAAGGACGGGCCTGCCCCAGTTCCCTCCCGCGGGGTCTTCCACCGACTCCCGCTCCTCCTAGGCCGGTCCCCCGAGTTGTCCTGTGGTGCTCGAGCAACGCTGGACTCCACACAGCTGAAGAAACACCCCTGGATTTCTTGCTTTGGCCTCGGCAGTTTGGGGTGGTCCTAAGCTGCTTCCCATCACTAGCCATGGAACAGGAGGGCAGAGCGGGTTGGTGCTTGGTACCTCTTTTGGAGGCCTGGCTGGAGGCCCGGAAATGGCCAGGGAACAGAACCCGAGCAGGTGCCCCCTCACGTGGATGGCCAAGGAAAGGAATCTACTGGGTCCGCTTAATCCCAGGACTCCTTCTTGGGGAGGGCAGTGCCCAATACGCAGTGGGGATGGCCAGGCAACCCACTGGCAGGGCCTAGGGAAGGAAACTGCCTCCTGAGGCCAAAAATGGAAGTCCCACCAGCAAAGCCCCTCCACATGGACAAGGACTCAGCAGAGAGCCAGGCTCAGGGCTGAGGACCGGCTTCCACCACATGAAGAAGGAGGGAAACCAGTTAATGTGTTGCCCCGTGGTGCAGTGGAGGGCAGAGCCTGAGGAAGGAAGGGCAACACTGGGACAGCATACAGGTGAGGGGACCATCCTGTCCAGCGAGACAACCAACAAGCCCAACAAATAGGATGCTGGACACTATTCTGCCTCCAGTTCCGGTATCTGTGGCAAGGTCAAGGCCTGTGCCTGGAGCTCCTGCCCGGCCACTGCACTCTCAGTTGCAGACACTGCAGGAACACCTGCCTGAGACACCACTAAGGAGCTGTGTGATCTTGCGCAAGCCACAAACACTTGGTTTCCCCGCTTTAAAGCAGATAATAATGTCGTCTTTGTTTCCTTCTCCAGGCCACTGATAAAGCCCGCCCCCTTCACATCTGAACCCTGAGTTACTCAATCCTGGAAAGTGAGGCTTGATGTGCACCATGCATGGGTCATGCTGCAGACAGCAGGTGTGACAGTCAACAGTCGCCCTGCTGGCAGTGGGCCAGACGGTGAAGGCAGGGAGCCCTCAGCCTCCTTTTTAAAACAGGGTCTGGTACCTGCTCCACGCTGGCCTCGTTCTGGACACTGGGGATACAGAGAGAAGAGACCTGGCCTTGTCTTTCAGGGGCTTAGGTCCTCTCACCTTCATGGACAGATGTGTCCATGTCTAGGGAGAGGCAGAGGGACAGATGTGAAGGCTGATTATTGAGTGTAATTGGCGCTGTATCAACAGGGGATACATGATGCAGTTTCAGCAGGAGGTTAGATTCAGAGAAGCTTCTGAGGAACGATGCGTGGGGAAGGTGTGAAGGAACAAGAGCTCACCCTGTAAAGGGCCGAAAGGGAGAAAGGCTCAGGGATCAAAGGGGACACGATAAGGGAAGAGCCAGTGTGGCTGGGCAGCTGGAGTGATGGGGACACTGGCAGGAGAGGATGTCGAGAGGTATGCAGGCACTTCGCCATGTGGGTAGGACTGGGATGAGGGCAATGGGGAGCAATGAAAGGTTTTTAAGCCAGGGCGGGAAAATGCTCAGGTTTGTGTTTTATAAAGAACATTACAGCTGCAGGGTGCAGAATGGATTGGAGAGAAGGGCAGATGCCAGGAAAACCAGTCAGAACAGTGTTGAGGTAATCCGGAGATTACCCGAGTGGGAAGCAGAGGACAGACTGTGGGATAATCAGGACGCAGGACCACTGTCTCCAACTAGACAGCAGGAGTGAAAGGGGTAGAGTTGAGGATACCCACATCTGGCTTTCCGACTCAGCTTTCTCCTTCTTTGGACCTACCCAGAGCCCACCGGAGCAGAGGCCAGTGTCACGTCACCGGACCCCGAGGACACGAGCAGAGAGCACTCTAGCTCCAGCTGAGACCCGTGGTGAGCCTCGATCCTGCAACCACGAGTCTAGGCAAGATTCACGAGGCTGGTGGAGAGCAGTGAGTTTCAGTTCCAAGCTAGAAGCCTCGCTACACAGCAGGGGAAGCCTGGATCTCCCTTTTGCCAATTCTCTCAGGCTAAGGGCCAGTGAATGGGGACGGGGGGTGGGACCACAGCCATGGGCTTTTGGCCTGGAAGGGAATAAAATTCGTGTGAAACAAACCCTAGTCAAGGGCCCACAAGATGCTACTCAATGCCCATAACAATCCTATCAACTATAAAAAAAATCGCCATTTCACAGATATGGAAACAAAGGCTCCATAAAGGTAAGTGACTTGCCCAAGGTAACACAACTAGTTGGTGGTGATGAACTTATAACCTAGGTGTGCCTGATTCCAAAGCCCTTCCTTTTCCTACTTTTCGTTATAACCCGAAGGAAAGGAGCCAGCCTGGTACCCAAGCCCCTCGGAGCTTCTGTCCCCATCTCTCCCATCACCCGGACTGGCCCTTAGCCCAGCAGGCCAGTAGAAGACATCATTCACTCTCTTATCCACTTCGATCTAAGGTGTCAGCTATCTGTAAGGTTGGCAATTATGCTGTGCTCCATCCCCTAGGTTTCCCATCAAGTCCCATGTGCAACTCAGGGGACAGAGGAGAACACAGTGGGCAGCTTTGGCTCCCCAGTCAGGGAAGCAGAGGCAGTGGCAGTGGCGGCAGCAGCAGAGACCCTGGTCAGGACCTACCTTGCTGGAAGAGAGTGAGTGTGACGGAGGTGACGAGCAGGAAGAGGGCCTCGATTGGGGGGAAGTGGGCAGGCTCGTGGGCAAAGATGTGGACCAGCTACAACAAAGCAGAGAATGCTGGTCAGCGGAGGCCCTGCATCACCAGCACAGGCCAGCATCCCCGGAATGCAGGTGAGGACCTCCGGCAGGGAAACCATCAACCCATTCCACCCACCTACCCCGACCTGGTCAGACAGATCTCTAATTGGGATGGAATTCAGAAGACTGTTGTCCCAATCAGAAGGCCCACCTGTCGAGTGAGGTCAAGAGCAGAGGCCTGGGGGATGGTGCTGTACATCCGACCCAGCATCTCACACAGCTGTGGCACCATGGGGGCAAAGTCATCCAACAGCGTCTTAACGGACTTCTCGAAAATAGCGCACACCGCCTTGGGAGGAAGCAAAGGGGCCCATGAAAAAGAAAAAAAAAATTGTATTATAATCATCAAATGTGCTAAAACACTAGATCTTAATTATTCTAACCACTAAAAAGAAATGCTGATTATGTGATGTGATAGAGGAGCTAATTATGGCTATAATGGCAATTTTATCATGTTATAATATAGAAATGTATCAAATTAACATGTTGTAGACCTTAAATTTACATACTGTTATATGCCAAATATCTTTCAATTGACAAAGAAAAAAGAAAAAGAAAGGGGGCCTTGGTGAGCAAGTCACAACAGGCTGGAGCAGAACGGAGGCCTGGCACAGAGGAGGCCTACGAAGGGGCCCTTACCTATCAGCCTTGCCTGGCTCTGCGAACCAAGGAAGGTAAAGAAGTCTCACCCTGACCCTGGAAGGCAGGAGGCAAAAAGGCCCTTTTCAGAGGGGCACAGATGGAATTTCGTAACTCTTCCTACTCACATCGCCACTACTTCCTCTCAGGGAGCAGCGTCAGCAACAAAATCCTGAATTACAGAGAGACCAGAGGCAGGTCTCGGATGCGAAAGTGGGTCCCTGGCTGCCCCTCGACCACATCACAGACCTGGGGTTGAGCATTTCCTGTGATACTGGGGCGTTCTGAATGCGTTCCCAAAGGATTCCTTATATCTATGGAAAAGGATTTGCCTCCTTAATTTCCTCAAGACCATCGCAAGCGTACTCGGGGAAGCAATACCTTCCTCTGAGGAGAGTCGCCATGGGGCAGAGGACAGGGCCGGCACTCACCTCCACCACCTGGGCATCATTCAGCCATTTGCTCAGCACCCTCTGGACAAGCTGGAAGACCTGCTGCAGCACCACCACCACCTGGGGACACAGGAAGAAGACACCCACAACCATTGTCATCCACTGGAGAAGGGCCTGGTAGTAGGAAGTAGGCCAGGAGTTCACATTCAAACCTATCACCCCAGACTGTGTATTGAAGACTCAATGCATGGGACTCTGGCAGAAGGAGTGTTTGCTCAATGCCCTATGAATGAAAGAGGACATCGGAGTTCTAGGGATCCTCTTAGAAGAAGCCTCAGATTGCAAAGCAGGGATATTATGAGTGCTTCATAAGATTACTAAGTTGTGCCGAAACCGGTTTGGCTCAGCAGATAGAGCGTCGGCCTGCGGACTGGAGGGTCCCGGGTTCAATTCCGGTCAAGGGCATGTACCTGGGTTGTGGGCACATCCCTGGTGTGGGGTGTGCAAGAGGCAGCTGGTCGATGATTCTAACTCTCTATCCCTCTCTCTTTCTCTCTGTGAAAAATCAATAAAATATATATTTTTGAAAAAAGATTACTAAGTTGTGAGGGGTATCGGGTGGGTGGAGGTAAGGAAGGTATTCAGGGGATAAATGGTGGTGAGACAAAAAAAAAAAAAAAGATTACTAAAACTTGCCAACTTCCTGTATATTTCCGCTCAGTAAAACTCTTAATGCCAAAAGCCTACAGGCTGGCCCCAGACAGGCTTAGAGTAGACAGCCCAAGGGATGCATAATACGGCGGCTTATGCAGGAGCAGAGAGTTTGGGAATGAGGGCCTGGGAGGTGAGGGAAGGCAGGATGACGACTACCACAGGTGGGGCTCTGTGGCAGAGATTTAGTCTGGAGCCAAAGGGTGACTGAAACTAGGGTGGGGAGTGGAGCAGAGGGGCCAGGACACTGTGGCTTCCTACTCTTCAGGAGAAACACCAAAGGGGGCATTGGGAACAATGACCAAAGCAGTCCCTCACATTTGTTGTACAGAACTTCACAGTATGCAGAGTACTTTCACTCAAGACCACATGTGCTACCCAACAGTTCTATGAGATGAGCAAGCCAATATTCTGATGTTCACAGTTTTGAGTGGGAAGCTAAGGCTTGCCCCAGATCAAATAGCTTATAAGTGGCCACCCAACACCCGGTACCTGCCTGAGCTTACACAGCACTTATCACACTGCTTTGTGACAATCTGTTTACATGTATTTCCTCTAGATTGGGAGCAACTTGAAGGTAAAAACTATTACATGCAGAGCATGTACCGTAAGCAACCTTGGTGCCCACAGGGAACAAAGAATGCTGAAGTAGTAAGGCCCCAGAATTAGGGGTTAAAGAAGGGCCCATAATTACATCACTTAGGGGTTGAAATACATCAGTGTCCCTTATGGGGTGGGGGACCACAATGACATCATCCTCGTTGGGCTGGGGACAAAGACACCACCCACAGGGTGAGATAATGACATCACTCCCCAGAGAGTGGGGGGCAATGATAAGACCATTCACAGGATCAAATGCATCCTGCCACAGGGAACAATGACAATATTACCCATGGAACTGGAGGTGACAATGACATTCCCACAGGGTTGGGAGGTGGGGGCAGTGGCAATGACAACATCACCCACGGGGTTGGGTCCCTGTGGTACTGGCAGCTTCCGGAGCTCAGAGCCTTCATGATCATCCTCATGATGACTGACATCCAACGTGGTGAAGAGGTTGGAGAGAAGCCCCAAGATGTGGACAATGGCCAGCTTGTTGGAGGGATTAGGCTGTGGGGAGAAGACAAACAAGTTCTGGATCTTCCAGTCCCAGTTTGGCTTCCTGGCCCCAGCCCTGACCTCCAGCTCCAACCCTATCCCACACACACACACACACACACACACACACACACACACACCCAGCTCTCACTCACTATCTCCTCTGCCAGCTTCTCCAGCTGCTGGATATAGGGCGAGATGAGCGAGTGCAGGTTCTTAAGGATCTCCTCCACCTGCAGGGCTGACAGCAGGAAGCCCAATGCCTGCATCAGCCACATGCACTGACTTGTCTGTGGGACAGAACACGGAGGGTCAGTCCTGGACACATCTGGTTGGGGGTGGGAAGAATGAACCAACAGGGAAGCTTCCAAGAACAGCGAGTAAAGAACAAGGCAGAAGATAGGACTTCTGTGGGTTCCTACAATATCCCCGGGGAGCCCTCTAGAAACTTTTGAGCTCACCTTGTGGATCTGTTTCATTAGCACATCCTAGGGAAAAGAAGAAGAAATATGGTATCAGAGCAGTGCAGAGCGTGCCTGAGGCCCCGCTCCACCCAGGGCCCCTGCATACCTGGGAGACGGCCACGATGTTGGCAGCATAGGGCGGCAGGTCATACTTGCATTCTCGGCAGATCTTTTTGAGGGTGGACACTGAAGAGACAGAGAGCTCGGGATTGCCTAGGGCGTGCAGCACAAGGGGAAGGACGCTGTTGATCATGACGGGGTGGTCAGCCAGCCATTCAGACAGAGCTCCTGGAAGAAGAAGGGAGAGAGAGAGGAGAGGATGGTTGAGGCAGACCATGTCCCTGTGAGGCAGGCGGAGCTGCCGGGCAGGGTCAAGTTGCAGCCCCAGTACAGAGCACTGTTCATTCAGGGGACCGAATGGGCAAATATGCATGCACATGATCAAACGTGATCCTTACAGCGGAGAAGCAGGACTAGCCTCACTGAATTGCAGTGGACCAGTCTCATTGAATTGCAGCTCAGCACACTCACTAGGAAGGGCCCTTAGATGTGCCAGGACAGTTAGTTGGCTGCGACACGGACTGTGTGTGTGTGTGTGGGCATGTGTGTCTCTCATTTTGGATGGGACCCAGCAGGCTGGCTGTAGCTGGGGATGGGTGCCTATGGCTCCAGAATGTGCTCATGGGTGTGTACCAGGCCTCACCAATGGTGAACATGACGGTATCCGCCAGCTGCACGTTGCTGATGCTGATCCGTGGGATGAGGCCAATGAGCCCAGGCACCACATCAGAATAGTTGACATCAATGGTCTCTGCGATGGACTGGAAGCCATAGAGCAGGGCTTCTGTGTGCTGGGGAAAGAGGGTGCCACTGGCTTGGCTGAAGAGCAGGGTGTGACAGACCTAGGAGGGCTGAGGGAATCAGGCTTGAGGGGTACCTGCCAAGAGTAGGGCTCCTCTGAGTTGGTGAGCAAACGGCCCAGCTTGTCATAGAGGTTGCTGAGCAGCTCGGCTCCCAGCATTTCATAAACATACATGAGCGTGTCTGAGATGTCCACCCTGAGAAGCAGACGAAGACCTTGTACACAGCCTGGATCTTGCCCGCACGCCCAGGAACCCACCCTGGTCACCTCACAGCCACGTGAAAGTACACAGAAAACAGAGAAAGGAGCTCCAGGATTCAGGAAGCCCGTCCTCGGGCCCCTCCCCTCATTGCCTTCGTCATTTCAGGACTCCATTTAGAGCTGGGATTGACCTGCTACCATCACCTGTAAATTCGGAACTGCTCCTTCTCATCTGAGGACCAGAATCCGTATTCCTCGTCGGAAGGGAACTGGGCCTTGTGCAGAAGCACGTCCACCAGCTGGAAGTAGACTGGCCTGTACACTTGCTGGTACACAGCCTGCTTCTCTGCCTCAAAGGACAGAATGTCATCCTGAGAGCCAGGGAAGAGTATTAGCCACCTCAGCAGCAGCCACGGAAGCCCATCAGCCACCTTCTCCCATCACGGCCCCCTCCTACTGGAGGTCACACAGACACACCTGCAGCGTATACCAGAAGGTGAGGGTCAGGGAGCTGGTGGTCTCGTTGACAGGATAGTGGCCAGGGATGCCCGTGCAGAACATGATCATGTTGACAAGGGCCAGGAAGCTCTGCCAGTGCTCCACTTGGTCAAGCAAGGCCCTGGGAGGAAGGAGACATAGAAGGTCACTCAAGAAGGCTCCACAGCCTCCCCTCCTTACGGTGCCCTGCTATCCCACCCCCGGCTGCTCCACTCCTCACCGAGAATGGTTCTCGCCAAGGGCCACGGCAATGCGGCAGATGCCATGGGAGGTCTCCATGTCCCCATTCTGCACTGCCTGCCGCAGCTGCTCCTGCAGTCCCAGCACCAGTGGGATGAGTTTCAGGAGTGTGTTCACATACCTGGAGGCATGAGGGGGAGGAGACCCATCAGAGCTGTCTGCCCATCCCTCACTAGATTTGAAAGAAAGGTAGTACATTCACCCAGTTTTCCATTAAAGTCCCCCTCCTCACATCAAATCCAAAGCAAAAGAGAGATCGGGGCCTATATGGCAGCTGCCCATGCTGGGAAGAAGCTTAGGTCAGAGACCTCCTGGAAGACTCTGGAAAGGAAGTATAAGGTCAGTATTATGGTTTGAATTGTATGTTCCTATTAGAATTAATGCTGGAATGCATTAAGACTTTGGGGGAGATTGGAATGTATTTTGCATGTGGGTTGGACATAAATTTGGAGGGACTAGAGGGCAGACTGTTACAGGTTGATTTGTTCCTTCCTTCACCCTTTGCTCCCCCTGTCCCCAAAATATGTTGACGTCTTACCCTCTAGTACCTCAGAATGTAACCTTATTTGGAAATAGGGTCATTGCAGATAAGGTCACAGAGTAGGGGGGCTCCTAATATGACTGGTGTCCTTATAAGAAGACATCCATGTGAAGACTGAGACCTACAGGGAGAATGACATGTGATAGCAAAGGCAGAGACTGGAGTTATACAGCTCATGCCAAGGAATACCAAAGGTTGCCAGCAAACCACCAGAAGCTAAGAGGAAGCAAGAAAGGAATCTCCTATGGGTTTCAGAGGGAGTTGATACCTTGATTTCAGACCTCTAGCCTCTCCAAGTGTGAGACAGTAAATTTGTTGTTTACCCAGTGTGTGGTACTTTAGGACAGCATGTCTAGGAAACAAATACAGATACTGTTCGGGGAGACTGAACAGGATAGGAGATAGAAGAGTTAACAGACTTTAGAGTTAACAGCACGTTAAAGACTTTAAAAAGCAGCAACAGCTCCTAAGAGCATCAATTCCCACCATCCACTTCACCCCCTACCAAGCCCTAACTCCTATGTAATCTGGTAGCAGTAAGAAGGGAAAGCAGATGATGAACTCAGAGAGAGCTAAGGCAAAAGGAACAAGACTTGATGATTAACTGGATATGAAGATGGGAGTCAGGAAAAACCCTCAGGTTACTGACTAAACAGCCAGGTAGACAGTAGGACTGTAATCCTGGAGGGGTGGGTGGAGAGGGACAGTACCAAATTCAATGGGAAGCTGAGGGAGGTAAGTTCAGTGTGAGGCATGTTGAATCAGAGGTGCCTGATGAGATATGCAGGTAGAAGTGTCCAGAGAGTTGGATATAAAAACATGAAACTCAGGGACAGGTCCAGAGACAGAGAAGCATTGATCAGACTGTCAAACCTCAGAGGGAAGGTAGAGGAGGGTGGAGGTAGGGGGGAAAGATCAACCAAAGGATTTGTATGCATGCATATAAGCCTAACCAATGGACACAGACACCAGGGGAGTGAAGGCATGAGTGGGGGGGAGGGTGGGGGTTAATGGAGGGATGAGGACACATATGTAATACCTTAAGCAATAAAGAAATTTAGCCGAAACTGGTTTGGCTCAGTGGATAGAGCATCAGACTAAAGGGTCCCTGGTTTGATTCCGGTCAAGGGCATGTACCTTGGTTGCGGGTACATCCCCGGTAGGGGGCGTGCAAGAGGCAGTTGATCGATGGCTCTCTCTCATTGATGTTTCTAGCTCTCTATCTCTCTCCCTTCCTCTCTGTAAAAAAAAAATCAATACAATATATATATATTTTTAAAAAAAGGTTGTGGGTTTGATTCCCAGTCAGCCCACTTACCTGGATTTTAAGAAATTAAAAAAAAAAATTTTAGAAAGAGAAAAAATAAATAAAGTATATGGATATGAATGTAATAAAATAAAAAAAGATTTAATATTGGAAAAAACAAACACGTGAAACTCAATAGAGAGGTTAGAACAAGAGACATAGATGTTGAGAAGAGCTGGTAATTGGAGTTACAGGAGATGAGAATTGCTCAGGAAGAAAGTGTTGAATGAGAGAAGACGGTCCAGGTCAGAGCCCAGAAGCTCAATGACCCCTCAAGGAGCGGCAGAGGAAGCAAAGAACATAAAAGCGACTGGGAGAAGGCTAGCTCCCTCCCACTGGTCTCCTCCCCAGGAGCCTGTTCTGTGGAGAACAGGTGAAACAGAGGAAGTGACACTTTCACTGGGGAATCAGATGCTTGGGACTCCTCTGCTGTCAATCATGCATCATCATACCAATCTATGGAGGGGGAGGGGGGAGGCTGAGTGCCCAGGAGTTCAACATGGACTTGCCCCAAGCAGATTGTTAGGTAAATGACCTAATTAACCTTAGGGGTAAAATGTAGACAGAGGCAACCAGTCCAATATGTTAGGCTTCTCCACACCCCCGTTTTGGTGAGATAAGGCGTCCACACCAGGATATCTCAGGCCAGAGATAGCCCCAGAGGGCGCTGCCTAGAGACAGCTGGGGTAGCTTCAGTCTCATGACCCTGACACAGGCTGTACCACCAGACAATGGGCACCTTCAGGCCAGATCTGGCACAAAGAGCAGGGGCAGGGCCAAGGCCAAGATCCCTGAGTTCCCAGCTGCTGAGATGGGGACAGGAGGTAGCGCCCTGCCCCCACAGCACTCCCACTGCGTTCCAAACTGCCTCACACCTGCCAAAATTCATGCACACAATAGGTCCTCAATGAACTTTCTTAACTTCTCTTATCTGAGCTTTATAGTAAGATAAATCAAGGGCAATATAGCCCAGAAGGACTCAGAGTATTACTCAAGGTCATATAGCAAGTGAGAGATAGGTGCCGGGCTGAGAAAGGCCCTTATACTGCTGTAGGTCTGCATCTCTTTCAGGGTGCAACCTGAATTTCCCCAAAGCACCTATACTGATCTCAGACCATATCTCAAGTCCTAACTGATGGGGGCTCCCAAGAGCCTAATTCACCTTCTCTCCTCCCTCAGTCACCAATGAAAAGCTTTTCCAGAATTGAAAATGTATCGCAGGGCAATGAGGGGGTGAGTGTGGCCATTTCAAAGGAGGGTCAGGCAAGCAGCAGCAGTTGTGGAGGAGAGGGAAAAGGGTGGCAAGTGGAGGGCTTAGTCAAGGGGAGGGCCGGTGTCATGAAACCCGGGTAAGGCAGTGCTGGATGACCCAGAAGTCAAAACCACTGAAGGTGACTTTCTCCAGCCGAAGCTAGGAAACTAGACTACAACACAGCAAGGTCCAAACTCGAACTCCGAACTGGGTGCAGCCCACCCACTGGGGAAACTCCTGCATAGATTTCTCACCCCTGGGCACCTGTGCCTGAGACCTGTGAGTAGACAGGAAAACAGGCCCAAAGCCCCTAACGTTTGGGGAGGGAGATAAGAGAGGGTGAGATTGAGTGCCAGGGCTGAGATTGGGTTCAAGTGGGCTGATTGCAGGTGGTTAGCTTGAACGGCTGGGGCAGGGCTGCTGGGACTCCTTAGCTGCCACTCACACTGAGCTCAGCCCAGGCCTGCAATTACAGATCCAGGAGCAGAGCTGAAAAGGGGAAGAGTTGCTAAGCAACAAAGGCAACTGCAGCCAATAGGCACTTAGGAGGCTGTGTGCTTCCTCACTGGCTTCTTGCTTGCTCATTGGTTCATAGAAGAAGAGGCATCAATTACCTGCCAAAGCCCTAGAGACTGGCTGGGCGGGTAAACCTGGGTGTACCAAGGACATCCCACCTCACCCATGCCCTGGCCCTGGCCCATTCTCCTTACCCAACTGTCTGAGCCCAGCCAGCCCTTGAGCTCTGGCTGCCAAGGAAGACCTTGACCTGAGACTTGCTAACCACCTTAAGTTTTAAAACGTGGGAAACCAGGGGAAAGGCATCATAGAAACCACTAATGCAATAATGATACTAAATACTAACAAATGCCGTATCTGGAGTACACAGGAGCCATGCTAGACATTACACAGACCTTCTCTTATTTAATCCTCATAACAAAATATTCTTTACAGAATACCAGGGGCAGGCCCTGCGCACATTATTCTAGTTAAATCATTAAAAACCTGTGAGGTCAGTATGATCACATACATTTTACTAATGAAGAAACCGAGGTTTACCCAAGGTCTCAGATCTAGTAGATGGACCATCTCTGGGCTTCAAGCTCAGGTGTGAGAAATGCCAAGGCGAGTGCCACTGACCGCTCCCCTCTGCTGTCTCTTTCAGTGTTATTTTCCTCTCCAATTCTGCCCAGGGTTCCCAAAGTCCCATCTCTGAAATGTCAGTGTGAGGCTTCCACTTTCCCCAGGTCAACTCACCTTATTCCAAAAATCTCATCAGGCCATTTTCTCTGCTGAAAATCCTTTCATATCTTTATATCATCCTCAGGATGGAAACTAAAATCTTAAACTGGTAAGGTTAAAGCTGATAATGCCCAGATCTCCTATAACTGGCCCTTAAACCCTGCTGTCTAATCGTACCCTTCATCTGTCCGAAATGTCCCCGCCATATCCACCACCTTCATCTGACTGACTCTTACACGGCCTTCAAAGAATAGCTCAGCTGTCACCTTTCCTGGGCGACCTTTCACAGCCCACAGACTTGGCTCTTACAGCCCCTCAGCTCTCTCCATTAGAGTATTCAACACGTTGACTATATTTGCCCATTCATGTATCTACTAGGTTATGAGCTCCTAACTTGCAAAAATCAACCCATTTGCCGAAACCGGTTTGGCTCAGTGGATAGAGCATTGGCCTGTGGACTCAAGGGTCCCAGGTTCGATTTCGGTCAAGGGCATGTACCTTGGTTACGGGCACATCCCCAGTAGGGGGTGTGCAAGAGGCAGCTGATAGATGATTCTCTCTCATCGATGTTTCTAACTCTCTGTCCCTCTCTCTTCCTCTCTGTAGAAAACAATTATATATATATATATATATATATATATATATATATATATATTTTTTTTTTTTTTAAATCAACCCATTTATCTTTATGCTCCTAGTCCTCACTACAGGGCCCAACACACAAATAGGTACTCAACAAACATTTGCTGAACACCTTAACTACTGTCATTTTCTTCTGAGTCCTTGAATGTGCATGGTGCTGTTCAACACAGGTCTTTGCACCTGCTGTTGTTTCTGAAGTCTGCAACATTCCCTACTCCCCCAACCTCTTCCACCCCTTATCACTTTGGCAAGTCCTACTTTTCTTTTTTTTTAAATATATTTTATTGATTTTATTGATTTTATTGAGTCCGCAGGCCAACGCTCTATCCACTGAGCCAAACCGGTTAGGGCAGCAAGTCCTACTTTTAATCCGTTCAAAAAATATTGAACGCTACCAAGTGCTGCTGGCACAATATGACAAAATAAAATGATAGAGTGCCTTCCTCACAGAGCTGAGAGACTAATGGGGAGACATACATTAATTTATAATGAAACCGTGTTATGGACTAAGAAGGAAAAACACTGCAGCTCTGGATAAAATAACAGAAAACACCAAACTAAGCCTTAAAAATCATGAAGGACGTGAGGTTTAAGCTGAGACAGAAGTTATATGTCAAGAACATGTGATGGTTCAGAGCCTGGAAGGAGCATGGGACATTCAACAAATTGCAAAGTCTGAGAATGAAGAAAGCAAGGAGATGGGCCACGAGGTGAGGCTAGGGATGTCATATTGTGCAGCATCTCTGTGAGTCAAACTAAGGAACCTGAACTTTACCCTATGAGCAGCGAGAAGCCACGGAAGCATTCTGAGCAGAAAGGAAATATTAAATACTCATTTCCAAGAGATAACTCTGGCTGCTGCGTGGGCAACGGAGGAAGGACACAAGAGCAAAAACCAGGGGACTGGTGAGAAAGCTCTACAATAATCCGGGGAGAGGTAATGACAGCTTGAACTAGAGTGGTGGCAGTGGAGACGGAAAAAAATATATAGATTTGCAATACGGTCAGGTGCAGAACAGCCAGAACTTGGCGGAGAGAAAGAGAAGAGTCAACGATTGTAACTGAATACTTCATTGGATGGTTACTTGTCTAATGTCTGTCTCCCTCTTCGAACCACGGGACAGGGACCATGTCTTGATTGGTTCCTTGCTGTACCTCCAGCACAGGACCCCGCGTGCATAGGCACTCAATTAGTGTTTACTGAACGGATGGATGGATGGATGGATGGATGGATGGATGGAGGGAGGGATGGATGCAGGGATGGCCAAGCAGACTGCCCCACTCTGGGAAGGTGGGGACCAGCTCACCTCTGGGCATCAGGCTGTGAGATGGCATTGACAATGGCCTCCACGCTGCTGTCGAAGAGCTCCGAGTCCTGCAGAGCAGCGAAGGCAGCCTGAATGAGGGCCTCACAGTCCTGCAACGGCACCTCCAGCTGCACCCAGCTGGAGAAGCACTTGAGTACCTTCTGACGCACACAGCTGGGGGAGCTGGGCTGCTGCAGCAGCTGCTCCAGCAGTGGGAAGACGGCCCCGCACTCCACGGCCAGGCTGGCCCGCACCAGGCCCTTGCGGTACTGGGGCAGGCGGCTGGTCTGAAATTCCTCAGGCAGCACTGTCAGCAGCTCCAGCAGGGCCAGGCAGCGACCCTGGCCATCCACCAGTGAGTCCTCCGCCTGGAAGAGTCGTACCATATCTGCCACAGCACATGGCCAAGCGTCAGGCATCATGCTGAGCGCCAGCGAGGCCAGCGCCACGCACAGCCGAGTCAGCACAATCTTGGAACCGCTGGCAAAGCGAGTGATCTGAGTGAAGAGCTGCGCCTTCAGGCTTTCGTACTGGTCAGTGGGGATGTCACTCCAGTAGCGAGAGATCTTGATGTGCAGGGCGCTGGCCCCAAAGTACTGGATCTCGGGCACCTTGTCGGGCTGTAGTAACTGCCAGCTGAAGTGCCAGGCCTGTGGGGAGACCTGGGCCTGCATCAGCCACTTCTGAGCCAGGTTCTTGTTCTCAATGTTGGGGTCGTAGTAGAGCTGGTGCAGCGCCTGCAGGACAACACAGGACTGAGCAGGTGCTGGCCACTCTGGCTCCTGCCAGAGCCCAGAGAAGAGGGTGTGATCTGGTCCCACAACACCGCTCTCTCTTTCTGACTGGGGGTGCTGAGCGGAAAGGGAGAACTCGGGGCTCTGCAGTTTCCTGGGCCCAGGACCCTGCCAATATTTTGAAAACCTGAACTTTCTTCATGATCTACTATATCCCCTTCTCCTTATAGCAAAGCATTATGGATCCACACAGTGAACCTCCACAGGATAGCGTGCATGCACGCGTGTACACACACACACACACACACACACACACACACACACACACACACAAAGAGGAGACTGAGCTCATCAAAGGGGAGGCATGCGAGGTAAAGGCCAAGGCCCAGGTGGAAGGAATGGCTCCACAGGGATGGAGCTGAGCCTGAGTAGAACATGAAACAACCTGAGGGCCTCTGACCCTCCCAGGCTCAGCTGTTCCAGTCAACTCCAAAAGCTCCATTTAGCTCCCCCAGGATCTTCCCCAGGTCACTCCAGACGCTGGCACCAACGCCAGTGTGAAACCTGAGAAGGACTAAGACCGTGCCAGGCAGCCCTTGTGCAGAAACACACTGGAGACGGGGAGGAGAAAGCCCCCACGGAGCCCGTGGAGGACCCAAAGAGCTGGCCCCGAGACGTCTCAGCCTGCTGCCCTCGCAAAGGCCTCGCCTGAAATTCTCTACTAGCCGAGTCCCCGCGGTCCCAATGCCACTGGGACGCCACACAGCAAGAAAACAGAGGTTCATCTCCCTGGCAGCACACGGAACAGCGCACCACCATGCCAACGCTGCCCAGCCCCACGGGGTGGAAGAGTGAGACCAGGACTCTGACCGCCTAAGCAGTCTCCATCCAAGTGGGCTTAGCTCTGCCTGTCCCTCTGACAGCCCGCGATAGCCACTGTGGCTGTTTGGCTGCTCAAGGATGCAGAGGACAGAAGCAGCAGAAGGGATGATGCATCCTCATCCTTTGGTATGGCAAACAGGGGTCAAGAATAACAAACGAGTTATCTCCAACTATTCCCATCAAGGTAGCTCTACCTCCCCGTTAATCCTGGGGGTGTGGAGGGTGTAATTCTGCATCCCAGGCCTCTGTGGGCGAGAAGCAGTTTTCAAAAAAAAAAAAATGGGCTGGACAGTGGAGCAGTCTGGGGGGGGGGGGGGCAGGAAGCTTTATGGGCAGGTGAGTAGAAAAGAACCCCAAGGCTGCCAGCAGAGCCAGGCCCCTGGGACCCAGCGCAAAACAAAGGGGGCCACCATACCCCTGCCTGCCTTCACCCAATCAAGGAAGGGCCCTTCTCTCCTAGGAAGTCTGAAAGCATAACCCAGATGGTTTTAGCCTCAGGTTATTTTCTTAGCCCCTGGCGCCACAAAAAGGATCCTGGGTGGCTCAGCATCAGGATGGCTCCTGGGGACTGAGCTGTAGGTCTCCTGGGTCCCTGGGTTCTCGCTGCACTGCTCCTGCAGCTCCCACGGAGCTGGAGAACAGCCAACCTGGCCGGAGGGCTAAGCCATCAACACCCTGGAGCGACCATCCCGAGACCCCCCGAGCATCTCTCTCCACAGAGGACCCGGGTCTGAGGAAAGCCAAACAGAGCCCTGTACCACCCTGTGACACTGCTGTCCTGCGGGCCGCACAGACAGCAAACGCCAGGTGTCCCGGGGGCACCATCCCAGCGGGCACCCAGCCCAGGTCTGGGCCCTGGCGTTAGTGTCAGTGCCCAGGACTTCTGCTCTGTCACTGGAGTGCCCACCCCCAGGGCCCGCGTACCTTCTCCACGTTCTCCACAGTGAAGTCCAAGGCTGGGGCCGCTCCAGCCCCTGCAGCCCCCGGCTGCTCCTCCCGCCGGTCCATCTCTGCTCCTCCCCAGCTGGGAGGTGGACCCTGGGCCTGTCTCCTGCCCCAGCCCCTTGGCTGCTGGCCCCCTGGCTAGACCCCGGCTTGAGTGCCCAGGGAGTGGTGTGGCGACAGGGGACCCAGGGTGGGCATGGCTGCCTGCCGAGGAGGCCTCCCCACCTCGATTGGGGCTGGAGGGCTTGCCAGAAACCAAAAGGGGTGGTCTTAGGGGGAGAGCCACTGAGAAGGGGGGGGGGTCTGGGGAGGGGCCCTCAATGAGGGGTTCTCAGGCCGGGGTCCCAGCGGTAGGTCACGGCTCTGTCTCCAGAATCTGTGAGGTGGAAGTCATGGGGAGGGAGGCCCGTAGGGAAAACCGAGCCCCAGCCCGTGAGAGGTCACGGGGTCGATGGCCTGTACCCACAACACCCTCGTCGGGGTGCGCTCCCGGGTCCTAGGAGGAGGTCACCGGGGTGGGAGGTCACGAGGGAAAGAGCCCTTTGGCGGGTTACGGAAGGCGTTCCCACGAAGCGCGGGGGTGCAGCATCGGACACTCTGGGGGCGAGGAATCCGTAATGTTGAGGGGGCTGCGGCAGATCCCCTCCGCTGGGCCCGGCCCTCACTCTTCTCACCGCCCGGCTCCGGCCCCGCTACCGCCGCTGCCTCCGCCCCAGTGACTGACAGGCTAGCCGGCTCGGCCGGGACGGGGCGGGGACCTCAGCGACGCGCGGGCTGCCCCGAGCGCCTGTTCCCGGCACCGCCGACTCGGGCGCCGACCCTCCCCCGGCTCCTGCCCTGACCCGGCCGGCCCGGCACAGCCCGGCACGGCCCAGCGGAACTGCGCGGAAACTCATTCCGGGTCTCTGGGCCTGTCCTCGCGCCAGCCCTCACGCCCCGATCAGGCGACGGAGCGGCGCGTCGCTCGAGGCCCCCGCCGCGCCAAGGTCCCGTCGCTACGCACCCTGGGAAATGTAGTCTATGTTGCTCCTAGCGGGAGGACGGCGCCTCGCGGCGGAGGCTGGGAGCACGCGGGGCCCCGGGAGCCCCAGGCTTACTAGGGTCGACAGGCAATTCCCAGTCAAATTGGAGGGAGGGAGCAGCTCCTTAGGAGGGTGTGACTCAAGGGGCTGCGGGTGGGAGCCCAGGTCGGAGGAAAAGGTGTGTGGTGTGTTGGGGGCGGGGCGAGGAGCCGTGTGGAGGATCGGTCACTCTGATGCTCCTCCTCGGGTGCACCTGGGGCCCAGGAACCGGACCGTGTGGGATGGAGGCGTCAGTCCTAGGAGAAGAAAGGAGGCTCGGTGCGCCTCAGGAATAAAAAAAGGACGGCTCTCGGAACCACCCAGTAAGCAACCAGGAAACCACATACCATGGACAGTGCTCGGAGAATTTCATAAGGTTCTTGGAAGCAACTTCTATTTATGTGTAATTAGAAAGACTAGCTCACACCTAAGTGCTACGAACAGTACTTTGCATACCTTACGCATCAGTTCTCAACAACTAGAAGGCGGGGAATTTTATGCAACATTTTCAGATGAGGAAACAGGTTGGGGAAAGTTGAGCTTATCTTGTCCCCGGACACTCAGGGTATCAGAGATCACCAAGAGATATTGCTCAGGGGCAGACCTCAGCAGTCCCTTCTCTTTACCACTTGCCCTTTTTACTTGGAAAAAAAAAAATTTTTTTTTATTGATTTGAGAGAGAGAGAGAAAGAGAAGAGGAGAGAGGGATAGAGAAGAAACATGGATGTGAAAGTAAAACATGGCTAGGCAGCCTCTTGCACGCCCCCTATCTGGGATAGAGCCAGCAACCCTGGCTTGTGCCCTGGCTGAGAATCAAACCAGCAACCTCTTGGTGCACCTCACGACACCCAGCCAACTGAGCCACACTATGCAGGCATCACTTATCCTTTTATTAATTCTTGCCAGCTACCCTGGAGGGGGCGAGTGGAGCGGACCTCTATACCTGTGTTCAGAGGAGGAAAACAGCATTGGCAATGGCCACCTAGGCCTGAGAAGGCAGAGGAAGGCTTAAGCCCTGAGGAGGAGAAACTTGAATGGGGGAGGAGGTGCTCAATTAGCTGGTAAGCAAAGTCCAGGTGGAATCCAGTCACTCAACAAATCTTTATCAAGAAAATGTTTAACCCTAACTGGTTTGGCTCAGTGGATAGGGCGTCAGCCTGCGGACTCAAGGGTCCCAGGTTCGATTCCGGTCAAGGGCATGTATCCTGGTTGCAGGCACGTCCCCAATGGGTGGTGTGCAAGAGGCAGCTGATTGGTGATTCTCTCTCATCGATGTTTCTAGCTCTCTATCCCTTTCTCTTTCTCTCTGTAAAAAAAAAAAAAAAAAAAAAAAAAAAAAAATCAAATATATTTTTTTAAAAAAAAAGAAAGAAAGAAAATGTTTAACCCGAACTGGTTTGGCTCAGTGGCTAGAGTGTCAGCCTGCAGACTGAAGGGTCCCAGGTTAGATTCTAGTCAAGGGCATGTAACTTGGTTGCGGGCACATCCCCAATAGGGGGGGGGGGCGCGAAGGAGGCAGCTCATCTATGTTTCTCTCATCGATATTTCTATCCCTCTCTCTTCCTCTCTGTAAAAAATCAATAAAGTATATTTTAAAAAAAGAATGTTTAGCCGAAACTGGTTTAGTTCAGTGGTAGAGCATCAGTCTGCGGATTGAAAGGTCCCAGGTTTGATTCCGGTCAAGGGCATGTACATTGGTTGCGGGCACATCCCTGGTAGGGGGTGTGCAAGAGGCAGCTGGTCCATGGTTCTCTCTCATAGACGTTTCTAGCTCTCTATCCCTCTCTCTTCCTCTCTGTAAAATATCAATTATATATATATATATATATATATATATATATATATATATATATAAAGAATGCTTAAAGTACAGCTAGTAATTTGTATTCAGTCTAAGGGGATATAGGTGGGGTGAGGAAGAGGGAGGGATGAGTAATAGGTGAGGTTGGAAAGACAAGTTGGGAGCAGTAGATGCTTGAATGAGTTTAGACTTTATCATAAATGCAATATGAAGCCATCATGCGATTTCAGCTGGGCGTTGATGACTGGATTTGCATTTCAGAAACGTCTACCTGTAGTATGTAGACGAAGGAGGAAAGAGAGGAAGTAGGGGAGATTTGGAAGGAGAAACCAGGAAGGCCACAATAAAGTAGCTGATTCCAGGTCTGTGCCTAGAGCTGTGAAATGCCAAGGCTCTGATGGCGCCTGCAGATTTCACTGTGCAAGGAGGGGGCCGAGGAGGAGGGTTAAAAGACTTGGGCCTATGTTCAAAACCCGTCCTTGCCTCTTTCTAGCCATACGACCTTGACTTCTTCTGAAACTCACTTAAAAAAAATTGAGAACAGCCTGGCTGAATAACTTAATTAGTTAAGAGTGTCATCCCAACCCTAACCGGTTTGGCTCTGTAGATAGAGCATCGGCCTGCGGACTGAAAGGTCCCAGGTTCGATTCCAGTTATGGGCACGTACCTTGGTTTCAGCCACATCCCCAGTGCGGAGTGTGCAAGAGGCAGCTGATCGATGTTTCTCTGTCATCAATGTTTCTAACTCTCTGTCCTTCTCCCTCTCTGTAAAAAATCAATTTATATATATATAGTGTGTGTGTGTATATATATATATATATATAATTTATTTATTTAATATATTTTATTGAATTTTTACAGAGAGAAAGAGAGAGGGATAGAGAGTTAGAAACATCGGTGAGAGAGAAATATCGATCAGCCACCTCCTGCACACTCCCTATTGGGGATGCAACTAAGGTACATGCCCTTGACCAGAATCAAACCTGGGACCTTTCAGTCTGCAGGCCGACACTCTATGCACTAAGCCAAACCAGTTTTGGCAGTATTTTTTAAAAATATATATTTTATTGGTTTTTTTTTTTTACAGAGAGGAAGGGAGAGAGATAGAGAGCTAGAAACGTCAATGAGAGAGAAACATCAACCAGCTGCCTCTTGCACTCCCCCTACCGGGGATGTGCCCACAACCAAGGTACATGCCCTTGACCGGAATCGAACCCGGGACCTTTCAGTCTGCAGATGGACACTCTACCACTGAGCCAAACCGGTTTCGGCTATTTTTTTTTTTAAGAGTGTCATCCCAATGCACCAATGTTATGAGTTCAATCCTTGGTCAGGAATAAACTAATTGATGCATAAATAAGTGGAACAACAAATCTCTCTCTCTCTCTCTCTCTCTCTCTCTCTCTCTCTCTCTCTCTCTCTTAAATAAAAATAAAAATGAGAACAGTAATTCCTCCAGTGAAGGAAAAGCTGAGATGATATATGAATAGGGCTGGAGCCAACTTGGTGAATGTTAGTTTTCTTCCTGCTTCCCATCCAGGGCTCTCCTCACCCCTGGGGGCTCCCCTGGAGAGAAAGATGCCAATCTCATCAACAATGGCTCCTGAGCATGTCTCACAAACACCACCTTGAAAATAGGACACTTGAAAATAGGCCTGGGGATGTTGGGGACACTTTTAGGTGCCAGACCAAAAGGAACATCTGAGATGTGGATAGCAATCCAGGGTAACTTAGAGCCAACTGGAGAACGACACAGGTTCTTCGAGGGACAAGAGTAGGATATATAGGAGCCAGAACCTGTGACGAACCTGGGATGAGTCCTCAGATTCAGGGAGAGCATTTTAAAGTTGTATCTATGACAAATTAACTTCTCAGCTTGAAGTTTTTCAGCCTTTCAAAATAGTGTGAATTTGGTCTGCAAAACCAAATAACAGAGTGCTTATACTGGTAGTTAAGCATTCTCAGGGAAGGTTTCCCCACTTCCACTTAGCACCAAGGTGAAAGAAAGGCAATTTTCTCTGTAGTCCCTTGGTTTGAGGGAGAGAGGTTAGGTAGAGGAGTGGCCGATTTATTTCTAGTTCATCCTTAAGTGTGGGCGTAGCCTTTGGGGTCTGGCCTTATAGAAAAGTTTTGGGTACACTCCCTAGCTCAGGAGCACTCACAATACAACACTCAGTTCACCAGGGGAGAAACATGCCCTCCCTGTATTGTCACATTGCGTACTAACTAGCACATCAATAATGTACAGGGAAGGTAGGTTAAATATTTTTATCTAAGGGGAAAACAAAACATGACCTCAAGGTGAAAGCCAACTACTAAGCTAAGCTTCCTACGTTCACTTATTATTATTATTATTATTATTATTATTACTACTACTACTAGTGGCCCGATGTACAAAATTTGTGCACTGGGATGTACCTCAGCCCAGCCTGCACCCTCTCCAATCTGGGACCCGTTGGGAGATGTTGGCAGTTGGACATTCCTCTTGCAATCCAGGACCACTGACTCCTAACTGCTCACCTGCCTGCCTGCTTGACCGCCCCTAACCACTCTGCATGCCAGTCTGCTCACCCCCAACTATCCCCCCATCAGCCTTGCTCACCCCCAACAGCCCCCTGCACTGTTCTGCTGTCCCCCAACTGCCCCCACCGGCCTGATCATCCCCATCTGTCCTCCCCTCCTGGCCTGATTGCCCCTAACCACCTATGCCTCAGCCCTGGACCATGGCTTTGTCCGAAAGGATGTCCAGAAGGTCTCCCAATCTAATTAGCATATTACCCTTTTATTAGTATAGATTATTATTCTTAGCCTGAATATTTCTTGTATTTGCTAGTTCACAGACACATTAAACTTTTAAAAAACATTTATTTTCTCTAATATTTTTAGTTGTTTTCAGCAAGAAGGTTAGCCTGAGTCCCTAGGCCACCATGTTGCGAGAAAACCCAACGGGCAGTTTCAGGCCTTGTGTGACTTGATTTTTCTGCTGCATTTGGCCCCGTTGACCGCTCCTTCCCCCTGTTCTGTTCTGGTTTTTCCCCCTACTACTCTGATGGTCTTTTTGGTCTCCTTCACAGGCTTGCTCTCTTCCTCTCCCTGTTCCTTAAATGTTGGTTCTCTAGGCTTTGTCCTCTGCTTCTCCTCTTCTTCATCAATATCTCACCACTCCTTTGGCTTTGAGCTGTGATGCCCAGGTCTCTTCTTGTCCAGACTTTTCTGAGTTCCCAACCCTCATATCTAGCTGCCACCAGGTTCCTTGCCCTCTGAAGGTGTCCTTGGCACCTCAAGTTGAACTCATGACTCCCCCTCCCACCATATTCCCATTACATGCTAAAAATACGACATCCCCTAAGTTCCTTGCCAGTCACCCAAGTGAGAGCCTTGGAAAACTGTCCCTTCCATCAATCCCTCACAACCAGGCCATCTCCAACTCCTGTTTATTGAGTCTCATCTCTCTCCGGTCCTTCCACACTGCTTCTGCTCTAGATCAAGACCAGCATCTGTTTCCTGAACAGTTCTCATTGTGGCGGCTGTACCTGGGGTCCACGGCCTGGCCCCTTCTAGTTCATATCAGACACAGCAGCCAATGAATGATCCATCTGAAACACAACTCAAGCCAATCCCACTTGAAAGCCTCCAGGGACTCCTCTCAGGACAAAGTCCAAGCTCCTTAGTACAGCATTCAAGGACCTCCATAATCTCTCAGCCTTTTGTCTTGATGAGGGCCCTACTCCAATTCTATATGAACCTGCTGGCTCTCCTGGGACGCACCAGGCTGTGCCACATTTCCCCGCCTTTGTTCACGCTACTGCCTCTACTGAGAAGGCTCTGTGTCAGGTTGGGGCCAATCAGGAGAAACCACCCAGTAAGCACACAAGGTCAGTTTAATATAAGAATTGTGACCTGTAACAGGGCATTGAAGTAAAGAGGGATTGGCTGGTAAGGAGTGAAAAGAACTCTAAAGAATTTAGGAGCAGAAGAATCCTGGGTCTGAGACAAGAGAGCCCAGGAAGGCCCTCATTCATACCCCTGCCCAAGGCTGAGATCCAGACCTTGGCAGACAGGCTATGGTCAGTGAAAAGGGTGAATTTATAGCTGAGAGGGCAATGAGGTGATAAAGGATAACCAGAAAGGCCCGATGTCCCTCATCCATCCTGTGCAGATAATTAATTTTTCAAGACTTGGTTCAAGTGCCACCTACTCTACTCCATGAAGACTTCTGTGGTTTTCTTCCTCTTTCATTCAGGTAGAATTGATTCTCCACCCTGTGTGTGTAGAATCCTTGCCCAACCTGACATACATAACTATACCCTAGTCATACTTCCATTGGGGGACTTATGATGGTTAGTTGCATTTTTTAAATTTACTTGTTTACCCTCACCTAGGGTTACCAGAAAAAATACAGGACACCCAGTTAAATTTGAATATAGTCTATTGCATGAGGCACACTTATTTTAAAAGTGTTTATTATTTATCTGAAGTTCAAGTTTAACGGATGTCCTGTATTTTTAAAAAATATATATTTTATTGATTTTTCACAGAGAGGAAGAGAGAGGGATAGAGAGTTAGAAACATCAATTACCTGCCTCCTACACACCCCTCACCGGGGATATGCCCTTGACAGGAATCGAACCTGGGACCTTTCAGTCCGAAGGTCAACACTCTATCCACTGAACCAAACTGGTTCCAGCAGTCCTGTATTTTTATTTGCCAAGCTTACCACTCTTCCTCCACCTCCACCTCCAACTATGGTCTCCTTAATGGTAGAACATGTTTCTGGCTGACCTCTGACTTCCCATAACTAGCCCAAAGCATTACAGTTGGTGCTCAATTAATGGAAAGAGAATAGTGACTTCTCTGGCTACAGGGTTGAGATGGGTAACAGATCAGATAGGAGGATGAGCAATAAACCATTGCCCATGCTGAAACCGGTTTGGCTCAGTGGATAGAGCGTCGGCCTTCGGACTGAAAGGTCCCAGGTTCAATTCTGATCAAGGGCATGTACCTTGGTTGTGGGCACATCCCCAGTAGGGGGTGTGCAAGAAGCAGCTGATCGATGATTCTCTCTCATCGATGATTCTAACTCTCTATCTCTCTCTTCCTCTCTGTAAAAATCAATAAAATATATATTTAAAATAAAAAAATAAACCATTGCCCAAATCATAAAGGCCTCAATATAATAGAGGATGGTCTCGTGAGATCTAAAGATCTGAGGACTAATGGGAAATGACGAAGCTCAAAGAGTCTAGGATGCTGCCCAAGTGTCTGGCTTGTGTCAGTGGATGGAAGTTGGTGCCACCCACACACAGGGGAGCACTGGAGGAGGTTTGGGAGCTGTAGGGCAGGGAATATCATGGATGTGTAGAAAAGTGTGGAGAGTGGCTCTGAAGGAGAGAACAGAATGTTTCCAGGGCAAATATGTTAAGTTTGAGTTTTCAGAGGATATTCAGACAGAAGTATCGGAAATATGGACTTGGAGCTCAGGAGAAAGGTCCAGGTTGGAGATATAATGTAGCCACCATTGGCATGGAAGTAACTGAAATCATGGGGGTAGAGAATGTAGCTCAGGGAGAGAGTAGAATGGGAAGAGAGGAAGGCCTATATCAAAGCCTCGAAGAATATGTGAGAAGCAGAGAGAGGAAAAGAAACCCAAGAGTATCCTGAGAATGAGCAGCGGGAGGGGTGGAAGACAAAGAGAGCATGGGATTAATACAGTCAATGTAAGACAGGTTTTCAAGGAGGAATGACAAATTTGAGTACTTCTGAGAGTTCCAAGGACAAGGGTTTAGTAATGATGAGGTCACTGTTGACCACAGCAAGAGCTCTTTTGGTGAAGGAGGAGAGGTGAAAGTATATATATATATATATATATATATATATATATATATAACCACAGTGTCCATTTTGTTTAAAGCTGTGTTATATTTGAGCAGGTTTAAATTAAGAGGGAAAGGAGATACTCAATTTTAAAAGGCTGAAGAATGGGGAGGCTTGTAAATAATTGAGATCGAGTGCCCTGATATGGAGTCCTGATTACAGATGGAGGAATTATTCTAGCTACAGGAGGACATTAATAATAGTATCTAGAACAGGGTATGACACCTCAAGGGCCATGGACATTTAATTTGGGGAATTTTTAGTATTTTTACTGTTTTCAGTGAGGAAGGGAGAGGGAGACAGACAGAAACATCAATGATGAGAGTCAATCACTGATTGACTGCCTCCTGCAGGTCTCACTCCGGGGATCGAGCCTTTGCAGGGGTTAGGGGAAGATCCTCAGCTTTTATCATATTCTCTACAGATTCTCCAACCCCAAAACAAGTTAAGCAGCACTCCTGTGAACAAGAAAGGTGATCTCATATGGCACAATTCTCCTAGATTGCTCTCTGATCTCTCAACTTTCTAACCCTCTTATGCTTTTCAAGATGAGACCTCAGTCACCTAGTCCACGTACACTCCCTCACAGGCGTCTTCAGCCTGGGGAAATATGGCAATGCCCGGGCAAGAGAGGAGAGAGCAACTGCCAAGTGTAGAAGGAGCACATGGAACCCTGAACCTTGATTCTTGAATGAAATAAATCCAGAGGAAAACTTTGGTGCTCCTTGAAGTGGAAAAACAGTCATTTCAAAGACGTCTGTAGTTTTCTGTCTTACAAGTGGCAGTGACTTGATACCCTTTGGAGGAGGCCACGCCATTGCTCTGGGAGGCCACTCAAATGGGCGATGTCGTTCTGAAGGTAAAACAAGAGCTGCAGTTGGAAATGCAGACACGAAAGCCACCTGTGGCCCCGGGGTGAAAGTTCTCTGCCCGGTGAGGCCATGTGCCAGGTGCCCTCTGCTAAGTTGTGTGAAAAGAAGGGCAGCTGAAACCGGTTTGGCTCAGTGGTAGAGCGTCGGTCTGCGGACTGAAAGGTCCCAGGTTCGATTCAGGTCAAGGGCATGTACACTGGTTGTGGTCACATCCCCGGTGGGGGGTGTGCAGGAGGCAGCTGGTTGATGTTTCTCTCTCATAGAGGTTTCTAGCTCTCTATTCCTCTCCCTTCCTCTCTGTAAAAAAAATCAATTAAAAATATTTTTTAAAAAAAGAAAAAAAGAAGTGCAGCTCTTGTTTTCTTTGGGGAGAACAGCTTTATTATTTTGTCTTTGTTAAAAGAGGGATTTGAGCTGTGGTGCGCTGCACACTGCGACTAGTTCTGTGGGAATGTTCCTTTTGGAGAAGTTGCCATGTCATCTGGGACTTTGTGAGGTGTTGGGTACCACCTCCCTGAGGTCCACAATGCAGGCTTGAGTTGGGGGGGACGGGACCCTACGCCCTCAAGAATGGCAAGTTGGGGGTGTTGAGAGCCAGCACCTTTGGCTTGAGTTCAGACCTGCCTCTTGCTGTGAGCATTGTCAGAAATGGCTTTAATCTGTCTCCTTGAGTGGCTCTGAGAGCAGAAATGTCCACTGAGGGGCGGGGGCTGGGGAATATAGGAGCTAGGCCGAGCATTCGAGTCTTTCCAGCAGGGCCTCCCTGGCCCCACTGCCCCTGGGATTAGCAGGATTCCCCCCTTTACCCTCAACCGGGGCCGAGGAGCTGTGTGTTAACTGTATGGCACTAGTTCTGTTTTCTTTGTGGGGAGGGGAGGGAGGGGGTTGGGAGGTGCAAGGGTGTTTGGAGACTGAGGATCCTGAATTAGTTTGGAGGAAGAGAGAGGGGCCAAGGGGGGGGTTTGAGGGTAGCAAGGGAGCACCTAGAACTGGGGCAGTGAACACAGAAGAGTGGAAGCACAGGTTTCCCCTCCTTGACCCAGAATGAGCACAGCCCTCGGAGAGCTCTTGCCAGCTCCACACTCTGGCCAAAGGGGCCCCTGTGTCAAAGCAGGCAGGCACGTCGGCAGCCTGGAAGGAATGTTGGCCAGCGGTGCCAATTGCCGGAGGGATCCCACCCGGAACCCGCCTCACTCTCATCAGGGTGCTCGCCTGCACCCTGGCTGCAGCTACCGCCTCTGTGCTCACGGCTGCCCCAACCTCCCTCCTCTGGGCCAGACCAGCAGAGCCACTGCCTCCTGACAGCCCCTCTGGATGTCCATGGTTCCTCAGGCTCGGCATCCTTTCCAAATGCATGCCCCATTATTCCCAAAGGAGAACATCACAGGGCAAATGAGTAGGACCCAGGAAGCAGGGTTTCGTGGGACACGCAGAGACGCTCAGAGGGATCGCACTGACCTTTTGGAGGCGACTCGGGGACAGTGTCAGCATTAACCTCTTCCTCCTTCCAGATGAAGGTGTGTGACTCTTGGCTTCTTGTCCTCTCTCAAACTAACTGTTTGCCAGACTGCGCTTAAATAATTATTTATGTAAGTATTCAATGCCAGTCTCTCCTGGTTTAACCTTAGAGCACGAATCATATCCCCTTCTCTTCCATGTCCCTGATGTCTCCCCAGTGTCTGACATATAAGAGATATGGAATCAATGTTTGTAGAATGAATAAATAAATGCTGTTCTTCATCACCAAAATGCAGGTCCCTCTTGGGGCCCTCACTCTGTTCCTGCATTCCTAGCTCTTTGATGCTCTATGCTTCATCCCCCCAACCTAGCCTCCCCCCGGCCTTTGCAGATGCTCTCTTGTCCTGGATTGCTTCATGCAGTGTGGGTGGTGAGCTCCCCAGCTGGACCATCCGCCATCAGAGGCAGTGAACACACCTGTCAGAGTGCCCTGATCAGTGACTGGGGAGTGGGGAATGTGCGGTTTTCTGTGTCATTACCCATTAAAGCAAGCCCCCCACCCCCCATCCCCTGATGCCTATGGTCACAAGGGTAGGGCTTTCTCTACCAGTAACCCCAAGCCCCAAGTGCTGGAGATGGTGCAAGGGGTTGTCAGCTAACCTGCCAGGACTGGTGAACGAACCTCTGCCACCCACTCTGGGTTCCACGGCCCCACGGCCCAGAGCTGCCCGTTGGAAGAAGCAGGTGGAGATCCCGGCCAGGCCTGAGATTGCTGAGTCAGCCTGCCGCTGTGAGGGGGAAGGTCTGGCATGCTCTCCAGCCAGCGGCGTCTACCCACCCAGCCCCCGCCGCCCAGGAAAGGATCCGACAAGCCACAGAAGTAAATAAATAACTTAGAAATAATAAATAGGGGTCCAGGTCTCTGGAGTGAGTACCAGGCCACTCCACCATAGGCACTTCCGTGTGTCTCCTCCCATTCTGTGCCCCCGGGGCCCGGGGCCTGCGGGGAGGCTGAGACCTCAAACTCCGCTGGGTCCTCCAAGAGGAGTCCTGGCTCCGTGGCCTGCTCAGTGCCAGCGTCCTACTCCGGCGTCTGTAGGGCTGGGACGAGCCAGGCGAGGCCTGCCGTCCCTCATCCTGCAGGGCTGATGCCCATCACAAGCCCCGCGGAGGCCGGCGGGGCGGCGTCCATCTCTTGGTTGAAGATGTCCCCAATGTAAGGGTGGCCATCCGCACATCCTTAGGGGGGGGGGGGAAGCGCCCCCTCAGCCCAGGCAGCCGCAGGCGGTGGCCGAGAGCCGGTCCACGGTCCACCAGGTGCTGTTGACGTCCATGAAGGAGACAGCCTCGTAGCTCGTGGGCCGGCAGCAGGGCTGGCTGGCCGGCGGGGAGCCCGGCGGCGGCTGCAGCGCCCCAGCGCCCAGCAGGCTGGCCAGGCTGAGGTCGTGCGGGGAGCGCGCGCGGCGGCAGGAGCCGCTGCAGAAGCCGAAGCGCACCAGCTCGTCCGAGCTGTGGCCCAGGCCCAGCGCGCTCACCGGCACCAGCTGCGAGCGCAGGCGGCAGCCCCGCGCCCCCGCCGCCCGCGCGCGGCTCCCGCGCCTCGCGTGGCCGCCTCGGCCCCAGGCCCGCGCCGCACGCCCCCCGCGGGAGGGCGCGGGCGAGGGCGCGGGCGGCGGGGGCGCGGGCCGGGACGGCGGCGGGGGCGGCCGCCGGGCTCTGCCGCCGCCGCCGCCGCAGGAACGGGAGGCGCGGCCACCTGGAAGGAGCCGGAGTCAGAGTCACGCGGGGACCCCCGGACCGCCCCGTCCCCCCCAAACCCCCCGCACTTACCGGTCAGGTGGCCGGCCGGGGGCGCCGGGGCCGGCGCGGGGCCTTCGAGGGTGGCGGGGCTGCGGGGCGCGAGGCCCAGGGAGGCCTCAGCGACGCTGCTCAGCAGCAGCAGCGTGGCCAGCGCCGGCCACAGGGCGGGCTGCGCGGGGAGACAAGGTGGAGGAGCCTCAGGGAGGCAGCGGGCGCGCACCCAGGTGGTCCCAGGGCGGGGGGAGCCCGGGAAGGGCTGGGGCAGCAGAGATCAGAGAGGGGCTTCTGGTTGGGAAGGGCTTAGGTGGGAGTGTGCTGCCCAAGGGAGCCAAGAGGAGAGATCACCCGAGGGCATCAACCTTCCTCCAAACTCCTGGTCCCTCCCTGACCGCTTTCCTGTGCACTTCCGACTCCTGCCCTGGGCGAGCCCTGCTTTTCCTCCCTGCCCCCCAAATCCAGCTGCCCTCCTCCATGCCAGGTGGGAGCCATTGGGAGAACCACCCACTCACCTGCCGCCTAGGCCGGGGCCAGCGGGGCAGCACGGAAGGGCCTCCACGTCCAGGCTCCATCTCTGTCAATACCAGGGTCTCCCATCAGCCTAGTGGACTTGCTCCCCCACCCGCTTCTCGAGGCAGCTTGGAACATTGAGAGACGAGTTATCTTTGAGAAGGCCATCCCTCCATTTCCGGTTCTCCAGGTGGGGAACAAGGGGCTGGATAGGCGGACTCAACCCAGGAGAAGTAGCTGCATCAGGAACTTTAACTATGCCCTGACCGGTTTGGCTCCGTGGATGGAGCCCCGGCCTGCAGACTGAAGGGTCCCAGGTTCGATTCCAGTCAAGGGCATGTATCATGGTTGCGGGCACATCCCCAGCGGGGGGCGTGCAGGAGGCAACTGATCCATGTTTTTCTCCCATGGATGTTTCTGTCTCTCTGTCCCTCTCCCTTCCTCTCTTTTATATATATATATTTAAAAAGGAACTTAACTATGTGTTGGTCCTTTGCACCTTCTCTCTTCTCTCTCTGTCCTTAGGACTCCATGAGGTAAATGGTATATAATCTCCATTTTCCAAATGAGCTCAGAGTAGTTCAACAAGTTAAAGGGGTATTTGGAAACGTCCTTCCCCCGTCCCCAGTCTTCCTGCCGCAGGGCTGGAGCTGCCAGAAGGGAGTAGCGGGACCCCCTTAATCCCACAGACAGCTTTCTCTCCAGGCCACACAAGAAGAAGCTGGGGCCTACAAAGAATTAGGGGGCTTGGTGGTTGGTAGTGAGGTGCAGGCCTCAGCCTGTGCCGGCCACCCAATGCGGCTGACCGGTGTTCCTCTGAGGTCTTTGGACCCAGAGCCACATGAGTTCTCTCTTTGGATCACAGGTGTCCTTTAAGAGCCCGCGGATGGGCCCTCTAAGAAACATGGGGCCTGGGCCATGGCTCCCAATGGCCACCAGGGGGCAGCATCTGCCAAGCATGCAGACTCAAAGTGGGGTGGGCTTGTCCCTACCCTCAGCCAGACTCAGGCCTGAGCAACAACTCCCAGGAGCGCCAGCCAGAGCTCCACACCAGCCCGGTCTGAGGGCTGAGCCGCCCCAAGCGCTGGTCCAGGTCTGCCCCCTTCCACTTTGCTGTGGCTCTAGCAGTTGGCCCACTCTTAGAAGGTTCCTCCATGCGCCATCTCTCCTGAGCCCAGCCAGCCTCTCTGGGCCCCACCAGATTTCCTGAACCCACCCTGGCTGGCACTCCCAAACACCCGTGGGGCCCCACAAGCCGGCCTGCTGTTGGGTCCCAACTGTCACCTGCAAGTCAGTGACTGGTCAGACCTCCCCAGGCCTTCCTGGTGTGGTCCATCTCCGGCCCAGGTATGTCCAACTAACTGAACAGGGGCTCTGAGGGGCCAGGCCGGCGACTCCTCTCACTGACTGAGGGAAAGCCAGGCAAGGCAGCCGTCAGGACCCCCCGTGCTAGGGGGACCCCAGGAGCAGGTCTCCTGAGGGCAGCTAGCCCCTCTCTCCCTTCTGGTGGCTTGGTGCCACTTGGTCCCCCAGGCTTTGCCTCCCCCGGCTGCAGCCAGAGACTCACCAGGAGGGAGGGTCCTGCGCCCTGTTCTTCCAGGCACCGTCCCTGGGACCAGTGCTGGAGAGGCTCATGCCCAGGGCTATGCACCTGGCAGCGCCTCTTTTAGCCAAAAGCGTGGCGTTGGCAGCCGGTCTGCCCCCGGTAGCGGCTGCAGGAGCCTCACGTTACAGTGGGCTGGCGGGGCTAGCACAGCCCCACAAGCGCCCAGAGGGACGGAGGGGGCTGGGAGGGGCAGAGAGCTGCACACTGGGCCCCGGAGAGGGAGGATGAGAGAGAGTGGCGGGGCCTGTCCTGCCCGCTCCCCCTAACTCCCGCAGGCTGGCTTACCTCGCGTGCAGGGCTCTGGGTCCAGGGTGCAGCCAGGGCTGGGGCCCGAGGGACCTGCTGCTGGTGGAGCCCGTGGGCCGTGTCTGGGGGCCGGGCCCAGCTCCATCCCTCAGCAGCCTCATGCCTGCCGCCGACCGGTGTCAAATTCCAGTCCCGGCGGCGTCACCGGATCCCGGGGTGGGGCCCCAGCGCCCCCGCCCCGCCCTACCTTTCAGGGTTCACCTGGTTGCTCCACCCGCTGGGATTCGGTACCCCCGCCCCCCTCCTCTGGCTCAGCCAGGCCCCCCCAAGGTGAAGGGGAGGACACGGGGAAGTGGAAAACCCAGGACACAGCGTGGAAGACTTGCGCGGCGGAGAGGCGAGGAAAGTGGGCGTTCGGTTTTATAGGCACGCGAAGCGGGGAGCGGGGAGGCCGGGCTGAGGGCGGGAGAGGGAGGAGACAGGATCGTCCCAGCCGCGGGCCACCGGCCCTCCCGCTGGCGCCGTCTCAGGGCCCTGGCTGGCCACCCTGCCGTCCCTGCTCTCTGGTCTCTCTCTGGCTTCTGCTTTCAGCGGCCCCGCTCGGGAGGGCCAGGCTCTGTGCTGGGGCTTCCGAGTCTGACCCTGCTCCAGCCGCCCCACCGCCCCGCATCCTGGCAGCCTGGGGCTCGGAGCAGAGACACACCTGTAAACACCGCCGCTGGGAGTGGGTGCCCAGGGCTGAGGAAGGGAGGGCCACGGAGGAGGAGTATATTTCGTGTGCTCATGCTTGAGTAGGAGCTGGGGGATAGGATTTCAGAAGCCTAATTATGGCAAGTTGGCAGGTGGGGTGGAAGTAGGGTGAGTAACGTGGATAGAGGTAAGAAAGGCCAGATGCTGCGTCATCCCCGCGAGCCTGGACTCTATCCCGATGCCCCCAGGGACCACCGAAGGGGTTCAGGCGGAATAATGGTGCATCAGACGTACACTGCCCTGACTGCTGCCGTGGGGAGGGCGGTTCGGAGGTGAGGGGTGGAGATGTCAGGAGGCCGCTGAGGGAGGGAGCGGGAAGCAGAGTGGCGGGGAGAGTGGGGGACACCTCATGGGTCTCTCTGGATCACAGCTCTGAGAGCCCCGCTGGTGCCGGACTGATGGGCGGAGGAAGGGCAGACGCTGGCGTGCCCCAGGCCGGGTGACCAGGTGGAGGGGATGCATTCTGGCAGGGGAAGTCCCCGGAGCTCAGCTCAGGGATGCACATGCTGAGTCAGGAGGACCGGTGGGTTGGTGCTCCTACGGGCAAGTTCAGGGCGCAGCTGAACTGGCAGCTTGGCGTGGAGCGGAGGGGGCTGGGCCGGCGATGGCGTGTTGGGAGGCGGATGGGAAGTGCCCAGGGGATGCGCGTGGACCGGCTGTGGCCTGGCCGTGCACTAGGACACCCGTGGGCCTCTTACCACGGCCCGCCCCCGGGCTCCGCCCCGGCCCTGACTCAGAGCCTCGGCGTGGGCATGTGCCGTTTTCCGGGTCCGCACAGGTGCTTCCGGGGCACGGCCGGGGGGCCGAGGCCACTGCGTCTGCGCGAGCAGTTTCAGGCACAGGTGGAGGCCACACGCCAGACCGCGGAGAGCTGCGGGTGGCGTGGGGGCCGGTCTTCGGGCCTGAGGGACCCCCAAGCGGCAGGAGGCCAGGTGGGGGGCAGCCCCACCGTCTGCTGCCTCTCACAACTGCTGCCTGGTTGGGGTGGCTTCCCTGGGGGGTTATCAGCCCTGGCGGTGGCCTGCAGGCACGCTGCCTCTGCCCTGTACAACCCTAGGGGGCACTATTCACGCAGAATACGACGTGCGTTGAAGTGCTTCACCCAGCAGAATCCGAAGGGAGTTTCTGGTCTTGCTTTCCCCTCAGTGGAGGGGGCTTCTGCCTGAGGACACGCCACGGCAGTGAGGGCACACGGGGGAAGGCGGTGGAGTGGCTGGGGCTTTTCCATGAGGATGGCAGGTGAGAGGCACGGGTCCCGGCCGAGGTGGCAGCTCTGGCCGGAAGCTCCCTCCATGGCCTGTGTTGGGCCCATCCTCAGGCCGGCATGGGGATTCTAAGGGTCGGGGGTCAGATTCCAGGGCTCTAAGGGGGCGAGATGGGAAGAAACATCCTTTCTAATATTCGCCGAAATGCCTAGAGCCGAGGGAGAGAGGGTGTGTCTGGGGGGTGGGACAGTCCTGCCCAGGCTCAGCGGGGGGTGCCAGGCATGGCCTGTGGGCTTCTCCGTGTTGGGGGCTCCGGAGGGTATCTTTCCCGCACTGGCAGGAACCTGTCCCCGCCGTGACGGGGCTGTGGGACCCAGAGGCTCTCTCCCTCTGGGCAGGCCCTGGTGCCCCTGGTCTACTTCTTCCAAGGCAGAGGGGGCAGGGCTGTGTGGGACGAGAGAGGCCCCAGAATGCCCCGGGCCTGCAGTTGACACAGAAGTGAAAGGAACCCAGGAATCTGAGCTGAAGAGATGGCCCTTGGGCTGAGCGCGGCTGCTGGGGCCCCAGGTTCCTGTTTCTTCCAGGAAAGAGAGAGCGAGCGGAGGAGGCCAGGTTCGGGGAAGAGCTTTATTGCTTCCACGGTGGCCACCCAGGCCGGCTGCCGCGGCCTGGGTCGGGTCCTCAAGCCTCACTTCCCTCCGGCCCAGGCTCAAGGCAGAACCCAAGGGCCTGGCAGGCGCGCTGAAACCCGGAACAGCCGCCAGGCCGGCCAGTCCAGGCCTGGTCGCTGTCCTGCGGATCAGTAGCAGCTGGGGAGCGGCCATTCCCTCCGGGCTGGGCCAGGCCTCGCCTCCTGAGCCCCGATTTCCCTCTGGTCCAGCCCAGGGGCTGTCTTGCTGGCTTAAAGGATGGCTCCGGGGTTTCCCGGCGGGTCAGCGCGCAGCTGGTGAGTGGGAGGAACCCATCTTCTCCCCAAGAAAGGCCAAGCAGGGTCATGAGCTGGAGGGGGCTGGCACGGGATCCTGCCCGCCTTCCTGCAGCTCTGGAGCCGGAGTACGGGCTCGTCGTGGCACCCCATCTCTGCAGGGAGCCCACCGGCACCCCCGCCGGCCCGGCCCTCTTCCGGGCCGCCTCCTGCTCGGCAAGGGGGCCGAACTCGGCATCTCCAACCTTATTTAAAAATAAATTATCCCTACCCCCACCCCCCCAAATTCACAAAATGATAATACACCAAACACTGATTGGAGAAATGATTCCGGCAGCCGCCTTGCTGCCCAACGTCCACCTCCGGCATGCTGGGCCCTCGGGGCGCGGCCGGCGGCCTCCTGGCGCTCTGGCGTCGGGGATCCCGGCGGAGAGCGAGGCCGAGCACCGGCCTCTGAGCGGACGCCGCTCTGGCTGCCTGGCCGAGGCTTCGCCACGCCTCGGGCCACTTGGCACTGTCCTTCTCCGGGGTCTCAGCACTCCGGTGCCCCTCGGGCAGGGCCAGGCCAAGGCCAATGAAGTGGGCGGGTGGCGGCGGCGGCTGCCTGCTTTGTGGCGGTGCTGGGACCTCCGTGCCGTGTGCTGGGCCCACCTCAGATGCCGCTGGTTAGGTCCGTGATGACACGCGCTTTCACCAGCTTCCGCAGGAACTCTTTCTCCCGCTCAATGTTGTGTGTCCAGGACTAGGGAGGGAGGGGGAGGGAAGGGATGGAGAAGTGGTCAGTGGAAGCAGCCGTGGTGGGTGCTAGGGCACAGCCCCACTACCATGTACCTCCCAGAGTCCAGTGCCCTCTTCTGCCCGCCGCCCTCCGAGGCTTTGTGCCACAGCTCACCCCCCGCCCTCCCCAGAGCTGCTTCCACTCCTCGTAACCTTCGGAGATACGGGCTTTCCAATCTCGTTTGCAAAGCCTTCAGCCCGCCTCGTCCAGCAGCGCGTCCGTCCGGGGCACCTAAGTCCCGGGCACCCTGAGGCCTGGCGATGTGAGTCACCGGGCCCTGCCCAGGCCTGGGGGTGGGAGCCTTGTGGGGTGGCTTAGTCATTCTCCGGCCTGATGCAATCCCCTTCTCCAGGCCCGGGGGCCGCTGACGAAATCCTGCCTCTCGGGTCAGAGGAGCCAGTAGGCCAGAGGGCAGCAGGCCCGCCTCACGACAAACGAACTCGGGGATTACAGGGAAGAGGCTGCCTCCTCCTCGGGAGAGGCTGTGCCTCTGCTCAGGTTCTCCCCAACCCCCGGGACTCATCAGGAAGCTTTGGTGACTCAGTCTCTCAAAGAAGGAAGAAGGATTAAATGAATGAACGAGCACCAATAGCCTGGTTTTGGCATTCATCACACCGTCGGGTGCCTGGTGTGGAGCCGCCTGACTGCTCTCTTGCATCTGTCAGCACCGAGCCTCACCACCGTGATGTTACGGCCACGATCTAGCGGTGCTGAGAACCCACAGCTCTGTCTGGTCCTTACTCTGGTGCAGCAGCTCTCTCCAACCTGTCACTATACGCCGCCTTCGGCGCGTTGCCCTCGCTGCTGCAGACCCCTGGGTGATTTGCCCTATTTCCTTCCTTTCTTCCTTTCTTCCTTCCTTCCTTCCTTTCTTTTTTTTTAAAAAAATATATTTTATTGATTTTTCACAGAGAGGAAGAGAGAGGGATAGTTAGAAATATCAATGAGAGAGAAACATCAATCAGCTGCCTCTTGCACACACCCCACCTGGGATGTGCCCGCAACCAAGGTATGTGCCCTTGACCGGAATCGAACCCGGGACCTTTCAGTCCGCAGGCCGATGCTCTATCCACTGAGCCAAACCGGTTTCGGCTACCCTCTTTTCTTGAAGATGCAAGCCTCTGTCTCACCTCTTTGAAGGCGGGGACAATCTGGCTCAGAGTGGTGCTCAATATAGACGTGTCGCATGGAATTAGATTTCACAGGTAAGAAGACAGACGGAGGCCCGGAGGAATGGCAGGGCCAGGATCCAAGCAAATGGAGACGCTCACACAGCCTTTTCCTTCCCCAGCCCTTCACCACCCCCCGGCGAGGTGACCAGTCTGACAGAACAGCCTCAAGGGCGCCCCCTGGGGGTCGCTGAGGTGTGGAAGGTCAGCAAAGGACTGGATATTTGATGACATGAAGGAATTATTAATTTTTCTAGGTGTCATCGTGGTATTGTGATAGTAGAAAATAGTCCTTATCTTTTTGAAAAATTGACTGAAATGTTTTTTTGGCTGAAATGATATATCTGAGACTTGTTTCCAAATAATCAGTGGGGAGTACAAGTATGAGGAAGAAACAGATAAAACCACACTGGCCATAAGGGGGGGGGGCGGGGAGACAGGTGGCAGTTACATGGAAGCTCGGTATATTGTTCTGTGTTTAGGAGTATGTTTGACAGTGTAAGAGTAAACACAAAGTCTGCCTGGGGTGCAGCTCTCCTGGCCCAGGCAATGCCACCGGGAGGGTGCCCTCTCTCTCTCTCAACTCCTCCCCAGGGGGACACACAGGCATGACCGGAGCCCTCGGCACTACACTGTCTGCACCGTCTGTGGCCTGGGGCGCCATTCTGGTCCCGTGTCCCCGCCTCACCGGGCCCTCTGATTTTGCAGGCAGATGCCCATCCCACTCACTGGCCGCTCTCAGAGAGCCTTCCTTCCGACGGCGTTTCTTCTGTCTCGTGTCTGGCTCCTCCTCCCTCACCCCGTCACTAAATGCTGGTGCTCCTAGGGTGCCGGCCACCTGCATTTCCCAGTCTACCGTCTCCCTGGGGAATTTCACACGCTGCCTGGCCTGGGTCTGAACACGCAGTTGTGCTCACAGCTCACAGATGCACATTTCCAGCCTGGATTTCTCTGCTGTGCCCGGGTCAGGGGTCTTCGTCTCTCGCCTAGACTGCTGGGCATCCTGCTAACTGGTTTCTGTTCCAGCCTCGCACCCCTCTGTTTCACGCGGCAGCCCCGGCAAGCCTTCTCCACGCTAATCCTCGGCTTAAAACGCTTCTGCCTCTGTGGCTCCCTCCGGCCTTCAGAGCGAAGCCCAAACGCCTCGCCACGGCAGAGAAAGCCCCTCACCATCTAGCGACTGCCTCTGTCGACGGTCTCTCAAGTGTACATGGAGGTTCATTATATTATTCTCCATGTTTATGAGTATGTCCGACAGTGTTCACAATATTTGTGTAAGAGAGCAAATATATAAGTAAACAGAAGCCGGGAGCAGGCAAAAGCTGTGAGAACAGTTTGGAGTGGGTGCTGGCAGGGGACAGAGAAGCAAGAAGACACATCAGGACAGACAGACAGACAGAGCGGGAAGGACTAATGGGGCCGGGGTGAGGAGGCAGGAGCCGCTGAGAGGGAAAGGCGGCTCTGGAGCCAACACGGAGGAGCTTTTCGCTCCTGAGTCCCATTCCTGGCAGCAGGAGGCCCGGGGAAGACCGTTTCTGGTTCCCATGAGACTCCCAAGTCTTCCTTATAAACTTGAAATAAGTTCCCACAACGTGAGGTAGCCTGAGTGAACCAAGAGAGCCTGACAGGCCAGAGGGTAACGGAAGCCATGGCCGGGGTGCCAGCCTCCGGGAGAACCTGCAGCGTGAGGAGAGGGGGCCGGGATGGAGCCCTGGCTGATGCCAGTTCTTTTATTATTATTTTAAAATATATTTTATTGATTTTTCACAGAGAGGAAGGGAGAGAGATAGAAACATGGATGAGAGTCAGTCATCGATCAGCTGCCTCTTGCACGCCGCCTACTGGGGATATGCCCGCAACCAAGGTACATGCCCTTGGCCGGAATCAAGCCCGGGACCTTTCAGTCCGCAGGCCGACGCTCTATCCACTGAGCCAAACCGGTTTCGGCTGATGCCGGCTCTTAAGGGGTGGACTGCAATCACAGACACTGAGCAAGAGAACGAGAGAGACTGGCGAGTGAATCGGAACCCCAGAAAGTACTGGCTCGGATGTCTCAGCAGGAGAGGGTTTCAAAGAGGAAGGAGTGGTCAGCACAAGTGTGTGAGAGACCGGAAAGGTGGGACTCCCACGTCTCCATCGGAGTTGGAGCCTTGAGGTAAGCCACTGGTGACCTCGGTGGGAGTTGTGTCAGGTGAAGCTGCAGCCCGGCTGCGAGGGGCGGAGGACCGGGAGGGAGTGAGGCGTGCACAGGAGACAGCCCAGCAGGAGCGGGCGGCCCCCCCTGCAGCCGTGTTCCCACGGGAGGAGGGGCAGGGGCTGGAGAAGGGCGCGGGAGCCTGGGGAGCAGGAACGAGGGCTAGCTGAGATGAGAACCCCCACATTTAGGGAATTATGACAGAGTTCCCCAGCGACCCCACACGATGCAGGAGCAGAGAAGCTCCTCAACGTGCTAACCCCACGGGTCCAGGTCCCAGGCCGGGACTGGGGAAGGCTCACGGGAGAAGTGAAGGTAGGAGAGGGCTGATTTTCCACGTGGGCTCTGCTGGGAGGGAGATGCGGGAGGCGGCCACAGGCCGGGAGGACTGCGATGCTTCTCCAACTGTAAGGAGCCTGAGCACATGGGTCACCCGGGCGGTAACTCTGGGTTATAACGAGCTCCAGGGCTTGGCCATGGGGAAGGTGGAGGGGGTACGGGGTGTCCTGAGACCCGGAGGCAATGCCTGTGGGTTGTCTGAGGGGACAAGGAGTCCTTTGGGAGAAAGAGGGCTTGAGGTCAAGAGGGTGGCACTGAGCTGGTTCCAAGATTAGCGTATGGCGGCTGGGGAACAGCAAGGGGGCAGGTGCGGGACCAGGGCAGAGAGCGAGCCGGGAGAGGGAAGGTTCGGGAAGGAAACGGGACAGGGCTCTGGGCTCTTGGGAGGAGGGGGGGAGCACAGAGGAAGCTTCGTGGCCAGAGCCCCGCAGGCAGTCACGGGCCTCCTCAGTCGGGGCAGTGGCGCCTTCCCGGAGCTCAGCCGGAGCAGCCGCGGGCTCCTTTCTCCGCCATTCGCGGTGAACGGGCGGAGCCTGCCCTCGGTGCCCGAAGTGCCCTCCCCACAGCCCAGTGGCCCACCCGGCCCCTCACCTCTTTGATGGCTGACATGCGCACGGTCTCATAGTAGTGCAGGGGTGCGTTGGGGGTGCTCATGTCGTAGCCAAAGCCCGCGACTGCCACCTCGTCACAGCCATGCAGGGCCATGGTCACCGCCACACTGCCCAGCGTCGGGATGTTCTGGAGGAGGGGCGGGCGCAGAGTTCAGGCGGAGGGCCGAGCGGGGCTGAGCTCCTCAGTTAAGCTCCCCAGAGCTGAGCTCCATTCCCGAGGACTGGAACCCCCCACCTTGTCCCTCCTCCTGTCCCCCCTCCCATCTGTCTGTTCTTTCTCCCCAAGGCCCTTCGGACCCAGGTCCCCGCCCGCTCCCTCCCTCCCGGCCCGGCCTCTCACCCCGCGGCCCATGAGGCCATTGTTGAAGGGCAGGCCGATGAGGGTGAAGGCGGCTTCCTGGATGAAGTACGGGTTGAGGATACGAATCTCGGGGGGCTCCTTGGGCACTCGAGTGGCCACGGATTTCCAGAAGCCGTCCGATGCGCTCTGTGGACACAGCACAGCTGGGCGTGAGCCGGGCACACACACACGGCTGCGAGGGGACCGTGTGCGGGGCAGGGGCCCACAGGGTTTACCAGCAAATGAGAAACAAGGTGGGGGCCGTGAAGAGACTGCGGGCACCTGGGAAGGGGGAGGACCTGGCGTGGGCAGAATGTGTGAGAGACGAGGGTGTGTGGTGGGCACGGCGGACAGATGGGGAGGTGGGGGGCGCAGTGTGTAATGAGGATCCAGAGGGGGCTGCGTGGCGGGGCAGAGGCGTGGGGCACTGCGTGAGCTGCTCTGCCTGAGGGGCCCTGGGTCACCAGGAAGACCCAACGGCCCCGCTGGCCCCCCACCCTGCACAGCTGCTAAGGGCCCAGGAGGAGCTGCCCTCTCTGTCCTATCTGCTCTGCCGGGCTTGCCTCCTTCCCCTGCTGTTGTCTGTCTCTCCTGGCTCTCAGCCAACTGCTCTAAAGTGAACCTGAAAAATAAAGACAGAAGGTCAGCTCGCTGGTCCGGGACCCGGAGCACCACTCGGGTCCCCGGCCTGCCACCGGCTGGGGCCGGTGAATGGTCACGTGGCGAGCTCTCTGCGCGTCAGCTCCCTTCACTGCAAAGGGGGACCCTTCTTCCCTCCGTGATCTCGGCACCAGAGAGGAAAGGCATCCATCCGCGCGGAAACCTGGCATCCCGGTGTGCAGTCTGGGGCCACCGCCTCCTCCCCGCCCTCTCCCCCCCTCTCGTCCTCAGCCCTGCCTTTCTGTCCAAGACCCTGAAGCATACACGTCAGCTACTCCCTCAGGAGTTCAACTCCCCCCGCCCCTTGCCTCCCTGTGGCCCCAGCTCAGGGGAGCCCTGAACTTGGCACCCACTCTGCCCCACCCTTACAACTGGGCTCCTGAGCACTGCTGGAGGGGCTCACAGACCAGCCCGCAGGCCGGAGGCATCACCACGCCTGGGCTCCAGCCTCTTATCTGCAGGGAGTTTATTATTTGCCCAGGAAACCTGAAAGAATCAACTCAACTTAGTGGGTAAAATAATGTAGTAATAGGATCTGGACTCCAACAGGGAGGTCACCAGATATAATACAAATGAGATCCCACTTGCAATCCCAACAAAAAAAATAATCAAACACTGATCAATAAACTTAAGTATGTGGGATCTGTAGTAAAAAGAAAAGAAAAAAAAAAGCTGCAATCCTTTGAGAGATCTAGAAAGTTACTTGGAAAAAAAAAATGGGAGACAAGCCATATCTTGGATGAGAAGGCTGAATATTAACACAATGACACTTCCTCCCAGATTAAAGGAGGCTTAACTTAATTCTAAGAAAAATCCCAATAGGATTTCTTTAAAAAAATTTTTTAAATTGATTTTTTACAGAGAGGAAGAGAGAGCAATAGAGAGTTAGAAACATTGATCAGCAGCCTCTTGCACACCCTCCACTGGGGACGTGCCCGCAACCAGTGTACATGCCCTTGACCGGAATCGAACCCGGGACCTTTTAGTCCGCAAGCCGACGCTCTATCCACTGAGCCAAACCACTTTCAGCGGATTTCTTTTTTTTTAAATGTACCAAAAGGATTCTAAAAACCCATCCAAGTATTTAATAGATAAATTTAAAAATTAGATATGAGAGCATTGAGCTTCCTAAACATTAGTGTAATGTTAGAAATGAAGAAGAAAGTCAATGAGTTTTGACTTTGTAAACACTTTTAGTGCTTTGGTTCATAAAAAATATAATAAGCAAAATTAGGAAGGAAACAAAGAAGTGGGAAAAATTGTCACAAATAATACATACTTTAAAAATTCATTAAAAAAATCAACAAGAGCCCCAGAAAATGGGAAAAGAACATAAAATAAGGTTAGGAAGCATGAAAAACTCAGTATTAATAAAAATGCAAATTTGTGTAACCAAATGCTATTTTTATCCTCTAAAATACAGAGTGCAGCAAAAGTAAGTTTACAGTTGTTTGTATGGAAAAGACAGTAATTAGTTAATAATAATATAAGAATAAACTCTGTTTTGTGTATTCACAATCGTAAACCTGCTTTTGCCCCATCGTGTGTGTGTGTGTGTGTGTGTGTGTGTGTGTGTGTGTATGAGTGTATGTGTCTCTCTCAGTGCTTGTGGTGCTGAGCTGAGGTGGAACTCGCCTACATCGCAATCTGAATATGAATCAAAAGCTTCAAGGCTGTTCATACCCAATGACTGTGAATTTCTCTCCTAAAAGCCATCAGAATGGCGAAGACCTTTGTAAAAAGCTGTTTAATACAGTGTTATTTATAAGTGTGAAAAACCTGAAAAAATACAAAATTTTATAACAGAGATCCGGTTAAATGATATATCTCTCAAAATAAATCAAATTACAGACATCCAATTTATGTCTCCTTAGGATTCTGTCACAGGGATGTACATAACGTAGTTAACATGCTTCCCCACATCTGCTCCTGCTCCTCCTGTGCTCCCTCCAATGAGCCAGAAACCTCAGATTCTTCATCTCTCCAGCCAAACTCTGCCCCACTGGCCATCTAGTTCTTTTGCTTTTATCTTCTTAGCATCCCACAAACCACCCCTTCCTTCTAAGCACACTGCTTCATGCAAATCCAGGTCTCGTCACCTTCCCGTTAGACCACCCTAACCGCTGGCCACTTACAGCATCTGCCTCGTTGCCCGCTCAGAGCCCAGAGTCCAGCAGAGTGACTGGAACAAAGAATAATTGTTAAGTTCCATCCGTCTAGTGAACAAACATGTGACGGGTGCCTAGAGTGGGCTGCCTCTGCCTCCAGACCACTGCGCTTTCTCTGCCAGACACTCTCTCTACGTAAAAGCAGGTCACGTCACCACTGCCCAGAGCGGAGCTTTCCAGCCAGTTAGCCCTCCGGTCACTCGTTTCCACTCCGCCCACCCGAGCCCCCACCTGCCCATTCAGACTCCGTGCGTTTGCTGAGCTGCTCCTTCTGTCTCCAATGGCCTTCCCACATCTACCCACCTCACCCAACCCACTTAAAAAAAACAAACAAAACAACTCAGCATATCCTTCCTGTTTTCCCTGACCCCATTCCTCCCAAGGCATAAATGACCTCTAACCTTTGGGAGGCGACAGAATATAGTTATATCTGCTGTGGTTTGAATGCACCCTCCCCCCAATGCATCCCCAAAGTCATGCTGAACACCTGATGCCCAACGTGGTGGTGGTAGGTGAGCCTTTAGGAAGTGGTGAGGGGGGAGCCCTCATGAGCGGGGTCAATGCCCTTATAAATGAGGTCCCAGGGACCCCTTGCCCCTTCCACCACATGAGGGTATTACAAAAGAAGGCAGCCTGTGAACCAGGAGGCCCTCACCAAAAACCAACTCCGCCAGCGCCGGGATCCTGGGCTCCCCAGCCTCCAGGATGGTGGGAACAAATGTCTGTCGTTTACAAGCCGTCCGGTCTGTGGTGTTTTGTTACAGGAGCCTGAACGGACTGGATTCAGCTTCAGCTCCCGTCCCTCACTGTGGGGAGACCCCGGGCAAGGAGCTCCCCATCTCCTTGTGGGTAAACCAGGGTACTCCCAGGATGCATCTTCCGGTCTGCTGCGAGAATTAGGTAATCCAGGCTGAGTGCCAGCTCCCAGGCACCTGACCGGCTGTTTTCACCACCACCACGAGCGGTGTATTGAGACCCTAAGCCACGCAGGGCCGAGGCTCACGCCTGACCCGCGTCTGTCGCTCAGCACAGCCCCTGGCAGTGAGTGCTAAGGGGACACGAAGGCCACCTGCGGCTCCTCCACTGCTCTCAGCAGCAGCCAAGGGCTCCCCCGGGTCAGGACCCGGTCGGCTTATCTCCCGCTGCCTTCTGGGGGCCGGCTCTGCTCCAGGGGCACCTCCGCACGCCTCCCCACCGCCGGCAACATCTCGTTCTCCCGTGAAGCCCATCTGTCCTCCCTTGTCCCAGCACCTGGGGGCCCGAGAGCAGACCCCAGTCCGCCTTGCTCTGCTGTCTCCCTGTGTCCAGGAGAGGTGCGTGTGCAAGGGGGGCAGAGACAGGGACCCCGGGACCCAGCAGGAAAGGGGAGGGGAGGGAGTGGCCAGGTTCTGACACAGAACTGGGGAGAAGCCCCTCCTGCGAGGCCCAGATGCGGACCGAAGGGAATGGCAGGTGCCAGCCTGCGCCAGGTAAGGCACAGCCCCTGTCCCCTCTCCAGAGCCCGGCAGGCCCCAACAGTGCCCCAGCTGGGGTTCCTGCCCATGCGTGCCCCACGCACACCTGAGGAGGAAAGAGCGCAGGGGCTGCTTGGGGGCGGGAGGGAGAGCCGGGAATGGGCACAGCGGGGGGTGTGCCAGGCTCCGGGCTAGTTTTCACAGACGTTATTTACATCTCATCAGCCTTCACCAACTTCACAGGCGCGGACTCAGGATGAAGCAATATGTTCGAGGTGATGCAAGTGGCTCTGCCAAGACTCAAACAGCGCCGTGTCTCCGAGACGGGTGCGCATTCCGCCAGAACACACGTTACCGGCACTGTGGTTCCCACCCCAGAAGTCCGGGGTGAGCAAGGGTCCCACGCCCACGATGCGCACACGGCCGGGGAGTCAGAGCCGGATCCAACCTCGGAACCCGGGCATTTCCCTGACCCGAGATGCCATCTCTGAAACCACGTCCCCCGGCTTTTCCCAAATGCCGAAAGTCCCAAGTCCCGTATGTCACCACTGTGTGAAACTGTGGGAGGGTACACTCTCTGAGAACTGACAGAGGCCTCAGTGGGGAGGGTAAGGCTTCTGCCGCTCCCTTCACCCTTTCCTGGTCTGACCTGCCTGCTTACATGTGGGTGTGCTGAGGGGCCACATGTACTGCTATGAGGTGGGAGGTCTCTCTCTCTCTCTCTCTCTCTCTCTCTCTCTCTCTCTCTCTCTCTCTCTCTCTCTCTCTCTCCTATGAAGCAGGGAGTGCGTGGAGCAGAGCCTACCCTCTTGGAGCGGCATCCTGGCCTCTGCCTCGTCCACAGCAGCCCTGACCAGCCAGCCTGCATCAGGGCAGCGGGAACCGGCGCAATGAACAGCCCAGGGTTTCTATTTCATTTCCCCACCTGTCACTGTCCTGAGGCGGAGCCCTTCAGGAATTTAAGGGGAAGGACGAATAGTATGACCACACCACGATTTGGGCATTTCCACGTTTCCCCAGCCGTTAAAAATAAATAAATAAAAAATCAGGCACTAACAAAACCTCAGTCTGTCTCCTAAAAGGAAAGCTATGGCTCCTCTTTTCAGAAACAGACACACACTACAGTGTGCACCCTCCTGCGGAAGGCCACCGAATCCCCGAAGTCAAGGGCATCTGCTGACTTCAGACGAAGCGTCTCCGGTGTGGGGCGAGAAGAGCCGGGAGCCCCGAACAGAATCCTGTAACCACCACCGTGCAGGGGGCAGGCTGACACAGAGGGGCCGGCAGAGGAGACAGAGGTCAGGGGCTCTGGGGCGCGTGTGGTGCAGGCGAGACCACGGGTCCTGGAGCCGGGAGAGCCCGGGCCACATCTGGATCCCACATCTGTGTGACCTGGGCACGTCCTGTGATTTCTTGAGGCTTCATGTTCCTCCTACGTAACAGGAATGACAAGACCTACTTCCCAGGCAGCGGTGAAGATTATACACCGCAATTGGCACACAGTAAGAGCTCAATAAATCATATCTGTGATGGTCATGAGTGAGTGTCACAGAAGCCAAGAGAGCGAAGCGGAGGGTGTGGTTGGCAATGCCAGGTGCCAGCAGGAGGCCAGGCCACAAACAGGCATATTGGAGTGGGGAGCCAGGTTCTGCCTCGGGGCCCCTGGGGGGGGGGGCGCTGGGCCCCGGAGGCCTTCCTGCTGCCGGGCCGCTCCGCCCCGCCTGCCCCGAAGCCTCTCACGTCTCCTTCCCCCAACCCACCCACGGGGCACGGCACACAGGCCTGCGAAGCCGCCAGTGGCACCGGCCCTGGAACGGTCAAACCCCTCCGCAAGGCCAGCTGTGGACCGCATTCTTTGTCGAATCCCTCCTCCTCCAGGAATGTCTCTGCCTCAGTCAAGTCTGGACCCAGCTCATGTGTGTGCAGCCGCCAGTCTCCTGCTGATGCAACTTGTTCTGCTCTTGTCAGAACAGCCGGGAGCCATGGGGGAAGGCATCTGGGAAGAGAGTGCCTTCTCAGCCAGGCTCTGCCGCTGCCCTGGCCCCGCGGGCTCTCTGCAGCCTCTTCCTCCTGCCGCCAGGGCCGCCGGGGCTGGCTTCCTGCAGCCGCGAGGAGGGCAGCTGAGTTTGCTCCTTCTGCTCCCTGCTGCTGGGACAGGTCGCCAACTCTCACCCTAGCAGCCACCAGTTCTCCCTGCCTCCCTTCAATTTCTTCACTTCCCTACACAAATCTGATCTTGACCTTCTCAGGGCTAAAATCTTCCATGGCTTTCCCCTGCCCACTGAGACAGCTTGTCTGGATAATTAAGAGTGTAGGTCTGGCATGGCCGGTGTGGCTCAGTGGGTGAGCACTGACCTATGAACCAGGTCACGATTTGATTCCCGGTCAGGACATATGCCCGGGTTGTAGACTGGATCCCCAGTGTGAGGTGTGCAGGAGGCAGCCAATCAATGATTGTCTCTCACCATTATTTCTCTCTCTCTCTCTCTCTCTCTCTCTCTCTCTCTCTCTCTCTTCTCTGAAATCAATACAAAAATATTAAAAGAAAGAGTGTAGGTCTGGCTTCTGTTTTCCTTACCCCAAAGGAGTTGTAATCCAGTAGAAAAGACAGGGTTGTGTACAAATATCTCAGTACACGGTATGATTACTATGAATTGGAGAAAGAAGCAAAGGTAGGCTTGAATATCTGCTATACTTATTATATATATATATATATATATATATATATATATATATATATATGACATTCAAAAAATGTTCACATGCATGGCACATGAACTGGAAGGAAGAGCCAGGTAACATACTAAGAAATATCAGCAAAATGAAGAAGAGCTCTAAAAGAGGCTACTTACAGATGTACATGTTTCAGAGCTAAGGAATAACCTGGATCAACCAATCAACAAATACCCGAGTGCCTGTTACCTATAAGCCATTTACTTTTTGTACAAATATATGCTATAATATTATAGACAATGAACCACCCTCAAAACATGGGTTGCAATGATATAAAAAGAGACCTTAAGAATGTCTTGTCCAGTCTTCTACAGAAACCAAGACCCAATTGGATTGTTTCATTAAGAAATCTATTTCCTATGAGGGAGCTAGCCACCATTTCCCCTGACAACTCAGACTGGAGTCCTCATTCTCCTTTGACCTTTCCCTTTCCCTCATCCCCGGGAACCAAGCAAATACCCATCTGTGGCTATTGCTTCTGCAGGGACCCATCCCACCATCCCATGCTCGCCGTCAGATCAGGCTGCCCAGGAATTGTGTTTGAACCCTGATATTCTAACTGCCAATTCTGTGTCCCTCGGCAAGTTCTTGGCCCTTCCTAAGTCTCATTATCCTCATCTACAACATTCAGGAAATAAGACCAGTTTATTTGTGTCCTGCAGTGTGTATGTGTGTGTGTGTGTGTGTGTGTGTGTGTGTGCGCGCGCGCGCACGCGCTATGACAGTTAGAGGACAGGCACATAACATGTTTGGCACATAGCATGATTGGTCCTCAAGATAAAGTCCAAGCCAAAACCGGTTTGGCTCAAGAGTAGAGCGTTGGTCTGCGGACTGAAAGGTCCGGGGTTCGATTCCGGTCAAGGGCATGTACATTGGTTGCAGGTACATCCCCGGAAGGGGGTGTGCAAGAGGCAGCTGGTTGATGTTTCTCATCGACGTTTCTAGCTCTCTATCTCTCTCCCTTCCTCTCTGTAAAATATCAATAAAATATATTTTTTTAAAAAGATAAAGTCCAAGCTCAGTGACGGGACTTTGGCTTGTAAGACCCTTCACTGTCTGTTCCCTGCCTACCCGGCCTCATCTCCAGCCCTCACCCCCACATCCATGTATCTGTGCAGCCAGGGGCAAAATTACAAGTGGAAGTCCATGTATCACATGTCTACATTTTAGACTCTAAATATTTGTAAGTTATAAATCAAGGTATCAATCTGTTAACTGAAACATATCCTATCCTCCCTGGAAAAATGACCTGGAAGGCCAGGTTTGAATCTAGAATTCTGCCTCCAGGAGATCTGTGCTGGACCACGGTGGTGTACGGAGAGTGAGGCCCGGCCTGCCTCCCTTCTGTTTCCCCTCTTGGTCCCCGCACACACCATGCCAAGTACTGTGCATCTGTGTGTGCATTGCCCACCCTGCACATCCAAGTGCTACCCACGGCCTCTGCAAACAGTCTTCCTTGGGCTTAGGGAGGTGCATTCTGCCCTCGGGAGGATGGAAATGAACTTGGTAGTGGCTGTGAGGGCAAGAAATTCTGAGGTCTCTAGAACCTGGTAATAGTCAGCAAGGGAGGGTGGGCTGGAGTGGGCATTTCCCTTTGGACTCTGCGCATTCCTCTTCACTCCATGGCCTCTAGAGTGTGGTGAGGAGCGAGGTGCCCTTACTGCCCAGGTCTAAGGGCAGCCCTGCAGCCATGCCACCCAGCAGTTATCCTCAATTATTTGTAATTCACTAAATCTACCACTTATTGCCAAAGCTGTTCTCTGTCCCTGAGATTTCATCATCATCTGGCCAACAACTACAAGAAACTGGGGCAAGCAGCTTGATAGGGATCAGGGCTTACATAAGTGTCCTGGAGTCCAAAAGTGGGTGCCTGCACCTCAGGAGCGGGGTGGCATGTGCTCCCCTGTGCCAGGTGCTGCTATCTCATTTCCACGCTCACTCCTGGGCCCTGTGGCTGGGCACTCTGCCCAGTGGGAAGGCAACGCTTGCCTTGCCGAATCTCACTTCTCTGAAGGCGATCATCATCTGCCGAGGAGCACCGTCTTGTGCGCTACCACGCTCACTCTTTACAGTGGTGTAATGGGGAGCTGCTCAGGGAAGCTTTTACTCTCCCCATGGTACAGAAGGAGAAAATGAACCTCAGAGATAGGGGCTGGGGCAGAGCGAGAGTCTGGTGTCTGTTTCCAATACGGAGAGTCCAGCCCTACTCAGTTTGGCTCAGTGGATAGACCGAAGGGTGCTGGGTTTGATTCTGGTCAAGGGCATGTATCTTGGTTGCAGGCTGCATGCAGGAGGCAACCAATCGATATGTTTCTCTCACATCACCATTTCTCTCAGTCTCTCTCTCTAAAAACCAATGGAAAAATATCTTCGGGTGAGGATTAAAAAAAAAAAATCAGTAAGTAAAAATCAATAAAAACGTATTAAAAAAATACTGGGCCCTGTGCTGTTTCCCCACCTTTACCTGCACCGAAGGCCAAGGGCAAGAATGGCTGTGACGGCTTCTCCGAGAGCCCACGCTCTGCAGGGCCGCTGGACACCGCTCTCCAGTCCAGCAGATAGAGCCATAACTGGCATAATAAACTCCTTTGGTTACATTTGGGTTTGGCCATTGCAAACAACACTATAATAAAAATCTTTGCGCCCTGGCCAGTTTGGCTTAAGTGGATAGAGTGTAGGCCTGCGGATTCAGGGGTTCTGAGTTCAATTCCGGTCAAGGGCTTATGCCTGGGTTGTGGGCTCAGTCCCCAGTGGGAGCCATGCAGGAGGCAGCTGATCAATGATTCCCTTTCATCATTGACATTTCTCTCTCTCTTCCTTTCCCTTCCTCTTTGACATTAATAAAAACAATTTTTTTAAAATTAAAAATAAAAGTCTTTGCATGCAGGTTTTCCCTTCCTTTGGGTGATGGCTCATGGTACCAAGTTATCATTTCCTTCCCAGAAAGCTTGTCCCCATTTACACCCTGACCAGTAGCCTTTGAGCGCATCTGTCACCGCACTCTTGCCAAGATCACGTATTACAATTTAAACACACTTTAAAGATGTGGTTGGTGATAAATGGCATCCTGCTGCCTTCACATGAATTTCTCTGGTTGCGAGGAAAGTTAAACATATTTCTGTTGTTTATTAGTTTTATTTACTTCTGTGTGATCTGCTCAGTCTCCTGCTGGGGTCCTAATGGTTTTCTTGTCAACTTTCCCAATAATAACCATGCCTGTCACATTTCATAGACACTTAAGTATCTTGGTGGCATTTGTTCTTTTTGTTCCTGCTAATTTAGTTTATATTTTTATATTTCATACTCTGTTTTATCTGTTTTATCCTAGCATTTCTGTCCCTTACAAGTTCTTTTCCCTCCAGGGATTCCATTTCTAGTCTACTTTCTTCAAAAATTCCTTTGGTTGTATTTGTATGTCCCACTTTTTAGTCCGTTTGGAATTTACCGTATTTGCCGACGTATAAGACGTTTTTTTGGCCCTGAAAAAAATACGTATTTGCCGGCATATAAGACGACTGGGCGTATAAGACGACCCCCTAACATTTCCACTAAAAATACAGTTTGTTATATACTCGCCGTATAAGACTACCCCCCACTTGGAGGCATATTTTTCAGGGCCAAAAAATCGTCTTATACGCCGGCAAATACGGTATTTTTTATTTCTTTATTGATTTCAGAGAGGAAGGGAGGAGAGAGAGATAGAAACATTGATTAGAGAAAATCACTGATTGGCTGCCTCCTGCACACCCCCTATTGGGGATCAAGCCGGCAACCCGGGGAATGTGCCCTTGGCTGGAATCGAACCTGGGACCCTTCAGTCTGCAGGCTGGGATTTATTTTCATGTACACTCTGAGGAGGGTCAGAAATCTTTTTTGAAGCTATATTTGGAAAACGCAATGAACAAAAAAGAGGAGCCGGCTTGGGCCCGATTTTGCGATGCTGACAGACAAGTGGAAGAGGCAGAGCGCCAGGGACTGTTTAGTTTTCATTGCGTTATCAAGGACAATGATCTCGGAACCGCAGAAAGGAGATCAAACATGGCTAAGAGGAAAGCGATGCCTGGGAGAGGCAAGCAGAGAGCAAAAGGACACAAGGAAGAGGCTGAATCTAAAGGAATGATCTCCCCAGGGCAGAGAGACCTCACTGAGAGGCAGAAGATTTGGGCTGGACTCCTGACTGTGCCAGGAGCCACTGCTTACTCTGGGCTCCCGTTGCCACATTTATTTATTCATTTATATATGTCACCTACGGAGGTGACGGACTTACAGAGATAAACAGGACAGTTACTGCCCTCCGGGGGCTGGCAAGAGTTAACAGGTAAGTAAACCCTCAGGCATAAGAGAGAGAGTAAGGACTGTTACAGAGAATCTGAGGAGCTGAGCATGCTTCCCAGAGTTTGGCCATGAGCTATTAAGAAGCAAGGACCATCCCTAGAACTAAGCACTGTACACAGTACATGCTCACTGAGTATTTGCCCACAAGCTGTTCCTTTGAAGCAGGGGTGGGGAACGTCTGGCCTGCGGGCCGGTGAAAACATTTGGTCTGGCCCTGCCATGGCCTGAGGGGTGAGCTAATGAAATGTGTGACCAAATACAGCAGGCTAATTGTTAAGCTGATAATTTTTGCATGGCCTGTGAATGATGTTATAAATATCCAAATGCCCCTTGGCAGAAAAAAGGTTCCCCACCCTTGCTTTAAAGGAAGACAGGGAGAGCTCACTGGATTTAGAACCAGAAGGTCACTGCTAATAGAGACTTGGGAGCGAGGCTGAGAAGGGTTGAGAAACAGAAGGAGAAACAATGGAAATGCATCATGGACAGGTGACGCCTCTCTCTAGAAACCTGAAAGAGAAGGGAAGGAGAGAGGGTGAACACAAGCTAAAGAGAAGGATTTTATTTTTAAGGAGAGAGAGACTTGAACAGATTTATAGATGTGAGAGGAGGATCCAGTAAATGGGTGACAAAAGAGATAAACAAAATAGGACAGCTCCTGAGAAGGTGGGAGGAGAGGCATCCAGAGCACAGGAGACGCCTGGCTTTGAACAGGAGAGGCGGAGGGAGGATGGTGGAGGAGGTACGGAGGGGTGGATGGGGATGCAGGTAAGCTTGCGGACTGAAGGCTGGGAAGTTGAGTTCTTTTTTAAAAAAAAAATATATATTTATTGATATTTCACAGAGAGGAAGGGAGAGAGATAGAGAGCTAGAAACGTCGATGAGAGAGAAACAATGACCAGCTGCCTCTTGCACATCCCCTACCAGGGATGTGCCCACAACCAAGATACATGCCCTTGACCGGAATCGAACCCAGGACCTTTCAGTCCGCAGACTGATGCTCTACCACTGAGCCAAACCAGTTTCAGCGGAAGTTGAGTTCTTGACTGGTGAAGACCTTTATGTTCTCTGCAGGCTGGGAGTGAGATGTCTGCTTAAAATACAGATGGAGGTATAGCAGAACTGAAGATGGCAAGAGTAGGTTCTGAGAAGAGCTACCAGGGACAGGACACAGGAGGGCAGGCAGCAGCAAGATGCCAGGAAGATAATACCAGCAAGCACTGCCATCTCGGCTACAGTTTCTCTCCCCATGACAACTCCCTGGTCCTGCAATGGCTGGATGTGAAGTCATGGGAAGAGAAAGTGGTCAAGAATTTGAAGCATGGGGCTCCACGTGACTATGGTGATTGACCTGGACTTGGTGAATGAATGACTCAATGAATAAATGAGCAGTGTTATAGCGCTGGAAAGGGTTATAGCGCGGTGGTTAAAGTGGGACAGCTTTTGCCGTAATCGGTTTGGCTCAGTGGATAGAGCGTCGGCCTGTGGACTGAGGGGTCTCAGGTTCGATTCCGGTCAAGGGCATGTACCTTGGTTGCGGGCACATCCCTGGTGGGGGGTGTGCAGGAGGCAGCTGATTGAAGTTTTTAGCTCTCTATCCCTCTCCCTTCCTCTCTGTAAAAAATAAAATAAATAAAAAATATATATATAAAATATAAAAAAATAAATAAAGTGGGACAGCTTTGGTCGAAAACGCTTCTCTAGCACTAGGCCTTGGCAGGTAGGAGCCAATCAGTGGAGGATTCTAAGCAGGAGGGGGATGTGATGAGACTGATTTCTTAGGAAGATCACTGGTACCGTCAGAGCCGAGTCTGAATTTACCTCTATCACTTAACTAGTTTTGTGCTCGTGAGCATGTGTGTCAGTTTCCTAACACCCACACATGGGGATAACAAGGGTACCCATCTAGTAGGGTCACTATGAGAATGAGATGAAGGAATTCAAAGAAGGCTAGTAAACTGAAGAGCTTAATAAATGCCAGCTACGAGGACGATGGACAGAGGAGGAAGAATGAGGAGGATGAAGAGGAGGGAGAGAGGCAGGAAGAAGAGAAAGAGGAGACGACTGCTGATGATTATGAAATAGAGTAACCAAGAGGTCACAGATGAGAGTGACGAAGAGGAGCAGAGGGTAGTGCTGACGTGAGCCCCGATTTCTGAGCATTTTTTATCTAGGGGTGGAGGAGCAATGGCCAGGGTGTGGTAAGGGGAATGAAGATGGGGATAAGAGGTAGGCGGAAAGAGCAGTATCCACTGGAGGTGGCTGCGAAGGAAATGGAATCTCAGGAGAGCCTGTCTCAGAGGTTTGGAAAGCAGACTGTGGTGGGTGGAGATGCTGGTTCCCCAGCAGAACCCTCTTCAAGCAGGAGAGGCTGTGGTGTGTCCCCGGCTCATCACCCTTTTACATGCACTGCATTGAGTCTCCCCCACGGTGAGGCGGTGTGAATGCTGAGCTGCTCTGGGCAGAGCCCATCCCAAGGCTCTGCATCCCTCTCCTGCCTGGGTCAGACTACACATTTAGGTGAAGGTGGACATTCAATCCCCATCCTGGGCCTGGGCCAGTAAGGCCTCCTATTACGGGGACCTGGTGGCCCTCTTTGCCCTGTAGATCTCCCCACCCTCTGCCTTTCCCAGGAGGTCCCGAGTGTCTCCCTCCTCTAGGCCTGGCCTCTGACCTCTACTGTTAGGTCACCTCCCAGGTCAGGCTCTACAGCCTAGACAGACAAATGCTTCACTCCCTAGTGCAATAGGACCGTTCCAACAGCGACACCACCAATAATCATAAAATAACTAGTAGCATTACTACTTGGCATAGATAGCACTTACTGTGTCAAGCACTGTGCTAGGTACTTTAAAAAATATGTTTATTGATTTCAGAGAGGATGGGAGAGGGAGAGACAGATATACCAATGATGCGAGAGAACCATTCATTGGCTGCCTTCCACATACCCCAACCTGGGCATGCGCCTGCAACCTGGGCATGTGCCCTGACTAGGACCGAACTGTGACTTCCTGGGTCATAGGTCGACACTCAACCACAGAGCCACTCCAGCAGGGCTGTGCTAGGTACTTCTATATTTCACCTGGTTTTAATTTTTAAAACTCTGAGTGATGGGCAGTACCACTCACATTTCACAGATGGGACTAAATCTAAGGGGCCCAAGTCATTTGCCTAAGAGAAGTGACAATGTCCAAATTTCAAGCTAAGTCTACGTAACTCCATAATGCCTTTCCCTCTTAAACCATTTTGTCTCTCCCAAATTCAGGGGCTCAGTCCCCCTTTGAATGAATGTGGGGCCCTGGCCAGCCCCTGAAGTTCCTCCCGCCTTACCCAAGGACTGAAGTACAGCCGGAAGGTCAGGCCTGTGCCAAGACTCCCTAGAGGCCAACCCCCAACCCTTAACCCCTCTACTCTCCCTGCCGGGGTGGAACCACTCCCATCCCAACCCAGCCAGGTCTCTGAGCCACCTGAACTGGTCACCAGGCAGAGGCCCCGCGGCAGTGAGGTCAGTTTCCCAGTTTCAGGAGTGAGGATGAGGAGGGAAATGCAGGAAGAGGAGGCAACCAAGGGGATGGGGAGGGCAGCTCCTGGGGGCCGCTGAAGCCCAGGCATCCTGGGAAGGGGGTAGGGTGGGGGGAGGCTGGCAGAGGTCGGAGGAATGGAGCCTGAGTGACTGCCTCTCACTGTCCTGCCTCCTCCAGGCCTCAGGACGTAATGGGGAGGGGAGTCCCTAGCCTTCATCAAACATCGGGAGGAGGATGCGTAGGCCACAGCACCCGCCACACTGCATTCTCTCTCGTTTCAGGGCTGTCTCTCCCATCAGACTGTGACTATGGGTCCAAGACCGTGTTCATCTTTGTCTACCTAGGGAGCAGCTCAGCGATACCTGCCAACCAGTGAGATGCGTGCAAGATGGAGCCGGAGTAGTTCTGAGAATTTCACAAGAGTTGGAGGCTGCCCTCTCTCACCATGGACTTACCTATGCCTACATCTCCATATGCCTACATATGTCCCGGGCTTCACCCTCCCTGCCAACCTCAGCTCCCCCCCCCCCCCAAAGTCCACTGGTGCTGAGTCCTCCTCCACCTGCTTGCCGGCTTGCTCAGGGCTCCTGGGTAACTTATTTGGAGTTTTCGGTGCTACTGTTTGGTGAACAGGGAACCAGAGGACCACAAACAGTGCTGAGTGGAGGTGAAGTAAGAGAGGAGTATGGATGGAGTGAGAATGGCCAGTCCTAACACCGGCTGATTTTTGGGGTTTAGTCTTCAGGACGCCTGGGTACCAGAGAGTTATACACAACGAGCAACTGCTCACACGGCAAGCGGCAGGTAGCAGCCATGACGGAGACCTAATACCTGTTCTAGCCCTGCCCAGCCCGGCCTTGGCTCCTGAACGCAGAGCTGCCTCCTGCCAGGATTCTGCAGGTGAGGCTCAGACAGGTGTAGAGAGCTCTCCGGTGGCTGCAGGAGCAGGACTAGCCTGTGGCTGGGCACCAGGAGGGAGGGGCCGGGGAGGCAGCCTCTCCCATGTTTACACGGGGCTTGGAGCCCAGAGAAGTGAAGAAGGGCAGAGAGGTCCTCGGAAGGCATGAGCCCTGGACGTGGGGTGGGAAAAGGTGTGAGGAGGAGGCTTCCTGGGGAGCCAGAAGGGCCCAGGCAGGTCCGCTCTGGTGCTGGGATTGATCACTGGCTTCCCTCTGGCAGCTCGCCTCAAGACCCTCGTCATCTTTGACACGAGAGCTCGGGAAGACTCATGGAATTTCAGAGGGGCCCGCCTGCCTCTTCTCTCCCCTTCCCACTCTCCCCACCAACCCTGCAAGGGAGTTCCCACTGACACACGTCTGGTCCCGGGTCCCTGGGCATGGCCTGGGTAGGACAGGGCACAGGCATGAGCACGGGTGGTGCTACTGTTTGGTGAACAGGGAACCAGAGGACCACAAACAGTGCTGAGTGGAGGTGAAGTAAGAGAGGAGTATGGATGGAGTGAGAATGGCCAGTCCTAACACCGGCTGATTTTTGGGGTTTAGTCTTCAGGACGCCTGGGTACCAGAGAGTTATACACAACGAGCAACTGCTCACACGGCAAGCGGCAGGTAGCAGCCATGACGGAGACCTAATACCTGTTCTAGCCCTGCCCAGCCCGGCCTTGGCTCCTGAACGCAGAGCTGCCTCCTGCCAGGATTCTGCAGGTGAGGCTCAGACAGGTGTAGAGAGCTCTCCGGTGGCTGCAGGAGCAGGACTAGCCTGTGGCTGGGCACCAGGAGGGAGGGGCCGGGGAGGCAGCCTCTCCCATGTTTACACGGGGCTTGGAGCCCAGAGAAGTGAAGAAGGGCAGAGAGGTCCTCGGAAGGCATGAGCCCTGGACGTGGGGTGGGAAAAGGTGTGAGGAGGAGGCTTCCTGGGGAGCCAGAAGGGCCCAGGCAGGTCCGCTCTGGTGCTGGGATTGATCACTGGCTTCCCTCTGGCAGCTCGCCTCAAGACCCTCGTCATCTTTGACACGAGAGCTCGGGAAGACTCATGGAATTTCAGAGGGGCCCGCCTGCCTCTTCTCTCCCCTTCCCACTCTCCCCACCAACCCTGCAAGGGAGTTCCCACTGACACACGTCTGGTCCCGGGTCCCTGGGCATGGCCTGGGTAGGACAGGGCACAGGCATGAGCACGGGTGAGTGTGTGCCTGCGCACAGCCCACGCGCCTCCATCCCAACTGCTCCGGAACCTCAGATCGCCCTGCCGCCGAGGCCAGCCTAGCCCCTCCGAGTCTTCCTGGGAGAGCGAGGCCCTGCCGCCTGCTCCCTGAGAACCGTCAGTTCTCTGACTCCAGTGGGCTTCCTGCCTTTTCTTCTTTCTTTCCTTACTCCCTTGGATGGATTGTAAGAACCTTGATCTTGATGTTCTTGGAAGGAACATATGATAAACACCCACCTGGCTGGCCCCGGCCCACCCTGCTGCCTGTCCCTTCCTAGCGGGAGGCAAGACCTGGTATGTGAGCCAATTCCGGATCATGTATGGCGGCTGGGCACTGAGGGTAAAAAAAGCAGATGGGACCAGGGTCCTGCCCTCTGGGAGCTCCTCTGAAGGTGTCTAAGGGGAGAGGTGGGAATGTGCCAGGAGGGGGGTGAGCTGATGGTCTGAAGGCCAGAGTGAGAAAGAGCCTCCAGGCTCTGTAGGACTCACCACAGCAGACCCAATCTGCTCCCATTTCTCCCTTAAGAGTACCTACCCGCGGTCCCAACGCTACAGCCCTCAGGACAGAGAGAAGGTATCTGAGGACCCGAGGGTCCTAAAACCAGAGCGGTGCTCGCTCGGCCCCTTCCCTACCTGGTTTGCACGGCAGCGGGAGGGCCTGCTTGCAGCCGAAGCCGAACCCTTTCCTCCCCTTTGGGAGCCGAGCTGGACCAGCAGAGCCGGGCTGCCTCCTCCGGCCTGGCTCTGAGGCGGGTTCCCCTTCCCCACCGCCCCACCTACCTGAATTTCTGGACCTGACTTCTGTCTTCTCTCTCGCTCGCTACCTACTTGACACTCCCTGTACTTGGCCTTGCCTGGAAAAGGGCTGTGGAGTTAAACCAAATCGCACTGAGACCTCCAGAGGCAGGTCAAGCCGCTCCCGCCCCCCAACTCTCCTCTAAACGTCCAGAAAGAACGTGCTTCTTGCTGAAGGCAGAGGCCGTCTGTCACCATCCTCTGGTGGGAGGCATGGGCATCGGAAGATGAATGGCCTGAGCTTTTGGGTTTGCAGGGCCCCTCCCCTGGGGAGGGGGGGGGGCTGGTGACAGCTGGCGGAGGGGAGAGGGGGAACGGGCCTGCACAAGTTGGCAGGCGTCCCCATGGGCCCAGAGCTGAGATAGAGAGGACGCAGGGGGGACTCGGTGTGTGGTCCACGGAAGAGCAGGCTGAGCCTACCGGCCGCATGAGCTCCCTGAAGAAGCAGACCCTGACCCTGGCCTGCCTGGGACACGACTACAGAATCCGGTTATTCCCAGAGCGGAACCAGATTTGGTGGCAAGTTGGGGACTGAACTTGCTACTGGTTCTGGTCAGCGGTAAAAGCACAAAGTGGAGAGGGACCATTACGCATGAGTTTGGGAATGAGCACTCTCAAGGGGAGGGCTCTGCTGTCCCCGCAGAATGGCCCCGGGGTCCCGACAGGCCTCCCTCCTCTGGCTGGGAGTGAGGGGGGGACCCATTTGATCAGAGACGGAGAGACCTCACAGCGAGTGAGAGGGACTCGGGGAGGCAGCTACAAGGTCAGGGCAGGAGTGTACGAAGATTAGGAGCAACGCTAGAGCGAGCCACACAACAGTTTTCCTTACCAGAGGGTCTAAAGCAGAGAAGGCCTCCGGGGGGTGTTTGGGGGGGGACTTGGGAGCTGGGTTAGGGGTGTGGCTAGAGAAGGCGGAGAAGGCGGAGAAGGGCCCCACAGCCTGGGTATCTAGAGGCAGGGAGCAGGTGCCAGGCCTACCAACTTCAGAAGCCTGGGCCCGCCACCCTGGGTTGAGTCTGAGTGCCTTTCAACTCTGGGTCACTAATGCTTCTTTTGAAAGGTTCCTCTCGGTTCTCTGCTGGGTTCAGAGGGGAAGGGGCGCACCTGGAGGCTGGGCAAGGCCAGGGCAGGCAGAGGAGGGAAGGGGCCGGTGCACAGGGAGCTCACCACTCTCTCTTTGTAGACGATGTACTTCAGCCACTTGAAGTCCTGCCACTTGAAGCCAGCGAGGACAAAGAGAGAGTCTCGCTCGTACTGCTCCGGCCGCTGCATGGCGCCCTCGGGGTAGGTGATACGCAGGGTAGTCTTGCTGCCCACGTCCTTCTCAAAGCCTTTCACGGGCGCCGAGTTCAGTCTACAGAGAGCAGCCCCAGTCAGAGCCTCGGGCTCACTGCGTGCGGTCTGTGGTCTACGTCTGGGGGAGCGCTCTGACCCCAGGATACCCCCAGGAACAGAGAACGGGGAGCCCGAGTCACCGGGAGCCATCTAGCTTCTTTCTGACCCAGAAATCCTCCAACCCAGGTTCTTCTTCGGGCTCCCGCTGACCTCCGGCCCGCTGGCCAGATGGCCAGACAATTCCGGCACCAGGGTTTGGGCCAGGACATGCAGGTGCCCGGGGCGCCGCGTGGGGGCGTTTACCTGACCACAATGTCGTAGCCATCGATTCGTGGCCCCAGAGACCTGTTGGCCAGGACGCCTCCGTTGCCTACGATGACGCAGCGGCGGCAGCTGAGGCTGAGGGAGAAAGGCAGAGACCTCTGGGGAGCTGCCCACCGGGCATCCTGCTCCCCTACCTTTTTTGGCCCTTGAGCCCAGGCCCTTGACCAGGCACAGCTGGGAGAGGAGACAACGAATGGGCTTCTGGCAGTATTTCTGAGAAGAGGCCAGAAACAGACTGCGGGTAGCCGGGGCCACCTGGAACGCTCAGACGCCCCTAGTCCCTGACATGTGTCCAGGAAAACTCGGGCGTGGAAGGGGCTTAGACACCGGCTCCGTGTAGGGGAGAAAGGAGGCTCTGGGAAGGTGGAACTCTGGGTCAAAGATTTCCCAAGAGTTAGTGGGGGGTTAGGCAGCTTTCAGGGGAGGGACGTGGGCTGGGCTTGAGGGCTATGCCAGAAAAGCTAGAACAGAGAAATGGACCGGAGGCTCCGGGACTTAGGGCCAGGCTTATATTCAATCCAGAAGCCCCCATGCTCCCATAAAGCCACGAGGGAACCCTACTCACTTTTCTCTCCAGCCCCTGACCCTGGGGGTCCTTCCATCCGGGTTCTGATAGCTTTGGAGGTATTACTGCCTCCTGGGTGTAAGCCTTGGTCCCTTGAGGTGTACCCACCACCTAGCTCCGCAGTCCTAATGGCGGGCACATCCCAGTCCAGTGTCTTCAGTTTTTACCCTCAGACTTCTGCTGGGTGAGGACTGAGACGCCTTGCCAATCCTTACAGCCCACGGATGCAAGCCAGCTGGATGGCCCCACTTCTCTGCTGCCCATCCCAGCACGCGCACTATGCGTGCACACGCGGATACGTTGGAGAATCTGCTCACGTCCAGGAAAGGCCAGCTGGGCCTCAACAGCTCTGCACAAGGCAGCTGAGGGGCGGGAGGCCGGGCAGAGAGTGGCTCACCTGTCCAAGGCAGGGGTCAGGCGGTACTCTTTGGTGACTGACAGGATGGCTTTGATTAGATTATCTGTGGAGAGAAGAGGGAGGCTAATGTTAGAGGACCACTAAAGTTCCCATGAAATGTTTTCCGGGGGTAGGGTGGAGGTGGAGGTGGGGAGAGGGAGATCTGGGCACCGGGTTGGCTGGGCTCCTGGCTTTCCTTTCTCCCTGAAAAAAAAGAGAGTGCGCAGGAGAAGAGGCAGGCACCCTCCGCTCTGCCTGGAGCCAGTGCCCAGCGCCGGCTCGCAGGTGCTTCCCCGGCCCTTCCCTGGCGGGCTCCCTTGGCTTCGGGAGGCTCTGAAGTCAGGCCGGGGACTTGCCCAGGAAGGGCTGGGCTGGCCCAGTGGAGGGCTGAGGTATTCTCGGGTCCCTGGCCACATGATAACTCCCATTTAAACAGCTATCTTACTTAACTCTGACCACATCCCAATACAGTGGTATTATTCTCTCCATTTAACTGAGGCAGAACCTAAAGCACAGGCAGGTTAAGTAAGTAACGTGCTCAAGGTCATCGCTAGCAAAAAGGCAGTAGTGGGATCCGGTTCTCCTGTATCCGACCCTAAAGCTCATCCTCTATCGTGCCACCAAACAGAGCAGGAACCTGACGAAGAAACGCAACCGTTAAGCTGTGCGGATGGGAAAGTCTAAGTCGGGAGAGGACCACATGAGTGGGGACCCTCAGGCAATGGAGGCCGAGGGTTCTGGGGACAGAAGGGGAGACTGGCTTTGGCCAGGAATAGGAAAGGGCTGGACAGGGGACTCAGTGGGAAACATCAGGAGGGGATGATGGAGGAGCCCGGGGGCATTCATGGGGGGTGGCTTCTATTTTCTCTGGGATTTTCCATCTTCCATCTAGTTCTCTAGCGCCCATGTCTCTGGCACCACCTGCTCACGGCACCATGCTCTTCCCTCATCAGACCCCTTACTGCCCTGAGCTCTAAAGGTCTTATCTCCACCGGCCTGAAGCTTTCTGAAGACAGGGACCATATCCGTCGACTCCAGTGCTGTATACATAGCCCTGACTAAGTGCTGGGCTCTGAGTAAATACTCCATTGAAGAAGTAAGAAAAAGGCCGGCCGCAACAGGTTTGGCTCAGTGGATAGAGCGTTGGCCTGCGGACTGAAAGGTCACAGGTTCGATTCCGGTCAAGGGCATGTACCTTGGTTGCGGGCACATCCCCAGGAGGGGGTGTGCAGGAGGCAGCTGGTCGATGTTTCTCTCTCATCAATGTTTCTAACTCTCTATTCCTCTCTGTAAAAAAATCAATAAAATATATATATATATATATATATATATATATATATATATATATTTTTTTTTTTTTTTTTAAAGAAAAAGGCAGGAACGGAAGGAGGAAAAGAATGTGAGGCACTGTGGAGAGCAGGGGAGGGGGGCCCCCAGCATGATCACTTCCGAGGCTCCAGCCCTGCCTGAAAGGTAGGGGGCTAGTCTGGAAGATGAGATGTTCACGTAGAGTGGGTCAGGGTTCTCAACATACCTTGGCCTTTGATCCCAAAAGGCGGCACGAACTCTCGGATCCTCGCCCACTTGCGGAAAGAGTCGTCCAGGAACATGGGTGCTGGCTTGGAGAACCTGGAACACAACAGGGCCGCTGAGGACTCCCAGATGCAGGAGGCTGGGGTGCTGGTGGCCTCTTCTGTACACGTGTCTCGCCAATGGCTCTGGTGGACGCCACCATCCACACTTCAGCATTCCCTTCCGATCCCCGATCCCCGCCTGCTCACTGGGCCGCTGCTGAGTGGGCCTCACAGACTGTGCTCAGCAGAGCCTGAGGCTGAAGGAGGGGGTCCGGCCAGTCCTACGCGGCCAGCCGCAGGAGTGGAGAGCCCAGACCCTGCACCGGGGTTCAGTGTTTCGGAGTTGGAAGCTCCCTGGCAGGTTATCCAGGCATGCCACCCATCAGATGGTCACTGCTGCCCACACTGTGCCTGCAACGTGGGAACACAGAGACGAGACCCTGCCCCACGGAGCAGGAAAATAACCCAGAACAGCCAGCACCGGGAGACAGAATCCTGGAGAGAATCCTGAGAGGTGGGGTGAGGAGGAAGGGGGATTCACGATGAGAGGACAAAGCTGGTGAACAGCCACAGGAGACAGAGGTTTGGAAGGGAAGAGGAAAAACTGCTGTATCTGGAGGCTGGAGGCAGGGCCGAGGGGAGGCTTCAGACAAGCAGGAGCCTGAGCACATTTGCTGGCAGAGGGAAGGACAGCAGGAACGCAAAGCTCCTCGGGAGGTGCGGGACTGTTACGGAGCGTAAGGAGAGGGGCGATTTGGCCTGGAGGAAAGATGGGAGGGAAAAGAGAGAGCAGGAAGGGTGGCGTGATGTTGAGTTGAGGGGAAGGGAAAAGGCAAATCTCACTTTTTCTGGGAGAGTGGGCAGGGCAGGGTGCAGGCCTGGGGAGGACAGGACAGTCATGGGATACTGGAGGGAGGAAGGGAAGAGGACAAAGGTACAGGAGCAACAAGCTCTTCAGAGATGCATGGAACCCAGTACTCTGCCTACGAGACCTTTCTCAGGGCACCCAGCACCTTGGAAGGTGCTGTGGGACGGGCTGAGGGCCTCCCTGGCCAAGAACAAATGGAGGCCTAGGCGTTGGTGGCTCTGTCTCTTTGTTTCCAGATCAACCGAATCAGCCTCTGGAAAACTGAAGATGGAGAAGAGGCCCTAGAATTTAGCTAGAATTCAGAAGCTAGAACGTGGCCTCCAATGTTCTCTAACCCAAGTTTACGTTTCCTACTCCCACCACCACTAACACCAGTAGAGTCCCAGTGCCCAGGACTACTCCGTCAGTAGTCACTTGGACGTCCAATGTTAGAGATTTTGAAGAGAACGTGAAAGAGGCAGGAACTTTCACTCCTGCCCCTTCCCCACTGCCCACCCCACACCGCAGCTTTCCTTTGCACTTGGGAGTTAGCACACTTCCCTTCCGTGTCAAGGGTCACGCGTGTTTCCCATGCCTGGCATATAAAACCCGAATGAGTGGATGGATCTGATGCTACACTGGAGGCACTGAGGATGCTGGCCGTCGTCCAGGTGTGAGAGCAAAGGAAACAAGGTCCCCAGAGAAGCCTACAGCAAGAACCTCTCCTGCTGTGTTGGAGCGGAGCTGACAAAAGTTTTACCAAGTTTCTCAGTCAGGCTTGGACAGGATTTTATCTGCTTCCAATATGTTCTGGATGTCATGTGCTAATGAAATCTCCTAAGATCTAGCCAATTTTTTTCCTTTTCCTCTCCCTTCCCTCTTTTTCAGCTGATAAGAAAGTTCATGATGTTAATTTTCACTTGAAAAAAATAACACCTTAAAAAAAAATGTTTTTGCCGAAACCACTGAAACCGGTTTGGCTCAGTGGTAGAGCATCGATCTGCGGACTGAAAGGTCCCGGGTTCGATTCCGGTCAAGGGCATGTATATTGGTTGCGGGCACATCCCCGGTAGGGGGTGTGCAGGAGGCAGCTGGTCGATGTTTCTCTCTCGTCGACGTTTCTGGCTCTCTATCTCTCTCCCTTCCTTTCTGTAAAATATCAATAAAATATATATATTAAAAAAATGTTTTTGCCGAAACCGGTTTGGCTCAGTGGATAGAGCGTCTGCCTACGGACTGAAGGGTCCCAGGTTCAATTCTGGTCAAGGTCATGTACCTTGGTTGCGGGCACATCCCTGGTGGGGGGTGTGCAGGAGGCAGCTGATTGATGTTTCTTTCTCATTGCTGTTTCTAACTCTCTGTCCCCCTCCCTTCCTCTCTGTAAAAAATCAATAAAATATATTTTAAAAAATAAGATTTTTAAATTGATTTTTAGAGAGAGAGGGAGAGGGAAAGAAGTATCCATTGGCTGCCTCCTGCACGCCCCCTACTGGGGGATCAAGCAGGCAACCAGGGCATGTACCATGACCTGGAATCGAACCTTTTGATGACCAACCGAGCCATACCAGCCAAACTAAAATCCCCTCATTTTTTGATGTCACTTATACATTAATTTTGGAGAAATATACAGATGGGTGCATGCACACACAAAATCAATGAAACATATCCATAATCCTACAACCCAGAGGCAATTAACTTTTTGGTATATATCTGTACTGATTTTCCTTTTCCCATATTGTTTTTTAAACAGCTCCGTAGACTGATTTTTTCCCCACTTTATAATATCGTGAGAACACTACTATGCAAATGGACACAACTTTCTCCTAATTCACAACAGGCCAAATAACCATAAGTTGCTGGTAATCCGTCACAAATCAACCCTCCAAAAATCACATGGACAAGGATATACCTTTCCCCGTCTCCTCGCCTGGAAAATCCCTTCTTTAAGTCCAAACGCTACTTCCTCTGGACAGTCCTGCCTCGATCCGCAGGCAGACCTGTACCCTCCCTCTGGTGTTCCCACTACGATCTGCTCGGCCCCCATGAGGTGGCTCGGAGCCTGCCGAGCCCTGGAAGCTGAGCCTGGCAGTAAACAACAGGAAATGGGGTGGGGTGATGGTAGAGGTGGTGTATGTGTGTATGTTTGTGTTAATTCTGCAGGTGGCCCGGGCAGAGCCTCACGCTGCACCTGGAACAGAACCCGGGGGCTTCTGTCCAGGCGAGGGTGCCAGTTTGGGAGCCTGGTGAGGGCGGAGGTGGCCCCGGAGGTGCAGAATGACTGGTCAGACTAGCGGGGTGTGGGGTGCCTGACCTGCTTGCCCTGGCCTAGGGGGTAACAGGGCAGGGTGGGGCAGGCTCCAGTAGGCAGGCCCCAGCCCGCCAGCCCTGCGGAGAGCACCGGCACGGGAGGCAGCCCCGGGATTAGGTTTCAGGAGGGCGTGTGTGAGTGCGTGAGAAGGAACAGGGGAAGGAGAAGACGGAAGTTGCACTGGGACCTGCCTGTCTTTCCCCCTTCCATCCTAGAGCATAGTGCTTTGGGGACTTGGAGCTTTCGAAAGGCATGTGCTGTGGGTGGGTCTAGCCCCGGGCCTCTCACAGCCAGGCTGGGACCCCAGGACCCACGAGGCTGGCCTGCCCATGGTACCTACAGACTCTGACCCATCAGAAAGGGCAAAAGGACCTTCTAGCTCACTTAGTGCCCCACGGTAAGGCTGGCGTGCTGTGTAGAGAAGGTACTGTCTCCAGCTCTAGCTCACCGACCTAAACCATTCCCCGAGGCCCAGGACATCAGCCTGTACCCAGAGGGCAGCAGGAAAGCTGCCTGGGTCTTATTAGAGGTTGGGGACTACCGTGTTTCCCCGAAAATAAGACATCCTCAGAAAATAAGACCTACTTCATGGAAACATAATCCATCCTCTGAAAATAAGACCTAGCACATCTTTGAGAGCAAAAATTAATATAAGACACTGTCTTATTTTCGGGGAAATAGGGTAGTTGCATGTGGGCACCAGCAGCCTCACAGTAAGGTCCTCATCCCAGCAACCCAACTGAAAAAGGTGCCTCCAGACGTGGGTTTGCTGTGTTGGGTAACACAGCCTCAGCTCTCCACCTGCGCGCCTGTTTGTTTGAGCGGCCAGCCTTCTAGCCACCATGCTCTTCTTCCAGTGTTTCCACCATGTTTTATTCAGCCCCCAGGAGGTGGCTCAGAGCCTGCAGAGCCTCTCGCCCTCTGGCCACTGTGCCTACTATGTGTGAGCAGCCCAAGACGCCAAGGCACAAAGGGAAGGCAGAGCCCAGCAGTGGGTCCTGAGAACAGGCCACAGCAGTCAGCCCATCAGATTCAGCCATCGGCCTCGGTCCCTCCAAAAGTGAGGCTGCCATTCAATGGGGTAAAAGCCTATCTTCCTAGAACCATCTTCCTAGAACTGGCTCTGGGAAGAGGCAGGCGGACAAAGCAGAGGGTCAGAGGTTTCTAGAATCTACCTTGGTCTTATTTGGGATCTCGCTACGGCAGCCCCACCATAAATAGCCCTGCACAGTAAGACCTTGGTGCATGTCCAAGCAAAGAGAGCACTCTGTAAATGCTTTGTCAAGGTTAACGCCTTGCTGCCACTCCCCCTGCTGACCACCTACATGAACCCCAGGGGACAGCAGGCGTCTGAGGAGAAAGGATGGTAGACCTGAAGGGCAGGTGGGCATATGTCCGGGGGAAGCAGCCCAGAGACAGGGGAGACAGATGGCAGGCATCACCCGCAAGTGCCATCCCAAGCATGAGCACGAAGCTCCTGCCCCATCCAAAACGACTTGCTTACTCAGTGCCCGGTCCTGTGCTGAGAGCTGGCTGGGGACCTACAGGTGAATGAGCCGCGGTCCTTCCCTTAAGGAGCTAATGGTGGGCACAGGCAAACAAATAATCATAACACGGCTGCACATCTGTTTTGTTTTTTTTTGGAATAGGCAGGGATACAAAGGTCTTACACAAACTCAGGGGCATAGGAGAATCTTGAAGGAGATGGACAAGACAGACGTGAGCCTCGAAAGACGGGTAGATGTGAGCCTGTGGATAATGCTTGGAAGGGTATTCAAGGACAAGGGTAGAGTAGGCGAAGGTGCACGAGAGAAGAGAACTTTCTCACCAGGACAAGGAATGAGGCTGGACAGAGGGAAGCAGCACCCGCCAGGGGCAGAGGAGCCCCCGCCAGGCACCCCCCCAATGAATCTTCCCCCCAGTCCCACCCAGGCGGGCGGAGTGAGTGTGAAGGAGCGAGTGGGCAAGTGCGTTCCGACTGGGTGTAAATCAAGCAGCGGCGGTGCCCGCTCTGCACAGAGGGAAGAGCCGGGGCAGGGCGTGCATCGGCGCTGTTGGGGTTGGCGTGGTGCCCCGAGACTGTGTCAGGACCAATTTCAAGCTGGATCAAGGCTGGCAACGTGGGGCACTCAGTTCATGCTCTTTCTTGTTGACACACTGCAGTGAATACCTGCATTTCTTTATCCTTCTCGGTAAGTGCACCCCACTTTTCATTCCAGATGGTCCCAGTTGAGCGGATCCCACCACGACTACTGGGATGAGCTCGTGTCCCAGGCTGGCCAATCAAGACACTTCGGCCCTCGGAACCGTAGCAAGTGGCTCAACGGTGGACACCTGACCCAAGTGGAACAAATCAAATTCCTCTCCGAGATTTACTATTTGGGCAGTGGGGGATGCGGGAGTCTATTCTTCTGAGAGAGTGAGCTGTACAGATCATGTAAGCCTAGAGCAGGGCTTGTGCAAACCACAGTGCACAGGCCAGCTGCCTGCTTTATAAATCAGGTTTTATTAAAGCACAGCCGCACTCATTCATTTTACCTATGGCTGCTTCACTCAATGCTGCCACAGCAGGACTGAGGAGCTGGGACCTGCAAAGCTGAAAGTACCTACTCTCTGGACCTTTACGGAGAAAATTTGCCAAGCCTGGGTCTGACACTGCTGAAGCCGTCTTCTCTGAGTACACGGAGGAACTGTCTACAGAGCACTCAAACCTGGAGAGAAGCAGAGCCAAGACATGGGGAGGAAGACTCTGAGTCTAGACCAGCCGTGGGCAAACTACAGCCTGCGGGGAGCATCCCACCCGCGGAGCTAAAAGAGCGGAGGGTTCTCTTGCTCTCCCCTCCGCTCCTTCACCAGCAGCCCAAGATGAGAGTGCCAGCATGGTCAGGCTGCTTTTGTTCCGGCCCTCTGGTCCAGTTTAAGAACCCATTGTGGCCCTTGAGTCAAAAAATTTGCCCACCCCTGGTCTAGAGTCAAGTAGGTTAGCCCTGAACTTCACCGTTTTGTAAGGGTTTCTATCAGCAGCACCTGCTACTAGAGGACCACGTTTCACCTCCCAGTCTGGCACCTGTGGTGTGGCACCTCTCCCCCCCCAGACGCCCCCTTTTTTCTCCCCCAGTTCCCTAAGCTCTAGCCATAGCCAACTACTAGAGATTCTAGACTCTGCCAGCTTCTTAACACTCCCATGCCTTTACACTCGCTGTTCCCTTTGCCTGGAATTCTCCTCCCTTCTCATCCACACGCCGAGTTTCTGCCCATTCTTCAAAGGACGCCAGCCCCTCTACCGCCACAGGTGGTAGAGTCTTCCTGGGTCACCCGGGCTGACTAAGCCCTCCTCAGGTCTCCACTCTTCCTCATGCACTCTGCCGTCCTCACAGCACTGGCCACACACTGCTATGCCCATCTGCTTCCGCCCCTAGCACACAGCCACACACCCAGCAGGCGCTCAGTCAAGGCCAGTTGGCCGGAAGAGGGAGGAGCAGGCTCCACGGTGTGGCCACATTTCTGCTCCCCTGTGGAGGTCCGAGGGGTGGGGGCCGCCTTTGTGCGTCTCTTCGCGGCACTTTGAATTCCCTGATCCCAAGGGCCAGGCTTCCAATGATGTCTCCACTGTTTCATAGCAAACCCCTTGCAGGTCAGAAATACTGGCAGCTGCTGCCCCACTGCCTGCTTAGGGACTGTGGCCCCATCTGTGTCCAGACAGGCTGGAGCCACATGCATGACATGTATGACAGGCGGGGAGGCCTGTGCTGAAGGAGGAATGGAGAGGCTGAGACAGAGGCCCTCGAGGGGGCAGTGCTCGGCTCCCACTCACTGCTGACAGCCTGCACCTAGTGCGAACAGAGGAGGAAGGGAAGGGGCACAAACTCCCAGTGAGGGGAGGGAAGGGAGTGGAAGAAAGAACTACGAGCTGAGAAGACGCTATGAGAGGCAAGCACCCCTCCCCCATTGAGAATCTGGATGCTAGCTGGACTCTCGACAGAGGCTGTAGAATCCAAAGTCCAGGGACACGGTCCCATCCGTCTCCAGTGCCAAGCATTCATCTCTCTAATACGTGGTAAGCCCAGCTTATCCCTGGCACTGTGCTAGTCTTTGAAAATATGACAACAAACAGCTCTGAGTCCCTGCCTTCACAGATTATGGTCAAGGCAGCCAGATACAGACAGAGGCAATTGTGAAATATCTGATGTATGCCACAGTAAACAACAATAACAACAACAGTAATTTACAGGTACTGAGCTCTTACTGTGTCCTAGACACTGCTCCAAGTGCTCTATGCACATTATCTTCCTTCACCCTCACAATATTCTCATGGAGCGACACGATTTACATCCATAGTTTTATTTATCGCCTTGTGTTTGGGAATACATGACAGTCATGGGCCCCGTCGGGAGCGTACCGTCAGGGTGGCGAGGCCACAGAACCAGAGAGAAGGGGGTTGAGGAGAAAGAGAAGTGAGAAAGTAAGTGTTCAAGAGAGCTCAGACAATTTCTAAAGAAACTTGGTGGAGGAGGAAAGGATGAAGATGCGATGGCAGCTGGAGACTGGAGTGGGAGAAGGGAGACTTGAGCGTGTTTGGACTCTGGTGTGATGAAGACAAGCAGAGAAGGGGGAGGGGGGGAAGAGACAGAGGTAACAGCAGAGTGAGGCTCCAAGGAGTGGAAGGTGACAGAGCCGGAATGTAAGTGGAGGAACGCGGAGGGCGGGATTTCCCTGGTAAAATGAGGGAGGATGTGAAGATGGCTACTCCGACGGGTGTGTTTCGAGAAAGGAGGAACCCGAGAGGATGCTCACCAGATTGCCTCCTTGCTCGGGGAACTCTCTGGGGTTAGGGACTGGGGGTGTGAAAGAGCGGACTGCAGTGATTTATGAACGGTAAAGGTTCGCAACAGTCACCATGCTAAGTCAACCAGGGACAAGGGTTGCTGAGCAGTGCTGAGCACTTGGCAGAGGCTGGAGACTATAAAGCCTTAGGGGGATCGATGCATATGTTTGTATGTCTCTGTTAACAGTTCAGCAGCCCAGAAGCAAAAAAAAAAAGGTGGCTGGATAGGTTGCACTGTTGGGCACTGCTGTACTGAGATTACACTGAGAGTAGTTGTAAGGACAGGCGTGCGATGGAGACCTCGAAGAATACCAACGGTGCACAGGACCATGTGTGAGGGGTGGAGATTCTGGCGTTGATGGCGAGGAAGGCAAGGCTGGGCTGATGGAGTTGATCAAACAAAACCCAGGAGTCATCCTGTTCCTTTTAGCCCATTAGCCCACGATCATCGCATTCTACAAAGAGGAACACCTACTTCACAAATAAACCAACTGGAGTCATCCTTGACTCATCTCTTTTTCTTGGCTGCCTTTCATCCAATTCATCAGCAAATCCTGCTAATCTCTAATTATATTTTAAATCCATCTACTTATCTCTATTTTCACTGCTACCACCCAGATCCGTTCATCACCTCTTTTTTTCCCCCCTCTTAATTTTAAAAAATGTATTTGAGGGGTGTGAAGAGAGACTGATTTGTTGTTCCATTTATTTATACATTCATTGGTTGATTCTTGGTCAGGGGATCGAACCTGCAACCTTGGTGTATCAGAATGATCCTCTAGCCAACTGAGCTACCTGGCAGGGCCCAAATAATAACTTCTTAACTATTGCAATAGTCAGTGACCAGTTTCTACTCTTGTCCCTCAGTCCATTTCTAGAAAGGTCAGAATGGTACTCCTAAATCATCGACCATATTGTGCTATTCCTCTGCTTAAAACCTTCCCACTGCCCTCTGAATAAAACCAAACAACAGGTTACATGGCCTAATCCTCACCTACCTCTCATCTCATTTCAAGTCCTCCCCTGTACTCACTCTGCCACAGTACACCGGACTTCTGTCCAGTCCTTGAGTACTACAAACTTTTCCCCCGCTCCTAGACCCTTCCAGAACACCTCTGGATCTCTCCAAGGCTGGCTCTTTGTTTTCATTCAGATCTCTGTTCAAATGTCACCTCCTCTGAGTGGTCTTCTCCAGCTCCTGAGTTGAATGTGGGGTTCCTCCTCCTGTCACTATCACTCATTTTGTTTGTGTTTTTTTTTTTTTTTAAAAAAATCAACATTTAGTACTACTTAACATTACCTTGTTCATTTGCTTAGTCTCTCTGTGTGTACTAGGTTTATAATAATATGGAGCATGTAAGCTCTATGTGAATAGGACCTGCCTAATTTGTTCACTGCCATATTCCTCAGGACCTAGAACTGTGCTGAACAAATACAAGCTAAGTGAGTTAAAGTCTATCTTATACCCAGTCTGCAAACTATCTACATCTACTCTACTTCCTCCTCCTTCCTTCTCTTTTTAAAAAAATATTTTATTGATTTTTTACAGAGAGGAAGGGAGAAAGATAGAGAGCTAGAAACATCGATGAGAGAGATACATCGACCAGCTGCCTCTTGCACACCCCCCAACGGGGATGTGCCCGCAACCAATGTACATGCCTTTGACCGGAATCGAACCTGGGACCTTTCAGTCCGCAGACCGATGCTCTACCACTAAGCCAAACCGGTCTCGGCTCCTCCTTCCCTCTTGATAAAACTGAGACACTGCCCATTTTTCTATGAAAGGTCAATCTTTCCACATGTGCAATGCCTTCCTGTCTCAATCAGAGCAAAGCGTGAAGTCCTAACAATGGCCCATAAAGCCATCCATGAACCTGACAGCCCACTCCCTGTTTCTTCTTTATTTAAAAAAATATATATTTTATTGATTTTTTACAGAGAGGAAGAGAGAGGGATAGAGAGTTAGAAACATCGATGCGAGAATCCTTGCACACCTCTTGCACACCTACTGGGGATGTGCCTGCAACCAAGGTACATGCCCTTGACTGGAATCGAACCCGGGACCTTTCAGTCCACAGGCCGACGCTCTATCCACTGAGCCAAACCGGTTTTGGCTCCCTGTTTCTTCTTTAATTTCATCTCCTACCACTCTCCCCCTGCTCACTTTATCAGTCACATTCCTCCATGCCTTTGGGTCTTTACTTGACAAAAACTTGGAATATTCTTTTCTTAAAAAATATATTTTTATTGATTTCAGAGAGGACGGGAGAGGGAGAGATAGAAACATCAATGATGAGAATCATTGATCAGCTGCCTCCTGCATAACTCCCACAGGGGATCAAACTCACAATCCATACATGTGCTCTGACTGAGAATCGAACCTTGACCTTCTGGTTCATAGGTCGATGCTCAACCACTGAGCAACACAGTCTGTACTGAAATATTCTTCTTCCAGATATTCATTTGGCTGACTCACTCACCTCCTTCTCGTCTTTACTGAGACTTCACCTTTCCCATGAGTTGAACTCTGACCATCCTCTATGACACTGCAACCTGCTCCAATCACCTTGCCATACTCTTTCCCTCTAACTATTATCTTATTCTAATTTACTAGATAATTTACTAATTAGTTGTTTATTGTCTGTGTTTACTTGTTAGAATATAAGCTTCACAAATATAGGATTTTGAGATGAGGAGATTATCCTGAATTATCCAAGTGGACCCTAAATGCATTCACAAGTGTCCTCAGGGGAGAGAGAGGCAGAGGGAGATTTTACCACATAGATAAGGAAAGGCAATGTAGCCACAGGAGCAGAGACTATAGTGATGCAGCCACAATCGAAGATTCTAGAAGCTGGAAGAGGCAATGAACAGATAACCTCCCAAAACATCCAGAGGGAGCACGGTCCTGCTGACCTTGATTTGAATCCGGGGATGCTGATTTTGACTTCTGCCTTCCAAAACTGAGAGAGAATAATCTGTTGCAGAGCTACAGGAAACTAATACAGTTATATTATTTTCTGAGCCCCATAGGTAAATAGAATTTCCAGAGAAAAGGGAAGGCCATATTTTTCCTCTGCTTAGAAATTAGACAAAATGTCAGTGAATGAGCAGAAACTGACCTGTCATATAAGACCGCCTGCCTTCAGAGGAGGGGGTTAAGACAGCCCTGGTGAAGGGCACGAGGGCAGTCGGTGCTGACCACCATCTGCTCTGTATCCCACCACTGTGTACAGTCCCAGAAGGACTGGGGGGGGAAGACTGGAAATATGACTGTTTCAGAAGGGTTCAAGTTCCAAACATTGACCAACCGGTGGCTGCTAAGTCTTCCTATCAAACTCAGGCCTATGTTCTGAGCTCAAGAATTACATACACAACTGCATCTGGACCTGCTTGCCCAGGTCTTACTGGCGTGCTAGCTCAAAATATTTTTTAAAAAAAGAAATCCCATTATCTTCCCCTAAACCTGTTCTTCCTCCTTTTAATTTTTTTCCAACAAAGAGTACCCAAGTCACAGACGAGGGGACAAACCATCTGGCTTTCACTGTCCCTGGCGCCTGAGTGTGGCCTGACTGCTTCTCTCTGTGGGGAAGTGTGAAGGGTGTGCCTACGGCGTTGGCCAGGGAAGTCTGAAGGCCGTGAACCACGTGGGTGGATTACCTCACACGTCTCTTCACCGGCCCAGTGAGCAACGCATTACTGAAGGCTGGCCTTGGAATTTCCCTCGCAGGGCACTCTGTTCCTACAGGAAATACTCCAGCTTCCTTCTTTCATCCAGGGGCTCCAGATTTTTCTTGTCTTTGGAAATCTGGGGCGAGGCTGCAGGAGCAGAATTCTGTCTCCCCAAATACCAGATGAACTGCCAAACAGAATGGGTCAAGCTAGTGGTAGATGGGAACCCTACTGGCATACTCCTATTTTCAAGATGCACAGGAAGAATTGTCCTACAGTAAAAATTCAGCCCCTGGACAAGCTTCCCCCACTTTGGCATTTCTTACCTCTACACAGATGTCCTGGCCCCTGACAACCCAAAAAGTCCTATATCTATATCTGAACTCATGACGAGCTAAGAGTCACTTTGAGATGGTCTCATCACTGTGTCTTATCTTTATTATCACATCTCTAATACTTAAATTGCATGTAGCACACTGTAGATAATTAACGGACAAAGGAATAAACAGCCACAACATGGGACAGGGATCTGCCACAGCCTTAAACCACTGAGCTGTGGCATTCGGTTTCCTCTTCCACACCCATCCACTTAGAGCTCCCTGCCATACTCAACATCCTGGGGCCATCAAACGAACCACCAGGAAGAGGACCAGAGACTTGTTATAGGTCATTCTAGGTCTGCCTATGTCTAGTAGTGAAGGATTCTGGAAACAAACAAGCGCCATCCCATCTTGTTCCTTCCTTGGAAGATCTTCATAAGCACCATATTGTTGTTACTGACCTAGGCTCAAATCCCTAGCCTTTCCTGCCCTCAGTACCTTATGAGCGCTTCTATGACCTGATCACCCACATGTGACGGCCAAGACTCTCAATTCTGATGCCTGGCTGGCTTTTGTCCCCCGGGCTCTGCTCTGTGACCTTAGCTGACTTTCTGATCTGTTAGCCGATGGATACCGATCCCTGTGTTTGGCAAAGTCCAGCACCACCTTCCTTGGCAGGTCCCTCTCCTCTCAGTACAGACTCAAGTGAAAAAAAAGTGAAGAAATTTGGAAGCAACGATCACCAGTCTCAATATTTTTAGTGTATTCCTTCCTCAAAAAGCAGGAAATAGGAGAGATGAGGTTCCTTCTATACCTAGACAGATCTGCCTTTATCCCTCTTCCCCTCCCCCTCCCCCCCCCCCCCCCCGCCTCTCCACTTTCCCTCCACCCCTACCCTCGTCAGTGATCTTATTATCTATCCTACCTCAGCTATTTATTCCTAAACTAGTGGCCAGGTGCATGAAATTTGTGCAGATTAAAAGGGAATTATTTATTTATTTATTTAAATGAAATTTTATTGATTTTTTTTTTACAGAGAGGAATTGAGAGGGATAGAGAGTTAGAAACATCGATGAGAGAGAAACATCGATCAACTGCCTCCTGCACACCCCCTTTGGGCATGCGCCCGCAACCAAGTACATGCCCCCGACCGGAATCGAACCTGGGACCCTTCAGTCCACAGGCCGATGCTCTATCCACTGAGCCAAACGGTTTAGGCTAAAAGGGAATTAGAGGAAACATTTAAATATTGCTATTTGCCCTTTCTCTATAACAGAAGTGTCAGAGATGAAATAAAATTAGTAAAATGTATATGAAAATCTCCCTCCTGTCAGAGACTGGGGCACACTGTGGGACCCAGAGTCATGTCCCTGCCCACCCATGTGCACCTCAAAATTGCGTGAGACCCAGACCCAGCTGGCCCCACCCCTGTCAAGCCCCAAGCCCTGCAGGGCAGGTGACGCAGCCTCAGGTCCCCGGTCAAGCCTCGTCGTCGGGCAAGGGGCACAGCCTCAGGTCTCTTGGCCCCGGTGTGAGGGCGCGATGACCATTTGCATATTAGCTCTTTATTATATAGGATTATATTCTAGACTGGGTCATTACTAATAACAAAAACCTTCTCTGATCTCAATCTTCCACTCTGACTGCCTTCACCTATCCATATATTGACAGCTCACCTGCTCCTGCAGCTAAATTCCAACAGTCCCTCATCTGTTCAGTGTCCTTCACCTCCTTACGTTCTTACTGCAATTATTACCCACCTTCAGTTCCAAATCAATCATTACAATCACTTCCTTGCATTCATCCTCAACTTGTTTGTTCCTCTCTCGCTTGGTTAAAACACAACTCTGGTTAAATTCAATTTCCTACCTACGCTGGGCATATACCTGCACAGAAAAATGCAGCTGGTTAAAGAAAAACAAATGCTCCTTCATCTCATCTTAGATTCAAGTGAAAGATATGAAAACAATCTAAGTGTCCATTGATGAGTGAATGAATAAAGAAAATGTCACACACACACACACACACACACACACACACACACACACACTGGAATCCTATTCAGCCATACAAAAGAATTAAATCTTGCCGTTTGTGACAACGTGGATAGACCTTGAGGGCAATATGCTAAGTGAAATAAGTCAGACAGTAAGACAAGTACCATATGTTCTCACTTATACGTGTAATCTTAAAAACAAACAAACAAAACCCCAAACTCATAGATACAGAGAACAGACTGGTGGTTGCCAGAGGCAGGGGTGGGGGTGAGCCGCATGAGTGAAGGGAATCGAAAGGTGCAAACTTCCAGTTATAGTTCTTAGCATAAGAAAAAAACTCTGTAAAGAATTCTATAACTGTATGGTGATGGATGTTAACTAGACTTAATGTGATAATTTCACAATGTATACACGTATTGAATCATGTTGTACACCTGAAACTAATATAATTTTACATTGCAATTTTCCCTTAATTTAAAAAAGTCTCAATAAAGCCAGAAACAATTTTCTTTAAAAAATTAAATTGAGCCTAGCAGGTGTGGCTTAGTGGTTGAGCACCGACCTATGAACTGGGAGGTCAATGGTTCGATTCCCAATCAGGGCACATGCCTGGGTTGAAGGTTTGATTCCCAGTGGGGGGGGGGGGAGGGGTGCAGGAGGCAGCCGATTCTCTTATCATTGATGTTTCTATCTCTATCTCCCTTTCCCTTCCTCTCTGAAATCAATAAAAAACATTAAAAATTTTTTCAAGTGAGTGAGGCCCTTATGCTACCTGGAAATAGTGCCATATGCTACCAGCCCAATTATTCTTCCATTCTCTTAGAAAACTATTCATACTGCCTCCTCTTTCTTCACGTTCCCAACACCTCCTTCCTCCTCATCTCAATAGATGACTTCGCCTACCACTGCACTGACATAACTGAAACCACCAGAACAGAACTTCCACACGCTCCACACCACCACTTGGCTGCATTGTGACTCCATTCTCTACTTCCCTTTCTATTTAAACTGCTCGTATTTGAAACTAAGGTGAACGTTTGCTCCCAGGACCTTATCCCTTCCCATTAACATGCAAATGTTAATTTTTCTCATATTAAACACTCCCTTTCATTAAAGCTTTAAAATTTTCACTTTTCCTACATTATGAAAAAAATTCAGACACAAAGAAAAGTTGGAAGGATAATACAATGATAATCTAAACACCTGCCACCTCAATTCAGCCACCACCCATTTCTTTCTCTTTACTGAAACAGTTGGAAGAGTTATGCACACTTGCCATTACTGACTGTTCCTCTCCCATTTCTCACAAATCCATTCCAACTCCTAAATTAATCATTTAAGGCCACCAAAGATTTTCATGTTGCTAAATCCAATGGTCAATTCTTTTTTTAAAAATGAAATATTCTCTATATTCAAACCCTACAGTGAGGATGATCCAGTTGGATCCAACCATCCTCATTCTGAAATTTATTTCTTTAAAATATATTAATATATTTCTTTAAAATATATTATCAGACGAACAGGTGCTTTGTATAAAATGACAAACATTATCGAAGGGACAAGATGAGAGAGTCCTGATCAAACACTGTTAACAGTTTCTCACGATACCCACATCTCATTCTTTAAAAAAAAAAAATTTAAAAAAAATATATATCTTATTAATTTTTTTACAGAGAGGAAGAGAGAGGGATAGAGAGTTAGAAACATCGATGAAAGAGAAACACTGATCAGCTGCCTCCTGCACACCCCCTACTGGGGATATGTCCGCAACCAAGGTACATGCCCTTGACCGAAATCGAACCTGAGACCTGTCAGTCTGCAGGCTGACGCTCTATCCACTGAGCCACACAGGTTTTGGCCCATCTCATTCTTTTTATGAATATGTCAGAGAAAGCTTTAAAACCAATCTTACTATCTAGTATAATAACTTAGAGCAATTAACAGAAGGAGACACAGAAACAGAGGAAAGCACAATAGCACCAGAAAGCAAGAGCATCCAATGGGGTAGTTACGTGCGTGGAAAAGGAGAGCCAGCTCATCACGATGTGCTTTGTCAGACTTTTGGGTATCTCCCAAAAGTGACAGCACACACGGGCCGCCTTAGCTCCTTCCTTATTTACTGTCTCACCTTCCCCACTGCACTGTATGTGTCTGCTGCTGGAAAAATTTACTACGGTGTCTCTCTCCAAATGATTTTCCCACCTACAACATGCTGCTGGTTTGGGAAGGCTATAGCACAGACACTGTACTTTAACTGCCCTTAACTGGATTATCTGAAAAACAAGAAATTTTTTTTCCTTCAATTACAGTTTACATTCACTATTATTTTGTATTAGTTTCAGGTGTACAGCATAGTTGTTAGACAAGCATATACTTTACAAAGTGTTCCCCTGATACTCCAGTATGCACCTAGCACCATAATCGTTATTACAATATTACTGACTATATTTCCTAGGCTGTACTTTATAGCCCCGTGACTACTCTATAACTATCAATCTGTACTTCTCAATTCCTTCAGCGTTTCACCCAGTCCCCCAACATCCCTTCCCTCTGGCAACACCAGTATGTTCTCTGTATCTATGAGTATGTTTTGTTCATTTATTTTGTTCTTTAGATTTCACATTTAAGTGAAATCATATGGTATTTGTCTTTCTCTGACTGACTTATTTCACTTAGTAGGAAACCTTCTAGGTTCATCCATGCTACTGCAAAAGGTAAGATTTCACTCTTTTTTTATGGCCGAGGATTATTCCCCAATGGCCAATTCTTATTGACTTATCAGTAAAGCAACCATACAACACTCTGATTTGCCCGGGATGATGTTGGTTTATGTGTTTTATCCTGAAGCAATTTTTAATAATGTCCACTTTTACTCTCAAAAGTGTCGAGTTTGGATAATAACGTATATTGATCACCCTACCTACCAGCAACATATTACATTATTACTCCTCTTGAAATACTTCCTTAATTTGGTTTCCAGAATACGTTTTCCTACTATCACACTGGGCATTCCTCCTTTGCTGTTTTCTCCTCTCCGGCACCATTAAACGTGGATATGCCCCAGGGCTCAGTCCTTGCTACTCTTTTCCTTCTACACTCACTCACTTCATAGACCGGACCCCTCTGCTGAATGCCAGACTCCCACAGTCCTCCACCTTCTCTCTCAATATCTCCACGTGGAGCTCTACGTTTAAACTTTGCACATTTAAACTTGAGTTCCTAATACTCCCCCTAAAACCTGTTCTTCTTGCAGTCATTTCTCCTTGGTGAGTGGCACCTTATTCCTCCAGATGCTCAGGCTAAATTCCTGAAGTGAGCCTGCAGTCTTCTCTTTCTCTTATACCCACTTCTGAGATGTCAGCAAACCCGTCAGCTCTACCTTCAGAATATATCCTGGACATGACCATACCTCACCCACCATCTCTACTACTTCCCCTGTGGCCCAAGTCACTGTCATCTCTCTCAGGGATTATTACAAAAGCCTCCTATTGGAGTCCCTGCCTCAAAACAACAGTCTATTCCAGCCGTGGGCAAACTACGGCCTGCGGGCCGGATCCGGCCCGTTCGACTGTTCTATCTGGCCCTCGGAGCCGAAAGAGCGGAGGGTTCTCTTGCTCTCCCCTCCGCTCCTTCACCAGCAGCCCAAGAGGAGAGTGCCAGCATGGTCAGGTTGCTTTTGTTCCGGCCCTCCGGTCCAGTTTAAGAACCCATTGTGGCCCCTGAGTCAAAAAGTTAGCCCACCCCTGGTCTATTCTCATCAAAGCAGCCAGAGGGATCCTTGAACACTTGTTACTCCTCTGCTCAAAATCTTCCATCCTTATAATGACCTACAATGTCCTTGTGCTTTAGACTTCTCTTAACTTTCTGATTTCGTCTCTTACTGTTTTGTAGCAATATAGGCTTCTTTTCTGTTTGGGGGTACTACCTCAGAGCTTTTGCATTGGCTGTTTCTCCTGCCTGGAAGGCTCTTCCCTCCCACCCCCCCCCCCCCCCCCCATATAAGCCTGCTCCATCCCTTGCTTCCTTTAGGTTTTTACTTAAATGTCACCTTTCCCAGCTACCCTCCCCAACTTTCTATTCCCCCCATTCCTGCTTTACTTTTCTCTAGCACTCCCTACAGTCGCCTATACTATCTAACTTATTTATGTATCTGGGTTTGGCTGGCTTCTCAGTTATGAGCTCCACATAGGCAGGGATGTTTGTCTGTTTTGCTCACAGCTGTACTTCCAGCACACAGAGCAGCACCTGGCACCTAGCAAGCACTCAATAAATATTTGTTTAATGAATGAATAAAAAACAGGGCTAATACCTCTACCTCACAGATGAAAAGAGATAAGCATGCAAAGTTCATGGCGCACCATGTTGCTCAATAACTGTCCATTCCCTACTTCCTCCCCTCCTCCCAGTTTTGGTATCAGCCATGTCCTCCTCCTCTCAAAGGAAGTGCCAGGTCAGGGGTAGGGTGGATGGTAGTGCCTGGCTTACTAATAACTTCCAACAGCACCCACAGGACCCCCTCAGCCCTGGGCCAGGCTGGGCCCCGATCTCAGACGTTGATTCCTCTGGTTAGAGGTGAGCACACCTTGCTTCAACTCAGGAAGCTGAAGGCTCCAGAATGACGTGAGGCATTCAGAAGCACTGTCCTCAGACCAGATCTTTGTACCAAGGGCCCAGGGACTGTTGTGCCTCGTACCCCAGCCTCTTGCATATACTCCGCCGACACAGCTCCAGCAGCCCTCACCATGGGCATGCGTCGTCTTGGTCTCACGGGCTATGCCGCAACACAGCCTGACTGCTTCCCCAGCCCCTCTCCAGGGTTCTCTCTCAGGGTTCTTCTGGGCCCCTCCATGTTCAGCGTATAGCCTGACAAGGGCTTGGCCACCTCATCCCAGGGAAGCCAGGGTGGTCTACCCACCAGACTACTGCCGTCTCTACACGCCGAGAGGCTCCTGGGAACGAACCGTCGTTGGCCAGCTGTTCTCCGCAGCAATGGGTCTGGTCATGGCTGCGCCCCCTGGAGTGGCCCTAGTCCTGTCTCTACCCCAATGCCCAACACGCTTCTCCTCACTTTAGGAACGGAAGCCGTTTTCTACAGATGAATCCTCTAGGAAGCATGGTTGATCTGGGGCGGAATTTCCGATCTGGAGTTACTTCTTTCAGAATCCTTGTCCCTATACCTGGAGGACTAAGCCTGCTGGGAAACTCACACCCGTGCATGAGCTGGAGCCACTGCAGTCATGCCTTCCACACAGCCTGCTCGGCTGCCTGACAGTCTTTGGCTGCCCTGGAAAGCGGTCTCTTTCACTCCCCACAGTGGTCTTATAACACGGCCACCCTTCTCAAGCTGCTCTCAGCACCTTGCTGTCAAATGGAAGAAGTGTCCCTCTGGAGCTCCAAGGCCAGCCCCTGTCCTCCCTGTTCTAAGACTTGTTACATCATTTGTGCCAGCGTTCTCTGTAGCTCCTCTTTTCCTGGCTGTGTACAGGATCCTTCCCACTGGCCAGACACCCACTTTACCCTCATGGCCACCCTCGCCGAGCTCCCAGGCTGTCTTTCTTCTCCCTTCACAGGCACCGAGCACAGATCCTCACCTTGTGATTTAGCTTGAAGTCAGCTGGCTTCCACCCCCACCACTGCAGAGACACAGCTCTCCCCATACTCTAGGTTCAAACTCTGAGGTCCCATCTGCCTTGCCTCCTCACAGCCCTCTCAGCATGTATCCTGACAGCAGACCCGACCAGCAAAGGCCGACTGTTCTCACCAGCTTTAAGACCCTCCCGGGAAGCCCTATTCTGCGTTGTCCCAGGTCCCTGAGTGCTGACTCCCCCTCCTCCAGGCATTTGTAAGCACTCTGGTTTTCTATAAATGCTTAGGAATTATCACCAGCTTACTCTTTCCTACTGCTTCTCATTAATCTGTCATTCTTTCATCTTCGCAAAAACCATTTGAAATAAGCATGATGAGTATTTTCCCCTAATTTACAGATGCAGAAACAGATTTGTCCTAGGTGAGAAGGGGACAGACCAGGTCTGAAACCTGAGATTTCTGATTTCAAGGTCGGTGGTGCTTATTTTAAGGAGAAAACTGTGCATGAAGCTCTCAGATACTACCGCGGACTGTGGGAGAGCATGTAGAAAAATGTCTTGGAGGTCTGAGAGAGGAATAGCAATGTGGGCTAATCGCAGGATGGTTTGCAAGTTTGGTAGCTGGTGAACAGTTTTGCTCATGCCTACCAGGTCAGTTCTAGGCTTGTCTTGGTCTCTGTGTTATGTATACTGTTTGGACAAAGATAGAATGGCTTAATCATCAAATCAACAGAGAGGAAAGAAACAGCTTATGTTGGAAATCCCAGGATGATCCAAAGAGCTCTGAGTAGGCAGGCCTGGTTTGGGCCCATAAATCCTATCACGGTCTTGAGTGGGAAGGAGGTGAGGACTAGACAACAGCACGGCACGAACAGGCTACGGTCAATGTGATATGACCACTGGAGCAGTGTCACACGAGGAACATAAAAAATGGGAGGGCAGCTTATCCTGATGCTTTCCGCGTGGCAGGCCCCCTCTGAGCAAGCATGAACCCCACTCCGGGCGCCTCCTGAAGGAACAGTAGTCAAGTGGGACCGACCCGCAGAAGAGAACCAACACGACAGGGAGGGCCTTCAAGAGCAGAGATGTCCGGCCAGGGAGGACGTGAAGGCACATGATCACCAGCTTGCAATCTCTGAAATCTGACAGAGAAGAGGGCCTAGACTTGTTCTGTGTCTCAGGCAAGCAGAACTAGGCCCACAGGTGGAAGCCACAGAGAGGCAGATTTTGGTGTTTCTTAAGTTAAAACTCTCCAGTTACTGAGTTTCTTGAAGTGGATGGGCTGCTCCTAGAAGTTAAGAGCTTCTGGCCGTTGGGCATGGGGGATGGACTAGGTACTCTGTGATTCTGAGACACGTGGATTCTAGAAGTGGGCAAACTATGGCCCGCGGGCCGGATCCAGCCCGTTCGGCTGTTCTATCCGGCCTTCGGAGCCGAAAGAGCGGAGGGTTCTCTTGCTCTCCCCTCCGCTCCTTCACCAGCAGCCCAAGATGAGAGTGCCAGCATGGTCAGGTTGCTTTTGTTCCGGCCCTCCGGTCCAGTTTAAGAACCCATTGTGGCCCTCGAGTCAAAAAGTTTGCCCACCCCTGTTCTAGACCCACCAAGCCTAGGAAAGTGGCAGGAACTGTCCCCCCGACACACACACTGGGCTGAAGCAAGTCAAAAAGTGGCAGCAGGTGCAGCCAGCCCTTCAGGGCTCGTGTGTGGGGACTTTACTGGTAGGGCTGCCTCCAGTTTAGACAACTTGTTCTCTCTCTTTAAAAGGAAACCCTTTAAAAAGAGAGGGGTTGTGGGAGACTATTTCTATCTCGGGTGTCTATCCCAAAGTTCTGGTGTTTGGCCAGGATTCAAGCATGCCATACACAACACTGTTAAAAATAACCCTTTGATTGAACAGAAGGCATGGGAGAGAGGGGGGATAGCCGGGCAATTTCGCTGGAGGGTGTGGGAGGTGGGTAAGGAGAGGAAACCTGCACCCAGAGACCCTGGGAAGGGTTTCATTCCTCACGAGTTATGCAGACTCAGAGGGACCAAGGACCAGGGAAACACTGTCCACATCCGCTCCTTTCCAGAGAACTGCCCAGCGACCGCCCTGTGTTGGGTGTGCCTCGGATCCGGACAAGCTGCCAGTTTTGAAGGATTCTCCCAGGACCGAGTCTGCCATTTTTCAGTCCTAATTGCCAGCCTATGGGACAAAGGTCAGGGAAAGACGACAAGGAGCAGAAGCCAAGAAAGTTTAACAATGTCATAAGCCACAGAGAGGTCAAAGACACAGGCCCCCCCGGAGCAAGTTCTACTAGATTTAGCTATTGGGAAATGCGTGTGCGAAGGCTTCCAGACATTTCCTTCTATAGCTAGACATTTCACTTAAGTGGAATTACATAGTATGTCCTGTTCCATAATGTGCTCTTGAAAAATTAGTAAAAAAAAAAAAATCGTGGGGACATGTCAGTAAAATGTAGTCTGACATCATCATTTTTAATGACTACATATTATTTCATCATGTGGAAATGCAACATTTACTTAATCATTCTCAACTATGAGACACTGGTGTTGTTTCCAATTTTTTGCTATTATAAACATGCTGCAACAAGCATCATATTACAATAACTTGCGTGCACAGATACGATGATTTCCTTATGTGAGATATTTAGAAGTGGAATTGTTGCATCAAATGGAATCCACATTTTATACTCTCTTGCATATTGCCTACACTGCCTCCCATAACTCTGAAGAGAACAAAATACTGTTCTCAGGATTTCCTCCAATCTCTCTGGCCATTCTTTCCTATTCTCCTTCATTGGTTTTTTTCTCCTATGAATCCCTTTTGAGTTGGTATTCCCCAGAGTTATGTCCTCCTGCTTTCTTCTTCTCCCTCTAAAACGTATAACCTCAAATGCCTACAAGAGCCAAGAAGATACTATAAATATTAGTTGGACCAGATGTAAGACAACAAGAAGTGGATGTAAGACAAGCTATAATGGACTCAATCCCTAAAAAGGATTTAGCTTCTAAGCTGCCAGTTTGGGACCCAGTCTACACACCTACCCTCTGCTGCCTGGCCCACTGCCACCGCTTCCTCTGCATGCCGACAGCTCCCACCGCCTGCCTCTAGCTCCGAGCTTTCTTCCTGGACTCGAGGCTCACACAAGCACGTGATCACTCCATCTCCCTTCTTCATTACGTCTCAAATCATTACGTCCACAACCAAATTCCCAATCTCTGCCCTTTCTTCTTGTCTGACAAAATCAGAAACAATTGCTCTTCTTTTTGGGTTCCCAATCTCCATGAATGGCATCCCTATTTTTTCTTTTTCTTTTCTATCTTTAAAGCCAGAAACCTGGGAGTCATTCCAGATGCTTCCCTCTGCCCAGCCTTCCTCACCCAGTTAATCATCAAATCAATTCAGTATGCAAAATAGGTGCGAGGTTTGACCACCAAGAGGAATGACAGGCTCCTGACTTGGAGGCGTAGATGTGGTGGCGGAGGGGGAAATGCCACACAAGATGTTCTGGGAAGAGAGAAGGGACACTTTGATTGCATTTCCTACGTGCTTCCAAGTCTCTGTTCTCCATCCCTAAGGGACTGCCTTCAGCAGTTACTGTTAACAGTCTCCTAAATGGCCTTCGTGTTTCCAAGTTCCCTCCTCCAATTCACCTTCCATTATTAGGTTAGAGCAGTCTCTTCCAAAGAGCAAATCTGATCACGTTACTCTCTTGACTCTTGCCTAAAACATGTCAATAATTTCCCCCCTTCTTCAGGTTATAATAAAAATCCTTTTAGAGCAGCTTGTAAAAGGGTCCCAGGCCCTGGATGACTTCTCCAGCCTTGTCTCCCAGCATTCTAGGACATGACACTGTGCCCCAAATATGCCGAAACCCTTGCAGTTCTCTGAGTATCCTGTGGCTCTCATGTTCTTAGTTTATACATTCCCTCTGTCTAGAACACCCCTATAATTTTTCAACTGCCTAATTCCTATGAAATCTTTAAGTCTTGGGTAAAATACCACTTCCTTCAAAAATCCTCCTCTAACCACTTCGCCCAAACAAGATGGCTTCTCAAGGTGTTCTCTGCTACACACACTCCCAGTGCTGCTGGCGTACAGTCGGGAGGGAAAGGAACTTCCGGCATTTTGTCCAGGCTGCCGACAGGGACCATGACAATGCCCTTACCTGGATGTCCTAGAGAACAGGCAGAGCTGAGAGAATACAGGGATGTGGGGCAGACAGTGAGTGATTCCAGAAGAGGCCGGGAGACCAGGAAAAGGCATGGCTCTTTGGCTCTCGTTGGGTATGGCCTGGTGGGGCCCATGAACGTTTCAGGTCCACAGACCACATGTACTGAGTAACTACTGACATAATCTCTCCCATCCACTGACACTTGTAGCACCTTCCCTGGCTAAATACAAAACCAAAACAGAAAAAAAAAAGTTTTCAACTGAATGATGGTGAGACATCACTTATCAATGAACCAATGGGAGGATCATCTCTGGTTTTTAAATGCCAGAAGCAAATATTTACAATGAAGATCAAGAGGTACTGTCAATAATGAAAGAGGAGGAATCCTCCTTAGAAAATACTCCTTAGAAAACCAAAAGCTTCCTGATTCCCTCAGTTTAATGTGGTGCCTTCTTTCTGTGTATTCACAGCATCCTTTACTTTCAGCTACCGTAACATCAGCAGTCTGTGTGACAATTTTGCTTTTGTGTCCGACACCTCTTCCAGACTGAAATTCTAGGGTAGAATGATGCATGACTCTGCATCCTCAGTACCTAGCATGGTACCCACTCTATGGAAATGCTTATAAGATAAATGATAGGGGAAGGAGTGGGAAGGAAGTTTAGGCAAATACATTCCAAGTTGAGATGTCTGGTGATAAAGAGGGATAGATACGACAAGCCAGGGCAATATTGAGAAAACATTTCTTTCGCTATGCCAGCGACATGAGGAAATTGTCAGGGAACTTCGTAATGACTTATTTACATGAGTATTATTTAGAGCAGTTGTTTATGACAGAAAGAAATTGGGAAACAAAATGAAAAGAACACTGGCGCTCACTTCTCTATGGGATGCTCCACAGGAGCTTCAAGGTCAGCATTCCCCCGAATGAACTCAACAGCTGCCCCCAAACTTGCCGGCCCCTTTGTTCTCTAGGTCAGGAAGTGCTCAGCCATCGATCTGTCCAGCTGTGTGGGACAGAATCCGGGGATCTGTTTTTAGCCCTCCCTCTCACTCATCCCTGCACCAGCCACCGAATGTCATTTCTCCTTCCCCAACATCTCTCCCCGCCCCTCTTGCCGGGCCACTGCCTCCCTGCCTCCCCCTCCCCAGTGTCACCTCCTCTAACCCTCTCTCCTCCACTTCAGGTAATGGCCTTTCTAAAATTTCCAAAGCTTTGACCTCATAATAAAGAGTTTTTCTAAAATAAATAATCACAGGATGTAGAGTACAGCACAGGGAACACAGTCAATAATACTGCAGTAACTACGTATGGCGCCAGGTGGTGGGTGAGATCTTAGGAGGGAATCGCTTCCTAAATTACGTAAGCGTCACCGACCGGTTTGGCTCAGTGGATAGAGCGTTGGCCTGTGGAGTGAAGGGTCACAAGTTCGATTCCGGTCAAGGGCATGTACCTTGGTTGCAGGCACATCACCAATAGGGGGTGTGCAGGAGGCAGCTGATGAATGTTTCTCTCTCATCGATGTTTCTAACTCTCTATCCCTCTCTCTTTCTTTCCATAAAAAAATTCAATAAAATACATATTTTTAAAAATTACATAAATGTCTAACCACTGTGTTAAACACCTGAAGCTAATGGAAAGCCACACTGAATATCAACTGTAACGGAAAATAACATAAAACAGCTAATTCCTCGACATGGCCTTCATGGCCTTGAACCATCCCAGCCCTCCCCTCGGGACAGCCCAAACGGCTTGCCCGTGAGTCTCCTTCCCGCAGTGGGACGGCCTCTCCTAGGTTCTCCGCTTCTGTCTCCCGACAGCCAGCACCGGTGGCACCTCCTCTGGGAGGCCTTCCCGCCCTCAGTTTGGCCAGGGCCCCCATGCTGGTGTGCACAGCGTCCTGGCTTGCTCTCTTCCTGCAATCATCACAGGTTCTGCTTGTCTTTCTCATCCTCTCAGCCCCTGGGGTTTGGGGGGAGAGGGGGACAGCAACCGTTACTTATCACAGTCCCCCAAAAGCTCTGTAAAAGGCTTGGCCGGGTGGGAGTGTTTAGGGGGAGGGGGAGGAGGAGGGGCAGAAGCTAACTTGGGTCCCTTGGGGTCAGGAGTGGGGCAAGCAGTCACCCCGGGCGGGCAAGGTCTAAACGGGGCTCTGCGAGGCCTGGTGCTGGCCCCCGCGGAGGTGGGGGGTGTGGGAGGCTTTGTCCCACGCCCGCGGGCACTCTCTGCCACACGGGAGCCTCCGCGGGGACACAGGGAGTAAGATCACAGGCTGTGCGGACGTGCTCCCTTCCTGAGCGGAGGCTGGCTTAGTGACGAAGCCATGATTTCCCCCAAGCCATTCTTCATTCTTCACGGCTCTGCAGAAGCAGAAGCTGCTCACCCTTCGTCTGAAGCTTTCCGTGACTATGCGGAAGACATGCCATCAACAGCCTTTTGTTTGGGCTTGACTCGGGGGAACATGCCAGGAAGTCTTGCTCAGAGTCTTTTCAGATGTCCTTTCGGTCTCTCGACAACCCTGTCCCGTGAAAGCTCCTCAGTTTTCCTGGGGCTCAGGGCTGTCACCCTCTCAGCCCCGCCACAGCCCACAGAGCTGCTGTGTGACGCGTGCTCGGCCCCGGTGTGAGCCACTGCCACCCCAGGGCCCCGGGTCGCCTCAGTCGGGGGGCCTCTCCTTTTCCACTCGGTCTGAATGTCACTAGGACCCAGAGGGACAAACTGAATCGACACCCCCTCCCTCCCAAGATGGTGATCTGGCACCGTGCCTACATTTTTTTTAAAAACCATCTCCCCAGTGTCCAACGCAGGCATTTAATAAAAATGCACTAAACACGTGAACAGATATGCAATTCCTAATTATCCGAGCTGACCTCAAAGGAGCCCATCAAACCGAAAGCTCCCACAGGAAAAATGATGTGGAATTTACTATCTTCTTAGAATCCGTCAGTCTCTTCCCACCGTCGATGCCGGGGTGCGGCCGCTGGGGAGGGAGCCCAGCGAGTTGGGCCGGGCAGCCGGGGGGGCCTGGACGCAGCGCGAGGCCAGCGGATGCCCCACTGGCATTTCCCCCTCCAAGCCCAAGCCGCCGTGACAAGCGTGCTGGCAGGACAGACACAGGCAGGGGAAATGGGAGCTGTCCCAATCCATTCCCAGTAAGGGACACGGGGTAAATGAAAAGGTGAGAATCAGACAAGGGTCAGGGGAGGACTCAGGAGGGAGGAGCCACGATGCAACGTGGGAGGTGCTGCTGACGGAGATGCACAAAGAGTGTGGGAGCCCCAGGTCCACCTCTGCCCGGGGACCCGGGGAAGAGCTGGGAGGAGGAGGGACAGCCGAGTTGGAGCTGAGATGCGGAGACTGCGAGGAGGGACGCTCCAGGTGGCACCTGCACACGGTGCCCCCCAAGTCGAGTGCATGTCCCATCCAGGCCCCTTCTGGTGGGGGGGAGCCTGCCACAAGCAGCCCTTGGACCAGAGCCTGCCCTGCCCCGTGCCAGGCGGCATGTGAGCTGCCGTTAAAGCAAAGGCAGCGGGTCGGCGGGCAGGGAATTGGGAGGTGAGCGTTCCGGTTGGGAAGCAGCATGTGCACAGCACACGGTGTAAGACTGTGGGCTGCAGGGCAAGGCCACCAGCGGGTAGGGCACTGGGAGGCATCAGTCCTCTGCGGCTCTGTCGGGTGGTCAGAGCCTTTTTTTTTTTTTTTTAACTAAATTACAAGATATCGGTTGCGTCCTGTGTGGCTGCATTTTCCAAAAGTCACACTTCCCGATACGAGGAGGCATTCCTGTATCAACAAACGCCAATCACCGGGGTTTGTAAGCACCGTCTACACAAGTCCTGACGGCTCCCGTCAAGACACACGCATACCAGAAGGCCTCGATAAGAGCCGAGGCCGCCAGGGTGTGAGGAGACAGAGCGGCGGCACCGGGCACCGCCGCGGCCCGGCGTCACCGCAGGTCAGCACCGGGCCCCGGGCCGCAGGCAGGCACGGCGGCCGGTGGAGCCCCCATCGCTGCCATGAGGCGGGACTGTCACCCCCACGCTGCAGGCGGGGAAGCTGAGGCCGGGCAGGACTAAGGAGCCTGCCTCAGGCCACTCGGCTAAGTGGCAGAGCTGGGGTTCGAACCCAGGGGTGCCCGACTCCAAAACCCAGCTCCTTCACCTGCCCAGCCTGAGGAAGGCGATGGCGTGAAGAGGCGCTGCAAACCTGGCGTGTGCACTGGCGAGGCCTCGTCTTCAAGGATCCCTGACCCAGTGGTGAAGGCAGGAGGCAGAGAAGACCCTCTCCACGCCCCCTCCAACTTCACCCAGCACCACGCAATGACTGTATGAGCGGGCTGGACCACTTCTGCCCCGGCCACAAAACACTCCACTTCTGCCCCGGCCACAAAACACTCCACTAAGAGATCCACGCTAGCCTCAGGGAAGGGCTGACAGGTAGCCAGTAATTAGCCCAGACAGGGCCTGCAAAGAAAGTGAAGAGCCTTGCCCAGCCGGGGTAGCTCAGTGGTTGAGCGCCGACCGATGAACCAGGAGGTTACAGTTTGATTCCGGGTCAGGGCACATGCCTGGCTGCAGGCTCAATCCCCAGTGTGGGCTGTGCAGGAGGCAGCTGATGGAGGGTTCTCCCTCATCATTGATGTTTCTATCTCTCTCTGAAATCAATCACACACACACACACACACACACACACACACACACTTTTTTTTTTTATAGACAACAGCCTCCTGCTGGAGGGAACACAATGGTTGGAGCCTTGTAACCTGGCTTCCTATCCTCCTCTCTCTGCATCCAACTCCCAAGTCCTTCCTGAAAAGGGCTCAAGGCTGGATAGTGACAAGAACCTGCTGCTCACCCAGGCCAGCCCTGGGATCCAGATGCAGGGCAGAGAATGGCCTGTCCTCTCTCTCTCTCTCTCTCTCTCTCTCTCTCTCTCTCTCTATCTCTTCCTCCCTCCCTTCAGCAAACGCTCCTCCAGGGAGCTCCTGAGTGCGTGCTGGACAGAGGTGCATGGAGCCAGGCTCACTCCTGGACCTGCACCCTACATGCAGCTCTCCCTGGCCAGACTGCAGCCCCCGAACTCTTAGCTTCCTCCCAATAATCTGAGTGGCGGCAAAGGAATGCATCTCCACGAGGGTCCGTGTCTTTGCCGGAGCCGGCTGGAGGACAGGGCTGGGTCCGGGGCCACGTCCCTGGGATGAGCAGCCTTTCCCACAGCCGCCAGCACCGGGGCACGGTCTGCTGTGCGCTGCCCCGCTGCTGCCTGCAGAGCTCTTCCTCCTCCTCGGGAACACGAGGCCACAGCAGAGCTGGCTACACCCCACGTTCACGAGGCCGCTGCCTCTGGGGAAGGATTCTTTCCGCCAGGAGAAAGTGATCAAAGCGGTGCTCCTTCTCACTGCATCCTCCCTCAGGTGGAGGGGAGGAGGGGAGACAGGCCCGTCATGGGGGAAGGGACCTGGATTCTGTCAGGGGCACCTGTGCATGCAACAACCTCCGAGCAGAAGGACAAAGGCACAGGTGTGTGGGCAGTGGTTTCAGAGAGGGCACAAAAGGTTCTGAGGACAAACAGAGAGCTGAACAAAGCCCCGCCCTTAATCCCTCTTGCTTGTCCTGAGGAGGGTGTGCAGGGGGGTGGATGGAGGGGATGGGGAATGAGGTGGAGACAGCCCTTTATCTGGCCGGAACCTCGCCAATCCCAGTCCGTCCGTCCCCCCCCCAAGGCCCGTGGGGACAGCAGTCACAGAACCATCTCTAATCAGCCCCGTGCACATGCCTCGGCCCATTTGGGGGATCTTGCTCCACGGGGGGCATGCTTCTTGGAGCAAGCGCTACAGCTGGCCTCCAGCCTAGACACTCTTTCTTCAGGGGCTGAGCAAGAGTGCAAGGTGTCCTTTCGTGTCTGCCAACCATCTGTTTTCAAACTGTGCTCTCAAGTTGTACGGAAAACTTCCCCGGCTAAGCCCACAGAACACGGAGAGGGGGAGAATAAATGGGTCGATCCCCACACGAGAGGCACAGAGATGTCACCGGCCGGCTGTCAACAGGCCTGCCGTGGCCATGCTGCCAGCGGTCAGGCCTGCATTTCCCCCTTCAGGGTCTCCCAAGAGCAGGGGCCACGTCGCCCACTGCTCTCCGCCTCACCCTGGACAAGCTCGTCGATCCTCTGAGGTTTTCACAAGGATTAATCTCCAATTTTTGCCCCCCTCCAGCCAGACCTCTCTCCTGAGAGATTCACCGACCTCAGGTTTCCTGGGTGGGGCCCGTGGCTTCCCTCCGGCTCCTTCATTTGCCAAGAGTAATTCAGGATTCCATGAATGGAATGGGAGCAGGGAGTAGAGAGCTCAGATGGCAGGAGGCGGGCAGGGACAGGTGTCCTGCCTGCATCTGGGAGAGGCGAGGCTGCAGCCTGCTTCTCTGCTGCGGCTCTGGATGTGCATGTGGGGGCACCCTATACGCAGCTGTGGCCCCCTCCCCAGCCCCTGTGCGGACAGCGTCCCCAGATGAGACCACGTCCCCAGATGCCAGCATCCTCCCTTCTGCAGCGCTCCCTCCCGCCTCCCGCTCGAGCTGTGCAAGTGGAGCTCAGCCTTGGGCACTGGCTCGCTCCCTCACTGAGGAGCCGGCGCAGGGCGGGTCCTGGCCCGGAGCCTCCGCAGACTGGGAGGAGGGCCAGGATCACGTTCCCCGCTTTCCTCAGCTCTCGCTCTGCCTCAGCAGCAGAGCTCCCCACGTGGGGATCTTGTACCTGAACCAAGAAAAGCAAAGCTGCTAATCTGACAAGATCAATCTTCAAATACCACAGGAATGCGGCCCGACTGCCTGCTTCCATCAGAGACTGCGCTCAGCTCTAAGCACATCTGCGGTCCCTGCTTCCCTGGTGCCCGGAGCTGTGTCTGCAAGGCAAGAAACTGCCCCCCCCCCTCCTCTCACTTTGCCAAGCGTCTAACCTTGCTGCTGGAGTCCCATCCTTCCGGGCACAGCTCAGACATCACCTGCCCCGGGGAGGTCCCCTGATCAATCTCCTATCACCCTTCCCGCTAAGGGCCTCCTCCGGCCTCGCCGCTTCCAGAGCACGGGTGCCCGGGGGTGTGTGTGTCCATGCACTGCCTCCCTAACCCCAGGTGCACACGAGGAGAGGGAGGTCGGGAGAGGTTAAGCCAGCCCAAAGCCTGCGCTCTTGTCACTACAGTCCAATGTGTATCACACAATCTGTGAAGAAGGGCCAGTTTGTTTGGATTTTTAAATTTCAACTCGGGGGGGGGGGCGGGGGCAATGGTAATATATGTACACAGATAATAATTTAATAAAATAATATTTTAAAAAAAGAAAAAATAAAGCACTTTTTAAAAAAAGAAGAACTTGTATGCTTATGTGCATAACCCATGGACAGACAATAGTGTGATGAAGGACTGGGGTGGTGGGTGGGGGCAGGCTAGAAAGGGTCAATGGGAAAAAGGGGGGGATATGTAATACTATAAACAATAAAGATCTTTAAAAATAAAAAAAATAAATTTCAACTCTGTCACAGTGATACTTTCATAAAAAGTATAAAAAAATCACTAGAAAAACTAAAACATAACATTTTATTTTTAAATTATTAGGGTCAATTGACATACGTTTACTTTCCCTAATTGCTTTAGACATTTCTAAAACTTTAGTATCCATCTCCCAAAAATTAGACCAGCTCACATCACTTTTGATTTCATTGCACACAACAGGCTCCCAAATGACAGGTGCCCTGCCGCGGAATTTCCTCAAGCTATGCCTGGTGCTCACCTTCAGGAGAAGTAGAGAAAGGACTAGACATAGCCCCTCAGGCCCCGAACGGGGGCAGGAGAACAGATACACCATCAGGGGCAGTTAGCACACCGAGGCCTCGCACTTCGCCAGTAGCAGGTGAATTTACAACCAGGAAAGAGCCAACAGGTGGGTCTGCAGTATCTACCTGTGCAAAAGAGTGTGGGTCCCTAGTCATCTAGGGAAGGAGATTCGTTCCAAGAAAACTCAGCTTCGGGCCACCCACCGCAGACCCACCTAGGAGGGTTGGAGCACAGAGACAAGAGGAAGACGATGGGGTATAAAACCATCAGGTACTCAGGGGCTGCATTCCTTGAGTGGTGGGGGAGGCAGAAGAGGGAGGCCGAGACAACAAGTGAAATTAATTTAAAAGCAGAACATGGATCAGTTCCCGGAAGAGGTCAGAACAACTAACAGTGAGGAGCACATGAAAAAAAAAATTGATGGCTGAGAAATCAAGAGGACACAGATGGCCATTCCTCCTGTTTCAAGTTGAAGTCCAGGCCAAGGACAGGCACTTAGTCTGTCTAGCCCACACAGGGCTGTCAGCCCTGAACACTGCAGAGAGGAGCTCTCCGCTCTTCCTGGAAAGGCCCAGCACCCACGGATTTCACTGTAGGGGGTACCTACTGAAAATATTTAAAATGTTCTCCGAGCAAAAGGGATCTGCATTCCCCGATAGGCTCATGGTTCACAAAGTGGGACTGGTGGGTCGGAGTCCTGGTTCTGTGCTACTGTGACCTTGGGCAAGTTACAGCTTCCTTTTCATCTGTACAGTGGGGCATAACAACACTGACTCCACAAGGCTGTTGAAAAGACTAAATGAGATAATGAATTTATGGTGTTTAGCACAGGGATTGGCACACAGTCAGTGCTCTATAAAACTGATATTTTATACACACAGGCTATCTTTGTTTCCCAGCGAAAGGGAGGCTCTTTGTATCTTAAACAATGTTTGGCCATCTAGCCCTAAAAAAACTGCCTGGCACACAGTAGGTGCTCAATAAAGATACTAGAGGTCTGGTACACAAAACTCATGCCCGGGTGCGGTCCCTAGTCCTGGCCAGCGATCGAAGTGCGAGTGTCTGGTGTGGAAGGGCAGGTCCCAGCTGACCTCTGGGCAGCACCTGGGCCCCTGGATCCCTGCGCACCCCCCTAAGCCTGAGTCATCGGGCCCTGCTCGCACCCACCTTGGCCTGGTGCCACTCACTCACCTGCTCCACCATCCCACCGTGGTCCCGCTCTCATTGGGGCCAGCGGCGCCTCCTGTTGCCCATTTCCAGTACTGCATCACCGACACCTGCTATGTTCCGCACCATCTCCTTATGGTCAGTGCACATGACAGTGAGTGATCGAACTTCTGGTCAACCTCCCGGTCAAGGGACAATTTGCATAGTAGGCTTTTATTATATAGGATGTTGAATGAGCCCCAGGCAGTGTGGCTCAGTTGGCTGAGTGTCATCCCATGCACCCAGAGGCCACTGGTTTAATTCCTAGTCAGGGCAGATGCCCAGCTTGCAGGCTTAATCCCCAGTAGGGGGCATGCAGGAGGCAGTGGATCAGTGGTTCACTCCCATTGATGTTTCTCTCTCTCTTCCTCTCTCTAAAAATCAATAAAAACATATTAAAAAAAGATATGTGGAATGAATGAGAGTATTATTTCTAGGTTTTTATGAGAGTAGAATTAATGTGTCAACTTAAGGAATGAGAGAAACTTGAGTATGATTAAATAGTGATAAGAAGGAGTCAGTGAAAAGAATGAAGATCTAGATTTCTGGATCTTCAGGTCCAAGTTCCAGGAGAGGTTGAGGAATCAGAGGTTGAGGAATCGGGAAAGGACTGACCTCAGAGAAGAGATATTCTAGAGAGAAGTGACAGTACTCAATAACTAATTAGATATTTGCTTGAGAAAGGAAAGAGAAAGAAAGACTCTCATATTTTTGGCTCAGGTGACAGAGTGGATAGTGGTGTCATTCACTGAAATAGGCAACATGCTTGGACTAATCTGAATTACTGAAAATGCAATGAGTTGGTGATACCAATTTTGCGATGTTGGAGAGTGATCCAATGGAGCTGTCCAGCAGGAAGTTTGGTATTTGATTCTACAGATCAGGAGAGATTTGGGCTCAAACAGATTTGGGAGTCATTAGTGCACGTGTTAGCTGCAGCAGTGGAGTGAGAAGGGAGCCATAATGAACCCTGGCAGACATCAACAGTTAAGGGTGGTCACAGAAGAAGGAGATTATTTGCAAAAGAGACTGAAAAGGAACAACCGGAGAAGTAGTAGAACTGGAAGGGAGTTTGGACAAAGAATTCATGAGGAGTGTTTCAAACGCTCAAAATGGAGGAAGAGATCATTGCTGTCACATGCTCAGAGACGTCAAAATAAAAAGGAAAAGGTCTGTCCACTGAATTTGTCAGGGAGTCCTTTTGGTGTCCTGGACTAGAGCACGGCAGGGAGGGGAGAGGGAGAGGGAGCTAGGCGACAGAGATGAGGCATTAGCAGGATGTGAGGAAGTGGGGAAAGCAACTACAGTAAGCCTTCTGCACACGCTCCCGGTATGGAAGGACAGTGTTTTTGCAGAAGTGGACAGTGCTCTCTGCTCTCCTCTGTAATTTATGGTACAGGACAAGCTTTAGCAAGGATGCCTCTCGCTCTTAGCTGCGCCCCCTCTCCCCCAGTGTTGGGGGGAGATAAAAGTCCCAGGATCCTTCTCTGGAATGGCAGAGAGGGAGGGGTTTTGGAATGTGGGGATACCAGACACCCAGCTACCCTGGCCAGGAGCCCACAAGCTCTCAAAGCCCCCAGGGCAGTGTAATAGGCCTCCTGTACCTTCTCACGCGAGGGTCCTAAAACAGGCAGCTGGGACTCTGTCAATACTCCAGACGTGCTGCCTCAGAGAGCTCAGAAAGGTTTCAAAGGCCATCCTTGTGCTCTGGGAATTCATCCAGTTTGGACCATGCAGTGACTCCTCAGCAGTGAGACTCACAGGCACACACAATCACAGATGAACACCATGCGCCCTGGGCTTCCTAGAGCAGAGTGTGTCTTAGGAGAATTAAGGCCTTTGTAGCCCTGCACATTGATACCTCATTTGCCACCACCAGGCATCTGGTAGACCTCTGCACTCTGACGACTAGCCAGCCTGCCCGTGAGACAGCAGCTGGGAGAGGAAGCGGAATGCAGCAGGTAAGCGTGTGCAGTCTGTGGTTAGAGTGCTTGGGTTAAAACTTGGCTTCAGGCCGAAACCAGTTTGACTCAGTGGATAGAGCGTCAGCCTGTGGACTGAAAGGTTCTGGGTTCGATTTCGGTCAAGGGCATGTACCTTGGTTGCGGGCACATCCCCAGTGGGAAGTGTGCAAGAGGCAGCTGATCGATGATTCTCTCTCATTGATGTTTCTAACTCTCTATCCATCTCCCTTCCTCTCTGTAAAAAAAAATCAATTTTATATATATATATATATATATATATATATATATATATATATATATAATCACCTTGGCTTCGTCATTTCCTATCTGAACTCAGGCATATTGCTTGACTTCTCTACCCCTCTATTTCCCCCTATTTAAATATGGATTAATAACAATACCTATCTCATATGATTGTTGGATTAAAACAGAAAAAAAATAGGAAAAGGTCTTAGCACAGGACCGGATACATCAATACTGATGCAGCACGAGGTGTTAGTTATCCCGGTAGCTGCTGCTGGTATTGCTCCGCAGCATGGCTGTGGTCTGGGGTTGGGTTCTGCTTTCTGCCATTTTTTTTGCCCGGTATGGCAAATGCCATACCAATGCCCCAATGCCAAGTGGCTCCACTGGCCACCATCTAAAAGACATGGTACTCAATCTCTCACCAAAGCACAAAAAGAGCCGCTCAAACGTATGTAGTAAAGCACTGCCAGGAAAATGGGTGTGTCGGCGAAGGTTTTATATTATTTTTCTTTAAACCTACAGTGTAAATGTTTACCATGACCTTTTCTGAAGTCCTTATTTCTTTCTGAAAAACTTACCTGATTATAAAAAAAAAAGTCACTGAGAAGGTGAGAACTCACTTAGTAAGTGTCTAACAATTATGCTAAAATGATTTAACATTTATAGCCCCAAGATATATCATCTCATTTCACCCTCTTGACTAATGAGTTAAGTAATGCTGAGACTTTCCAAAGATCACACAGCCTGTTAAGTAAGATACGAGAACTTTCCATCTCCAAATCTCAAGTCTTTCCAATCTATTGTGCATTGGTATGTGTCAAAATAATTTATTTTTTCCTAGTAGCTCTCTCCATGGGAACAGTGTTTTATCAACATTCCTCACACCCTCAGACTTCCCTGAGGGCAGATACTAATATCCATTCCTGAAACAAACAGTAAGTGCCTACTATGTGCTAAAGGCTCTGCTAAGTGTCCGCAGCCATGAATGTCTCTATTCTAAGAAGTGCAGAGCCTACTATAGCAGAAGAAACATCAACAAATTATAAATACAATAACAGCTACGTGTGCAGCAATGATAACACAGATTGAGGAAGAGTAACTGGGTGCATGCAAAGGGATGGAGGTCACAGAAGACTTTTCCATTTCACGAGACCAACAGATAAAAGGTCCCAATCCAATGTTTAGAGCAGAGAGGATGCTCCATAAATTTTATTTCCTTTGGATCTTCTGCAAAAGATGTATCCAGGCAGGCAAGTTTCAAGAATAAGGAATGGAAGGAGGATCTCCCAACAGATAGCACAAATGTGTGAGAGGGAACAAGCTGGCTTCCCAGAGAAGCAGGACTCTGCAGCCTGGGCCAGACGGCACATCAGCATCCCTTCCATGACCTCTGCCCGAGCCACCACCTGTGCGCAGGTGTGGGAGTCAGTGACTGGGTGAGCTCAAGGAGGAATGAGGCTTAGGAATGGAGTGAGCGTATGCTTAACATAGCACGTGGTAATAAAAAAAAGAAAGATTTAATGGTTTGTTTTTATTAGAGCATGTCAAAACTAACATATCAAGAGTTACCTGAAGAACTTTTGTGTCAAAATATTGTTGCTATAAAAATAAAAATTCTGAATTTACTTAGAATTTTTGGTTTAAATATCAAGAAACACTAGCTAACCACCAGGGGGAAAAATAAACAAATCTAGATCCCAACACCAGGGATCACTCCTAACACCAAAACAAGGCAATATAAAACCCAGGTGGATTAATAATTCTAATATAAATAAAGCTAAAAACATACTGGAAGAAAACACAGAGAAAGGCACCATTATAAACTACAAGTGGATGTAAATTCAAAACCTGCTATAATAGGTAATTTGCCAATAAATTTCACAATTAGTTTTTATCCAGAAGTATCACTAACATTGTACAAAAAAGGTTATTCACCAAATTAACCTTTCAGTTTTAAAGATTGGCAATTGCCTAAATGTCCACGGACAGGTACCTGACAAACTAGAGCATAGTGCATCTTTATAATGGAACTAGAGGCCTGGTGCATGAAATTTGTGCATGGGGGGATGTGTGTCCCTCAGCCCAGCCTGCACCCTCTCCAATCTAGGACCCTTCAAGGTATGTCTGACTGCCCGTTTAAGCTTGAGCCCGGTAGGATAGGGCCTAACAGGGCAGTTGGACATCCCTCTCACAATCCAGGACTGCTGAATCCCAACTGTTCACCTGCCTGCCTTCCTGATTGCCCCTAACTGCTTCTGCCTACCAGCCTGATCATCCCCTAACTGCTCCCCTGCCAGTCTGTTTGCCCCTAACTGCCCTCCCCTGTGGGCCTGATCACTCCTAACTGCCCTCCCCTGTAGACCTGGTCACCCCAAACTGCCCTTTCCTACAGGCCTGGTTTCCCCTCAACTGCCCTCACCTGCAGACTTGATTACCCCCAACTTCCCTCCCTTGCAGGCCAGTTCCCTCCCAAGTGCCCTCCTCTGCTGGCCATCTTGTGGTGGCCATCTTGTGTCCACATGGGGTCAGCCATCTTTGTCCACATGGGGCAGCCATCTTGTGTGTTAGAGCGATGGCCAATTTATATATTATTCTTTTATAATATAGGATGCTATGTGGAAAAAAAAAAAGAGCAAGGGATGTCTATTTCCAGTCATGATGTAATAACAGGGATGGGAATTACCTTACACAACTAGAAAACTAGTCAAATATATGAAACAATCGTTTTCAGACCAGTGAAACCTAAGAGGGGAAACCTAAATAGAGCCCATGGTCTTTATGGGTTGAGATAAACGTTTAGGGAGGCCAAGGAGGCTAGAACTTGTGGAGAAGGCGACCACAGAGGATGGAGCTATATAGAAAACTCTAGAGATCTGCAAGAGGGTCCCTCAGATTTTTGGCCAAGTACCGATTGTGCATACATGAGTGGAAACTCTGAGGCTGAAGAGAGACCACCAGGAAGCAGTAGATGAAACAATTCCTGGTGTTCACAAGGGCTGGGAACTGTTTGTACTCACACAAACCAGGGTGCAAATTAATCAGCCAGGATGGAAATACCTCCTACTGCACGAGGCACTGGGTAGGCCTCAGAAGGGTACCACGTTAGTAATGGAGATAAATTTGCCACAGACATGTAATAACAATGCTAAAAACAAGTTGCAAAAGGATACACTGATTCCAAGCAACTTGACTGAATGCCCAAGAAAATTCACAGAATTTTAAAAAATAAAATCTCTACCCCTGTAGAGCTTAAATTACAGTGTTTGGATTTTAAAATTATTTTTAATTATTTATTTTTTAATCCTCACCCGAGGATATGCTCAGAGAAAAGATGGAAGACAGAAATATCAATGTGAGAGAGATACATAGATTGGCTGCCTCCTGCCCAACTGGAGATCAAACCCGAAATGGATGTATATGCCCTGATCGGGAACTGAACCAGCAACACAAGCTTTTAAGTGCACAGAATGATGCTCAACTAACTGAGCCACTGTGGCCAGGTGAAAATTCACATAATTTAAAGCAATACAACAAAATCTAGCACAGGATAATGTCAAATTTGCATTTTCTGTAATCCAATAAAAAATTACCTGGCAGACATAAAAAGAATCAGGAAAATATAGGCCAAAAGCAGAAGAAAAAAAATCAATCAACAGAAACTATCCCAAAAATGACAGAGATGATGGGATTAGCAGCTATTATAAATACACAGAGGCCTGAGGCACACAATTTGTGCATGGATAGAATAAATAGCTAAGCCTGGCCGGTAATCAGAGCCAATTGGGGCCTTTCTTCTGGCTACCGGCCGGGCCTCTCTTCCCTAGCTCATACAGAGGGAGTCTGGGCTGAAAGGCGGAAGCTCAGGGGAGCGGCGAAAGGCAGAGCCCCAGAGTCTCACACATTTTGAGCAGAGGACAGACTGTTGATTGGGCCACTGGATTGCCCTAGCGGGAAGGAGACATAAGCTCCGGACTGCTCTTAACCCCACTTCCAACTGCACTGAACCCCAGTTGTGGGCTCGTTGGGGGAGAGACTAGACTGTCTGGTAGCGGGCGAAACTCTAGGGCGCCTTTCTCTCAGATGTGCTTGCAGTGAATACCAAAGGACACTGAGGTACACTGAGACTCAGGAACCTCAGAGGGCAGGGCTAACCGGAAGTCAAGGCTGAATCTCTGCCCCATCCCAGCTGAACACAGAGGCTTTTGCAGGTTTCCAAGTATAGTGGAATAAGGCTGTCTCTTGACACAGCTGATCCTCCCAACCTACCAACTCAGGGAAGCAGCGAAAATGCCGAGACAAGGAAACAGATCACAAACAAAAGAAATGGAGGACAAAAAGCAACTGGATATAGAGTTCAAAACCACGCTTATAGGGTTGTTCAAGAATATCCTAGAAAAGGCCGATAAAATAAATGAGACCTATGAGGATATGAAAAGGGATCAACAAGAAATAAAGAATATGTTCTCTGAAATAAAAAATATTATACAGAGTCCTAAAAACAGAATGGAAGTTTGCAAGAATCAAGTCAAAGATTTGGAACACAAAGAGCCAGAGGACACTCCTCTGCAGAAGCAAGAAGACAAGAGAATCCAGAAAGCTGAAGATAGTGTAAGAAACCTCTGGGACAACTTCAAGTGATCCAACATCAGAATTATGGGCGTCCCAGAAGATGACAGAGAGCAAGATACCAAAAACATATTGAAAGAAATAGTGACAGAAAACTTCCCCCACCTGGTGAAAGAAATAGACTTACAAGTCCAGAAAGCACATAGAACCCCAAACAAAAGGAATCCAAAGATACATCATAATTAAAATTCCAAGAGCAAAAGACAAAGAGAGAATATTAAAAGCAGCAAGACAAAAGCAGGTAGTTACCTATAAAGGAGCACTCATACGACTGTCAGCTGATTTCTCAACAGAAACCATGCAGGCCAGATGGGAATGGCAAGAAATATTCAAGGTGATGAATAACAAGAACCTACAGCCAAAAATACTCTACCCAGCAAAGCTATCACTCAGAATCGAAGGCCAGATAAAGAGCTTTACAAATAACTTTAAGCTAAAGGAGTTCATCACCGCCAAGCCAGAATTATATGAATTGCTAAAAGGGGTTCTTTAGGAAGAGGAAGAAAATAAAGATAAAAATTATGAACAACAAATATGTAACTATCAACAAGTGAATCTAAAAACCAAGGGAATTAAAAAATCTGATGAACAATATTAACTGGTGAATATAATAGAAATAGAGGTATGGAAGGGGAGTGGACTGATGATTCTCCGGGAAAAGGGGAGTGCTGCGGGGCAGGAAGAGACTGAACATAAATTGCACCTATGGATGAGAACAATGGGGAATGGGGAAAGGGCAGATGGTGGGATGGAAACTTGGTGGAGGGGAGCAATGGAGGGGGGGGAAAATGAGGAACATTTGTAATAATATGAATAATAAAGATTTATTTAAAAATAAAAAAAAACAAAAAAAAACAACTACACTAAGAAGCAATTTACACTGTTTGTAAATTATACTCTAATAAACCTTGTTTTTAACTAAAAGTATGATACATCCCTACAATTACATATCATGAAATCATTTTAAAAATAAGATGGATCGCCCTAGCTGGTTTGGCTCAGTGGATAGGGCATCAGTCTGAAGGGTCCCAGGTTCAATTTCAGCCAAGGACACATGACTGGGTTGCCGGCTTTATCCCCAGTGGGGGATGTGCAGGAGACAGCCAATCAATGATTCTCTCTCATCATTGATGTTTCTATCTCTCTTTCTCTCTCCCTTCCTCTATGAAATAAAGATATATTTAAAAATAAAATAAAAATAAAAATAATATGGATCCATTTGCACTGGTAATAGGATAGTCTCTAACATATACTATTAGGAGTAAAAAGCAAGACACAGAACAATAAATACAGTATGTTCCCATTTACGGTAATATTGGCTATGTCTGGGGAAGGGACCTAGAATGGGCGCATATATACTTTGGGCTGAGTTATTTATTTTTTTAAATCGCATGCTCACATTCCTTTCAATTAGAAAAAGTAAAAGAAACTAGTTACAGGTCAAGGCAAACCCACAGGTGCCTGGCCCAGAGGACTGAGTCCTGTAGGCCCGAGAAGACAGGTGTAAGAATATGGAACGCAGTGCCAGGTACGTACGAGGTGCTCAGTAAATAGCTGGGGAAGCAAAACATTGGGATCGATTAATTCAGAGGCAAATCCAGGACAAAGAGAGCTCTATCCGAACACCAGATTTTCAGCCGGAAGAGCCCCTGTTACACAAGTAGCCAAGTCTGCATCGCTCAGTTAGAAAAAGAAAAGGAGCATAAAGCCCACCTATCCTGGATTTATGTTTGGGCCGGCTGTTTCTCAGCACTCCTGTGCAAGCACACTGTGCGCCCTAACCTCAGCCTTCTAAGGGATGGGGGCAGGGAGGGGGGGGCCACGCACAAGCCCTCCCCCCAGGGAGCACAGCCCACCCCAGGGCTCCTCCGGTGGTCCAGGAGCTAGTCACTATGCCCAGAGGGACCTGGGCAGCCTTTCTCCGCCCCCACCCCCAGCCCCAGGTCAGACACTCCCCTACTCTCCTGAAGGAACGAAACAACCCCGACATTCTCCCTGCACGCCAGGCTGCAGACTAGGCAACCTCAGCACTGAGGCCTCCGGAAAAGAAAACCCAAAAGGAAAAGGCAAGATAAGCAGCCACGGCCCCTCAGCAGCATTTGGTAAAAGGAACTCCCAGGGTTTGGCACAGCTTTGCTCAGCAAGCCTGTTATCAAGGGAATCAGGAATCCAGAACGCAAAGTGGACAAGGAGAGATGGTGTCAAAACAGCCAGCCTCAGAAACTCCTCTTTGATCCCTGCTTTCTTTGGCCTTGCCTCTCCCAGCTTCCAAAAATGTCTGACCATTGCCCTGGCTGGTGTGGCTCAGTTGGTTGGGCATCATTCCAGTTCCATGCCTGCCTGGGGTTGCCAGCTCAATTTCCATAGGGGGCGTGCAGAAGCAGTCAACGGATGTTTTGCTCTCACATTGATGTTTTCTCTCTCTCTATCCCCCTCTTCCATCTTCTCTCTCAGTAAATACACACACACACACACACACACACACACACACACACACACATACACACACACACAGAAAAACAAAACAAACAAAAAAACTTTTTAAAAATATTTTAAAAAAGAAGTTTGGCCACTGATAGGCTCTCCTGGGCTGGAGAGCCTTCCCTGGCTGCCTCTGGATGCTGGTTTCCTCAGGGCAGCCACACAGGTGCTACCTCCTGCCTCTCTCCCACGGAACCCGCTGTGCTGGAGGGTGAACAGGGGATGAGCAAGGGCACAGAGTGGGGACCAACCAAAAGCAAAGTCCTTTCCAGGTACCCCCAGACTCGGAAATAGCCAGCCTCCGACTGGATCTTGTTTTCCGGGGAGCGCACCGCTCGCCATTAGGGCAGGGTTTCTGGCTCCCACCCCACGGGCCAGGCGGGCTGCTCGGCGGAGGGGAGAAAGAGGGGCACTCACCGGGGGAAGATGGCAGTCATCAAGGCTGAAGCATAGCCAGGCTTGCAAGCTCCCTCGGAGAAGTTTGCGTACTTGGTGGCCAACTCCGCGGGCCTGTGGGAAGAGAAGGAGGGTCACAGCCTGCCGGGCACTCCGCGGTCAGGGGGTTAACGGTTTGTGAAGAGCTGCAGGTGCTAAACCCTGACTAAAGCTTCATTCCCTACAATCAGCACCTAAGTCCTTCTTCTACACCAAGGCTTCCGGGAGGCGGGGGGGCAAAACCCCCAAATCAAAAAGCCCTAAAGGACTAGGTAGATATCTAAGCAAGGCCCATCCGTGGAACGTAGTAAAAAGAACTCACTGGGTTCGGGTAGATTCTCTTGCAGTAACTCTTATGCGGAGAAAATCAGGAACTCCACCCAGGCTCCCAGACTGGGAAGGCAGAGCCTGGACCTCTCAAGGGAGAGCTGCTCAGGCTCTGATCAAGTCAGCAGCTCTGCCCTTCCCACATCCTTCTATTCCTACCGGCCATCCTCATCTGCCTCGATGCCCTCCAGCCACGGGAGCCACTCAGGGTGCCCCGAATACAGACCACACGAACGCCGGGGCTGTTTACTGTGACCATCAGGCATTTAGCTGAGAAAGTTCTCATCCTTGAATATGAAAGATGAATGGCAGTTCCCTCATCCTCTTCCCTCTGCCCAGAGTGTTTTTCCTTGTCCTTCTCTGCTTGGCTCTGCCTACTGGGTTTCCAAAACTAAGCTCAGAGGTCAACTTCGCTGGGAGTAATTCCCTGACCTCCAGACTGCCCCCTGCCACCCACACTACATGCTAACTCCCATCAGCACTCACTGTGCTGTGCTGTAACTGTTGGTAGCATGTCTCCCTCTTTACGCTGTAATTTCCTGACCTCAGTCTGATTGAATCCTGCCCCCAGTACCTTACACGGAAATGGGCAAAGACCCTTATAATTTTGTTAAGGAACAAAATGACCCCTGAGCGTCTCACGTACTTGGGACTGGAACCAAGACAGTATTGGGAACCCACAAGTCAGAGATGGCTGAAAATTGTTCTGAAGACTTGTGTGTTTTAGCCCTGGCCTTGTTGCCGTGTGACTGTAGACAAGTCACCTCATACCTTTGGGCTTCAACGCCTTTATGTGTTCAGTGTGGGGCTGGCAGAGCTTATACAGAAAACCACATGGGAAGAACAGGATACTTGCGGTGACTGCTGGGGCTGCCGGCCCTGCATGCTGGGGACCTGAGGGAGTCCCAGGCCGACTGCCAGATCCCAGTCCCGGCCTCCCCCGCCTCCACCTTTGGACCTGCTGCCAAAACTGATCACTCTGATGCCCCTACCGCTCTACCGTGCTGGGGCCCTGTGGCAAATGTCCCTTAGGGCTGCATTCCGCAGGGACTGGGTGGGGTCATGTAAGGTGGTGGTGCTGGAGGGAGGGGCTGGCACCTGCACTAGAAAGCCAGAAACAATGGGGCACTGCCTGTCATGTGTCACGTGTGACTTACTCATGTACCACTGAGGGCCTAGCCCAGGGCCGCACACAGAATGACTGCTCAGTGAATTTAGACAAACTTGTCTGTATCCATGTGCAATTTCTTCTAGAAATCCATGTATTTTTAAGCCATCCCTACCAATGAAATTTAAAGCCTGAAATGCAAAAGCAAATGACGAGTGACAAGCCAGGGCAGGGACTTCATTTGGTAGGCAAAAGAAAGTCAGAGGCTTAACAAGAAAATTTGCATAGCAATATTTTTTAAAAATGTAAACAACAGTATTTCAGAAGCAAAATACAAACTACGTTTCAATTACTAAACTTACTGGAAGCTTTTGGACTAGGCACAGTGATGACAACGTTATAGATTGTTTTTAAATTGCTCCTCTCAATAGCCACGTGCTATTAATTATTAATTTCTACACAAGCTCAGGAAGATGAAGAGACTTATCCAAAAATCACACAGCGAGTAAGTGGCAGGTACTGGGTTGGAACCTGTTTCTAACACCAGTGCAGGAGCTCTTGACATGGCATTGCCGCCAGCGAGGATCACAGCAAGTGCCCTCACAGGGAGGCGGAGCCTCGGGCAGTGCACAAGTGGCAGTGCGACCGGAGATGGAAGAGCGTCAGAAGTGGGTACATGGCAGCAGGGCACCATGAGTTCCTCACACCCTGGTCTCCCACCCCCACCGCCTGCCCGCCCACCTTGTACAGTGAGTACCTGCGGTCTTTCTGAATTCTAGAAAGTTTCACAAAGAATATGAAAGATGGCTGAAACTGGTTTGGCTTGGTAGACAGAGCGTTGGCCTGCGGACTCAAAGGGTCCTGGGTTCAATTCTGGACAAGGGCATGCACCTTGGTTGCGGGCACATCCCCAGTAGGGGAAGTGCAGGAGGCGGCTGGTCGATGTTTCTCTCTCATCAACATTTCTAGCTCTTTATCTCTCTCCATTCCTCTCTGTAAAATATCAATAAAAATATATTTTAAAAAAAGAATATGAAAGATGGCCGAAACAGGTTTGGCTTGGTGGATAGAGCGTCGGCCTGTGGACTCAAAAGGTCCTGGGTTCAATTCTGGACAAGGGCATGTACCTTCGTTGTGAGGCAGCTGATCGATGTTTCTAACTCTCTCTTTCCCTCTCTGTAAAAAAAAATCAATAAAACATATATTTTTTTAAAAGAATATGAAAGATGAATGGCAGTTGCCTCTTTAGCACAGTGCACTGCATAAATACACCTACAATAAGAGACACACCTTTGGCCACCTCTCTAGTTTATACACCATCAACTTTTGGCAAGGTGCTTCAAGATTAAGGGCTATGGGACAGTCCAGCGTCCATGGGCCCAGGTAATCTACGGCAGAGAGGAGGGAGCACTGGCAAGATGGATGGAGCACGGGGAGCCAGAGCCCAGCAGGAAAGGCTCTTCCCATGGCAGGGCAAGGGAGTCACGCACCAAGGATGGTTGGCTCTCAACACCCTCCATGCCCCTGCCCAATTCAAAAAGCAGCAGTAACTTCAAACACACAGGGCCCTGGGTACAGTGGGTGGGTAAAATGATTACCAAATTAAAATGCCTTAGCCATGGCCTCCTGACTGTCCCAGCGAGAGAAGAATAGGGGGAGTGTTGGGAACTCTGAGTCACACAGCAGCCTGGGACCCCTGGGGCAGTGAGCGGTCAAAGCCACCAAGACTAACAGTCGCCAACCCCCCGGGGCCAGAATAGTTAGTTTCTCTAAGGCACTCTCACTCCAAATGCCAGGAGGCCCCCACAGATGTCTGATCAAATCACTCGGCCCTTGTTCTGCTCGTACGCTGCAGCTGGCCTTTCATTTCGGGAGCTGCCGCATGTCAAACAGTAAGAGCACCCATTGTCCTACAAACGTGACTACCAAGACCCTGGGGTGAAGAGTGTAAACCACTGCACCCTCAAGAGGAAATCCAGATGGGCAGGGCTGGAATCCGAAAGACGGAACCAGACTTCACCCCCCTGCTGCACCCACAGGCACCAGGCTGAGGGAGGCAGGCCAAGCAATGGGTTATAAATAAGACGTGTAGGATCTGGAACCAGACCCGCGTTCTCAGAGGACACTGGCCAGCTGCGTGGCCTTGGGCAAGTGACGGAAAACGGGACTCTCAGCTTCGTCATCTGCAAATGAGAACCACTCGGTTCCCAGGGATCTTGGGGGGGATGTGGTGAGAAAGCCCACGTGGAGGGTAGCACCGCACATGCACTGGGAGAGATGAGGTGGCAGCGGCAGGCAGCCAGGCTCTGAACACTTGGCTCAAGTTTGGGTTCTGTCACCAGAGAGAGTCGTGGAGGGATTTCCAGTGGACGAGCGCATTGGGAGGCTCAACATTTGGGAGACAAAGAATAGCACCGCAAGAGGAGAGAGTGTGATGTCTAAGGGGAGGAAGTATCTCAAGAAGGACAGAGGGACCAGCTGTGCCAGGTGTGGCCCAGGACTGACAGCTGGATTTGGCAACATGAGGTTACTCCCGACCTTGACAAGAGCTGTTTCCCTGGAGGGGTGGGGGCGAGGGGACGAAATGCTTATTTCATTGGATTTAAGAGAAACGGGAGAACGGGAGACATGGGATATAAACTGGAGTTTTGCTGTAAAGGAAGACAGAGAAATGGGGCAATTGGCTGGAGGAGAGAAGCAAGGAAATATTTGCCCACTTGTTCCCACACACTCTCTTTCTGTCCCATCTCCTTCCCTTCCTTCCTTGAATCTGTATCCTGACTCAATCCAGCAGTCCTAGATTGTGAGAGGATGGGGATTGGACCTAAACGGGCAGTTGGACATCCCTCGAGGGGTCTCAGACTGGAAAGGGTGCAGGCTGGGCTGAGGACACCGTGCCCCCCCCCCCGTGCACAAATTTCATGCACTGGGCCTCTAGTATATTGTATGTGGGACCCCTAGAACCATAAGAAATGCAAAAAATTCACTGTTAATTTATTCTCAAATTTCTCCCCTTAAAATCAAATTGTCCCACTGTGGAGGACGTGCCCTATGTTGGGAACCACTGTCCTAGACCATGAAAACTGAGCACAGTGCATAGCACAGAATACATAAGTACCCAACAAAATGTTCGCTAGACTAAACCCAACTGGTTAACTTGACTTGAGAGTTAATTGATAAGAAGTGTGGGGGAGAGGTGGTGAGAGTGAGGAAATGGAGAAGGGACTTCAACAGTTATTCCTGAGAACGCTATAGATCAGTGATGGGCATCTTGTGACCAAGAGTCTAATTCCTATGATCCTCTCAAAGAGGACTGAACTCAGATCAGCCCCCTACTATGCACACTCCCTCATTCTATGTGCTAGTTTACTGATGTGAAGGTCAAGAAACTGATTGTGAGTGTGAGGTAAGACCATGTTAAGTAAGATACCATTCACACTGCCTGGCAAATAATATAGTTAATAAAAATCAGTTTCCTTTCAAGCAAATATATAGCAACTTCAAGGTAGCCAACATTACTGTCCTGGGCAGATAAGAAGCCTCAGCACAGACCTCACCTCCCTCTGCTTCTGCAGGTCTGTCCCCTCTCACCTTCCGTATGAAGATGCTTTTCTCCGATACCTAGAGGGTTGTTTCTGGGGCAATGACATTACTTCAGAAATCAAAGAAGCTGCTTATGTTAGATTTAATAAGCTTATTCTGTTAGTAAGCATTTTTTAACTTCCTTTCTTGAAATAGCTTTAATGTAAGAAAAGGTAATAATGCCACAGATCCTTTTAAGCTCCGAGATGGAAGCTTTTCTTCTTAAGGACAATGCTAACTCCTCTGACTCCCTCTCCCCTCCATTGTTACATGGCCCCGTTGTTACAGGTCTGCTGGCTCTTGTGGTAACATCGTGAGTCTCTCTGTTCACTCACATTCGGGGTGCTGTCGATCAATCCTACCCTGAGTTACCACGGACCCTTTGCTCTTTATGAACTCCAGAGCAGACTTGGGCTTCTAGACAGTTTCTGCCTCTCAGCGACCAGAGATAAACTCAACAACGCTCTCGTGTTTCTTCCGTCGCTTTAAGAGGAACTACTTGATCTGAGCCATCTGGAATTCGTGGTATTTCTCAGCGCTGGAGGCCCTGCTTTCCATCTCTGGGGACCGGGCACAGCCACATCTTTTCAACATACCAGGCCACTCTACTATTTGACTCAGTGATGCCTACAGTTTAACTTCATCTCCAGGCCTTGCAATGTGTTTCATTTTGACTGGTCAGCATGCTCTCCGTCCAGTAAGCTCTTGCTTAGCCTGAGCTAAAATGGGCAATTCTCACAGACTCTCCGCCAGGGACCTGCTGTGACTACTCCAATTCAATCTCGTTTCTTTGCAAATTGAGACACATCCTCTTTCTGGGTGGTACTGAAAAGAGCAAAGAAACTAAGATTTATTGAGCATAAACCATGTGCCAGACAGTTGACCTAATTATCTAATTTAGCTTTACAATAATCCTCTGAGACAGTATAGCCCTTAGACCCAGAGGACATAGTTGAAGGATGTGCTGTTCCATGTCTAAACTATGAAACTGCAAATAAGACATTTTTTTATGGGGATTGCATTCAATCTGTAGATAGCTTTCAGTAGTATGGACATTTTAACAGTATTCTTCCAATCCGTGAGATGCGTATTTTTCCATTTATTTGTGTCCTCTTCAGTTTCCTTCATGGATGTCTTACAGTTTTTAGTGTCGGGGTCTTTTGCCTCCTTAGTTAAACTTATTCCTAGGTGTTTTATTCTCTTTGATGCATGTTGTAAACAGGATGGGCTATTTTCTTAATTTCCCTTTCTTATATAGTTCATAATTTGTGTATAGAAATGCAACTAATTTTTGTGTACTGATTTTTGTATCCAGCAACTTGACTAAATCTGTTTAATACTTCTAACAGTTTTATGGTGAATTTTTAAGGGTTTTTTATATCTTGTCACCGGAAACTACTGACAGTCTTACTTCTTTTTTGAATTTGGGTGCCTTTTATTTATTTTTTTCTTGCCCAATGGCTTTGACTAGGACTTTCAGTACTATGATGAATAAGTAAGAGTGAGCATCCTTACCTTTTTCCTGATTTTAGAGGAAAAAATTTCCAGCTTTTCACCGAGTATGATGCCAGCTGTAGGCTAGCCATATGATGTATGACGCTCTCTCTTGATCCTGGGCAGCAGCAGCAAGCTGTATCTCCCAGTCAGACAGGTGATTGCGATGGCAAATCACTGATACTCTACGATGTACTATGTTGCCAGCATTTTGGGGATATTGGGTTCTGAGCATGTTTAAGGTAGGTTAGGCCTGTGGTCGGCAAACTGTGGCATGTGAGCCACATGCAGCTCTTTGGCCCCTTGAGTGTGGCTCTTCCACAAAATACCATGGCCTGGGCGAGTCTATTTTGAAGAAGTGGTGTTAGGAGAAGTTTAAAAAATTTGGCTCGCAAAAGAAATTTCAATCATTGTACTGTTGATATTTGACTCTGTTGACTAATGAGTTTGCTGACCACTGGGTTAGGCTAAACTATGATGTTTGGTATGTTAGGTATATCACATACATTTTCGACTTAACAATATTTCCAACAATAAGTTGAGGAACATCTGTATATTTGTGTACGTCTACTTCTATGCTCTCTATTCTATTACCAATACCACGGAACAGAATACTTGAGTACTATAGCATTATTGTAAGTCTGAAGTCATGTAGCATTGGTCCCTCAACTTTGTTCTTTGTTAGCATTACATGGGCTATTTTGGGTCTTTTGCCTTTCCATATCCTAATGCAAATCGACCAGAAGTTGAAATGACCGGTTGCTATGATGCGCACTGACCACCAGGGGGCAAATGCTCAACACAGTAGCTGCCCCAGCCTACAGGCCCCAATCAGGAGCCTGCCGGCCAACCTCTCAGTCCTTCCCCGCTGCCAGCAGACTCTGATCACCTGATGGGGAATGGGAAACTGAGGGTGGGTGGTGGCGGAAGTGGGTGGCGCCAGGCCAAGACAGTGCAATGGGCCCGACTGCCCTGCCGATCGATCGCCCCCCACACAGAGGGCTGCCAGTGGGGGGTGGGACCTGCTGCTGGCAGCCAGGGAAGATCGGCCCTGATTGCTGGCCAGGCCTAGGTACCCTTCCCATGCATAAATGTCATGCACTGGGCCTCTAGTAAACTCTAAGTTTGTTGCTATCCACTAAATAACTCCCTGGGGTTTTCATTGTTGCTATTATTGTTAATCCTCATCCAGGATATTTTCTCCATTGATCTTTAGAGGGAGTAGAAGGGAAGGTGTGGAGGGGAGAGGGAGAGAAAGAGAAGGAGGAGAGAGAGGGGAAAAAACATTGATGTGAGAGAGACAGATCAATTGGTTGCCTAATGCACACACCACAATCAGGGCCATTTACCTAGGTACATGCCTCTGACCAGGAGTTGGGTCTGTAACCCTGTGGTGTACTCTCACACTGAGCAACACCAATTATGTTGAATCTACAAATCAAGTTAGAAAGAACTGACATTTCAACAATATTGAGTCTTCTAATCTATGAACATGGAATATATCTCCATTTATCTATTTTTAAAAATTTCTTTCATTAGAGTTTTATAGTTTCCCATATATATGTAAGTGTATTTTGTCAGATTTGTACCTAAGTATTTGTTTATGTTCATGTAAATAATCTTGTGTTTTGTTTTTAAATATATTTTTATTGATTTCAGAGAGAGAGAGAGATAGAAACATCAGTGATGAAAGAGAATCACTGATCAGCTGCTTCCTTCCTGCCCCCAACTGGGGATTAAGCCCGCAACCTGGGCATGTGCCCTTGACCCGAATCGAACCCAGGACCCTTCAGTCCACAGGCTGATGCTCTATCCACTGAGCCAAACTGACCAGGGCTAATACTGTGTTTTTAATTTCAAATTCCAACTGTTCACTTGCTGGTATGTAAAAAAGTCACTGACTTTTGTATATTAACCTTATATCCTGCAACCTTCCTATAATTGCTCATTAGTTTCATGAAATCCCAATTCTCTGGGATTTTCTACGTAGACAACATTTTGTCTGTGAACAAAGACAGTTTTATTTCTACTTTCCTAATCTCTATACCTTTTCTTTCTTTTCTGACTGAATTAGAGCTTTCAGTATAATGTTGAACAGGAGTGGTGAAAGGGGACATGCTTGCCTTTTCCCAGCTTTAGGGAAAAGCATCTAGTTTCTCATCATTAAGTGTAATGTTAGCTATAGATTTTTGTAGGTGTTCTTTTATCCAAGTGAGAAAGTTTCTCTCTTTCCTAGTTTTCTGAGAGTTTTTCCTAAAAAACAATTGGATATGGACTGTATCAATGTTTATTCTATAACTTACAGATATAATCATATGATTTTTCTTTTTTAGCCATGTGGATGTGATGGAATACAGCAATTGACTTTATAATTACTGCATTTCTAATTTGTGTATCTGGAACAAATCCCACTTAGTTGTGGTGTGTGACTCCTTTTATACATTGTTGTGTTCAATATGCTAATATTTTATTAAGGATTTTTACATGATGTTCATGAGAGATACTAGTCTGTGGTTTTCTTCTCTTACAACTCTTTATCTGGTTTTGGTTTTAAAGTAATGCAGGCTATACAGAACACGTTAGAAAGTGTTCCCTCTGCTTACATCTCCTGGGAAAGGCTGTAGAGAACTGCTACCAGCTTTTCCTTAAATGTTTGATAGGATTCACCAGTGAAACCATCTGAGCCTAATGTTTTCTGTTTTGGAAGGTTATTCATTATGGATTCAATTTCTTTAATAGATATAGACCTATTCAGATGATTTATTTCTTCCTGTGTGAATTTTGATAGTTTGTGTCTTCTAAGGAATTGGTCCATTGCATCTGGGTTATAAAATTTGTAGGCATGAAGTTACTCATAATATTCCTTTACTATTTGTAGGCACAAAGTTGTTCTTAACCTGTTGATCCATGGGATCATTAGTGATGATCTCTTTTTCATTTCTGATATTAGTAATTTGTATCTTCTCTCTTTTTTCTTGGTTAACCCAGCAAGAGGTTTGTCGATTCTATTAATATTTCCAAAAAAATCAGCTTTTTAGTTTGTTGGATTTTTTTCCCTACTGATTTCTGCTCTTGACTTCTATAACAGCCTCTTAGGTTCTATTTTCCTTTCCACTTCTGCTCTCCAATCCTCCTACCGTCTCACAGCTACAGTCATTTCCCCATAGGTCAAAACTGCTGGTTTCTCACCTGCTTAAAACACTCCAATGGCATCTTCTGCCCTCACGATTACTATTATCACCACAGCCCTGCATGATTTGGTCTGTGCATTCCTCAGATGTACCATGTTTCACCCCCAGGCCTCTTAGAACTTTGACAACACAGAAAAAACAAATATAAAATCTCTACGCAAACATGCATTTCAATTGTAGATAAGAAAAGGATACTTAATTGTAGATAAGAAAAGGCCAATAGAATGTACAGGAAACTCTTCAACTGATTTACATGTTAAAAGACCATTAAAACACTAAAAAAAGGGCTGGTAATTAAAACTTAATATAAAATGGACTTTAATAAAAAATAGTATTAGAGCCGAAACCGGTTTGGCTCAGTGGATAGAGTGCTCGGCCTGTGGCCTGAAAGGTCCCAGGTTCGTTTCCGGTCAAGGGCATGTACTTTGGTTGCAGGCACATCCCCAGTAGGGGGTGTGCAAGAGGCAGCTGGTCGATGTTTCTCTCTCATCAAAGTTTCTAACTCTCTATCCCTCTCTGTAAAAAATCAATAAAATATATATTTTTAAAAAATAGTATTAGAAGACCAAGAGATAATGAAATCATGAAAAAAAATACAGAAAAGGGGTGCATCCAAATATTTTTTCTACTTAAAGGTATATAAGGACAATACAGAAAATGTAAACTCAAAAGAAAAAAAGTACCCACAATCCCACTATCAAAACTACTATTACATTCTGTAGTAGTTACTATGCTATATTCAGGTATAATTATAATGACAGGCTTGAAGGCTATACCCCCAATGATTCTAAACCCTAGCATGTTAGGGGAACTTTCAAACATTAAGGTACTCAAGTTGGATTTCTTTTCTTTTTTTTTCCTTTCCTTTAAATATATTTTATTGATTTTTTTTACAGAGAGGAAGGGAGAAGGATAGAAAGTTAGAAACATTGATGAAAGAGAAACATCAATCAGCTGCCTCCTGCACACCTCCTACTGTGATGTGCCTGTAACCAAGGTACATGCCCTTGACGGGAATCGAACCTGGGACCTTTCAGTCCACAGGCTGACACTCTATCCACTGAGCCAAACCGGTTAGGGCTCGAGTTGGATTTCTGATCAACTGAATCAGAATCTCTGGGTGATGAGGTCCTGCATTGAGAAATACTATATAGAAACACTCCTACATGTAGGAAGGGGCCTTATCTCAAAGGTGAGTTTATTCTTAGTATCAATCACCTGGGAAAAATGGAGAGTTCCTCAGACAGAAAAGGGAATTTTTAAGAGCAATGGTTCTCAACTGCATATCAGTCTTACCTGGGGAGCTTAAAAAACCCAATGCCCAGGCTACTCCTCAACCCAATGACTTTATAATCTCTGGGGCAGGGGTGGGGAACCTTTTTTCTGCCATTTGGATATTTATAACATCTTTTGCAGGCCATTACAACATTATCAACTTAAAAATCAGCCTGCTATATTTGGCCAAACATTTCATTAACTCACTCCTAGAGCCTTGGCAGAGCCAAACCAAATGACTTCGCAGCCATATACGGCCGGCCAGATGTTTCCCACCCCTGTTCTCGGTGGTAGATGAAGGCATCAGTAAATTTGCAAGCTTCTCAAGTGATTCCGCTATGTAACTTGGGCATGCGCCCTGACCGGGAATGGAACCGACAACTCCTCTGGGTGTAGGCCAACACTCTAATCACTGAGCAACACCAGCCAGGGCTATTAAGCTCTTTTTACCAACAAGAAAGATGAAATTGCCATTTACTGGGGTAGGGTAGATTCTAGGAAGCAGGAGGTATAAATCCGGAGTTGGATTTTGGACATCTATCTATATAATAGAGGAATATGCAAATTAGCCCCGAAGCCATAACATCACAATCTGACAGCAGAGACCGGAGGCTGCATGGAACCTGGCCAGGGTGAGGGACCTCAGGCTGTGAGGGCTTGATGGGGACCTCGGGCCACACCCCTTGCCTGGAAGGGCTTGACAGGGAACCTTAGGCCACGCCCCATGCCCGGTGCCAGGCTGGGAGATCTTATGCCGCACCCTCTACCCTAGTGCTGGGACAGGAGCCTCAAAACCAGGCTGGCAGGGGTTTGACAGGGGACCTCAGGCCACACCCCCTGCCACAGCGCTGGGTGACCCCCACCTGGAGGGGGTTGGCAGGGGTAGGGCAGGTCAGTTCTGGGTCTCCTGAATTTTTAAAAAATATTTTGATTTTTTACAGAGAGGAAGAGAGAGGGATAGAGTTAGAAACGTCGATGAGAGAGAAACATCAACTAGCTGCCTCTTGTACACCCCCTACTGGGGATGTGCCCACAACCAAGGTACATGCCCTTGACCTGAATCGAACCTGGGACCTTTCAGTCCGTGGGCTGACGCTCTATCCACCGAGCCAAACCGGTTTTGGCATCTCCTGAATTTTTGAAGCACATGCAGGTGGTGGGCGGGGACTTGACTCTGGGTCCGCAGGGCTCCCCAGACTCTTGACAGGAGGGAGATTTTCACATTCATTTTACTAATCTTTCATCTCTGACACCTCTGTTATAGAGAAAGGGCAAATAGGAAAATTAAAATATTTCCTCTAATTAATTCCCTTTTCATGTGCATGAATTTTGTGCACTGGGCCGCTAGTGTTAGGTATGAGAAGCCTAATACACATCCAAGTAAAGCAAGCAATTGTATAAATGAGTCTGGAGTGTGGGGGAAGGGGGCTGGGCTTGAGCTATAAATTTGGGAGTCAGCAACCCAGATATAGTCAAAGCCTTGAGTCTGAATGAGGTCATCTAAGTGGCTGTTGTGAGGCATAAGCAACACAGAAAGTACCTAGGAAGGCATTAGCATACAATACATGCTCAACGAACGCTTTCCCCGAGCAGCTGCAGGGAGCTTGGCAGGCTCTTCGGGAAACAGGAAGCGATGCCTCGGGCCCCAAGGCTTAGGGTAGAACTTGCACTGCTCCACGTATTCAGGCCTTTCACAATGTTGGTTTTCACAAGCCTTCGGGGAGGGGGGGGGGAGTTAAAAACGATGTTTGTTTCAGCTTCCAGATCTTCGTATCTTCACATGTAACTCCTTATGCAATGAGTCTGAGCGTTAACCTCCCCATGTCTGCATCTGCCCGCATGGCGACTGTGAGGCACCACACGTCACCGCGGACCAGAGAGCCCCTGCCCGCTGAGACAGATGAAACCTCCACTCGGCAAGATCAGCTCCCAGAAGGCTGACATCAGCTCAGGAAACGCACACCCGGACACCAGGGTCTGGCTCCTCCGTGGCTCCAGATGGCTCTTCTCGCTGCTGGACTAATGGGCACATTCCTGCCTCGTGGGGTCATATTCCTCTTCACAACCGAGACAGAGATACCCTTAGGGTTCTGTCTGGAATGTTCTGCCTCCAGATAATGGCAGGCGAGCCCATCTCTTCCTTTGATGTTTTTGCTCAAACGTTACTTTCTCAGAAAAGCCTTCCCTGACTGCCCCCTTTAAACTTGCACTCGCTTCTCCAGCATTCCTTTGTCCTTTGTCAGAGCACTTAACATCTTCCATGACAGTGAAAACATTACTTATTTATTACACTTTGTTTATTAACTATCTTATTCCTTAGTATATCCTCAGAGCATGGACTACGGCCTGATGCATGGCAATGGCTCAAGAAATTTGTTGAATGAATTAAGAATGTATTTTTGCTTGTGAAACTCTGATTTATTTTTACATTGATAATAAAATATTTTAACAGTAAAAAAGAAAATAATGTTTTTAAAATTTTTAATGGTTGGGGAGTATATTTCATGACATAAAAATTATATGAAATTAAAATTTCAGTGTCGCCAAAACCGGTTTGGCTCAGTTGATAGAGCCTCGGACTGTGGACCAAAAGGTCCCAGGTTCAATTCTGGTCAAGGGCATGTACCTGGGTTGCGGGACATCCCCAGTAGGGGGTATGCAAGAGGCAGCTGATTGATGTGTCTCTCTCATCGATGTTTCTAGCTTTCTATCCTTCTCTCTTCCTATCTGTAAAAACTCAATAAAATATATATTTTTTAAAAATTAAAAAAATAAAATTTCAGTGTCAATAAGTAAAGTTTTATTGGAATACAGCTCTACTCTTTTGCCTATATATTATCTGTGGCTGCTTTCATGTCACAGCAGCATAGCTGAGCACTGTAGTTAGAATAGAGATAATAAAACCCTAAAATATTAACCATTTAGGCTTCCAAGCCAGCCTGTTTAAAAACAAAACAAAAACCTGTTCATTGCTCATGGCTGGTGCTCAAGAAATATTTATTAAATGAGTAATTGAGGAAATGAAATCTGGGGAATGGAGCGAGAGGCAAGCTGAGGTTCACGTCTCATTTTGGGGTTATTTCCTTCCCAGTTTACCAGGCAGTGAAAAGGGTACAGGACATGTTGAATGTCATCCTCGGGCGATTACTATTATTCCCACTTTATAGTGGGAAACTGGGAAGTTAAACAACTCATTTAAGATGATAGCTAGTAAGATAAGGAACTGGGCTTTAAAAATTCATGTCTGACTTCACAGCCCGTGTTTCTAACCTCCAAAAACCACTGCCCCCGGGGACAACAGAGCTTGCAGTTAAAAGGCAAAGTTTGTACCGCTCACTGCACCTAAGTAGCCTGGGCACAGCCTCCCTAAAATATTAACCATCTGGCCTTTTCCAATAAAAAGCTGACCAACCACTGTGACAGGTCATTTCCTCTGATTTATCTTCCAGTTTAGTAACTGCCTTCTGTTGTAGCTAATCTACTGCTAAATCCTATGGCGTGTTTCTGCCCTGGCCGGGTGGCTCAGTTCATTTGAGTGTTGTCCCATACACCAAAGGGTTGTGGGTTAGATTCCCAGTCAGGGCATATACCCAGGTTTCGGGTTCAGTCCCTGGTAAGGGTATATATTGGAGGCAACTGAGAAATGTTTCTTTGTCACATCAATGTCTCTGTGTCTGTTTCTGTCTCTCTGTCTCTCTCTCCCCTCCCTTCTTCTCTCTCTCTCTAAAAAAAGAAAAAAAGAAATGGTTAAAATAATTAATAAATCCTATTGAGTTAATTCTGGTTAAAGTCCTTTCAAATCTAATATTTTACTTTTTATAGTTTCATATTCCATGTATATAGTTTAATCTTGTCTTTTATTTTTTAACTATGGTTCATACGGTACAATTATAGTAACTATAATTGCTTTATAAACTGTGTCTGGTAACTCCAATGTCATAAGTCTTAGGGAGTCCCTCTCTGCTGTCTGTTATCTTTCATGCTTCTCACTAATGGAGCCTGGTTTCCTTGTGTGCTAGCTATCTTTTACTGTTAGCGTCTCATTTCCTTGAAAAGTTATCAGTGAGAAAGTCATATATATTTTTCCAAAGAGGTTGTGAGTTTGCTTCTGTCAGGATTTGGAGGCACAGCCAGTCTGAAACACCTTCAACTTAGAGTTCATGGATCACCTGAGTGATGAGAACTCTGGCTGCGAAAGCCACGCGTTCCTGTTCTTTCACCTCACTGCCCTGACCCCCTCGGTGCTCCGCAATCTCCCCTGCTGCCCTGGTTTGGTGTGCGGGCTTAGTTCTGGTTTATCCTTAAGTTGAGTCCTTTGGGATTCCAATTTAACGTGGAATAGACCAAAGACGGCCATATGAAATATAACTGACCTGGGGGCTAGAATGAGAAGGTCTAACATTTCATCCATGTTTCAAAAAAAAAGTTGAGAGAGAGTGAGGCAGAGGCAATATTTAAAGAGAAATGGCGGAAAAAATTTTTCAGGACATATGAATTCTTATACCTAAGAAGCTAAATAAGCCCAATCAAAATAAATGAAAGCAAATTCTTAGATTTGAAGACTTATTCATACTTTATAGAGCCCTTTCTTTTATTCTTTATGAAGCGTTAGCACTTGGTATCGTTATTTACTCTCCATAAGGAAAAACTGGGATCAGACATCTAAAGGGAATTACCTAAGGTCCTTCAAATTAGCAGCCGGGGCAAAAGTCCAACTCAGTTCTGATCCAAGTTCAAATCCTTTCCTACACATTAGAAACAACACAACGCCACAGAGAAAGAATCTGTGAGGGTAGATCTGAATATTGCTAAGGGACTATCCCTCAAAAACAGAACCCCTAACTCAGAAACTTCTCCCTGGAAGCACGTAAAAACATTCCCCGCCTATCTGCGCTTTCTTCGCAGACAGCACTGGGCTGAGAGAGCCTTAGAAGAGAGAAAAGTCTATCTTGTACATTAAATTGTGAGTTAAATCAAACGAAGCCAAACGGACCCAAAGGGTTCATGGAACCAGCCTGATACACAAAAGCTACACACAGCCTACTGTGGGGACACTTGTGCCCTGCTGTCCCAATCCAATGGTCAGGGCAGCAGGCACAAGTGTCCTCCTAACCTCCTCTTGCACTCTTGAAGGCAGTTTAAATACTGTAGTGAATGTATCCCACATAGCTGTCTTTTGTTCATCAGGAGTAATTACTACAGCTCCCATTCTGGTGGCATTTCACTGGCTTATTAGCTTATACTTTATTTGTATTTGCGTTTGTTTTTGTGTGTGTGTTGTTTTTTGTTTTTGTTTTTGCCCAGAGCACTAAATTAAGGCTTTTTAAAAGTGAAAACTGACCTAGCCAGTGGCTCAATGGATGGAGCATCAAACCCTGCAGTCCACGGGTTCTATTCCAGTCAAGGGCATGTACCTCGGTTGCAGGCTCGATCCCTGGTCCTGGTTGGGGTGTGTGCAACCAATCAATGTGTCTCTTTCACATTGATCTCTCTCTCCTTCCCTCCCTCCCTCCCTTCCTCCCTTCCTCTATCTCTCCCTCCCTCCACTCTTTCTCTAAAAAATTGGAAAAATATCCTTGGGTGAGGATTAACCAAAAATTAAAATAATAAAATAAAAAAGGGAAGACGGTGGCTTCTAGCACAATCACGCCCCATTCCCGTAGGGTGTTGCACGCGGCTGACATCTCTCAGTTAGCTTGGTATAAAGAGCAGGCCATTCTTCCCTCCTGGCCGCCTGCATGACGGATGAGAGCTGGAGAATTACAACTCCTGAGCTCACAGTGCGAGGCACCGGAGCCAAGAAGCCAGATGCCAGGAAAAGAGGGCCGGATGCCAGACGATTCAGCGGGAAAGCCAACGAGCCCCAGACTCGACGTGTTATAGCAGGTGTGGTCAAGGAAAAGGAGACACAGTCTGATCTTCCGTGTCTTGTCTCACACAGGACAGGGGGCGCAGGTACCCTCAGATGACTAACAACAGAGAAGAACCATGTACTGCCCATCAGAGAGAGGTCCTGTGCAGGCACCGACACAGCAGCGGACAGAGCCCCATTTCGAGGCTCCCTGACTCCTCACCCACCTGCCATCCACCCTCGCAGACGGGTGTACGCTAGGGAGACCAAGAAGGCTAGAACAGGGAAGGACCTGGAAGGATTTGATACCATTTACTTGAAAGCCACTATAAATCAATTCATTTCCATTAAAACCTCGCATGACCGAAGAAACCAGACTCAGAGTGGTTAAGGAGCTTGTCCCAAATCACAAGGGGAGTAAGTGGCAGTCTGGGAGTTGAGTGAGGCTTTGCCTGGCTCTGAGCCTGTGAGCTTAATAAAATAATAATCATGACACAGTTAATTAAGTATAATGAGATAATTGGTGACGGAGGTAGAGAAAATTCACAGGAAGCGTGGAGAAAGAGATAATTTTGTATAAAAAGGAGGAAGTCTTTGAGTTTTCCTAGTGGACAAGCAAGGAAGGAAGGTTTCAGGCCCAGGTAGTAAACATATGCAGAGGGGTAGGAAAACGGGGTGGGGGTGGGGGGTGATACCTGTGGGAGAACAATGGAGGAAGACAAATCCTGATCACAGCAGGCTTTGCAGACCAGGCTGCAGGGCATCTTTGGGAGGCCACTGACTCCTGCTGCAACCCCATCACCCTCCAGTCTGGGAGCAGAAGCCTTTCTGGGGGCCTTTTTGTCCCTCAAACTCCTTGCAGTGGCTGCCTGCGCCAGCCAAACCTAAGGCCTCCTGTACACCCACAATCCCGTCCTCCCCGGCCCCCGCAGACTGTAACGCACTCCAACACTCTGCTGACAGACGGAGGACAGGCCCCTGGGACCCCAACCACCACAGGCGTTTTCTCGTTCTACTCACAGTTTAGAGTCCAGCTTCAGGAGGAAGCCCAGCCGGTCATACTCTGAAAAAGAAAAGAGCAGAAAACGTCACCGGAGGCCCTGCTGACGCCAGCAGACGGCCTCCCCCAGACCTAGACCACGGGGACAGGCGGCTGCTTCAGAGAACGGACCCCAATACACAGCCACAACTACATTTACGTCACAAAACCCTACTGGGCACCTGCTTCTTGAAGGACCAGTTCAAGCCAGGTGTTTTCCAGGATGTCTAGGCTGAGCAGTCCTCTGCTGGTTTACAATTGCTTTCCTGTTTAAATGTGGGGCTTGACACTTAAATTAAGAGAAAACCACAAAACCGGACCCCAGGAAAAGTAAGAGGGTCAGAAGTAACCTCTGCTTCCTCTAAGTTCTAAGCGCAATTTTTGCTCCATCAGCCGCATTAACTATCGGGAGAAAATATGGCAGCCAAGGGGTCTCAAATCCATGTCAATGATTCTCTTCATGACAATCACAAAGAGTTGATAGATCTGCCCTGGCTAGTGTGGCTCAGTTGGCTGGGCGCCATCCCGTGCACTGAAAGGTTGCTGGTTTGATTCCCAGTCAGTCTGGGTTGTGACCTCAATCCCCTATAGGGGGTGTGCAGGAAGCTGCTGATTGGTGTTTCACTCTCACATGGATGTTTCTCTCTCTTCCTCTCCCTCCCTTTCTCTCTAAAAATAAATTTTAAAAATCAATTTAAAAAAGAACTGGTATATCTGTTACATAAGAAATAGGAAATTTAAAATAAAATCCAAAAACAAATCGATGTTTGTAAAAAATGAAAAATTGTTAATATTTTATTTAGTTCTTTATATCTTGCCTCATTCTAAAATGAAGTTGAAGTAGCTTTAAAAACAAACAAACTGTATGAAGTACAAAGTTTTAAAAAGAAGAAATAAGGGAGCCAAAAAAGTAAATAAGCATAGGAAAAAATAATAAAATGCAGCCAGGACAAAAATACCCATAGTGGATGTCCTAAGGCCCTCGGTGCTTGCCAGAGAAGGATTAAAGATCTGTTTCCCGCAGATTTCTCACAGCTAAAACTAAATGCAAAGAATTGATATAAATACTTTAGAGTGTCCACAAATAAACCCGGAGAATCACAGTTATTCCTGATACTAAGACTTGAAGGAATCCCTCCGTGTCCCCCAAAATATTTGTAGATGGAAAATACAGGAAGTGCCACAGAATTGTTTCTTATAACTTTGTTCAATGATTGCAGTGTGTGTGTGTGTGTGTGTGTGTGTGTGTGTGTGTAGAATGGCTTCATCAAAATAAGGGTTCTATGAATGCAGTTCTCAGCTGACCTAGCTTCATATGAAGATAAAACAGAACAACTGGAAAACAGAACAACTACATGGAAAAGACTAGACAGCAAGGCCTTCGAGGAACTCAGACTTCAGTGAGCAATGAACGACCGAGTCAGGAAAGTCACACGTACAGAAAAGTCCCTCCCCGAGTCACTCTGTAACCCTGATTAAGGCCACACTTGTGTGCTTTCATAAGCAGCTAAGCTGTGGTGAGAGAATAATTCCTCTGCTTACAACTGAAGATACTGACTAGCACACATAACTCAACAGAAGGCCTGCTGCTCCAGAGCACAGGCTTAGGCAAATGAAATCCTTCCCTCAAAATAATTCTGGTTTTGCCCTAAATCAGATAAATAGACTAGAGGTTTAGCTCACTAAGAATCAGAACTCAAACTAATAAGAAAAACAGGGGGGGGGGGAGGTTTCAATCGAAAAACTAAAAAACAAAATCTGCAAAAAGTTAGTTTTCAAAGTTGAACATTCTCAACAATCCTGCTGCATCATTCCATGGAAAAGAGAATTCGTTGACTTGCCAAACACCTGTCGCTTTCCCCCTAGGAAATCATAACCTTGTGATTTGTTCCTCAGCCCTGAGCTGTGGCCCCATCAGGCCCGCTGGATGGAGGATGAATCCACACTTTGGCTGACTCCTTCCGGAGAGGCCAGAGAATGTTTTCTCCTGGTTGCAAACTCAAATGTCAGGGGCCAGGGAAGAACAGGTGATAAAGGAAGGACGTTGGAGAACATAATACCATCCTATAGCAGCTCACATTTTTTATTTTGGTTGCATTAAAAACAAATTGTTGAAATGTCTTATTTTAAACCACATATTTTCTGTACGGCAATCTTATCGTGGTTTTGTTTTCCATGGCATCTTAAGTTGTATTTTGCACGCACACACACACAAATCGCAAAGTGTTCTTACGTGCTTAATATGCATTTCTAAAGAAATTATGTCCTCTCCGTGGCTCTCGTAAGAGAAAACTACCTGTTTTCTCTCTCCTAAGAGACACGACGACCAGAAACATTTCATTTACTCTTTAAGAAGAGGTATGTGTGGCTCCATGATGATAAGTGGGAACTGACGCTGGCTTCAGCCCGGAGGGAAGGGCGTCCATCTGGAGACCACACGCCATGTCTCAGTGGCAGCCTTGACCAGCTCCAGCTGACAGCGAGCTGTGCCAGGCAGCCAGCGGGCCCAGCAATGCCACATCTTCTGATTTTTTCAAAGCCAAGAATCTGGATCTTTTAAGATAAAATCTCTCCAATTGTAAGTACTGGCAACACATGCAAGGGGACTTTAAAGATTATGAAGCTGAGACTATGCGCATGGGCAGAACACAGCCAGCAGGCTAAGCTACGGGCAAAGTCTGTCCCAGGCGGGCAGCTCACGAGGGCTGGAAGCGCGTGTCTTTTTGTGGCTGCACGCAGTACCTGGTCAGTAAATATCTGTTGACTGTCATCAGGATTATTTGGTCACAATGTGCATAAAACCAAATCAAATCAGTCTACCCAAATGCCAAAAAGGAAGTTTCAGCCAAGCCTCTAGAATGGTTACGTTTCAGACACGACAGTAGGGTGCTAGACTACGGTGCGAATTTTCAAAGGAAATGCCTGAATGCTTGCTATGCAATTCCAAAGGCCCTCCCCACATCAGGTATAAAGGTAACCGGCCGTGAGATGAAGGGAGAAAGGATTTGAAGAGCTTCTTTGGAGAGAGCAGCATCATGAACGCCACCTCGCCTAAGGGGCAGAATGGGTAGTAGATGTGACTCAGTCAAGCCTGGTGAGGGAAGCTGAACTTAACCATGGAAGAAAGGGGACACAATGGACTGCCAGCTGCCGGGCTTCCACCTGCAGAGTGTCAAGGCCACGAGACAGAGCTGACTGCAGAGGAGCGAGCTGCGCTGGAACCGGCCGGCACTACCAGAATTTGCTGCAGAGGAGGATGCACGAATGAGCTAGTGGGGTTGTTTTAGGTCCTTTTCCAAAGGTCTGCCCAGTGGGTTGACAGTAGCAGGGGAAGATGCAGGGAGGCCCAGGAGCTGCAGAGGGAGCGAGGGACAAGGCTTCGGTGCGTGCATTACCCACATCGAGAACTGCAGAGGGGAGGTCCCAACTTGGAGGGGGTCTCCAAAACGCCTACAAGAACACCCCAAGGAAAGCCAGTTCAGAGAGTGCCAGCACTAGCTTATGTCTTTTCTGCTCTCTTTCCCTTCCCCACCAATCCCAGAGGCCAGAAACGGGAGCCAGCAATGGGGGAGGAGTGGAAGGAGAAACACGAGCAGGTACATACACCCCTTTCCTGGGTCAGGCACCGCTGGCACTAAGCTCTAATGTGAGGAGGGGAAGTTACCCTAACCAAATAAATTGAAAGCTATGAGGATTACAAACGTCTGGACATTCTAATTTTGGGCTTGGTGACTCAATGTGACCTTGGGATTCTTTTTTTTTTTTTAAATGAATTTTATTGACTTATTACGGAGAGGAAGAGAGAGGGATAGAGAGTTAGAAACATCGATGAGAGAGAATCGATCAGCTGCCTCTTGCACGCCCCCTACTGGGGATGTGCCCGCAGCCAAGGTACATGCCCTTGACCGGAATTGAACCCGGGACCTTTCAGTCCACAGACGGACACTCTATCCACTGAGCCAAACCAGTTTCGGCGACCATGGGATTCTTATTACCTCAAAGGTAACAAAAATTCTCTGGACTACCCTACACTGAAAACAGTTTAAAGGGCCAGAGGGAGACAAAGCGAAGTTGTCTGTGCTTTATCCCCTCAGACGCTTCCACATTCAGCACAGTGGCTGCACTAGCTTAGGCAAATAGCACAACGGAATGGTTCATCCAGCCAAAGTGAGGGAAGGGCCAGGTGCAGAGCTCGGGATGACTAAGGGTGACTGGAATTCTGTTGCCGGGACTGTTCTGTCTGTTCCTTCCCGGTGGTTCTTCCCCCTACTTCCAGTTGTTTCCTCACACAGATGCACCCATCAGCTGAGCCCTTAATCTGCAGTTCGGAATTACACATTTCTCAGACTCTGGCTCGTGTTGCTCCCCCACGGGACTAGAATTTTTTTTTTTAATACATTTTTATTGAATTTTTACAGAGAGAAAGGAAGAGGGATAGAGAGTTAGAAACATCGATGAGAGAGGAACATCGATCAGCTGCCTCCTGCACACCTCCTACCGGGGATGTGCCCACAACCAAGGTACATGCCCCTGACCGGAATCGAACCTGGGACCTTTCAGTCCACAGGCCGATGCTCTACCACTGAGCCAAACCGGTTTCGGCAGGACTAGAATTTCTACTGAGGCATCATCACTAGCACTGGGCTTGCCGTGTTAAAGAAGGGTGCACACACAACGCCTTCTCTGCTAGCCCAAGAGCCCCGTGCCTGCTCATCACCCAATGTTTGGGACTTAGTGCATTTCTGCCATTAGTCGCTCACGACTCCGCAGTGCACATCTACTGTTTACGTCTTCTTTTTAGAAACGAGCCCCTTAAATTTCTTTCGGGGAACTACTCTTCTATCACTGCTGGCAAGTGGCGAGACTGCCCATGGGTTTTCCCTACTCACAGCGTAGATGCGGGGCAAACGCCAGGTTGGTTGGACTCTTTCTTAAGCCGAGTGGCACCGGGAGGAAGCTGTGCCGAAGGGATGGACCACTGTTGCCATCTAGATTCCGGGCACTGCCCTTCATGTCCCTGTTGAGGGCCAGCTGTTTGGCTTTTAATTTTATTCTGTGGGTACCCATGTCTTCACAGTAAATTCCTCTATTTATTTATTATTTATTTATTTATTTATTAGCCAGCATCAGTTTCTGTTGCTTACAATTAAACAATCCTAACTTCATACGTTCTCTGTTTCTCTAGCATCTAATGAGGGTCTGGGACAGAGTCGGTGTACCGTAAATGTGCTGAGTAAATGGAAGAATAAGTGGAGGAACCAAAGGATCAAAGGAGACTAACAAGGAGCCGTGAGTCCTCATTCTTTGTCTTCCTCCTCCCTGCACCGGGAGGGGCAATGTTAGCGGTGCAGCAATGGCGGCAGCAGTACCTGCGTCTCCGACCACCTTGTGCACTGCTGCTTCCCTGGCTTTACTTTGTGGCTTCCCCGCCTTCCCGCCCCCCCCCCTTTTTTTAATTTCAGAGAGGGAAGGGAGCAAGAGAGAAACATCAATGATGAGAGAGAATCAATGATTGGCTGCCTCCTCCCCTACTGGGGATCAAGTTCAGAACCAGGCATGTGCTCTTGACTGGACTCAAACCCGGGACCCTTCAGTCCACAGGCTCACGCTCTGTCCACCGAGGCAGACCAGCTAGGGCCGTGGCTCCCTTTTGATGACTCCAAAATCTCCACGATAATTCCCTCCCATCAGTTATTAATGCCTAAAATTTCACTTTCTCCACCAAGACTTCGGAGGCTCCTGTGTAACCAGCAATTGCCCCATCCAACACAGCAGGGATCTTATCTGACAAGCACTCTACTCTCATATTCATAAGCTGTTACTGAATACGCCACATGTTCCCAGCTGTTACTGTGGTCTAATCTGTGCAAGTCCTCACCGAGTGCCCAACCAGAGGAGAGCGTAAGTATGATCATACATGTAATCCAGAGCAGAAGCAATCGGGAAGGCCCGATTGCAGGGCAATTGCAGGGCACAGCCTATTACGGTCGGGTTTGGGCAAGGCTGTGAGTACCACAGCACCTCACTGTGTACAAATGTGTTCTTGATGTGAGGTCAGCTTATCCAGTGGAAACGCTATTTGGGAGTGTATCAACTTCGGGGACAATTCTCCTCCGGGGAAGCTGGCAGTAAAGCCCAGGTCTCCCCAGCAGTCGCTGACCCCAAATCTGTGGTAGGAACTGGAGACTCGGGACTCCCAGGTGCTGGCAGTGTGCACCAATGCGCACTTACGTTCTCCCAGCACCCGAGGGGACGCTACTCCCAGGTGTCAACTCAGCAAGCCTGCAGCTGCGCAGAGAAGGGAGATGTTTAGTCTGGTGGTGTAGGCCTCCTGTCTCAGCCAGGCTGGAAAGCCCAGCGTGAACAAAACCCGAGCGAGGAGCACACGTGTGTCCTTTGCCTGGCTCCAGGTGGGAAGTGGCATCAATGATGCAAACCTCTGCTCTTCTCCTTCTGCACCTGCACCTGCAAGTCAGGCCTGTGAATGCATAAAGCGCTAAAATCTTTGAAATTAATCACTAACTCTTCCACTGTCATTTCAAGGGAAAGAATGGTGTTCTAACTGATGTAAACTCCTAGGAGGTCCAGAAGTTGGACACAAACAAAAGGAGGCCATGCACTAACGTGTGAATGCACCTAACGATGAAACTTCTCTGTGTAAGACGAAGTTAACGGAATTACAAGAAGAAATACACAATGGGTCTCCTGTCATCACGATGGAGACACATACACCCCTGAAAAAGGGGGCTCACGGTCGGTGAGAAGTCAGAAGATTTGAACAGGCAATTAGTAAATGTGAACTAACTGATATAGATTACCTTACATCCAACAGGTACAGAATGAACATTCTTTTCCAGCACATATGAAACATTGGTGAAAACGGACCGCCTGTGAGGCATAAAACCTGACATACAAATTCATAAATATGGAAATAAGCTCCTTTTAATTCAGTATTTTATATATCCTGTAAAAATTGGTATTGCATTTTTCTCATAATGCTACAATGCACAGAAAATCAGAAATGTTTCCACAATGCCCTCGTTAGCCAGCGTGAGTCCCCTCCCGCTCCTCTCAGCATGGTGTAAAACATTACCTCTCTTTACCGATGTTCTTGTGTGTCACCAGGGGGGAGCACTGTAACAGGGTGAGATCCTATTCCGGGATGAAAGGCGACCCTGCAGTTCCCTGAGCCCGGGCCCTATTCTAGGCTCCCCTTCATGCCACTGAGTCCCAAAATGGAATTTCAGGGACTACGTGTGTGCGTCATTAGCCAACAGTGCTACTGGCAATTTTGGTCCCCAGGGATCTACTTCCTTGTTTTGTCCTAAAGAACCACCATAAATTCCCCTCACTGTGCTTTTGCACGAGGCAGCGCTTACTAAATAACCACTGCTGTGAACAACAATGGGTATGTCCCAGGAAGACCAGTCTGAAGACCCCTACTGAGGTATAGGAAGTTTCGTTTGTGGGCCAACACCATGGCCATTGTTCTCTCGGAAAACTGCAGTGCTTCATACGGGACACACAGAGCCAGGCAGGCGGGATGGGGCCCTGGGCAGGAGAGGCTCTGCTGCCAGATTTTCTTGAAAAGGGTCTCTGGCGGCAACCTCCGAGCTATGATGGATTGTTGAGTGCAAAGGGCATAGGGCAAAAGAATGAGGGCGGCCTTTCTTAACCAAAATAGGCCCCTCATTTCTGAAGAAATGGCACTGCACAGTCTCTAATGGAGGTCATGAGCTATATTAAACATAAGCAGTCTACGTCATGGTTTGGGTGGAGGAGACAGTTACAAATGGACTGTTAAGACAAGCCAGATAGAGGGAAAAACCGGGGGAACCACTATTTGAGCATGCTGTGTAGTCAGGACCTCCGCCTACACTCTTAATTTACTCCTTACAACCCTACGAGGTAGGTATTATCTCCATTTTACAGATGAGGAAACAGAATTAGAGGGGAAACAACACGATTGATATTCCCACCAATGAGCGGACTGGCTGGGATGTCGCGGATCCAGCCCAGGTCTGACTCTGAAGCGTCTTTACGTTATGCCGTACGGACACTCAGAGCAGAGAAAAGGGGACCCTTTAGAATATTAGAAGAGCGGCTCCCATGAGAGCAACCACCTCCTGTTCATCTCCCACCCCCACCCCAGGGTGGTGTCAAAAGGCCCGAGTCCTGCCCACGCATGAACTGTGGGAGTCCACAGGAGCCGGGGGGGGGGGGGGGGGGGGGCTGGCCAAAGTGCAAACAGCTCCCACATCATCTCAAGGCAGGGAAATGAATCATAACATAGGATCAATTAATCAAAGGCAAACTAAAATAGGAAAAGCAGTTTTTATAAAATAAACACAGAAAAATCCACTGACCTAGACAAAACTAACTGACCTAGTAAAAAGCGTGGAGGCTCACAGACTGAAACCCAGCCTCAAACGGATGGATGTTGTCGTGGAAGAATGGAGAGGCCCAACAAGAAGCCCCTGGTAAGACAGGGTCCCCGGTGCCGAGGAGCCCTCCACCCAGGCCCGGCACAGCTCTCCGGCAGCGAGACGCCGCGGGGGCCAATGGCAGTGAGGGGAGAAGCCCATCCCGGTGAAGGCAAAGTGGCCATGGCCCCCCTTCCCCTCGGTCCTGGGAAAACAGAGCTGGGCATGCAGTGATTGCAATTCAATTCAATTCATGATTATCAGGTGTGACCAGACCAGCCAGGGCATCCTGCAGGAGAATTATGAGGAAGAGCATGCCAGAAGCACAGTGGTTCAGTTGGTTGGAACTTCATCTTGGACACGGAAAGGTCCTGGTTCAATTCTCAGCCAGGGCACAGACCTCAGTGCATGATTGGTCGCGAGTTGGGGTGAATCTAAGAGACAGCCAACTGATGTTTCTCTCTCTGTGTCTCCCTCTCTGTTTCCCTCTCTCCCTCCCTTCTCCCTAAACAGGAATAAAAAAAATCAATAAGCGTATCCTCAGGTGAGGATTAAACAACAACAAACAGCTGGGCCAGGAAATAGTTTGTACCTTAAACTTCATGGAGCTTGCCTCCTAGTACCCTGTTTCCCTGAAAATAAGACAGTGTCTTATATTAATTTTTGCTCCCAAAGATGCGCTAGTTCTTATTTTCAGGGATGTATTATGTTTCCATGAAGTAGGTCTTATTTTCAGAGGATGTTTTATTTTCAGGGAAACACGGTAGGTAAGTATAAATAACCAACCATGCAATTATTACATAAATCAAGACAGGGTCCCTCTCTCCAAGCAAAAATAATTTTATTTTTCCCGGCTGGAGGAGCAACACATGCTTACTGTAAAGATCAAAATGTAAAAAACTCACAGAGAATAAAGTGAAACTCTTATCTAAAGTTAATTGCTACAAACATTTTGGTGAACATCTTCCCAAAAATCTCTTTCTAAAAATTCATGTGTGAAGGTCTCATATAATTTTACTTACATGTGGCCTCAATATACATGGTTTGTTCCTGTTTTGTTCACTCAACAATATCCTCTTCTGCGTCAATAAAAATAGAATCGCGTCGTTTTCGATGGCCCCATAGTATTCCACTACATGGCTGTGCTATTATTTATGTAATCCTTGACAGGCTTTGTATCCTGTCATCTTGCTAAGCTCAGTTATTAGCTGAAGGAGGTTGATGGGTGTGTTTTATTAAGGGAACCATGGAGTCCCTGGAGAGGTCTGTGCCTGGCTGAGAATTGAACCAGGACCTTTCAGTGCACTGGATGGAGTTCCAACCGACCGAGGCCCCGCCGTGCTTCTGGCATGCTCTTCCTCATAATCCTCCTGCATGGTTCCTTGGCGTGGTCTGGACACACTTGATAATCATGAATTGAATTGAAAAAGCATTTCAATTAGGAAATGAAAAATTTTTATTCATTAAGCAATGGACATTATTGTTTCTATTTTTCTATTCTTCCTTCAACAAGTTTTTGCTGAGTATCTACTAGTCCTCTGTACTAGAACTGTTTTAAGTGCCAGGGACACGGTGATGAACAAAGTCGCTGGCCAAACACAGCCTACAGTCTAGGAGGGAAGCCGCCAGGATACAGTAAGCAAACAGGCCGACTGAAGGAAGGGTGAGGGCTAAGAAGGAACAAAGACCCACCTCCTCAGAGGAAGTCTAGGTGTCAAGAAAGCAGACGACCTGAGATACAGTGGTCTGGGAAGGCCTTCCTGTAGAGGTGGCATCTGAATAGAAACCTGAGAGTCAGGCAAAGCAGGAGATCTGAACATTCTAGGCAGAGGAAGCAGCGGCCACAAAGACCCCGAGGCAGAAGAGGCCCAGCCCAGCACAGCCAGGGAAGAGCAGGAGTGCCGATGTGGGCTGAGGGCAAACAGATCAACGCGGAGAGATACTGAAGCAGGAGCCAGCAAGTAGGGGGGGCCTGTATGTCACAGAGTCTGGATTTATTTGAAGGGAACCATGGAGTCACCGGAGAGATTTCAGTGTGAACAAGATATGCTTTGATCTACATTTTAAAAAGATCATTCCGGCTACATCGTGGAGGATGGGCTGCTGGGAGGCCACAAAGGAGCACAGAAGAGACCAGCCAGTTACATGTGCACCTGTCTGAGGGAGATGCCGGTAACCTGGACAGCGGTGCCAGCGAGAAGGGGCTGCTCGAGGACCCCCTGTGAAGATTTTAAAAAGCAGGAAGGGATGAGGAGGAGATTCCTAGGTCGCGGCTTCAAGAGCTGGGTAATTAAGGAAGAAAAAACGGGAAAGGAACAAGTATCAACATACAGATACTATACAATTCATTAGATTTATACATAAGTATTCTGGTTTGGAGGGGATACTGTAAAATGTGGTTTTTTTTAATCTTCAATTTTAAAAAATATATTTTATTGATTTTTTACAGAGAGGAAGGGAGATAGTTAGAAACATTGATGAGTCATCAATCAGCTGCCTCTTGCACGCCCCCTACTGGGGATGTGCCCGCAACCAAGGTACTACATGCCCTTGACCAGAATCAAACCTGGGACCTTTCAGTCCACAGGCCGATGCTCTATTCACTGAGCCACATCGGTTTCGGCAATTTTCGATTTTTAATTGTTCATAGCTAGTATATAGAAATACAATTAATTTCTTTTTATTTATTTTTTATTAAGGTATTATATGTGTACATTACAATTAATTTCTTTTGTGTTTGGGCTTTGTATCCTGTCATCTTGCTAAGCTCAGTTATTAGTTGTAGGAGGTTGATGGGTAGGTTTTTTTAAGATTCCTTGGGATTGTCTATGTAGACCATCATGTCACCCAGGGGGAGGGCTAATGCTATTTCTTTCTTTCCAATAACGTACTCATTTCTTTTCTTTTTGTTCTGGTGAGAACTTCCAGCGGTGCTCTGCCCTTAGGCAGAGGGCAGTTTTTTCCATCAAGCATGATGCTTGCTGTAGGCTTTTTGTAGATGCCCCACATCAGGTTGAAGAAGTTCCCTCCTAAGCTTGCTCAGAGTTTTTCGTGGGTGTTTTTTGTTTTAAGTACATGTTTGTCAGATGCTTTTTCTTCACCAATCGACATGACCATTTGTTTTTGTTCTGACAGTTAATACGTTAGGTTATAATGACTGATTTTTTTTTTTAATGTTAAACCTTTCATTCCCCGGATAAACCCCACTTGGGCAACAAATCTGGGAAGTTTTTAGCCATTATTTCACCAAATATTTCTTCTGTACAACACTCTTTCTTTTGGGGAGTCCAATGACACAGATCGTAAACCTTCTGATATTGTCCCACAAGTCACTAAATCTCTGTCCAAATTTTTAAATCTTTTTGCTGCTGTTGTTGTTTAGATTGGTTATTTATATTGCTTTGTTTTCAAGTTCACTGATACTTTCCTCTGTCATCTCCATTTTGTTATTGAGCCTACTCAGTTAAATTTTTTTAAATTTTAGCTATTGTATTTTTTCTTGTATCTCTATTTGGTTCTTCTTTATTTTCTTTTTATTTTTTGGCTAACACTCTACTTTTCCACTCATTTCAACAGTGTTTGCCCTTAGTTTTGGGAGCATTTTTAGAACAGCTACTTTAAAGTTTTTGTCCGCTTATTCCAACATCTGTATCATTTCAGCATTGGCATCTCTTGACTGTCTTTCCCATGCAATTTTTCCTGGTTCTTCATATGATGATTAACTTTTGATATTTTGAATATTACGTTATGCAACCTTAGTTCTTATTTAAATCTAGCAGAGAATGTTGTTTTTTTGTTTTACCAGATAATCAGCCAACCAGGTTGGATTGAGGTGACAAGTTCTGACCGGCCTTCTGTGGGTTGTGGTTTCAATACCAGTTCCATTTTCAAAACCTGTTCAGGTGTATGTTCCGTGTGCACCACCAGCACCCAGCCCACTCTGGGACTCAGGCCGTGGTCTCTTCCTAAGTTCAGTTCTCGCGGTCTTTGTCAGGTTGGTCAGAATCACTCTTTGGAATCCACATGCACAGCCCGGGGGTTAGCCTGAAAGTTCACCAACAGCTTCCTGGAGTCACTTTTCTGATATCCTCCCTCCGTTTCCTCCTGTACTTCCCAATTTATTGGGATTCCCCTTCCAAGCCAGAAAACTGGGATTTTCGTTACCATATTCTGCCACCTGTTTCCTGAATTACGCCCAAATCTGGGGCAGGCGGCAAGAAGGCAGAGAGAGAGGGGGAAAAACAACCAGATTTCATGTCACCCTCTTAAGGTTACAGCTCCTTTAATTACAGAGAAAGGTTTCCCTCCCTGTTTTAGATGTTTGAAGGCCCCATGGTTGCCACTGGCACTTCCACCATCCCCGTGGGACTGCCTGGGAACTAGGGTATGAGTGAACAGAGCAAAAAAACAACCTTTAGGCCTGGCTGGTGTGGTCCAATGGTTGAGCATATATACCTATGAACCAGGAGGTGAAGGTTTGTTCCCGGGTCAGGGCACATGCCTGGGTTGCAGGCTTGATCCCCAGTGGGAGGCACGCAGGAGGCAGCTGATCAATGCTTCTCTCTCATCATTGATGTTTCTCTTTCCCTCTCCTTTCCTCTCTAAAAGCAATAAAAATATGTATTTTTAAAAAACAAAAAAGAACTCGCCAAAACTGATTTGGCTCAGTGGATAGAGCTTCGGCCTGTGGACTGGAGGGTCCCAGGTTTGATTCTGGTCAAGGGCATGTACCTTGGTTGCGGGCACATCCCCAGTAGGGGGTGTGCAAGAGGCAGCTGATCGATGATTCTCTCTCATCAATGTTTCTAACTCTCTATCCCTCTCTCTCTTCCTCTCTGTAAAGAATCAATAAAATATATTTATTTTAAAAAAAACAAAACTCTGGGATTTCCCTCTCTGAGCCGTAGAGCCCTTTTTTTGCTCCACAGTCATAGCTAGAGGACTTCTGGAATTCTCTCTGTGCCCTGGTGTCCACTGCGGGTTTTGGGCTTTCTCAAGTCCATGACATGGGACCCAGAAGAAAAATGAGAAACTCACTGCCAGTGTCTTTCCCCCCAATCTATCCGCTACTATTTATATGTGAGAGTCCTCAAATAGCCGCTGAATGCTTTATGTCCAGGCCTGTCGCTGCATTCAATGACAGAGACAGATTCTTACACTAGTACATATATCTTGACCATATACCCTGGTGTGGATATAAGCATCATTCATGCAGGCAACATACCTAAGGGAGAAACTGCCAGGTCACGGGCTATATTCAAATTTAGCTAGACTTTTCCCAAGTGGTTGTGACCAATTCATCCTCTGACCAGTAGAAACTCAGTTTCCACTGTACCACATCATCACCAACACTGGAACATCAAGCCTTTTAAGTTTTGCCATTGTGGTATATGTGTCATAGTATCTCACTGCAATTCTCATTTGCATTCCCCTACATACTGACTCAATCCAACACCTTTCCACAGGTCTATGGGCCATGTGGATTTCCTCTTGTGAGAAGTGCCTACTCCTTCTTTTACTTGTTTCTATGCTGCACTGTTTCTTTATTCCTATTGATTTTTGTAGTTCTTTATTCTGGAAACAAGCCCTTGATTGGTTATTGGTGCTGTAAATATCTTTTTCACTCTATCTTGCCTTTTTACTATTCATGGATCATCCAATTAACTGAAATTCTTAACTTTAATGTAATAAAATTGATTACTATTTCCTATATGAATAAAACCATTATTTGCCCACTTTGTCTTAAAGTGACTTCACCTGTCTCGGCATTTTGATCGGGGACACCTCAAGCATATCAGGCCTGAGATGGCAAGATGGCAAAGGACAGCCCGGCCAGCGTGGCTCAGGAGCTGAGCTTGACCCATGAACCACGAGCTCACTGGTTCGATTCCCAGCCGGGCCCCAGCAGGGGACGTGTAGGAGGCAGCCAACTGATTATGTTTCTCTCTCATCGATGTTTCTATCTCTCTATCCCTCTCCCTTTCCCTTTCCTAAAATCAATAAAAACATGTTAAAAAAAAAAAAAAAAAGATGGCAAAGGAGAGAGTACAGTCTCCAGAACTGGAGGCATGACCCTGGACAGACTGCTTCGCCTCTTTAAGCATTAGTTTCTTTATCTATAACTAAAGATATGTTGTCTACCTCGCAAGATGTGTGGAAAGCATTCAGCACACCGTGGGCTCACAGGAGGTCCTCGGTCAACAGCGGCAGCTGTGGCCACATGCTCTGCCTGAACCTCGTGGCTGCTCTGTGAAACACGTATCTACGGCACCCAAGGCTAACCTGTTCTCACAGGCCAGCAAAGTAACACTGCTGTTTGCAAAGCAGCACCCACCACCTTCTTCAACTAAACACAGGCTTACTGCGGAGATGCTTTTCTGACAAAGCAATGTCATTCCGGGCCTCCCACGGGGATACCAGGGCAGCAAGCTGAAGACTCACAGCAACCTCTCTTTCCGCTCACTGCCGACAGCACAGTCATGCCTGGTGAGGTTGTGTAAAAGGGGCAGGTGTGCCGATATGTGTGTCCTGCCCTGCGGGGGAAGAGTGGGAGCGTGCGGCACGAGTTTTGGCCGGAGTGCAAGTTAAAAAAAGTGCACGACAGAGGGCACCCCCTGGAGGGTGTGTGTGGGAGTGTGCAGTGAGGCGTGTGTCCTCAGGAAGCTGTGATGCCCCCGCCAGCCTGGCGTTCTGCTGGAAGCCTAGTGGTTAGCTACTCCAGCGTACCCAGAGCTCTCTGCTCCACTCTCTCTGACAGAAATCATACCGGTGTTTAAACCGGTTTAAACCTCTCAGTGAGGAAAGAGCCTCTCCTACAAGCTCTGCAGTGCACACTTTAAAGCCACTAGCAGCCGAAACCGGTTTGGCTCAGTGGTAGAGCGTCGGTCTGCGGACTGAAAGGTCCCGGGTTCGATTCCGGTCAAGGGCATGTACATTGGTTGCGGGCACATCCCCAGTGGGGGGTGTGCAAGAGGCAGCTGGTCGATGTTTCTCTCTCATCGACGTTTCTAGCTCTCTATCTCTCTCCCTTCCTCTCTGTAAAATATCAATTAAATATATATATATATATATATATATATATAAATATATATATAAAAAGCCACTAGCAGAGTCTTCTGGGTGTGGTATCCCACTCTGCTTCCCAGACCCTGTCTCCCTAGAAAGGCTCCTCGGGACTTCCCCACAATTCTGAGAGGTTCCCCTGCCCACCCCCAGACGCCCCCCACCTCCTGAGGCTCCCCTTCGAACGTGGCCAGTGTTGAGTGCCGAAAGGGGGACGGGAGGAAGGAACTGGTACCTGAGCCTAGAGTTTGTCCAGCGGAGTCAAAGGATAGAACCACTGAATCTGCAACACAAGAGGACAAGTTCATTTCTTTCTCCCTCTCGCAGTTAGCAAGCAAGCTCCCACGGGCTCTGCCCAAACCCTCCCCAGGGAAAGTCAACTGGAGTGGACTCAGCGGCACAGACAGCCTCCGGCCGCCGGCCCGTGGGTCCGTGCCCACCCGGTCCCTGGGCCCAGCCCGAGCCTCCCGCCGCGGGAGGAGCGCCCCAGGGCAGAGACAGGCCCCGAGTTCTTCTGAGGCATTTCCCGCCAGATCGGGGGACCGGTTTGCTTCTTTTTCTTTCTCATAGTGAAAATAAAATTTCAAAAAGCAAAAAGCAAACTTCCCGCCTGCATCTAATTAAGACACTAACATTTCCCTGTGAATTCTCCCTTTCTTTTCCAATTGTTTATTATTTCTTTTCCCCTAAGGGCTTAAAGTGGCCCATGGGAATTTATCGTACACAATGGAATTTAAAAAATGAAGTCAAAGAAAGGAAAAACATTAAATAATTGGGAAATGTTAGTGCGCCAAATGCATGCCATGAGGACCTATACAAACCCGTTAGCTAGAACCAAGGAGGCCTGCGCTCCCAGACAGCCAATGAGAATACCAACACCCACGAGGTCCAGCGCCCACAGCCATTCATTCATTCATTCAACTGTTCGGGAAATGTTTATTGGGCACCTACTATGCGCAAGGTGCTACACCTAGCGATACGAGCAGAAGCAGCGCGGTCTCTACCCTCATGGACTACCTGCCATCCCTCTAGAAGAGAGAAAAAGTTACCAAACAACAAGTCACTCAACTAAAAACTAATGGAGCAAAAAAAAGAAAGGGTGCTGTGAAAGTTTCCGTTTGGAGCCAGACCTCGTCTGGAAGGAGAATGGATGTCGGTTAGAAAGAAGTGACGCTTGGACGAACAGCTGGAGGAGAAGGAAAGGGTTAAACCGACCAAGAATGGGCCGGGGCGCTCCAGGGGGAGAGAATGTCCCCGGTGGAGAGGTGGAGAACCAGAACAGAGGTGGAGAACCGGAGCAGATGTAACAGGGTGCTTCAGAGCAACTGAACGGCCAGAACACAAAAGCGCACGCTCTACGGTGATCAGAAAGAAGCTTCTCTGCGGGGCCTCCACAAAGGGAGATGAAACATGATGTCAAAGACTGTGTCCTCGGCAGCATTCCTCTCATAATAAGTAATTGTGACTCTTGAATGGCTGTTTCTTACAACAGGAACCAATAGAGACGATGGCACACAGCCAGTGTACAGTTCAATAAAAAAACAATGAGAAGGGACACCAAGATAATGTAAGGCTCGGGATACCTCAGAGACTCCAGACTTGAAAGGGATCGCGCTCAAAAGGTGCCCTCTCTACAAAAGAACGGGAGGTGAATGGATACAGGACCGGTGTCCACAGCCACACCCCACCCCAGCATTATCCTCCAGATCTCCACTGGTAGGTCATGTTCTCTTAGTGCACGCGGAAATATGAGACGACAGTTACCATCACTGTCAACACCATCCATCCCCACTGCTAGACCGTAAGCCCCGTTAAGACAGGCGCCGTGTTTGCCTTTTTCACTGCTCTGTTACCAGGGTAAGACCTGGCACTCAGTAACTACCGCTGAGCAACAATCCCAGAGAAATGAATGGACCGTATGTCCTTCGGGCCATCTTTCACACTCGCCCTCTCCCCGGCTCATCACCACGTGTTTGTGAAGAAGTGGGTGGCGGAGAACGAGAGGGTATGGTTTTTAGAAGAATCCAGAGGCAGATATTCTGCATTGCTGGGTAAGGGCAGATCCGTGTGCTTTGAAACCCACATCTTTTTTTACAAAACTGTGGAAGCACAATTAGGACACTTAGCTGCACGGATGAGTGGCCCTCATATGGATACAATCAACATCTGACTCTTACAGATCCTACTTCTTTATCACTGTTCCCCACATCTGTCTCCTCTTAATGCTATGGCCGTTTCAGAAAAGAAGCCTCGACTCTCCCCGCACCCTCGCTCTGAGTTTCACTGAGGTATCATTTACACATTCTAACATCCACTCGTTTTAAGGATATAATTCAATGATTTTTTAGAAAATTCCCGGAGCTGGGCAACTATCACCACATGAAGACTGGGAACATTTCCTTCCCTCTAAAGAGCTCCGTGTGCCCATGTGCAGGCACGCCTTGCCCCCCCTCCCCACCTCTCGCTTCAAGCAACCACTCATTTCTCCCCGCCTCTATAGATTTATTTCTAGACATCTGCCTGTTTTTCGCTGGGACTGTTCCGATAGCCTCGTAACCACTCACCTACCTTCAACTTAGCCCATTCCCACCAGCCTTTATCCTGATGCATGACTTTTCTGAAAGGTATCCCTGGCTGTGCCTTTGCTTTTGATTAAAATGCTTCGGTGGTTCCCCACAGCCTATGCCCGTGGTCGGCAAACTGCAGCTCGCAAGCCACCTGCGACTCTTTGGCCCCTTGAGTGTGGCTCTTCCACAAAACACCACGGCCTGGGCGAGTCTGTTTTGAAGAAGTGGCGTTGGAAGAAGTTTAAAAAATGTGGCTCCCAAAAGAAATTTCAATCATTGTACTTACTGTTGATAGTTGGTGCTGCTGGCTGATGAGTTTGCCGACCACTGTCCTATACAGAAAGTCCAAGCTCTAACATTCGAGCTCTTCACCACCTTGCCTCATTTCCTATCTCTAATATACCTCATGTTCTAGATACGCCAAACGACTTCCACTTCCCCCAAAGAGATATGTACCTCATATTTTCTACATGGGACATAATGTTCTGTTTGCATGGAAAACAACAACACCCATATTTCCAATATGACCCAACTCAATCATGTGATCAATTCTGCACATTCTGCACATTGGGCCATCACTGAGCTGCTATTGTGGCATTATTATACTGTGCAATAATCCTTGTTTCCTTCTTTTTCTCTCATTAAACTGCAAGTTCCCTGCGGACCCGGTCTGTTCATTTTGAGGCTCTGATGCCTAGCTCAGTGACTCACACACAGAAAGTAGTCAGTATGCCTATTAAACAAAGGAATAAACTAGTAAATGCCCCTCCTTTCTTTCAAAGGTGATATCGCCTGAGTGATCTTTCACAGGTTGGGGGAAATCCATGATGCATATAAATTCTCATGCAAGTCCACCTTGAACTGGCCTTCAGAGGTTCGAGCCTGGCCTCATCCTAGGAAGGTACAAACATTCCCACAAATCAGTGCGGGGGGGCCGGGAAGGGGGGGAAGAGGAGGGAAGACAAGAAAAGTGCCCAAGGAACTTTTTAGGTTGAGAGATCACACTCACCAGAAGATTAGGAAAGGCTTTCTGAGGAGCTCACTGCCCAGATTAACAACAAAAACAGCATCTCAAATTTTTACTGCACTTGACAAGTATTTATCCACTTCGTACTCACAAGCAGTCATGAAATAACGTCTTAAACTTTTCCATCTAACGGTAAAGAAAAAAGGCTAAAAAGTTAACTAAAAGACTAAAACTTAACCAAGACTTAAAAAAAAAAAAAAAAAAAAGACAGCCGAAACAGGTTTGGCTCAGGGGATAGAGCACTGGCCTGCGGACTGAAAGGTCCCAGGTTCGATTCCAGTCAAGGGCATATACCATGGTTGTGGGCATGTTCCCAGTGTGGGGGGGGGGGGTGCAGGAGGCAGCTGGTAGATGTTTCTCTCTCATCGATGTTTCTAACTCTCTATCCATCTCCTTTCCTCTCTGTAAAAAATCAATATATATATATATATATATATATTTTTTAAAGACAATGTTATCAAATGTTAACAATTATAGGTGGTGTTTATTCTCTGTACTCTTGAAAGTTTTCCACAGTAAACATGCATTACTTATATCACTAGGGGGGGAAAGTCTTTTTTTTTAAAAAAGAGCTCTAATCCAGCTCTAGGTTGTAACCTCTGAGCCGCTGGGATCACGCAGGAGGATGGGCGGCTCTCAACCACTCTCACGGTGCAGCTCTTCTCCTTGGTGACCGGGGTGTCCCTGTTCCGTGCCACTGACTAGTAATCATGCCTCAGCTGCACCAATTCCTAAATAGACTGAGCTTTTCCAAATGCTTCCCTCCTTCCCACAAATATCATCAGGTACCTATTATGTGCCAGACACGCCTCGTTTTATTGTGCTATTTATTGACAGACAGAGAGACAGAGAAAGACACAGAGAGAGAGAGAGAGAGAGAGAGAGAGAGAGAGAGAGAGAGAAGAGAGAAACATTGGCCAGTTGTTTCCCGTACACTCTCAACTGGGATGAAACCCACAACCTAGATTAAGCACCCTGACCTGGAATCGAATCTACAACCTCTTGGTGTACGGGAAGATGCTCTAATTAACTGGTTGGTGTACGGGAAGATGCTCTAATTACTAACTGGTTGGTGTACGGGAAGATGCTCTAATTAACGGAGCCACCCAGCAAGGGCTATTGTGTTTTGTTTTTTTTACAAATTGAAGGCAAGTCCTTCCACAAGCAGAAAAGATGACAGCCTGCTGTATTGTGATGTTGCTTCACTACAGCGGTTTGGAACCAACCCCGCCATATCTTGGAGGTATGCTTGTAACAGAGATAAGGAGCCAAGTACGAGACAGTGTTTGCCTTCCAGCCAGGGAAGACAGACAAGTTAATATCCACTTCAAGTGTGACAGGGGAATGCAAACACCAAACAGATGACAGCCTTCCTGGAAGCAAAGTCAGAGTTCTCACAAATATCATTTCCAGCGGCAGTGGGTTGTGCCTTAAACTGCAGAAGATGCAAATAGGGGAGCAGAAATTCCTGAAGGAAGGTAGTGACCTGGTCATATTTTGTGTACGTTCTGGTGTCACTGTGAGCATTAAAGCCACAGACTTGAGCATCCGTTTGGCCGATTATTATTTGTGTTTACTCTAAAGGATGTACGATCACTTTCGGTATAAACCACTTTGACAACAAAAAGAGAAAATTCAGTATTCGACAAGTTGAGAAGTTTGTTTTGCAAGAATAATCAGACTTCTCAAGCTGACGCATGTGTCGTGTTTACTCAAGCAGCCCAGGCTCCCGCTGCTCCTGGCTCACGGGCCAGAGGGGGCCATGTGGTGTGCCATACAGGTGACAGAACAGAGTTCCAGACCAGAGCCCGACAGAGCACTGCTGCACATGACTTTGTCCAAAGAGGAAACCCGGTGTTTACTGGAAATCTTTTACGATGGGCAGATGCTTCCTGTGTCTGGTTTCTGCGGCGGATAAAAGGGATATAAAGAAAATATAAAGAATGGGGCTCAGTCTTTCCAGTCACCGGAGAAGCTTGCCACGCTCCAATTACGCAGTGAACAAGCCACATTTTCAGATCCCACCTGCCATGGTATACATTCAGCACATACATTCTGCTAGCCACCATGTGTATGTCTTAAGAGATGCAAGAATTTTTTAAAAAGTCCTCTCAAGTAGCCAACAGGTCAAATAAAAACACATACAAAGCTAAGCATTCTATAGTTAACAACACTGTATTGTACACTTGAAATTTGTTGAGAGCAGATTGTAAATGTTCTTGCTACACGTACATACACACACACACACACAAAGGTAATAAGGTAAGGTGATGGCTGTGCTAACTGACCTTATTGTGGTAATCATTTTATTATATATTTGTATAGTAAATCATCACATTGTACACCTAAAACTTACACAATGTTATTTGTCAATTATATCACAATAAAGCTAGGGAGAAAAGCTAAGTATAATATACAGGGATGGAAGTAAAGAAGGAGATATTTATCTGTTCGTTAATTTAACATATTTATTAAGCAACTACTGTACTTCACACTAGACTTAGGGATACAGTCGTGAACAAGAACTAAAATGTTCCTACTACTCTCAAGAATTTTTTCCCCCTTCATTTTAAGCAAGAAGTTTATTTAAACAACAAGACACTCGACTTGAAGGGAAAACTATCTAGGATTCACTTTTAGAGTAATTTATCCCTACTTAAAGACAGACTGCCCTACATGTAACAGCTACGTACAAAAAAAGTTATAAAATTGTCCTTGGTTTTACAATGATAAATGAAAAACATTAAAATCCTCCAATCAAACAAGGTATGCAGGAATTTTTATGTTGTTCTTTTTTTTTTGTTAAACAGTGAGAGCAAAATAACTTACTGGAATGTAAAGATAAGAGCTGAATGAGCATGCCACTAATGGAGAAGGGTCGTGTTTTCACAGAACCAGTGTTTCCCCATCCCATCTGCATTTGATGTCAGTCAACACACACCATTGGCCACGTAGTTAAAACAATGCAAATGCTTGTGCACATACCCCAGTGACTTTGTGTACAATGAAGGAACGGGGAAGGGGAAAATGAAGGAATAGAGAAAACTATACTGCAGCAGTCAGTAGTCAGATGTGTTGAAACCAAATTGCCGTTTTCTAACTGAGAATGCATCTTGGTCTGGAGGAACAGATTCCGGGGTAAAGTAGCAGGTTCCTTTTCAGTGGACACCTCCTGTCTGCTGCTGGAACTCATCTACTATATCTTCATCCTCCATTTCCCACTGTGCAGGTGTGTCTGTCTCACTGACTGGCTGCCCGTCATATCGGAATCTGATCAGCCTCAGTGACAAACCCTGCCATTCACAATAGGCTTTCCTTAGTTTACTGAGTGGTGTATTCCTCTAAATCTTAAACTGCACCACAGAACCATCCTGCCCCGCCTTCAAGTGAATATGATTGTTGTTCTCAGTCTTGACTCCTTCCTTGTGCTTTTCGTCGGCCATGGCAGCGGCCGCTTCACAGAAGAGGTGCCAGGTCCGCGCCAAACCACACAGCAGCACCAGGAGCGGCAGAAGGAGGCGGCGGCAGCGGTGGAGGAGGGAGGGCGCGCGCACGCTCCTCTGAAGAAATTTACAATTTGGTCAGGGAGGTTAAGAAAACAAATAAACAGAACGATGGGTGTAGCTCCGTGGTTGAGTATCAAGCCAGAAACCAAGAGGCCACCGGTTCGGTTCTGGTCAGGGCATGTGCCCAGGTTGAGGGCTTGATCCCCTGCCGGGGGCCTGCAGGAAGCAGCTGATTGATGTGTCTCTTTCATCAATGTTTCTATCTCTATCCCACACCCCTCCTCTATCTCTAAAAAAAATCAATAAAAGGAAAAAAAGTAAATATATAAATGAATAAAGTAATTTCTGACAGTGATAAGTTTGAAGACTATTCAACAATGTAATAGTGGCCGAGGGTGGAAGCACAGGCTATTCTAGATAGGGATTCTCTGAGGAAGTGACACGCGGGCTGAGACCTGAAGGCAGGAGCCAGCCAAGAAAAGATCGGGGGTAAAAGAATCCAATGCAGAAGGAAAAGTAAGCGGTGGCACATTAAGGAACAGAGAGAGGCCAGCATTGCTGGACCACAGAGTGTGGGAAGCACAAGAAGGGTGGGAAGTAAGGTCAGAGAGGCCAGCAGGAACCAGAGCCACAGGGGCCTGGCGGAGGAGGCCAGAGAAGGATGTCTGCATTGTATCTCGACGACGGCAGGGGAAAGCTTCTGCTTAAAACCAGGGGAGTAACAGAATCTGATTTACGTTTTTCAATATAAACTTTGATTGCTGTGTGGGAACTAACTTGACTAACCTGGCAACACAGTTCATTAGTAGCCACCTTGTTTTACTTTCTCCATTGCTCAGATCCTCAGAGAAACTAACCGCTCATTTAAGCCCCTCAATTTCTTCCCTAACCCCAATCTCAAACCAACAAAACCTGAGTAATGAGATTCCTGAAGATACACACAGAGAGAGAAAAAGAGAGGGCAGGAAAAAAATTAAAAAGCATTAATTTATGGGAATGTGGTACAAAGAACAAAATCAGTAAAGTAATAAAAAAGAAAGAGGTCAAAACCGGTTTGGCTCAGTGGATAGAGCATCGGTCTGTGGACTGAAAGGTCCCAGGTTCGATTCCGGTCAAGGGCATGTACATTGGTTGCGGGCACATCCCCAGCAGGAGGTGTGCAGGAGGCAGCTGGTCAATGTTTCTCTTTCATTGACGTTTCTAGCTCTCTATCCCTCTTCCTTCCTTTCTGTGGAAAGTCAATAAAATATTTCTAAAAAAAGAAAGAAAAAGAAAGAGGAAGCCAGGGGTGGTGAGAATTGGTTACAAAAAAATATATCCAAATGTGGCAAAGAGATGGAAGAAGCTGAAGGATGAAAAGAGATGCCAGATTTATTCATCAGAAGGGCATTTGTAACTTTAGTGGGAACAATTTTCTACAAAGGTCAGGCTTTGGGGATGTGGCTATGAATGAATTAAGTGGAAGCTACTGATACCAGTAGACTTTTTCAAGAAGTTTTTCCTTAGATTTATCTCGTTAGTTTAACATACCAAACATACATGGAGTTCTTACTAAGCTCTAGAGACTGTATGACAAGATGAAGCACGGTCCCTCGCATGGATTTATGAACTGTTAAGAGGATAACAGAGACAGAAGTAACGGCATCACAGCCTTTAACGTTGCGATAGGAGTTCAGATGCAAGAGAAAAGAATTTTCGCTGGGAGAACCGGGGAGACAAGGAGAGAGTACGTGAGCGGATGGGATGACCTGATAGGACAGGCTGTGCTGGGAGGGTGGGGACATCTAAGGGAAAGCACTGAAGCATGGAGAGTGAGGGCTGTGTGGTTTCAGGAAGGTAAAGCCATACCTAAGCAGTATGTCACCACTTTCAGAAGGTAAAAATGCATCTGACTAAAAGGGAACTAGTCAATGCAATCTGTTTACACTTTCAAAAAAGGCTTTGACACATCAAAGAGACTATTTTTAAAAAGTGACTCACCGTTTTACCTTGAGAAAGAAACTGCTCTGTCATTCAGAAGACAAAAGGTACTTGGCCGAGGACCAGGGGCATGACACCCCCCGGGACATCAGTGCCCACAGGGAGACCAAGAAGCTGGGAGTAGGAGGTGGGGCAATGCGGGAAGGCGGCAATGACTACAGACACCTGTGTGGGCAACAGAAGCAGCCGGGATAAAATGGAAGGAGCGTGTGCTGAAGCTGAAAGCAGGATGGCAGGATGAGCTCGGGAACTTTCGGGGGCATGGGGAAGTTTTAGTACTGATGCCCTAGAAATAGGAAAGGGATGGATTTTGCAAGGGAACCATAGCTTGCTGAATCCAGATTTAGATTACACACACACACACACACACACACACACACCTCTGATATTTTCTAAAACTCTTACATGACAGATAAGATTGTTTGTTGTATAGTCAAAGTACATATGAACAACAACAAAACAAAACAGGAGAGGAGACATTAGGAACAAAAGTTTGGAAGCTGGGAAGCAAACAAGTACCCTGTTTCCCCGAAAACAAGACAGTGTCTTATATTAATTTTTTCTCCCAAAGACACGCTAGGTCTTATTTTCAGGGGATGTCTTATTTTTCCATGAAGAAGAATACAGTACACATTTATTGTTAAATGAAAATAAAGGAAATTTGTTACCTGTATACGGTACGGTAGTATGGTAGTTGTCAACACAAACCAGACAAACTGTGAATCCTGGGGGCCTTATTTTCGGGGGGATGCCTTATATGTCACTCAGAAGGAAACCTGTAAGTAGGTCTTATTTTTAGAGGATGTCTTATTTTCAGGGAAACACGGTAGAACTGATTCAGCAAACCCATGAAAGCTGAGTCCTATGCTCGTAGTGGAGAAAGCAACCTAAAATACACTACAGAGTTCCACAAAGACTCAACTGCTGGCAGCACCAGGTATCACTGAGAGTGGGAGAGAAGACAATACTGAAAACAAGACACCACACTCCGGTGACTTTTCTTGATTCCTTGTGTCAGTTGATAGGCCATTAACTGGCCAATAATCAAGCAGTTCTTCATTTGTTAATGACTTCACTACTAGACTGTGAATTCCTTAGGAGCAGAGATTGAGTTTTATTTCTCCCAGTATCCCTACAGTCAGGTACACAGTAATTGCATAGGAAACATCTTTAGAATTGAATAATGACAAATTAGAATAATTCCTAGATTATCTACACTAATAAAAGGGAAATATGCAAATTGGCTCTACCTCCATAACATCCACCAGCCAATCAGGAGTGGGTATGCAAATTAACCCAACAAAGGTGGCAAGTTAATTTGCTTGTGCAAGCACAGAGCAGCTGGACAGGGCAGGACGCCTGCTCTGAAGGGGAAGACTGGGGGGGGGGGGGGGGGAGTGCACAGAGGGAGCTATAGGAGTGGTGCTCTGGCTGGAGCGAAGACTGAAGGCTCCAGCTGGAGCAAAGGCAGAAGGCATTGGCCGGAGCGTAAGGCCTGGGTCCTGGGTGTCAGAGGAAAACCTGTGCTGGCAGCCAGGGGAAGGAAGGCCTATTCTTGCACAAATCTTTGTGCAACGGGCCTGTAGTCTATATATATAAAAGGCTAACATGCTAAGCATCCGTTTGACTGATAGTTATGACACGCACTGACCACCATGGGGCAGACGCTCAATGCACAGGCATGGAAACGTGGAACAGACTGATTAATCTCAGAAGGAAGGTAGGAGGGGGGAGAGCAGGAAGAGATTAACCAAACATCTTATGTGCATACTAGAGGCCCAGTGCACAGATTCACCCACCAGTGGGGTCCCTCAGCCTAGCCTGCGCCCTCTCGCAATCCAGGACCCCTCGGGGGATGTCAGACTGCCAGTTTCGGCCCAATCCCTGCAGGCCAGGCCAAGGGACCCCACCGGTGCATGAATTTCATGCAGCGAGCCTCCAGTGGGAAAATTTTAAAATTTGGCAAAATTGCAACATTGAAGATTACCACTTTCAGACAAAATGTTTCAACCCATGTAAGGAAAGTATGCAGTGGGCTGTGTTGCTGTTACTGTGCTGTTCTGAGGCAGGACATTTGTTTGTGGCCCAGCTTGGGTATGCTGACTATTTTAACTTTGCTATGCTTATGAAAATCAAGGATATGGCATCAGTCTTCAGGAACAGCAATGGTTTCACTGACCCAATTTTAGTGATACCTGCATTTTGAATATTTAAAAAATCTTAGGTATATTTATTCATCCAAATTCCAGCTAGTTCTCTCTCTGTATATAAATCGTGAAATCAGGGTTATTGGCCTACATGTAAGCTACATTAAAGTTTGGGCCAAAGACCATAGAATGCCTAAGTAGGAAGACAAGATTCTGGTTCTCCCTCTTTTATGTGCTGGTTGACTAACATTGGGCAACTCATTATTTCTTGGGGCAAGGAAGAGAAAGTTCACCCAGACCCCTTCAAGTCTGCTATACATGTTCAACTAATACCCTGGACTTCATCTTATTTTTAAATTTTATTCCAGAGAGGAATGGAGAGAGAGAGAGAGATAGAAACATCAATGATGAGAGAGAATAATTTATGAACTGCCTCCTGCATGCCCCCAACTGCGGACATGCCCTTGACCAGATTCTTCAGTCTGCAGGCCAACGCTCTATCCACTGAGCCAAACCAGCTAAGGCTGGACTTCATCATCTTAATGTTTATCACGAATGTTTTAAAATCACCATGCCATGTAATTGTTTGTTATCTGTCTTTTCTTCTAAAATAAAACCTCTAAAAAATAAAAGAAAATGGGGGGAAAAAGAAAATGAAACTGACAGACACTAATGTACTCAAACACATGGAGAAAAGATTCATAAAACTGGGGGAGCATTTAGGGTTGCATAGCAATAAGTACATAGAAAACCAAGTAAAATTATTATGGACTTCAGAAACAAAAACAGAATGTGCAATGAAAACACTGTAAACATGGCATCTAAAAATAGCATTTTTATGGTCATAGTAAATAGACTGAATGTTGTTCTAATTATATTAGAAGAATTATGCTAGACTTCACATATGTGGTAGAAAAGTAGTGAGTGTGACAGAGTACTAAATCTTCATCTTACACTATATAAAGTCAGTAAATGATACTCAAAATAGAAATATCAAGAACTGGCCATATAAGTATGTTATTTAGAGATTTAGAAGAAAATACCAAACAAATTAGGTTAAAAGAGTTGAAAATAGATGCCTATTAGAGGTAGGAAGTCAAGTAGGAGTGGTAATGGGTAAGTGTTTTCTCGTTGTTTGTTTTATTGGTGACAAGCCTTGAAGAACTGTCTCTCTGAACAAGGCACAGGTATAACTTCAAGAAGAACAAACACTAAATTAATTTGCACAATATTACACGACCGACAGAGGTAACAGGGCTGAGGCTTCAAATCTAAATGATCTAAATTTGTAAAAATTATTAGTCTAGAATAAAAAACTAAGACAAAACCAACAAATATGCAAACTTTGTTTGGACCTGTGAAAGGCATATTTAAGATAATTAGGAACATCTGAATATGAATTAGGTATCCTATATAATAAAAGGCTAATATGCAAATCAACTGAATGGCAGAACGACTGGTCGCTATGATGCACACTGACCACCAGGGGGCAGAAGCTCAATGCAGACGCTGCCCCCCTGGTGGTCAGTGTGCTAAGCCAGAAGCCCTCAGCCAGGCTCACTGCTGGCAAGTGCAGTGGTAGTGGCAGGAGCCTCTCCCACCTCCGTGGCAGCACTAAGGATGTCGGACTGCCAGTTTAGGCCCGCTCCCCGTGCCATCAGTCAGACATCCCCTGAGGGCTTCCAGACTGCGACAGGGTGCAGGCCAGGCTGAGGGCCACCCCACCCCCCCCAGGACACGGAGCACACCATTTTCGTGCACTGGGCCTCTAGTATGAAGATATTAAGGGAAGTTCTAGCCACAGCAATCAGACAAGAAAAAGAAATAAAAGGTATTCAAATGAGAAAATAAGAAGTAAAACTGTTATTTGAAGATGACATGATACTCTATAGAGAGAACCCTAAAGATTCCACCAAAAGGCCACTGCCGCCGCAGCTGGCTCGGCCTGGTCTCCGCGTGCCATGCTGGCAAAGAGATGGCGCGGTGTCTCCTGGCCCGCAGCGGACTCGGCCCGGCCTCCGCGCACCGTGCTGGTGGGAAGATGGCCCGGCGCCTTCTCTTTGCGCCCCGGCGAGTCTTTCCGCCACCACCGCCAGCAGCCGGCTCCAAAGTATCTCCTCAAACAATGGAAGCAAAATAAAAAATAAAAGAAAGGGACTATGTCAAACTAAAAAGTTTCTGGACAACGAAGGATACAATCAACAAAGACAACCTACCAACTAGGAGAAGATATTCACCAATGATACATTCAATAAGGGATTAATATCCAAAATATATAAAGAACACATATTAACACACACACACACACACACACACACACACACACACACAAAACCCACCAAAAAACACAAACTATCCAAAATGGGCAAAGGACCTGAATAGACATTTCTCCAAAGGGGACATACCCATGGCCAACTGGCAGATGAGAAGATGCTCAATGCCACTGTCAGAGTAATGCAAATTAAAATCACAATGAAATAGGACCTCACACCTTTCAGAATGACTATTATCAACAAATCAATGAACAAATATTGACAAGAATGTGGAGAAAGGGAACTCTCAAGCACTACTGATGGGAATGCATATTGGTCCAGCCATTATGGAAAACAGTATGGAGGTATCTCAAAAAATAAGAAACAGAACTACCTTATGACCTAGCAACTTCACTTCTAGGTATTTATTTGAAGGAATCCAAAACACTAATTTAAAAAGATATATGCTTACCTATAATCATTGCAGCAGTCTATATAATAAAAGCCTAATATGCAAATTGACCATCACTCCAACACATAAGATGGTCACCCCATGTGGTCAAAGATGACCGGCAGGGGAGGGACCAGACCTACAAGGGAGGGCAGTTGGGAGGAGAACAGGCCTACAAGATAGGGCAGTTGGGGGCGATCAGGCCTGCAGGGAGGGCAGTTGGGGGAGACAAGCTTGCAAAGGAGGGCAGTTGGGGGCAATCAGGCCAGCAGGGGAGGGCAGTTGGGGGAGAACAGGCCTACAAGGGAAGGCAGTTGAGAGAGAGAACGCCTACAGGGGAGGGCAATTGGGGGTGACCACATCAGCAGGGGAGGGCAGTTAGGGGCAATCGGGCTATCAGGGCAGCAGTTAGGCATTGATCAGGCTGGCAGGGGAATGGTTAGGGGTTGATCAGGCTGGCAGGCAGAAGCTGTTAGAGGCAATAAGGCAGGCAGGCAAGTGGTTGGGAGCCAGCAGTTCTGGATTATGAGAGGGATGTCTGACTGACCATTTAGGCCCAGTGGGATAGGGCCTAAACAGGCAGTCAGACATCCCTCAAGGAGTCCCAGATTGGAGACAGGTGCAGGCTGGGCTGAGGGACACCACTCCCCCCTCCCCATCCCTATTCCCATCCCCGCCCCATGCACCAACTTTGTGCACCAAGCCTCTAGTTATTTATAATAGCCAAGATATGAAAGTAACATTAGTACCCATCAATAGACAAGTGGATAAAGATGATATGGTACATATATATACAATGGACTATTACTCGGCCATAAAAAAAGAATGAAATCTTACTATTTGCAACATGTGTGGACATAGAAGGTATTATGCTAAGTGAAATAAGATAGAAAAAGACAAATAGGATGACTTTACTTACATGTGGAATCTAAAGAACAAAATAAATAAAACAGAAACAGATCCATAGATACAGAGAATAAACTGATGACTGCCAGACGGGAAATGGTTGGGGGACTGGGTAAACAAAAATGAAGGTATTAAAAAGTACAAATTGGAGTTATAAAATAATCACAGGGGTATAAAGTACAGCATAGAGAATATAGTTAATAATCATATATAATAAAAGCCTAATATGCTGAGTGTGCAGTCAACCGATGGGTTGTTCAACCAATCAAAGAGTAAAATATGCTAATGATATGCTAAGGCTGCTCAACCGCTCACTATGACTGGCCACCAGGGGGCAGAGTTCTGGCTGGTAGGTTAGCTTGCTGCTGGGGTCTGGACTGAGCAAGACAGTCTGGACACATCCTGGAGCCCTCCTGCAGTCCCTCCCGGGTTGGCCAACTTCCATGTCCCTCCCTGTCTCCGACTGTATACCAGTGGAGTCCCTTGGCCTGGCCTATGCCTCTTCGCAATCTGGGACGCCTCTGGGGATGTCAGAGGGCCAATCCCACAGGCCAGGCTGAGGGACCCCACAGGTGCACGAATTTGTGCACTGGGCCTCTAGTATCGTAATAACTGTATATGGTGCCAGGTGGGTACTAGACTTATCGGATCCCTTTGTAAACTACATAAATGTCTAATTACCATGCTATACACCTGAAGTTAATATCAGATAATATTGAATGTGAACTGTAACCGACAAATTAAACTGTCGAGATCACCAAAAACAAAGGAAGTCCGAGAAACTGCCATAGCCAAGAGGAGCCTAAGGAGAGGTGACAGTGAAATGTGACGTGAGATCCTGGATAGGTTCCAGGAACAGAAAAAGGACAACAGGTAAAAACTAAGGAAATCTGAATAAAGTGTGGACTTTACTTAATTAAAAATATAATAGTCAGCTGAATTGAGTACTATTAAAATTTTAACAAAGGTGTCTTCATTTCAGTGGGTTCTTTCGGTATGTCTGAATACATACATCCATGTATACATGCAAGTGTGTACATGAAATACCTATGATATTAATACTTTTTATATACTAGTATTTGTGTATTGTGCCTTTTTTCATTTAACATTTTAACATTACCTTTTCCTTGGGTTATTAAAAATATTTCAAATTGCAATTTTTTTATCGTTTACAGTATTACAGATGAACCCTATTCCCCTCACCTTTTTTAAAATATATTTTATTGATATTTTATAGAGAGGAAGAGAGAGAGATAGAGAGCCAGAAACGTCAATGAGAGAGAAACATCGACCAGCTGCCTCTTGCACACCCACTACCGGGGATGTGCCCGCAACCAATGTACATGCCCTTGGCCGTAATCGAACCCGGGACCTTTCAGTCCGCAGACCAACGCTCTACCACTGAGCCAAACCGGTTTCGGCTCCCCCCACCTTTGATCCCTCTCCACCCAGCCCCTGCCTCCTCCCCTAGGTCTTCATCACACTCGTGTCTGTGTCCAAGGGCTATCATATATGTACACAAGTTCTTGGGTTAATCTCTTCATATCCCCCCAAACCCTCCCCTCCCCTCTGAGTTCTGTCAGTCTATTCCATGTATCCATGTCTCTGGGCCTATTCCGTCATAGCACGATTTCTAATGCCTCAACACTAACCCTCTAAGAGGATTATATATATTTCCATCATTTAAGTGTTTGCTCACAATCGGGATTTCACTGCAAATCAGTGCTCATATAAATATAGCTTTGGTGAATAAAATTCGTGAATATTTTCTTAAATCAACTTAAAAAAAAGTTCCCATGTCAAAATGTGCTTTTAAAAAGAAGACATTAAGGAACTAGATGTGACACAATAATGTGATGGTCACATTTTTAAAAGTTCTTATCTGTTAGAGAAGCATACTGAAATATTTATAGTTAAAATGACATGATGTCTAGGATTTACTTTAAAATCCAATGTAATTTTAAAAACCCAAATAAAAAAAAAAAAACATGAATCTCTGTGGGAGCAGGGCCTGGATTATTCACATGTGCCAGAGACCCTTGGACAGGATAAGATTCTTAAGTCATTTGCCATATGACATTCTTTCCTTCATCTGGGAAAAAGATGTACTTGATAGGCTATAATTAAAAGAACATGGTACCATTCCATTCTCAAGAAATAACTTAGTTTATGAACAGGGAGGGAGCAGCATAAAAAGTTGCTCAACAAGGCTTTTATACTGTCATGAGAAAGTCTGTATCCTTATTACTTTGCAAATATTTCTATTTTTAAAAAGAGGACACACACCTCTCAGGACCTATGCTGAGAAAGGAAAAGTTACAATCGGTTGTCTTCACTGTCATTCATCTTAAGGATTAAGAGGGGGAGGCATGGAGAGAAATGTGAAATAGTGGAGCAGCTTTGGAAAACATTCCGGGAGTCCCTCAACAGGTTAAATATAGTGTTGCCACATGACTCAGCAATTCTACTGAGAAATAAAAATGTCACACAGGAGTGTGATGAAGGCCTGGGGGAGGGGGCAGGGGCTGGGTGGAGAGGGACCAAGGGCAGGGGGATGGGGGACATCTGTAAATGTTTACAGCAGTTTATACATGAAAGCCAAAAAGTGGAAGCAACCTAAATGTCCATCAACTGATGAATGGATAACTAAAATGTGGTATATCCATACAACAAAATATTATTTCACCATAAAAAGGAATAAAGTATGGATACATGATTCAACATGGATGAATCTTGAAATATTAGGTAAAGCAAAAGAAGCTAGTCGCAAAATGCCACATATTGTATGATTCCATTTACATGCAATGTCCACAATAGGCAAACCTATAGTCATGGGGATGTAATACGCAGCACAGCGACTAGTTAATAATATTGTACTGCGTATTTGAAAGTTGCTAAAACAGTACATCTTACCTTTTCCGACAGCATGGATGGACCTGGAGAGTATCATGCTAAGTGAAATAAGCCAATCAGAGAAAGAAAAGTACCATATGATTTCACTCATCTGTGGAACCTAATGAACAAAATAAACTAACAAACAAAATAGAAACACATGTATGGGTTTGGGTTTGTGGCAGACCCATCCTCCTGTGTCTCTTATAGTACCCCTTGCCAGCGCAAACCATGGCCTTGAACTATTGCCGGGTCTCTGCCCATAGGCTGAAGACAGTGAAGCAGGTTGCACAGCGGGGGAAAGAATAAGTAAATACACCAGCAGACACAGACTCACATAGAGAACAGACTGGCAGCTGCCAGACGGGAGGAGGGTTGGGGGTTTGAATGAAAAAGGTAAAAGGATTAAGCAAAGAACAAACAAACAAACACTCATAGACACAGAGACATTACCAGAGGGGAAAGGGTGTGGGGGAGGTAGAAGAAGGTACAGGGGGGGACAATGGTGACGGAAGGAGACTTGACTTGGGGTGGTGAACATGCAATACAGTGTACAGGTGATGTATTATAGAATCGTACACCTGGAACCCATATAATGTCATTAACCAATGCCACCCCAGTAAATTCAATAAAAACGTTTTTAAAAATTATATAACTGTGTAGGTGACAGATGTTAATTAGACTCATTGTGATGGTCACTTTGCAATATATAATATGAAATCATTACACTGTATAACTGAAATATAATGTTATATGTCAATTATACCTCAATAATAACTAACTAAATGAAAATAAAAAGAGGTGAGGGGGCTGTTACCTTAAAAAAAAAAAAGTAGAAAACTGGTCACCACACCTCTAAGGAAGCATGGACCCCTGTGGTCATGGGCTAACCATGGACAAATCTCTTTGGTCGCTTTAGCCTCTTTTCGCTAGGAACAGCCCGCCTCTTCCATTTTTCCTCATGTCTCTAACTTTTTTTCCAGCGTTTAGGGCAGCTGGCTTATATTTGATTATTTCCTCATGATTAGATTCAGGCTTACATTTTTAACACAAACACTGTAAATGATTAGTATTTCTTGTTGCATCACATCAGAAGGCGTAGAATGTCAGACTACCACAATGAAGATGTTAAATTTGGTCTTTTGGTTGTGTTAACCCTCAAAATAATTCTTTCCCCTCGTGGTCAGTAAGTTCATAATTAAATATTGATACAAAAATTTTCAGTTAATTTTCTTAGTGTGATAATGGTCCATGGCTATGTAGGATAATATTTTTATTTTTAGGAGATGCAAGATGGGATATTCATAAGAAAATGTCAAAAACTGCAACTTACTTTCAAATAAAGAATACTTGAGCAACTCTAGTTGCCCACAAATGTGATAACCTGGATGAGATGGACAAATTCCTTGAAAGACACAATGTGCCAAAACTCACACAAGAAGAAATTGACAATTTAAACAGGTCTAGATATATTCAAGGCCCTAACCGGTTTGGCTCCGTGGATAGAGCGTTGGACTGCGGGCTGAAGGGTTCCAGGTTCAATTTCGGTCAAGGGCAGGTACCTTGGTTGCAGGCACATCTCAGTAGGGGTGGCAGGAGGCAGATTATCAATATTTCTCTCTCATCGATGTTTCTAACTCTCTATCCCTCTCCCTTCCTCTCTGTAAAAAAAAATCAATAAAATTATTTCTTTTAAAAATATATTCAAGAAATTTAATACATTTTTAATAATCTTTAAAAACAGAAAGCTCCAGACCCAGATGGGTTCACTGGTAAATTCTACTAAACACCTAAGGAGAAATTAAACCAATTCTCTACAATCTTTCAGAAAATAGAAGCAGATGGAATACTTCCCAATTCATTCTATGAGGTCAACATTACATTAATGCCAAAAATATATAAAGTAAACTACAGATCAATATCTTTCATGAACATATAGATATAAAAATCCTCAACAAAATATTAGCAAATTGAATCTAGCAATGTATAAAAAGAATTATACACCACAACCAAGTGGGATTTATCACAGGTATGCAAGGCTGGTTCAACATTTGACAATAAATTAATGTAATCCATCTCAGGCCAAAGAATAAAATTATATGATCATATCAATAGATGCAGAAAAAGCATCTGACACAATCTAATACCCAGTCATGATTTTTTAAATCTCAGTAAACCAGGAGAAGAACTTCCTAAACTTGATAAATAATTATATACCAAAAAAACCTACTGATAACATCACATAATTACAAAGAAACTAGAAGCTTCCCCTCTAAGATCAAGAAAAGGCCAGGATGTCCCCTCTCACCAGTCCTTTTCAACACGGTACTAGAAGTCCTAGCTAATGCAATAAAACAGGAAAAGGAAATAAAAGGCATACTAATAGGGAAGGAAGCAGTAAAACTGTTTTTCAGATGACATGATCACCTATGTAGAAAATCTGAAAGAACTGACAAAACACACACACACACAACAACAACAACAACAACAACTCCTGGAACTAATAAGCAATCACAGCAAGGTTGCAGAATTCAAAGTTGACAGACAAAACTTAACTACTTTCCTATAAACCAGCACTGAACAAGTGAAATTTGAAACTTAATGCACAAAATCATTTACATTAGTACCTCCCCAGATGAAATAGTTAGGAATAAATCTAACAAAATATGTACAAGATCTAGGAAAACTACAAAACTCTGATGAACAAAATCAAAGACTAACTGAAGAAATGGAGAGATATTCCATGTTAATGGGGAGGGAGACTCAATACTGTCAAGATGTCAGTACTTCCCAAATTGATCCATAGATTCAAGGCAATCCCAGTTAAAATCCCAGCAAGGCTGAGACTGGTTTGGCTCAGTGGACAGAGTGTTGGCCTGCGGGCTGAAAGGTCCCAGGTTCGATTCCAGTCAAGGGCATGTACTTTGGTTGTGGGCACATCCCCAGTGGTGGGTGTGCAAGAGGCAGCTGATCAATGTTTCTAGCTTTCTATCCCTTTCTCTTCCTCTCTGTAAAAACACAATAAAATATATGTTTTTAAAAGTCCCAGCAAGTATTTTTGTTGATATCAACAAAAAGATTCTAAAGTTTATATGGAGAGGCAAAAGGCCCAGAAGAGCCAACACAATATTGCAGGAGGCCCAAGTTGGAAGACTGGCACTACCCAACTTCAATTCTTACTATAAAGCTACAGTAAAATCAAGATAATGTGGTAATGGCAAAAAAAGTAAACAAATGGATAAGAGGAACAGAACAGAGAGCTCAGAAATAGATTCAAATAAATATAGTCAACTGATCTTTGACAAAGGAGCCAAGGCAATAACATGGAGAAAAAGACAGACTTTTGTAGGGAGTGGCTACAGGGTCAAGCCTCGGACTGACCTGTGGCTGAGCCACATACACGGTCCAGCGTGGAGGTCAGAGCCTTCCTACCACAATTAAGCTTGACCTTACAGCGCTCCCTTGGTCCTAGGTAGCTAATGGGGCTGTGGGAGGTGCGGCCAGTGCTGCCAAAACAAGGCTTGAGTAACCAAATAGATTTGAAACTGGCGAGAACACTGTAATCATGCTGACCCCTTTGCTTTGGGTAATCTGACTATAAAATAAAGATTCGGCTTACAGACTGCGTCACTGTTTCCTTATCCAGGCAGTGATCCACCCGGTCCCAACTGCATTATCTTGTCTATCTTCTTTAACCCTTCCCCGCCCTCCTCAGGTTCACCCTTGGCCGTGCTGGACGTGGTTCGGTCCTTTCAAAAAGTGACACCCAAACGCAAAAAAATAAAATAAAATTTAAAAAAAAACAATTCTAGAGACAGCCCTATACCTTTCATAAAATTAACTCAAAAGGGATCACACAAAACTATAACACTTTTAGGAGACAAAGAAGAAAACCTAGATGATGTTGGGCTTGGTGGTGACTTTTAGATATAAACACCACTGGCATGATCCACAGAAGAAAGAATGGATAAACTGGACCTCATTAAAATCAAAAACATTTGCTCTGTGAAGAGAATGTGAGACAAGGCACAATACGAAAGAAAACATTTGTAAAAGTTGCATCTGATAAAGAACTATTATCCAACATACACAAAGAACTCTTAAAACTCAACAATGAGGACAAAGACAGCCCACTTTTTAAAACCGGCCAAAGACCTGAACAAACACGACCGACTTAAAGACCTCATGACACAAGATACACAGATGGCAAATAAGTACATCTATAAAAAGGTGCCCCATATCATGTCAAAAGGGAATAGTAAATTAAGGCAACAACGAGGTACTATGTACTTACTAAAATGGCCAAAATCTGGGACACAGCAAGACCAAATGCTGGTGAGGATATGGAGCAACAAGAACTCCCATTCATGACGGAGAATGCAAAATGATATGGCCACTCTGAAAGAGAGTTTGGCAGTTTCTTCCAAAACTAAATATACTCTTACCATATGATCCAGCAGTCACACTCTTAGCATTTATCCAAAGGAGTTGAAAACTTATGTCCACACAAAAACCCACACACGGATGTTTGTAGCAGCTTTATTCATAATTGCCAAAACTTGGAAGCAACCAAGATATGGTTTAGTATGTGAATGAATAAACTGTATTGTCAGACAACAGAATATATCATCATCATATAATAATAAATGCTAAAAAGATATGAGCTATCGAACCATGAAAAGACAGGTAGGAACCTTAAATATATATTGCTAAGTTAAAGAAGCCAATCTGAAAATGCTATGTACTGTAGGATTCCAATATATGACATTCTGGAAAAGGCAAAACTACAGAGACAGTAAAAATATCAGTGGTTCCAAGAGATAGGGGACAGAAACTGAGGAACAGGTGGAGGACTGAGGATTTTTAGGGCAGTGAAATCATTCTGTATGATTCTATAATGCTTTGTTTTTTATTAGACACTAGAGGCCTGGTGCATGAAAATTCATGCACTGGGGGTGGGGGGGGTCCCTCAGCCCGGCCTGCCCCCTCCCACAATCCGGGAGCCCTCAGGGGTGAGAGGCAACCCGGTGATCAGGGGAAGGCAACACTTCATCACGAATCTCTGCTGCTGCCACTGCTGGCAGCGCAAGCCTCAACCGGCCCTGGTTGCCTGAGCCTCGGGTAGTCCTGGGTGGCTGCACAGCCACCATCCGAGGCTTGCCTGCACTTTCGGGCTGGCCCTGGGCAGCTAGGGGACTGAGGGGCCTGGGGGACTCCAGAGGCAGGTGCACGGAGCAGCTGGACCTGCCTGGGGGTGGATCCGGCCTTGCCACACACCTGCAGCCCCGGCGTGGCTGAGGGGACTGGGCACCGCCATCTTGTGGCTGTGGTGCTGCCATCTTTGAGGACATGGCAGTCAATTAGCATAGACCCTCCTTATTGGCTGTGGATGCTGCCATCTTTGAGGGTGGGAAATCAATTAACATATTCCCTCCTAATTGGCTGTAGGTGCCACTATCTTTGAGGGTGGGAAGTCAGTTAACATATTCCCTCTGTATTAGATAGGACTTCTCTAAAGCCATAGAATGTTAACACCAAGAGTAAACTCTAACGACTTTGATGATGATGGGTCACTGTAGGTTCATGAACTGTAACAAATGTACCCCTCTGGAGAGATGCTGGTAGTGGGGGAGGGGGCTAATGAACACCTCTGTGCTTTCCCTTCAGTTTTGTTTTGTTTTGTTTTTATTGCATTATTTTTTTTATTATTATTAAGGTATTATATGTGTACATAGCTTACCATTGCCCCCCCCTTCCCATTCATGCCCTCCCTCCCCAGAGTTCTGTGTTCGTTGATTGTACTTATATGCATGCATACCAGTCCTTCAGTTGTTCTCTTATCTCCCCCAGGTCTCCTTCCCCTCCCCGCTGTCATTTGACAGTCTGCTTGTTTTATGGTGACTATCTCAGGACCACATGAATAGAATCCGCTCCTCATTTGGCAGTCTGCTTGTTTTATGGTGACTATCTCAGGACCACATGAATAGAGTCCGCTCCTCCTCCTCTGGTTTCCCTTCAGTTTTGCTATGAACCTAAAACTGCTCTAAAAAATAAGTCTTAAAAATAAAAACTCTGCAACTTACTTTCAAATAATACAGAAAAAATGTGTGTCTGTCTGTCTGCCCAGAGAGAGAGAGAGAGAGATGATAGATAGATAAACAGATATAGAACAATGTGGCAAAACCTTGAAATATTAACTAGAGACTCTAGTTGAAAGGATCCTGACATTCACTGTACTAGTCTTTCACCTTTTCCACTGGTTTGTAATTTGTCCAAAGCAAAAGGTTGAGGTGAAACAAATAAAAAGGATTAATGAAGGCCTAAGACCAGAGCATGCAGGTTAACACTGAGATGCCAAAGCTTGAGCCAAAATCTCTCCACTCTTTGGGGGAAAAGAATGTAAAAAAAAAAAAATCACAGGTAGCCCTAGCCAGTTTAGCTCAGTGGATAGAGCACTGGCCTGCGGATTGAAGGGTCCCGAGTTCAATTCTGGTCAAGGGCACATACCTCGGTTGCAGGCTTCATCCCAGGCCCTGTTTGGGGCTTGTGTAAGAGGCAACCAATCAATGTCTCTCTTACATTGGTGTTTATCTCTCTCTGTCTCTCCCCCTCCTGCCATTCTCTCTAACTATCAATAGAAAAATATCCTCCGGTGAAGATTAAAAAAAAAAAAATCATAGGCAGGTTGCAGCCAGAAGCCAAAAATATAGCCACTAGAGTTAGATGTCAACCTGCAGACTGAGGTCACTGAGAAGGCATTAACCTGCAGTTAGAACCCTATCTTCTTCCTTCTTCTCACTTCCATTTTCCTACTTATGAGAGCATGCAGAAACTAATTAAGAAATTCATTAATACAGTGACTTGAGTCTCTCAGCTGGGCCTGCACCCTCTTGCAATCCAGGACCCCTCGGGGATGTCAGAGAGCTGGTGTCAGCCCTATGCTGCAGGCCACTCCCTTTGGAAGAGCGCGTGCAAGCCTCTCCCTATCATGACTGACTGGGTGCGAACCCGCGGGAGGCACAGTGGGGCCAGGATGAGCAGGAGCAGCAGGTAGGAGCTGCAGGCGGTGTTGGACTGTGGGCTTCCCAATCCCTGCAGGCCACCCAGAGGAACCCCACCTGTGCACGAATTCGTGCACCAGGCCTCTAGTATATAAATAAGTGCACATGCTTTTTTAAAATATATATATATATCTTTATTAATTTTTTTACAGAGAGGAAGGAAGAGGGATAGAGAGTTAGAAACATCCATGAGAGAGAATTATTGATCAGTTGCCTCCTGCACACCCCCTACTGGGGATGTACTCGCAACCAAGGTACATAACCTTGACTGGAATCGAACCTGGGACCTTTCAGTCTGCAGGCCGATGCTCTATGCCAGGGTGGGCAAACTTTTTGACTCGAGGGCCACAATGGGTTCTTTTTTTTTTTTAAATATATTTTATTGATATTTCACAGAGAGGAAGGGAGAGAAATAGAGAGCTAGAAACGTCAATGAGAGAGAAACATCGACCAGCTGCCTCTTGCACACCCCCTACCAGGGATGTGCCCGCAACTAATGTACATGCCCTTGACCGGAATCGAACCTGGGACCTTTCAGTCCGCAGACCGACGCTCTACCACTGAGCCAAACCGGTTTCGGCCACAATGGGTTCTTAAACTGGACCGGAGGGCTGGAACAAAAGCAACCTGACCATGCTGGCACTCTCATCTTGGGCTGTTGGTGAAGGAGCGGAGGGGAGAGCAAGAGAACCTTCCGTTCTTTCGGCTCTGCGGGCCGGATAGAACAGCCGAATGGGCCGGATCCGGCCCACAGGCTGTAGTTTGCCCACAGCTGCTCTATGCACTGAGCCAAACCCGCCAGGGTGTGCACATGCTTCTTGCTCAAGTGCCGAGTAGCGACTGCCAACCACGATCAACCCTGAGGGCTTCTCCACCTCCCCCTGCTCCTGAGTGGCGATTGGGGCGGCAGTCACCACTCACACCTGCTGCTGGCGCTGGCCCCAATTGCTCCGCACAGTCAGCATGGGGGCGGCAGCAGTGGGAGCGGGGCTGCAGGCAAACAAGGGACCGGGGTCCCTGTGGGAGGGGCTGGGCGGGGACACATAGGATGGGCCAAGACCCACCCCTGTGTCCACCTCAGCCTCGCAGCCCATGGTTCCTTTTTTTTAATTTTTTAAATATATTTTATTGATTTTTTTACAGAGAGGAAGAGATAGGGGTAGAGTCAGAAACATTGATGAGAGAGAACCATCAATCAGCTGCCTCTTGCATACCCCCCACTGGGGATGTGCCCACAACCAAGGTACATGCCCTTGGTTTTGGCCACGGTTCCTTTTAAGGTGCACAAATTCGTGCACGGGGCCCCTAGTATATAAATAAGTGCGCATGCTTATTGCTCAAAGGGAAAGAGCAAGAAAAAGCGGAGGCTGGAAATGTCAGAGAGAACTGATGGTGAGAGACAACTAATGAGGGACAAAAGAATTCCTCTCGACGTGGCCGCTGTAAACAACGGGGAGGGCGAAGACCCGGCTGAGGCAGACAGGCATGCGAAGCGCTGAAATGCTGTGGACGGCAGCCTTGTTGTGATGGCAGACGGGGCTGCGGGACAGTCTAAGATCAGAGCACGAGGGGCTTTCTACACCATGGGAGGAAGTTTCTGACACTTCCTGCTGGAGAGCAGAACTCGGAGCTTTTGGCTCCGAGACTGAACTTCATTTGATTTCATATCCCAAGGACTTGCCAAAGTATCTGGCATTCAGAAATGTTTGCTAAATTGAATACTTTCTTCTCCCTTTTAAGCCACAAGAACAAGACGAGATGTTGTCAGATGCTTTGCTTTTAGTATTAGCAGTCAGTAACTTCTGAAGCAACTTTCATTCCTATTCTCGCTTCCAAGACAGTTTCTTTTTCTCCGGTAACTATCTAGTCCTGTTATACCTCCCATGGCAGCCATACTAGACTGTCCATAGTTTTCCAGGTATGCCCTGCTCGTTCACACTTTGCGCCTTTGCCTATAACCTTCCCTTTGCCAGAAATGCCCCTAATGTATGTGCTCTAAGCCAATCTATATATTGCAGATATATTTAAGCACTCATTCTGGATATAAAATATATTCCCAACTTTTATGTATATACTAGAGGCCCAGTGCAAGACACTTGTGCACTGGAGGAGGGTGAGGAGCTGAGCCCAGCCTGTGAACCCTCTCGCAGCCTGGGACCCCTTGGGGGGCCGTCGGACATCCCCTAAGGCAGTGGTTCTCAACCTCTCTAATGCCACGGCCCTTGAATACAGTTCCTCAAGTTGTGGTGACCCCCAACCATAAAATTATTTTCATTGCTACTTCGTAATTTTGCTACTGTAAATGAATCGTACTGTAAATATCTGTGTTCTCCGATGGTCTTAGGCGACCCTGCTAGCGGTTCACGACCTGCGGGTGTGAGGCTGGCTTCTGGCTGAGCAGCACTGACCACCCAGTGGGCTGTTAGTGTGTCACAGCGACCGGTTACTCTGCCGGGCGGTAGATCTGCATATGAGCCTTTCGTTATACTGGTTAAGTTTGTTCTCCTGCGCTCCTCGTTATGCTTCTCTACTCAGCTCACACATCCCTTCACCGGGCAGCCTCTCCAGGCCTTCTCGCCACCCCTGAATTTCCCCAGTCGGTGAAGCACCGGGGCAGTGAGTATCCCCACCTCCCACGTTTCCCTCTCATCTCCACTCTGCAGCCGGCGATCCTCCTAAAATGCAAATCTGACCACCGTCGCTTCCTGCTCAACATGCTGTCACCGGCAGCTTCCCTCTGGCGCAGAGTCCAAACTCAGCACTGCCTACCAGACTGTCTCCTGGCCCTTCTCCAGATCCCTACACCTTCGCTCTGGGGGTTCTCTCCCCCTCAAATGCACCTCTCCCCTTACTCGGTCATCTCTCAAGTCCAGGCTCGAGAGCCTCTTCCTCCGTGAAGCCTTTCCTACACCGTCCCCTAAGCACTGCACCGCAAGACCAGATGACCCGCTCCCTGTGTAACCGTCCACTGACCTTCCCTTCCTACATGCCCCACAACCCCCTCCATTAATTTTTAAAAAATATATTTTGATTTTTCACAGAGAGGAAGAGAGAGGGATAGAGAGTTAGGAACATCGATGAGAGAGAATCATCGACCAGCTGCCTCCTGCACACCCCCCACTGGGGATGTGCCCGCAACCAAGGTACATGCCCTTGGCTGGAATCAAACCCTGGACCTTTCAGTCCGCAGGCCGACGCTCTATCCACTGAGCACACCGGTTTTGGCCCCCTCCATTAATTTTTAATTATGATATTTACTTCAGTTTTCAATGTTAATGGAGGAAGGCTGTGAGATTCCAGTGTTTTTAGAGGAGAGAGCGGGCTTTTCAGCAGGTTAGTGAGGACTGTCCCCCTAGCTCTACATCCCTCCGTCTTAGCACATGCGACACCAGAGCACGTATTGTTAAACCACACCAGGCTACCATTCCCTCAGAAGTAGGGACTGGGGCTTATTTAATTTTGATCTTTAGAAACTAGTACCGCTACTACTGTAATAATTATAATTAGGTGGCAGTGAAATGAACTCCGCTGAGGAAACAGTGACGATTGTAAATCCCAGGCACTCAAGTAGAAACCCCGGAAGAAGCTTCTGTGTCCTGTTCACTGCCCTCCACCCAGAAGTCGGGATTCCCACCGGGCATCTCTGTCAGGTGGAAGGACCTGCAACGGCCCTGCTGCGTCAGACGCGACCCTGCGCACCTGACAGTGAGGCCCTCGACGCCGGCCTGCGCCCTGCCCCGCCCCTCCCCTCCCCTGCCCTGCCCCACTGCCCCTCACCCACACCACTCTGCACACCTCACTCGCGGCAGTCACGCGTGCTTCAGAAACACCGCCAACGTCCTGCTTCTCTGGAGTGCCTTCCCCGGGTTCCCCAAATGCCACAACCCCCCTTCCCCCCGCCAGGGAGCCTGCTTCCGAACCCCTCTCCCTCAAAGGCTCTCTGGGTCTCCCTTCTTCCTTGTGACCTCTGGCACCCTGCATCTGGCCCCGTCTCATCCTTGGCTCCTTCCTGGGAGCCTCGGCGTTCAGTGTGCCAGCTTCTCGGACCCCCTCCCACCCTCCTACACGCCCCACGCTGCCTGGACCAGAGCTGAGGACGTGGCCAGCTGTCACTCAGCGGCAGTAGTGTGGAGCAGCAGACTGGCACTGACATCTCTGCCTTGGCTTCTCTCCCACCAGCTCAGCGCTGCCTGGGTGGTGGCTCCATGAGTCCCCGCAAGCAGCTCTCAGGGCTATGTACGTGAGCACTTCTTTGCAATCCCATACCTCCCGACGACCTCCGTGTCACCATGGGGAAGGCGTTCCTGCTGTGGGTAAGGCAGAGGGAAGAACTTGTTTTCATAGCTACATGACGGGATCAGAGGCTTTGCAATTTTCTTCTGTACCTCTGAAAATAAACATAGCCCTCCCCCACCCCCCGCCACACACACACACACACACACACACACACACACACACACACCTAAAGGTATCTTGCTTTTCCTGGGCTAAGAATTCTCAAGCTTTCAGTTCTTTACTATTCTGTTCCATCCCTTCTCTTGAGTAAAATTTTGCTTTCCCCAGTCTGTTAAAATACCCTCAGGTAAAGAAAACCACAATACGGCCGAAACCGGTTTGGCTCAGTGGTAGAGCGTCGATCTGCGGACTGAAAGGTCCCAGGTTCGATTCCGGTCAAGGGCATGTACATTGGTTGCGGGCACATCCCCGGTAGGGGGTGTGCAGGAGGCAGCTGGTCGATGTTTCTCTCTCATCGACGTTTCTAGCTCTCTATCTCTCTCCATTCCTCTCTCTGAAATATCAATAAAATATATTTTTAAAAAAAAATAAAAAAAAAAAAAAAAAAAAAAAAGAAAACCACAATACGATGATGGTGGCAATTTAAATACGTAACTCTGGGAAATTAAAAAACATGTAGTTTTGAAGTGTCTTTAATCACCAGTAATGATGAAATCTGGCCACCACAGGGTATGAGCAATGTAATACTGTAGCAATGAGGGTTATATTCTCTCCTGACCACACCACTGCTCTAGGACAGTGGTCGGCAAACTGCGGCTTGAGAGACACAGGTGGCTCTTTGGCCCCTTGAGTGTGGCTCTTCCACAAAATGCCACGTGCAGGCGGGCGCGTACAGTGGACTTGAAACTTCATGGCCCATGCGCAGAAGTGGGTTTTCGGCCCTCAAAAGAAATTTCAATCGTTGTACTATTGATATTTGGCTCTGTGGACTAATGAGTTTGCCGACCACTGCTCTAGTAGATCCCCAGGAGACAGGAAGACCCCGTGAGTGGGGTCTGGTCCGTGAACCGTGGTTTGCAAGACATCACCTGCAGGCCTGGCCCGGAGACACCCTCTGCATATCTCCAAGTTCTCGCCCATTTCTCCTCTGCACGCTAGATCAGAGGACCCAGAGGAGGATTCAAAGCCCTAGGATTTGGTGGGGTTACCAGATGGAAGGAATCTGTGTCCCCGAGTGTATGAGGTGGAACAGAACTCCTTCCCCAACCCCCACACATCTGCACTAGATTGTGACAGGAAAGAAAGAAACCTTCACAGGTAAGCCATTGGCATTTTGGGGTAGTCTGTAACAGTAGGGAGTCACCCCAACAGAAATGACATTATCATGAATTCTTAAAGTTAAAAATAACCATCATTCCTACGTTTTACGTACAAGCAACTCTGTCTACAGCGCTCTTCTGTACGGCAGACTAGCCATATTACTGTTTTCCCTCTCCGGTGACGTGGGCACAGCGGAAGCCACAGTGTGCCCCTCAGACCGGAAGGACCGGTCTGCTGCTGGGGTCAGGGTCAGCCCTTTTCAGGACATGCCTTGGCTGAGACGGCGGTCTTGCCCCGAGCCATGACTTTCCAGGGTAGCCTCCTCTACTGACTAGTGGTGTCCAGGGACCAGGTCAAGGAGGAACTATGGAGGCACAGCCCCCCGCCCCTAACTCAGGAGGACCGTCCCAGCTCCACTTCCCTCCAGGGCTGGCTGAGACCTTTCTTGGGCTGAATCCCAGTCCAACGTGTCCTCTGTACAATCATGCTTCCTTCTCCTCCCTTTCCACCCGTTTCCTTCCAGGATCACTGGCCCCAAAACCACTCCTTAATAAGCTTTCCACACTCTAATCTTTATCTCAGAACCACTTCCCTATGATCCAACCCGAGACAGGCACTGGATCCGCGATGCAGTATCACGTTACCCAGCTCTGCCTCAGTATATGGCACAAATCCCATCTTTTCCAATCAAAAGCGAACATACACAAAATCACAGTGGGATGGAAGCTTTAAAACTGAGACTCTCCAGACAAATTCAGAACGTATTATATACATTTTTTAAATATACATTTCTTTATTGATTTCAGAGAGGAAGGGAGAAGGAGAGATAGAAACATCAATGATGAGAGAGAATCATCGATTGGCTGCCTCCTGCACACACCCCCACTGGGGATTGAGCCTGAAATCCAGGCATGTGCCTTTGGCCAGAATCGAACCTGGGACCCCTCAGTCCGCAAGCTGATGCTCTATCCAGTGAGCCAAGCTGGTGATGGCCATATTATATTATTAAAAGACTAATACTTTGTAAGAAAATAAATAAGACCACATTTTGAGAGCCCCTCTGAGAAAAGGAGCTTTGAGATTATCCCAAAGATAATATTACCACCTTGCTTGTAATCAAATAAAGAAATTATCCTATATAATACAGAGCTAATATGCAAATGGCTCAGATACTCAACACTAGAGAGAGAGGAATGGGGACCAGCCAGGCACAAATGAGCTCCCAAGAGAGAGAAATGGGGACCAGCCAGGCACAAATGAGCTTGTAAGAGAGGAATGGGGACCAGCCAGGCTGTGGGCCCGGAGAGGGGTAAGCTGCACACCCCGTGGTCCAGGGCGCCAGGGGCTGCACCTTCGCCTGCGGTCCAGGAAAGGGACAAGCCGCCCACCCCATGGTCCCAGGCACCAGTGGCGAGGGCTGTGGCCCAGAGAGAGACAAGATGCCCTCCCTGCGGTCCTGGGCACCAGCTCCTGCAGCCCGGGAGAAGGACAAGGCACCTGCCCAGGGTCCCGGATGCCTGCGGCCAGCTGGAGGAGGGGGTCCTGGGTCCTGGGTGCGGGGCAAGGCAGAGGCAGTTAGGGGCAATCAGGCCAGCAGGGGAGCAGATAGTAGCGACCAGGCAGGGGAGCGGTTAGGAATCAGAGGTCCCCGGTTATGAGAGGCAGCTGGACATCCCCTGAGGGGTTCTGGCTTGGAGAGGGTGCAGGCCAGGCTGAGGGACTCCCCGCCCCTGCATGGATTTCATGCACCGGGCCTCTAGGTAAGTATGTAACAAAGAGCCGTGTAACAAAAATTACTGAGGATCTATTATTATATTTTTTAATATATTTTATTGATTTTTTCACAGAGAGGAAGGGAGAGGGATAGAGAGTTAGAAACATCGACTAGCTGCCTCTTGCACACCCCCCACTGGGGATGTGCCCGCAACCAAGGTACATGCCCTTGACCGGAATCGAACCTGGGACCTTTCAGTCTGCAGGCCGACGCTCTATCCACTAAGCCAAACCGGTCTCGGCTGGGGATCTATTATTTATCTGTGCTGGGACCTGGTATTATAATTAGGACAGTTATTTCTTGAGTGCTCACTATAACACAGTGTTAAGAGCTTTACATGCATTCACTCATTAAATCTTTAACTCGTTCTGCAAGTGATAAAACTCAGGTTCAAAGAGTAAATAAATTGCCAAGTCACAGACTAGGACTCAGAGCCAGAAGGAGTGTACTCCAAAAGCCTCAACTCTCTGGTATGTCTTGCATATTGCATTATGTCTTGCATATTTAAGCTCTGAGAGAGTTCAAGTTCTATAACTAGTTCACTAAGTAATTTTCAAGAGGGGAGGGGAGAGCAAAAGGCAGTATTAGGGTGTCCCCCCAAAAAAGTGTACAAACACTTTGAATAATTATAAAGGCAGTGTTTATTAAAATACATAGCATTTTCAAAATTGAGCTATCAGCTGTGAAAGTGTGTATACATTTTTTGGGGACGCCCTGTATGTAATTCCAGAATCTATGTTCTCTCCTTCGCCTCTCTGTTGCTTCCACTGATGACAGACGTAGGTGCACAAGGACAATCCCATACACCACTTTGCCAGCAGGAAGAAACGCAGCACAGCCTGTCCTGTGGCAATCCAAAGGCTCTTCTGCCCTCTAGTGGCTCCAGGAGACTGGTACACAGCAACGCTCCACTAAAAAGCTAAAATACCATATAAAGGCACTTGGCAGTCAGACCCAAACAGCAGGAGGCAACTGTGATTGGCTCCAAAAGGAGTAAATTTAATAACGTAAAAATCTGATTGTTCCACTTTTCTGCGCCAACTACTGCTGATAATGAGAAAGCGAATAAGAGTAAGAATACTAGCTGAGACTGGTTATGCTCAGTGGATGGAGCGTCGGCCTGCGGACTGAGGGGTCCCAGGTTCGATTCCGGTCAGGGGCATGTATCTTGGTTGCGGGCACATCCCCAGTAGGGGTGTGCAAGAGGCAGCTGATTGATGATACTCTCTCATCGATGTTTCTAGCTCTCTATCCCTCTCTTTTCCTCTCTGTAAAAAATCAATAATATATATATATATATATATATATTTTAAAGAGTAATACTGGAGCTCAGAGAAAAAAGTCAGTATTCTGCAATGACAAAAAAAGAATAATAGCCAGCTATAGGTATTCAGAACAGTGATAAAAATTTAAAACATTCAAAGCCCCAAACAAAACTCCTGGTCCTTGCTTTTTACACATAATATGTAGGATGTTTCCCCGCCCCAAATGTAAGCACACACTTTGAATAATTATCAGGGTACTGTTTATTAAAATATATTTCATTTTCAAAATGGAGCTACCAGCTGTTAAAGTGCGTATACGTTTTGGGGGGACACCCTGTATTTTAGAAATCTTATCCTATCAGCACATACAGAGCCTCCTCCTTCTTCAGGTGCACAGCACCCCATTGGCCAGCAGAACTTGTCCCCTACCGATGAATAGTTGTTACTTCCAAGCTTTCGTTATTAAAAACAATGATGCAACAAACAAATAAAGGACGCTGCAGTGAGTACTACTGTACAGATCATTTTGCAAGTACGCAGAGATGCCTGTGGATAAATTCCTAGAAGTGGAAATACTTGGTCAAAGGGCACACACATGTGCCCTTTTGGAAACTTCTTCCTCTGACTTTCCCCCTCTCTCTGGCCGCTCAGGTTTCTTCCTATGCTTTCTTAAAAGTTTAAGAACCAGCCGAAACTGGTCTGGCTCAATGGACAGAGCGTCAGTCTGCAGACTCAGGGTCCCAGGTTCGATTCCGGTCAAGGGCAAGTACCTTGGTTGCAGGCACATCCCCGGTAGGGAGTGTGCAGGAGGCAGCTGGTCGATGTTTCTCTCTCATCGATGTTTATAGTTTTCTATCCCTTTCCCTTCCTCTCTGTGAAAAATCAATAAAATAAAATAAAAATAAAAAGTTTAAGAACCACTGCCCTAGCCGGTTTGGCTCAGTGGATATACCCTCAGACTAGGGACTGAAGGGCCCTGGGTTCGATTCTGATCAAGGGCACATGCTTGGGCTCTATCCCCAGTGCAGGAGGCAGCCAATCAATGATTCTCTCTCACCAATGATGTTTCCATTTCTCTCTTCCTCTCTGAAATTAATTTAAAAAATATTTTTTAAAAAGTTTAAGAACCACTGTTTACTCAGGGTGACTTTGAAGGAGTGACTACATGCTGCTCACCCCTTAGTTGGTAGCTCCCAAAGACTTGGTCCTTGTCCTCTTTAATCCTGTATGCTCTCTCCGAGCTATCAGCTTTTTTTCCTTGAAGACAACCAAAGTTATTATTTCTGAGCATTATGCTTCCAGAGTTATGTTATATACATGTGTGCAAATACATATATAATACATGTGCCTGAGCAAATATGAACACACATGTACAAGACTTCCCCCCTTTTTTATATAAATGACTAGAGGCCCGGTGCACAAAATTCATGCATGGGTAGGGTCCCTAGGCATGGCCGGCAGGGCAATTGGGGGGGAGGGAGCCCTCTGGCACCCACCTTGGCTGGCCTAGGACCTGTGGCTGGGGAAGCTCCTGCATGGAGCATCTGCCCCCTGGTGGTCAGTGCGCCTCTTAGTGACCGGTAGTTCCTCCATTTGGTTAATTTGCATATTGGGCTTTAATTATATAGGAGAGCATTTCCACCCCAAACTGAAGCAGTTTTAAGGGGATACCTCCAAGCAGCAACCATCAGAGGAGATAAAATTGTGGTCCAAAACATTTTCCACCAATAGTTATTTGCCTGACAATTGGAGTGAACCAGAAGGAGGAGAACAGATAAAAAAAGTACTATCTGCCCTGGCCAGTGTGGCTCAGTTGGTTGGATATCGTCCTGTACACCAAAAAGTCAAGGCACATACCCAGGCTGCAGGTTCAAACCCTGGTCAGGTTGCATGAAGGAGGCAACCGCTTGATGCTTCTCTCTCACATCAATGTTTCTCTCTCTCTCTCTCCCTAAAATCAATTTAAAAAAAAAAAATTTTTTTTGGCCGAAACCGGTTTGGCTCAGTGGATAGAGCGTCGGCCTGCGGACTGAAGGGTCCCAGGTTCAAATCTGGTCAAGGGCATGTACCTTGGTTGTGGGCACATCCCCAGTGGGAGGTTTGCAAGAGGCAGCTGATCGATGATTCTCTCTCATCGATGTTTCTAACTCTCTACCCCTCTGTGAAAAATCAATCAAATATATTTTTAAAATATATATTTTTTTAAAGAAGAAAGTATTGTCTCACTCTGACCAGATAGCTCAGGTTGGTTAAAGCATCGTCCCAAATGCCAAGATTGTGGGTTCAATCCCTGCCCAAGGCACATATAAGAATCAACCAATGAATGCACAAGTGAAACAACAGATGTTCCTCTCTCTCTCACAAAATCAATAAATAAAAAATAAAAAGTAGTGCCTCCCACCCTGGCCTACTATTTCAAAAGGTCTTGGGAAGTAGCCACAAATGAATTCAAGAGCTAGAGGGAAGTATGGAGCAGAGGTAAGTAAGTAAAAGATCAGAGTCTAAATACGATCTTTGGCAGCTGTGGTTAGGCATGTAGGAAAAAATTTTGTTTGATTTTACTTCTTTTTAATGAAAAAAGTTTTTTTAGTTTTTCTAACTATACAAAAGAGAAGGGTGCAATGATCCCTGTCCTACAGATTAAACAATTATGCAAAACATTTTGCTACTGGCTTCCTGATTTTATTCCTTCATTCTCTCCCCTGCCTTCCCTGGCCCCTCTTCCTTTCTCCTTCTCTGTTTTTTGGCTACCTAATTTTAACAAGTCCCTGACATCATGCTGTTCAATCCCCAAATAGCTCCTCTGGTCATAATTATCAAATACATTTCCTTACATGAGCCCAGGACCATTACCATATCTAACGAAGTAAGTCACTTCTTAGCTCAGTCCTCATTCATATCTCACAATTGTCTGGAAAAAAACAAATCTTTTTCCAGTGAGCCTCTTAGGTTTTAATAGAACTACATAAAGGAATTCCATACCCAGCCAGCCAGCAATAGCCTGTGACTATTAAATCTTAACAGCATTCCCGGTCTCAAACCCCCACCAACAGGAAATGAACTGCTCGAGCTGTACACTTCCAGGAGGGCCCTCCTCCCACGGCCTGCCGGACGGCCCACCCTGACGTGGCCTTGGCAGATAATAGTTAAAGAACCACCATCCTATCCCCTCTAGTTTCTCCCTTCTAGCCCACCGGTCCTAAGTGACCAGGAATCTACTGTCTCTACAGATTTGCCTATTTTGAACATTTCATACAATATATGGTCCTTTGTGACTAGCTTCTTTCACTTAGCATGTTTTCAAGCTTCATTCATATTATAGGACATCAGTACCTCATTCGTTTTTATTGCTGAATAACATCCCATTGTATAGACCAGCCGTGGGCAAACTACGGCCCACGGGCTGAATCCGGCCCCTTTGGCTGTTCTATCCGGCCTGCGGAGCTGAAAGAGTGGGGGGGTTCTCTTGCTCTCCCTTCCGCTCCTTCACCAGCAGCCCAAGATGAGAGTGCCAGCATGGTCAGGTTGCTTTTGTTCCGGCCCTCCGGTCCAGTTTAAGAACCCATTGTGGCCCTCGAGTCAAAAAGTTTGTCCATCCCTGATACAGACCAACGATCTTCAACCTTTTTCATTTCACAGTACACATAAACTACTAAAATTCTGCAGCACACCAAAAAATATACTCTTGCCAATCTGATCAAAAAAAGGTATGATTTTGTTTCAGTTACACCAGACAGCTATTGTTGTGTTGGCTGTTGTCATTTTTTTATTTAACAATCTAAGGGAAAAGAGGTCAGTGCCCCTGATAAAAATAGTAAGATATTGCATGTTTTAAAAATCCCTCTGGCACACCATATGCCGGCCATGGCACACCAGTTGAAAATCACTGGCAGACATACCACTTTTATTTATCCATTCATCGGTTGATGGACTATTGGATTGTCTACACTTTTTGGCTATTAAGAATAAAGCTTCGCCGAAACCGGTTTGGCTCAGTGGATAGAGCATCGGCCTCCAGACTGAAAGGTCCCAGGTTCGATTCCAGTCAAAGGCATGGACCTTGGTTGCGGGCACATCCCCAGTGGGGGCGGGGGGGGGGGTGCAGGAGGCAGCTGGTGGATGTTTCTCTCTCATTGACGTTTCTAGCTCTCTATCTCTCTCCCTTCCTCCCTGTGGAAAATCAATAAAATATATATTTTTTAAAAAGAATAAAGCTTCTATGAAAGCTCACATACAGGTTTTAATGTGAACATATGTTTTCATTTCTATTGAGTTTATATACCTAGGAGTGGAATTGCTGGGTCAAATGGCAATTCTATGTTTAACTTTTTAGGGAACTGCCACACTGTTTTTCTAAAATGGCTCTGCCATTTTGCATTCCCACGATCATGGTACGAGGGCTCCAATTTCTCTACATTTTCAGCAACACTTGTTATTACCTGTCATTTTTATTATAACCATTCTAGTGGGTGTTAAGTGGTATCTCACTGCAAATCTGCTTTTCCCTAGTGACTAATGATGTTGGACATCCTTTCATGTGCTTACTGACCATTTGTATATCTTTGTTGGAGAAATGGCTATCCAGGTCCTTTGCCCATTTTAAAAATTGGATTGTCTTTTTATTGTTGAATTATAAGAGTTATGCCTTCTATTCTTTTCCATTTTTTCCATTGAGAATAAAAGATTGCTAACCATCAAAGAGTATTATTTTTTCCTATAGTAAAAAGTAACCACCAGAACTACTTTAAAACCCAACCAAATCAATCAACAACAGCTTCATATTATTATACAAGCTTCTGAAAACCAGACAATCAGCGATAGCTTCACTTCAATGACTACTGTTCTGAAAGTCATCCTATTCAACATCAGCCTTATTCATGTAATTGGGAATCCACAGCTAATGGTCAACCAATCCCTAAACATTCTCACTTCTGAAAGTCCCCCAATCTCTGAACACAACTTTTCTGAAGACTCAAGAATACAGTGGTTCTTAAATTTTTTATATCAGACCCTTTCACACTCTTAAAACTTACTAAGGACTACAAGTGTGTCTGTGTATGTGGATGAATGATTATATTAATATTTATTATATTAAAACATTTAGCCAAAATCGATTTGATTCAGTGGATAGAGCATTGCGGCCTGTAGACTGAAGGGTCCCAGGTTCGATTCCAGTCAAGGACATGTACAATGGTTGCGGGCACATCCCTGGTGGGAGTGTGCAGGAGGCAGCTGATTGATGTTCCTCCCTCATTGATGTTTCTAGCTCTCTAGCCCTCTCTATATATATTTTAAAAGTATGAATTCATTTAAAATTAACAATAGAAAAAATAACTTTTCTAAAACAGAAAAAGTAGAAAAGGAGTAGTTTTACATTTCTGCAAATATCTTTAATTTACAAGTTAATAAAAGAAATCTGGATTTTCATCAGTTCCTAATTCAATCTGTTGTAAAACATTTGTTTTGACTAGGCACTCAATGTAGGGACAGTTAAATATATAAAGTAAGCATTGACAAACAAAGGGAGAGATTGACAGTAACACCCACTGACATCAATGGGTAGATCTTCCAGGAGAAAACAAAGGAAAGAGCGGTCTTAAATGACACATTAGACCAAATGGATTCATAGATACTTTTACAGCATCTCACCCAAAAGCAATCAAATACTTCCCTGTTTCCCCGAAAATAAGACAGTGTCTTATATTAATTTTTGCTCCCAAAGATGCGCTAGGTCTTATTTTCAGGGGATGTATTATGTTTCCATGAAGTAGGTCTTATTTTCTGAGGATATCTTATTTTCGGGGAAACACGGTAGCATACCTTCTTTGCAAGTGCACAGAAACATTTTCTAGGACAGACCACATGTTAGGCTGCAAAACAAGTCTCAATACATTTAAAAAGACTAAAATATATCAAGTATCTTCTTTGATCACAATGATATGATACTAGAAATCAACCATAAGAAAAAAAAAACTGAAAAACACAAAAACACATGGAGGATAAATAACAAGCTACTAAACAAGATTAAAAATGAGATCAAAGAGGAAAACATTGCTTGAGACAAACGAAACTGAAAACATGATTTCAAAAATCTATGTGACACAACCAAAGCAGTTCCAAGAGAGAAATTCATAGCAATACAGACCTACCACCTTGAGAAACAAGAAAAATCTAAAAAATAATAATAATAATTAAAAAAATCTCACCTTATATATAAAGGAACTATAGTAAAAAGAAAAACAAACAAAACCCCAAGTAAGTGGAAGGAAATAATAAAAATCATAGTGGGGGAAAAACAGAAGAGAGACTTAAATACAATAGAAAAGATCAATGAAACAAAGAACCGGTTCTTTGAAAAGTTAAAACAATTTTACCAAGCATTCAATGAAAAATTAATACCTATCCTTCTCACTCTGGTCGGTTTTGCTCAGTGGTTAGAGTATCGGCCCATGGACTGAGGGTCCTGGGTTCAATTCTTGGTTAAGGGCATATACCTTGGTTGCAGGCTCATCCCTGCCCCGAGTTGGGGCATGTGTGGGAAGCAACCAATCAATCTCTCCCTCTCTCTTCTTCCTTCTTCCCTCCTACTATCTCTAAAAAAACAAAACACACACACACACACACACACACACAAAAAAAAAAAACCACAACCTTTCCTCAAACTATTCCAAAATATTAGAGAGGAGAAAAGGCTACCAAAAATCATTTTTGAGGCCAGCATTACCCTGATAACAAAGACAAAGACACTACAAAAAAATGAAAATTATAGGTCAATATCCCTGATGAATACAGATGCAAAACTCCTCAACAAAATATCAGCAAACTCAACAAAATATCAGCAAATTCAGCAATACATTAAAAACATTATATACCATAATCAAGTGAAACTTATTCCTGGGATGCAAGATTGGTTCAGTATCCACAAATCAATTAACGTGATACACCACGTAAGCAAATTAAAGGATGAGCTGAAACCGGTTTGGCTCAGTGGTAGAGCGTCGGTCTGTGGACTGAAAGGTCCCGGGTTCGATTCCGGTCAAGGGCATGTACATTGGTTGCGGGCACATCCCCGGTGGGCGGTGTGCAAGAGGCAGCTGGTCAATGTTTCTCTCATTGACGTTTCTAGCTCTCTGTCTCTCTCCCTTCCTCTCTGTAAAATATCAATAAAATATTTAAAAAAAAAATTAAAGGATGAAAACATTAATAAAAATTTTAAAAAATGAAAAAAAAGGATGAAAACATATGATCCTATCAATAGATGCAGAAAAAAAGCATTTGACAAATTCCAACAGCCATTAACTGTGTAACTTAGATAAACTAATGAAACTTCATTAAATAAATACTGCCGCTGCTCAACTGGAAAATAGAGATAATAACAGCATATTCGTATGGTTATAGGAAGAAGTAAATTAAATTAAATTGCGTGTATGAGACCTGACAAACAATAGGCCTTCCATACAGTTAGTATCTTCTCTAATAAAATATCATCTAATCCTCGATGTGTCTTCTACAGGTCAGCAGCTCTTATCAGAAACGGGGACCCTATCCCCTGCACATGTTCCTGTCTATTTTATGGATTCAGATGAATTTACCCGTTATGGCTACAGACAATGCCTCTAGCCACAGACTTCTGCACTGCACTGATATAAACACTCCTTATTTTGGGTATTCTCCTTGATTTTAAAAATAAATTGGGACACAAATTTAAGTAAACTCTGGAAACACAAAATAATTACTGGTAATTATAAGCTAAGCAATTAAGAGGCACTTAAAGCCGAAACCGGTTTGGCTCAGTGGATAGAGCATCGGCCTGCGGACTCAAGGGTCCCAGGTTTGATTCTGGTCAAGGGCATCTACATTGGTTGCGGGCACATCCCTGGTCGGGGTCGTGTGTGTGTGTGTGTGTGTGTGTGTGTGCAGGAGGCCGGGGGGGGGGGGTGTGCAGGAGGCAGCTGGTCGATGTATCTCTCTCATCGATGTTTCTGGCTCTCTATCCCTCTCCCTTCCTCTCTGTGAAAAATCAATAATATATATATATATTTTTTAAAAGAGGCACTTAAACATTCGGTATAACACGCTACATTAAAGATATGACATTGTATTTTAAAAACTGGCTTGCAACTGCTTCAGTCGTCTGGGTCATGTGAGAAACCCGTGAGCTACTTCACAGGCACAGCCCCCACGTTAAGGTCTCAACACGAGGCCAACTGTCAGGTGCCTCTTCCAACTCACTCTAGCCTTTTAGCCTCCCATTGAGAGACCAACTCTACTCTCATGTGAATTCTGCACTTTTGCCGGGCAGATGTTTGGGGAAATAAAACTACGTTAGAGAAGAGACATTCGCTAGGAATCAGAACAGACTACCTGGTATTTCCTGCCACGAGCCTTCAGACCAGAGAACCAACAGGAAAACTACTCGTATTCAAAAGGAGAATGTGCAAAGCTGGCGCAGCTCAGCACATGCCTTCGACGGCGAGCCCTAGCCACAACCCGGGCACCGCTGGGCGAGGTGAACCCCAGGGCGAAGGGTGCAGGCAGGCACGCAGAACACGCTGGGTGACACACAAGGCCCGAGTACGAATGGAAGAAAGAGATTAGGAGTCATCGGCTGGAAAGCCTTGAGCACAAGTTCGGGACCAGCAAAGGCTACCAAGACTAAGTAGACAGAATTTTTCAGGAAAAATAAAACAAAGACATCATTAAATGGAAAAAAATTCAAGGAAAAGATAAAGATGAGGTTTTAAAGGCAAAATAAAACCAACTTCACTACCAAGCCCTGAAGCAAAAAAATGGCAAATGGGAGCAGCAATACACTATAGAAATTAAGAACAAAAAGCATTCGAGGACTAGAAGTTACTAGTACATTTTTAGTATTTAGTGAAAAAAATAGCACTTTTTCACTGGGTTCATATAAGAATTTGCCATGGCATGCAGTTGTTGTTGTTTCTGTTTGTTTTCTGTAAGTTCTTAACTTACAGTCACAAAAATAGTCAACTTCTAAGCCCAAATCCCAGAAATGGCCAGTTGGCTCTCAGTGCCCATCTCTGAGGAGCCGGAGCGCACTGCGGCTCGGTGAAAACCCCACCGCTGGCCTGCAGCGGGCTTTCCCGGGGACAGGCCGGCGGCCGCACTTACTGGAGTCCTCCCACTGGAGCAAATGCAGCTTCCACGCAGAGTAATACAGGAACCCCAGGACCAGGAAAAGGCAGAGGGCTAGCAGCAGGTTGCGCACGAACACCAGGAGTCCCATCTTCACATGATTCACAATTTCCTACATGACCTGCAACACAAAACCGCAAAACAAAACCGGCTTAGGTCTTAAAGGAAGCAAGCAGCCATCCTCCTCTGACTGATACACTCTCCCTTGAAATAAGCATTTATAGGAGAATTTTCAAACGAAGAACCTGGGGTCACCCAGAAGTTCATGACACGGCCAGTTCCCATCGGCTCATTCCTGGCATCCAATCAATGACCAAGTTCTGGTCATTCCAACCTCCCAAGTATCAAATCCCAGCCCCTCCCCACCATCACGACCCTCTGTCCTTGCTACCACTATTTCCCAAGGACAAGTTTCCCTGCCTCCAAATTTGCATTCTCCCAAATCCATTTTCCACACAGCACAGCGGTAGTCTGTTAATAACGCCAAATTTGACACGACTTCTCCTACCTAAACCCCTCAGTATTAGTTTGCTGCTGCTGCTGTAACAAAGTGCCACACATTTAGCAGCTTAAAACAGCATACATTTATTTCCTCTGAGTTCTGTAGCTGGGTCCTCTGCATAGAGTCTCACACGGCCAAAACCAAGTAATCGGCCGGGCTTTCTGGTGACCAGAGATGAAACTGCTTCCAGGTTCATTCAGGCTGTTGCCAAATTCTGTTCCTTGTAGCTTGAAGGGCCGAGGTCCCTGTTTCCTTGCTGGCAGTAAGATAGTCTTTGCTCTTATGTTCCTTCTCATGTTTTTTTTTTTTCTTTCTTTCTTTTTAAATATATTTTATTAATTTTTTACTGAGAGGAAGGGAGAGGGATAGAGAAATAGAAACATCGATCAGCTGCCTCCTGCACACCTCCTATTGGGGATGTGCCTGCAACCAAGGCACATGCCCTTGACCAGAATCGAGCCTGGGACCTTTCAGTCCGCAGGCTGACACTCTATCCACTGAGCCAAAGCAACTACAGCCCTTCTCATGTTTTCCATGTGGTCCCCTTCAGCCATGGTAGGTTAAGTTCCTCTGACTCTGAATCTCTCCCACTTCCCCTTCTACCACCAGGCAAACTTGTTTTGCTTTTCCAGTTCATGTGATTAGACTGGGCCCATTTAAATAATCTAGGATAGTCCTGGCCGGAATGGCTCAGTTGTTTGGAGCGTACACCAAAAGGTTTTTAGATTCAATTCTGCTCAGGGCATATAGCTAGGTTGTGGGTTCAATCCCAGTGTGATCCCTAGTCGGGGTGAATGCAGGAGGCAGCCGATCAATGTTTCTCAGGTCCATGTTTCTTCTCTCCCTTTCTCTCTTTAAAGTCAATTAAAAAATAAATAATCCATGCCCTAGCTGGTTTTGCTCAGTGGCTAGAGCGTCGGCCTGAGGACTGAAGAGTCCCGGGTTCGATTCTCGTCAAGGGCGCATGCCTGGGATTGTGGGCTTGATCCCCAGTAAGGGGCATGCAGGAAGCAAAAGATCAATGATTCTCTCTAATCGCTGATGTTTCTATCTTTCTTTCCCTCTCCCTTCCTCTCTGAAATCAATAAAAATATTTAAATAAATAAATAACCCAGGACCCAGCCGGTTTGGTTCAATGGATGGAGCATGTGAGCACATGCAGACTGAAGGGTCTAGGGTTCAATTCCAGTCAAGGCTCAATTACTGGCCTTGGGTAGGCTTGATCCCTGACCCTAGTTAGGGTACACGAGGGAGGCAACCAGTTATGTCTCTCTCATATCAAGGGTTCTCTTTCTCTGTCTCTCCCTTTTCCTTCCACTCTCTTTAAAAATCAATGGAGCCATAGCTGGTTTGGCTCAGTGGATAGAGTGTTGGTCAGCGGACTGAAGGGTCCCAAGTATGATTCTGATTAAGAGCACATGCCTGGGTTGCAGGCTTGATCCCCAATAGGGGGCGTGCAGGAGGCAACCAATCAATGATTCTCTTTCATCACTGATGTTTCCATCTCACTCGCTCTCTCCCTTCCTTTCTGAAAGCAATAAAAAAAATTTTTTGATCAATGGAAAGATATTCTTGGGTGAGGATTAACCATAAACAAACAAATAAATAAATAATCCAGAATAATTTCCTCTTCCCTCTCCCAATGTTAAGATCCATAGCCTTGCCGAAACTGGTTTGGCTCAGTAGTAGAGCGTCGGTCTGCGGACTGAAAGATCCCAGGTTCGATTCCGGTCAAGGGCATGTACATTGGTTGCGGGCACATCCCCGGTGGGGGTTGTGCAGGAGGCGGCTGGTCGATGTTTCTCTCTCATCGGCGTTTCTAGCTCTCTATCCCTCTCCCTTCCTCTCTGTAAAAAAATCAATAAAATATATTTAATAATAAAAAAAAAGATCCATATCCTTAATTTTATCTGCAAAGTCCTTTTTGCCATGTAAGGTAACATATTTACAGATTCTGGGCATTAGGGCGTGACCATCTTTGGGGGGCCATTCTACCTAACATGGCTTTCATTAAATTCTCGTTTCCTCTCAGAATCCAGCAGCTCCAGACCATGGCCCTATTTCCTCTCCAACCACCTCTTGCTTCTCCCAACCTCGTCTGTGTCCTATGCTCTAGCCATTCTATCTCTTCACTGAACACTGCCGTACTGTTCCTCTCCCTGGGCCTGTCTGGAATTCATTCTCCACCACCCTGCTTCACCTCTGCGCATTCTTTGATACTCCCCTTAAATGTAACATCAGCCAAGAAGAATTCCCAGGACCACCCCTCCCCACCCACACTCAAATGTCTTAGCCATGAGATAGCATACAAAGAAGAAATTACGTACAAATATTATAAATGAAGTGATAAAATGTTATCACTGGCAGGTTATATAACTGTCTACCTAGAAAAGCCAAGATAATGGACTGTAAAAACATCATTAATAACTAATAGGAAGTAGGTGATTATAAGATTAAATTAAAACTGTACCAGCAATAACCAATTAGAAAATGTAGGAAGGGGGGGGGGGGGGGCAAAACCGGTTTGGCTCAGTGAATAGAGCGTCGGCCTGGGGACTGAAAGGTCCCAGGTTCGATTCCGGTCAGGGGCATGTACCTTAGTTGCAGGCACATCCCCAGCAGGGGGTGTGAAAGAGGCAGCTGATCAATGATTCTCTCTTGTCTATGTTTCTAACTCTCTATCCATCTCTCTTCCTCTCTGTAAAAAAAATCAATAAAATATATGTTTTTTAAATGGGGGGGGGGGGATTCCATTCATGATGGCAACAAATCTATAAAATATCTAAAAATAAACTTAGGAGGGAATGGGCAAGATTTTTACCAAAGGATATAAAGATCCAAATACATAGATATAAAACAGGCTCCTTACGTGAGAAGATTCAATCATGGAAATACATCAGTCCTCCTGAAATGTCAGTTCTCTATAAATTCAGTCTAACTCCAGTCAAAATCTCATGACATTTTTTAAATCTAAAATTAATCCAAATACTTCATGCCCAAGAGGAGCCAATAATTTTTTTAAGTGAAAATAATGAGATGAGACAAAACCGGTTTGGCTCAGTGGATAGAGTGTTGGTCTGCGGAGTAAGGGTCCCGGGTTCGATTCCGGTCAGGGGCATGTGCTTTGGTTGCAGGCACATCCCCAGTAGGGGGTGTGCAAGAGGCGGCTGGTCAATGTTTCTCTCTCATCGATGTTTCTAACTCTCTGTCCCTCTCCCTTCCTCTCTGTGAAAAACCAATAAAATATTTTTTTTAAAAGAAAGAAAATAATGAGATGAGGATTTGCTCATTTACCAGATATCAAAACCAACTGTTGTGCCTGCGAGTAGGAAAATACTCAGAGTGAGGACAAGTAAAACAGAAAAAAAAAAGCCAGCTCGAGGGGCTCATGGCCAGACCCACTCACCAAGAATGTAATAATGTGGAGAGGAGAGAACTCTCCTTTAGAGTGGAAGGTCAAGTAATGAATGCAGAAGGAATAACGTCATTAGAAAGGTCACCATTTAGCAACCATTTTAGTAATAATTCAGCTAAAAAAAAAAAGCAAAGGATGCTAAAATTAGTGGGTAAAACTTTGAGAAATGGGCTCGTATATAGTACAGCCTTAAAGTATCTCCCCACAAGACACTTATTAATTACAGAGCGGGGGGAAAAGTTAACTTTACAATGGAGAACTCCGAGAGACACGACCATAAACTAGCTGAAGGTATGATATGTGGAAGTTCTTTGTAATATTTTTGCAACGTTTTTAAGTCTAAAATTATTTTTAAGATAAAAGTTAAAAAAGAAAAATGCTCTTAAACTAAATGCTCAAAGAAATGTTCGAATAAAATCCAATCCAAATAAGAGATTATGTAGCCACGTTAGATGTTTATGAAAATATATAACTTTCCTTAGGTACTTGAAATGCAACTTTATTCTGATTCTCAACGAAAGGGAACGGGAATGACAGTAAGTAGCACACAAGCCTTCCCCACTGAGCACTGTGATGCGACTGGAGCCTTCTCATAAGGAAACAACTGCGTTCTGATATAGCTACGGCTGCAGGTCCAGACGGTGAAGGTATTTTTATTTTTTTTATTTTTATTTTTTAAATATAAGACCAGCTTATTTCTTTTTAAAAAAATATATTTTATTGATTTTTTTACAGAGAGGAAGAGAGAGGGATAGAGAGTTAGAAATGTCAATGAGAGAGTAACATCGACCAGCTGCCTCCTGCACACCCCCCACTGGGGATGTGCCCACAACAAAGGTACATGCCCTTGACCAGAATCGAACCTGGGACCTTTCAGTCCGCAGACCGACGCTCTACCACTGAGCCAAACCGGTTTCGGCAGACGGTGAAGGGATTTTTAGCTGCCACATTCACTCTGAAGCCCATCGTCTCTTTCGGCATCCCAGAGATCAAGCCCGGTCCTGCTTAGCTACATGATAAAGTGGCAAACACGCGGCACCGCTGACCTCACGGGGCGGTTGCCCATAAAGCTAGACTTCCGACGCTGGGCCCCCGCTTCCCTGTCTCCCAGGTGGTCCTCTCCGTCCGGGGCGCGGTGGCCAGAGCAACCTCCAGCCCGTGCTCACCCTGCGCTGCCCGCGGGGTCCCGGACAACCTCTGGAGGGGCAGGCGCAGGCCTGGTGACGAACTCCAAGCCAGGGTCTCGGGTGCGTTTTCCAGCGAGCCGGAGGAAGGGCTTTTCAAAGCTGTGGTTACTTTGGGCAGACACGTAGCACTGAAGATTCTTCTTTTGGTGGAAGACAGCCTGAACTCTCCTGTCCTTGATGCCCACTTCGTTGCCACGCAACACGCTGGGGATGTTCTCACACACTGGCACCAGGTCGCTGTGCCAGTTGGGCACATTCTTCTAGGTAACTCGAGGTTACCTCAAACATCGTAAGGCACTCTGGGCTCGGATGCTGCAGCCGGCTGGCAGTCCCCTGAGCTTCTCCTGCCCGGCGTGTTCCAGGCCCCTTGTCAGGGTGGAACTCAGGGACTGCACCTCCATGCCCAGGGTGGCTCCGTACTTCTCTGATTCACCAGTCAGGTGGCGTTTCACCAGGTCATTTTCCCAGGCCCACCGCCACCCACCAACGCAAGTTTGAACTGAACTTGGGTTTTCTTGGGGCGGCCATGGTGATGTCACTTCTAGAACCATCTTGAAAATATTTTAATCATGTTCAGATACAAGTATCAGGCACTCGACTAAAAACAGACTAGAATAAAACCTAAAAGGCTAACAGGTTGGTGCTGAGGATGCACTCGGCCTCCTTGCACAGCCATAAAGGCACACAGGTATGGGGGGGGGGGGGGACGCGGCTGCTCACTGGAAGCTCTCCTCAGCAGGCAAAGGAACACAGCAATCTGGACGCAGCCCCTCCTCACAAGTTCATCTTATCTCTTCGGTCCAAAACTAAGGCCACAAACACTAGAGCCAGAGACTGTGCGAGGCACAGAGGACACTAAGACCATCAAACTCAGACCCCTGCCCTAGGCGTTGTCGGTTTTCTCACTTCCTGTTCGTTCTTCAACACAACACAATCCCACCTGGCTTCCAATTGGCATCTGAACCTGTGAGAAGACACAGCAAAGTGCTAAGAGCCCTTTCTCCGTTTTCTTCTCCTAGCAATGCCGAGCCTCCTTCCAGGACGCTGTCCAAGCCTTACCTGCTTCGGGAAGCTTTCCTTAAACACAGCGCTTCCTAAGCCTGTGTGTACTCCCACAGCACCCCATGCTCACCTCGGTCATCGCATTTATAAAAAATGTTAGTTTTGTCTTTGCAAAGAATTAGCGTACAGTTTATAAGCAGAATCCATAACTTAGGTCTGTGAATCATCTGCATTTAAAATTTAATCTAATGCATAGCAACAGTGTGTTTAAAATTAAATAAACTTCTAATTATATGGCCCAATACAGACATAATTTAGTTTGTACACATTCCAAAAAAGTAATATATACTAAAGGTATACTTTGTGTATGTCTGTGTGTGTGTGTGTGTGTGTGTGTGTGTGTGTAATTTATATGTATATAAATTTTAAATGTAGAGAAAAGTTTGGTTTCACACCGGGCATAATAGTATGCATATAAGGTCTTTGGCTGATCTCTTCCCTCGCCCCCTCCCCCTGAGATTCATCAGTCTGTTCCATGTTTCCATGCCTGTGGTTTCTGCTCCTGCATTGAGCGTCTAACCTCTGATGGTCAGTGGGCATTATAGCCACTGGCCAGATGGTCACTTGGGCTTTCATATACATAGATGAGTATTTGTTAGACATTTATATTCTGGCTAATCCAGGCAGGAAACACGTCTATTGCATCACTGCTAGGTCTTCAAAAATTATCTGTTCACTGGCGAAATAGTCAGTCAGGAATAGTATGCACAAAAAGGGTAAAAAGGCAATAAGGTACATAAAGCTAGGTTATTTTAATTAACCATAAAAAGAAAACTAATTAAAATGTGAACTCACTGAAACAAACTCACCAAACTCCTGTCATTTCTAAAACTTCCTACAATATGGTTTGTGGTTTTGTTTGTTCATTTCTTTTTTCTTTCAGAATTGTACCAGGCAACAACTTTTTGTCTGAAATGTCAGAATTTTGCCAACTTTCAAACATCAGCCACAATGGATATGAACTCAATTATAATAAAATCACAACAGAGCGAAGACCACAAAGTATTTCCTGAGCTTGTCTCCTGTGAATATTTTTGAGCCAAGCTAATTAGAAGTTATTACGTACTCGTTATTACCCAGCTTCCCAAACAAGTTACTGAAAAGCTCATTAATTTTTTAATAACATTTTTGTTGAATGTACACCGCCCATTCAGACTTTATGCATGACTAAGCAGATTTAAGTAGTTAGTTAATAATGCAATATGTTAAATTACCCTGTGCAGAAGAACTGTGCATTTTTCTAACTGCAAGTCGATGTAAGGGATAAAATAATTCATATTGCTAATATTCACATATCACTTACTGTGAACGAACTACAGTTCTAAGAGTTTCATATGATTTAGCTCACTGAATCTTCTCAACCATCCCATGAAGTTATCATTCCCATTATACAGAGAAGACACTGAGGCACGGAAAGGTCAGATTATCTAAGGTCACAGTGCTAATAAATGGCAGAGCCAGAATTCAAATCCCAATGGCCTGGCTTCAGTTATATAACATTTCTCATTTGAAGAGGTAAGAGTTTGTCAGAACAAGTAATAAAGAGGAATCAGTATAGGATTTAAACAAAAATACTACCACAAAAAGTGAGAGGGAAAAAAAGGCCGAGACCGGTTTGGCTCAGTGGTAGAGCGTCGGTCTGCGGACTGAAAGGTCCCGGGTTTGATTCCAGTCAAGGGCATGTACCTTTGTTGCGGACACATCCCCGGTGGGGGGTGTGCAGGAGGCAGCTGGTCGATGTATCTCTCTCATTGATATTTCAAGCTCTCTATCTCTCTCCCTTCCTCTCTGTAAAAAATCAATAAAGTATGTTTTAAAAATAAATAAAAGTAAAACATTTTTTTTTTAAAGTGAAAAAAAGGAATGGAGAAGAGGAAGGAGGAACATGGTAGATGAAGACCATTTAACAGAAAAAATGTGACAGAACAGATAAAGGTCATTGGGGAAGATCCTCCCAGCTGGCCCCTCCCAAACGGATCTCTACGCCAAGAGCAAACTGAGAGCAGAGGGAGATTAAAAAGGCAGGGCTCCGGGGAAAACCAGTAAAACAACATTTAAAAATAAAATTCCATTAGCCTTCTTAAAAGTTAACGAACTCTCCCATGGAAGAGAGTAAAGCGGACATTGCTGGAAACAAGAGTCATGAAGGACATGCTGGATTTAAAAAAAAAAAAAAAAAAAAAAAAAAAAGAGCAAGATAACATGAAAAATAAGTTTAAAAGGAATGCCAAAACAAACCCAGAAAACATGTAGCGATGGCAGTCATAGGAGGCCCTGATAAGCATGACTGGTATCTGAAAAACAGAATCAAGCAAACGGACCCAAAAGAGATAGGCAAAACTGGACAGCGATGGGCGGAGGGGCGAGCATCGCACTGTGGTTTTGTTTTGTATCTCTCCCCCCCCCCCCCCATGGCTAATGATGTTGGGCACCTTCCTAGGTGCTGAGTCTTTACTTCCTGTCAGCTTCTCTTGCATTGCTCCAATTCTACTATCGCTAATAATTCCTGCACTAAGCTTTACCTGCTCCAAGTACCATGCGGGTTCTTTCTCCTGACCGGACGCAGGCTCCTGTAGCATAGGCAATCAGTAACTTTCTAACCAGGACTCAGACGTCTACCGAGGTTTAAAAAATAGATGGCAGGCACGGCCGGTGCAGTTGAGTGGTGGAGCGTCCATCTGCGAACCGGGAGGCTGCAGGTTGATTACCGGTCAGGGCACGTTCCTGGGTGATGGGCTCGATCTCCAGCGGGGGCGCGCAGGAGGCAGCGGACAGATTCTCTCTCATCGTTGGTGTTTCTCTCTCTCTCTCTCTCTCTCCCTCTCCCTTCCTCTCTGAAAACAATAAAAATGGATTAAAAAATAGAAGACAAAAAAGCTGAAAAATATTTTGTCCCTTTAAAAAAGCCGGTGGGATGGGGGGAGTAAAAGTCCAAGGGAACAAAGCCTTTGGTTTTCGTTTTGTGTGGGTGTTTTTGTTGTTGTTGTTGTGTGGTTTTTGTTTGTTGTGTGTGTGTGTGTGTGTGTGTGTGTGTGTGCGTTTAACAAAAAACCCAAAACTTTCTGAATAGGAGCTGTTAAGGTTTGGTTTTATTGGATTTTTTTAATTTTTTGAATGGTGTTCAGAGGATAAGGGTTCTCTATACATACTATTTTTTAATTGGAGAAAGGTGACTTCTACGTGAAAGATTTAAAATGCTGAATGCAATGGGTCTGGAGGAAATGTACCTGGAATGTTGAGAAGACAAGCTTCCTTGGCCGGGCCAAACGAGCAAAGGGATGGCTCGTGTTGGAGGGAGGTGGCGGTATGTCCAGGAACTAGGAGCAGAAGAGGGAGCATGAGAGCAGTCCGTAACAGCACGGACACGGGTGGGCATGGCTGTGCTCCCATAAAGCCTGCAGGCCAGCTGGCCAACCCTGCTATGTACTGTATGTGGACACACACGTAGCAAAAGCATAAGAACACGTGTGAGAATTTAGCACTTTAAACCCAACACAGTGTATTCTCTGATTGAAACAGGGAGGAGACTGGCAGGAAATACACAAGAGGCATTTGCGACAAATGGTAAAATTCTTTTTTTTTTTTTAAATTGACACAATAGGAATATGAAGATTTAATGATAGGTATCACCATATTGTTCTGTTCTTGTATATGTGAAATATATCATAAGAATATCTGACATAAATGTTCCCTTTCATTGCTATTATTTCTCTGAGACTTTAGATGTCTTAGACGTAGGTAGTAGTTCCATATTGTTTATCTGCCCATATCTTAAAAAAAAAAAAAAAAGGCAGGGAAAGAAATTAATATTGCAGAATGATAGTACTGAATTATGCTGGAGGCTATGCCGTCTTATCAGTGCAGGCGGAAGCCATTATTATGCACCTGATACAGCAGTGGGAACACGGTGTGATGCACGCAGCTGAAGTATGAACAGGTACAGGCATTATGAGACGGTGGAAATCAGTAACTGTGAGGTTTAGAAAAAGCTTCAGCAAAGACAACGAAGCAGCAAAAGGCCCTGGACGCCATGCTAAGGAGTCTGAAGCGTATCCCACTGGCAGTGAAGAACCATCAGCAGTGTTTCCCAAAGTGTGGTGCGCGTACCCCCAGGGGTACGGGAAGAGTTTGGTGGGGCGTTGCACCGGAGTTTGGTGGGGATATGCCCTGCACCGTGCTTAGCTGCGCCGAATTCTACGTTCTCATGAGTCAAGTCAATTTCATCCTTCCCATTGATCCAAATAAATGTTATTTACAATATAACTTTTATTTATATTTTATTATGAATAATTTTATTTTTTGTTTATTATTATTTTGTGTATGTACCAAAAAAAGAAAAAATAAATAAATTTTGATTGTTATTAAAATACATCCTTTTTTTTTTTGACAAGGGGTACTCAGCGTTACGAAAATTATAGAAGGGGTACACATATGTCAAAAGTTTGGGAAACACTGACGTAAGGGATTAAGAAGAGAAATGACCTAGTCAGATCTGCATTTTAGAAAGGTCGCTCAAGTAACAATATGGAGGGCAGAAGGCTCGGGCGAGAGCAAGAAGACACTATTGGAACAGCCTAGGCCAGGGGTGGGCAAACTTTTTGACTCGAGGGCCACAATGGGTTCTTAAACTGGACGGGAGGGCCGGAACAAAAGCATGGAGGGAGTGTTTGTGTGAACTAATATAAATTCAAAGTAAACATCCATAAAAGGGTACGGTCTTTTTATTCCATTTTATTTCAATAGTTTAGAACAGCCGAACGGGTAGTTTGCCCGCAGCTGGCCTAGGCCCTTCGCCTTCACAAAAGATGTGCAGCCACGATTCTGTGGATGCCCAAGCCCCTTCCAGAAGATGGCTTAGTATTTGCATATAACCTACGCACACTCCCACGTATACTTTAAATCACCCCAACATTTTTATAATACCTAATGCACTGTATACGCTATGTAAATAGTTGTTATAGTGTATTGCTTAGATAATCATGACAAGAAAAGTCTGTGCATGTTCAGGCGTAACTACATAGCACATGTCAGCAACAATATAACACTTCACCACCACCCCCAATATGCTTGATCCTCTGTTGATGGAGTCCACAGAGAGAGCAAGCCAACTGTGTAACTCAAAGGGTACTCAAAATGCTTCACCGCGCTAGCAAAAGAAAATACCAGCACTCAACCTGGTACTGAAATGCTAAGTGAGATAAGTCAGTTAGAGAAAGACAGGTATCACACGATGGCACTCATATGTAGAATCTACCAGTAACAAAATAAACTGAGGAACGGAGTGGATCCGGAGACATGGGAACAGGGAACAGAGTGCAGGATCTCAGAGGGAAGGCGGGGGAGGGCGGGTGGGCGGAAGGTAATCAACCAGAGACCTTGAATGCATGCAGGCGTGCATAACCCATGGACACAGAGAACTGGGTGCTGCAGGCCTGGGGCAGGCACACTGTAGGAGGTTAATTGGGGGGGGGGGGGGCACATACGGAATACTTTCAACAGTAAATAATTATTTTTTTAAAAGAAAATACCAGCCGAAACCGGTTTGGCTCAGTGGATAGAGTGTCGGTCTGTGGACTAAAAGGTCCCGGGTTCAATTCCAGTCAAGGGCATGTATCTTGGTTGCGGGCACATCCCCAGTCGGGGGTGTGCAAGAGGCAGCTGATCGATGATTCTCTCTCCTCGATGTTTCTAACTAGCTCTCTATCCCTCTCTCTTCCTCTCTGTAAAAAATCAATAAAATATATATATTTAAAAAATAATAATAAAAAGAAAAGAAAATACCAGAACTCTTGTCTATGAACTTTATCGACACCGGCCTCCTCGCACAATCCCTCTGTCGTGTGCTGTGGCCCGGGCTCAGGAGGCGTGAAGCTCTGCGGCATGGGGGCAGAGGGGCCTTCACTCGTTTGTTCTGTGACGCAGAGCGGTTCATGGGCCACAGAACGGCATCCACGTGGTCAGCTTCAGAAGAAAACGCATCTTTTTAATGAGATCACAACTAAACTTGGCAGTGAGATGGTGAGTAACCATGAAACTCTTGCACCTCAAGGAAGTTCTCCGGGTATCATCTGGTCAAGTGCATGTAAGATTTCTGGAACGTGAAGAGCATTTGTAAGGCAGGGGAGGGTGGCGGGAAGGGGGAGAGATCAACCAAGGGACTGGGATGCATGCATATAAGCCTGATCAATGGACACGGACAACGGGGGGTGAGGGCATGAGGGGGGGCTGGAGGGGGATAACGGGGGAATAAGGATACATATGTAACACCTTAATCAATGAAGATTTTTTTAAAGGAGCATTTGTATATTTTTCTCTTACAAAAATACTAATGTTCCAAGTTCAATGACCTCTTCTGGGATGATAAACATCTATCAGAAAGATGTACCTGGCAGATATTCCAAAAATACCCACATCTATCCTTTTAAAATAAAGGAGGTCTTAACAAAAGGTGGAAACTTTTAAAAAATAAACTATGCTGAGTGCATTTTGAAAATATGTGTCAATTTTTCTATCCTTTGTTTTTTGTTGCCAAAAAGATGTAAAAGAGTTGTTGTTGTTGTTTTGTAGTTTTTTTGTCAGATCTGCCTGCCCAGGTGGCTCAGTTGGTTGGAGCATCATCCCACACACCAAAAGGTGGCGGGTTCAATTCTTGGTCTGGACACATACAAAGGTTTCGAGTTCCATATCCGTTTGGGGTGTGTATAGGGGGTAACCAATCTCTCTCTCTCTCTCTCTCTCTCTCTCTCTCTCTCTCTCTCTCTGCCCCCCCTTTCTTTCTCTCTCTTTAAAATCACTTTTTAAAAAATAATAAAATAGCCGAAACCGGTTTGGCTCAGTGGATAGAGAGTTGGCCTGCGGACTGAGGGGTCCCGGGTTCGATTTCGGTCAAGGGCATGTACCTTGGTTGTGGGCACATCCCCAGTGAGGGGTGGGCAAGAGGCAGCTGATCGATGATTCTCTCTCATCAATGTTTCTAACTCTCTTTCTCTCTCCCTTCCTCTCTGTAAAAAAATCAATAAAATATATATATTTTTTAAAACACAAAAAACTTAGTAACTGAATTTTCTTAACATATGTTTAACATATTTCAAACACAAGGTTTCAGTGGCTTTTCAAGTCATGTTAAGAGTACATTAACATGCCATCTTTCCATTGTTCTGTAAGAAAACTGACATCAAGAAAAAGGGAAATGTACTGACATGTAGACAAATAACAAGGCAGCAGATGACATCCAATCAGAGGAACATGAATTAAGCTGTGCAGGAGTTCAGAGAGGAGGAATTCCTGTCAGCCAGGATGACCAGGGAGGAACCTAATGGAGAACAAATATAAATTAAAACCCCATTAGCATCTTTAAAAACATGCCAGAAGCTGGAGGAGGAGCACATTCCAGGGGGTGGGGGGCAGGCAACGATAACAATGACGACAGGTTGACGGCAAAGTGCATTCATTTTAGCAGCCCAAGCAGTGAGCACACAGTAACATCAGTGTCACAAGTGTATGCACACATGCATGTGGGACTTCTGAGTGAGGGCTGGGACAGCTGAACAGCCATAAGCAATCTATTAGCAATTAAAGAATGTTTAAGTTGGCATGATATTCACATCAATTCTTCTCTTTTCAATCTCGGAGTAATTCCCTCATGCCTGGCACTTCCAAACCAGCAGCGTCCATCACTTAAGATGTCTAAATAAAACTATAATGTTGGCAGTGGTTATCTCTAGGTGGTGGATTTAAGGCTAATGATCACTTATTATAAACCAGGTAATACACTAAACATTAGGAATCCTAAAGCTTTTATTGTAAGTACTTTTATTATAAGAGGTACCTTATATGTCTAATAGCACAGTACCAGGGTTTTTAAAAATATATATTTTATTGATTTTTTATTTTTTACAGAGAGGAAGAGAGAGGGACAGAGAGTCAGAAACATCGATGAGAGAGAAACATCGATCAGCTGCCTCCTGCACACCCCCCACTGGGGATGTGCCTGAAACCAAGGTACATGCCCTTGATCGGAATCGAACCTGGGACCCTTGAGTCCGCAGGCTGACGCTCTAACCACTGAGCCAAACCAGTTAGGAAAGTACCAGGGTTTTTTTTATTATTATTATTATAAGAGGTACTAGAAGCCTGGTGCACGAGTTTATGCACCAGTGGGGTTCCTTGGGCCTGCAGGATCAGGCCGAAACCAGCTCTCCGACATCCCCCAAAGAGTACCGGATTACAAGAAAGCACAGGCCAGGCTGAGGGACCCCACCGGAGCACAATCAGGGCTGGGGAAAGACTCGCAAGGTTGGCCAGCTGGAAGGGACAGCAGGAGAGCTCCAGGGCCCATCTGGCTCAGTCCCGATTGGCCACACCCCAGCAGCAAGCTAACCTACCAGTTGGAGCATCTGCCCCCTGGTGGTCAGTACACGTCATAATGAGCAGTTGAGCAACCTTAGCGTATCATTAGCATATTATACTTTGGTTGAACGGAGACCAGACCACCAAACACTTAGCATATTAGGCTTTTATTACATATTATAACAGCACAATACCTCTGCATTTCACTGAGCCAAGCAACCTTGAAAGATGAGAATTTTTATCCCAATTTTAAAAACTTGAGAACAAAGAAGACACAGAGGCTCTGTCCATAGTTATACCACAGAAATTGGTGGAGCCATGACCAAAATCCTGACCTACTGACTCATATACACTGAGTGGCCAAATTATTATAATCTCTGAATGCATAATAATCTGGCCAGTGTATAGCCTATATCAGCCGTGGGCAAACTACAGCCTACGGGCCGGAGTTCGGCTGTTCTATCCGGCCCGCAGAGCCGAAAGAGCAGAGGGTTCTCTTGCTCTCCCCTCCGCTCCTTCACCAGCAGCCCAAGATGAGAGTGCCAGCATGGTCAGGTTGCTTTTGTTCCGGCCCTCCGGTCCAGTTTAAGAACCCATTGTGGCCCTCAAGTCAAAAAGTTTGCCCACCCCTGGCCTATATAATAAAAGGCTAATATGCAAATTGTCCCCTCAACCAGGAGTTTGACCAGCAGGCAGGCCAGCCAACCACCCATGTCCCCTCCCCCTGGCCAGGCTGGCTGGACCCCACCCTTGTACAAATTCATGCACCAGACCTTAATATATATATTTTTTTCACACACACACACACACACACTGAGTGGCCAAATCATTATGACCACCCCATCAGTACTTCATTGGGCCACCTTTTGCCTTCAATACTGCGGCGATTCTTCTTGGCATTGTCTCCATGAGATGCTGAAAGGTGATGTGAGGAATCTGACACCATGCCTGATGAATAGCCCTGTCCACTTCTGTGAGATTTGATGGTTGTGGAACCAGCTGCCTGATGGCTCTTTTAACTTCATCCCACAAATGCTCAATTGGATTGAGATCTGGTGATTGTGGGGGCCACCTAAGCAAGATAAAGTCTCCCTCACATTCTTGAAACCACTCCTGCACAATACGAGCACCGTGGCATGGCGCATTGTCTTATTGGAAGAAGCCATCTCCATTGGGATACACCATCAACATGATAGGATGAACTTGATCAGCAATGATACTTAGGTATGTTGTGCTATTCAGACATTGTTCCACACGAATTAAAGGGCCCAAATCATGACAGGAAAACGTGCCCCAAACCATAACACTGCCCCACCAGCTTCAAGGGTTGTACTCCTGCATGTGGGGTGCATGGTTTCATGCTGTTTCCACAAAATTCTCACTCTGCCATCTGCATGATGCAACTGGAAACGTAATTCATCGAATCACATGATTTCCCCCCAATGCTCGACTGTCCAATCCTTGTGTTCCTGTGCGAATCTCAGTTTTATCTCGGTAACTACAGAGAGCAAAGGTGTTCAAACAGACTCCGGCTTCCATATCCCACACGATGCAGTGTATGGCTAATCTGCCTACAAACGTCAGGTGGTCATAATAATCTGGCCACTCAGTGTACAGACCTCTCTTCTAGTCCTAGGAAGGACATGGACACAGCCCTCATGTTACTGCAGCGGCCTAACTGGTATCCTTCCCGCCAGTCTCACCTCATTCTAATCTCTCCTCATACATAAATATTTTATGACCCTTGTGTAGGAGGCACGGTACTGTGGTTGCAAACCTCAGATCTTCCCATGTCGGGGAAGTAGGATATTCGCCACTCAGCTTCCTTCACGTGCAGTAATCCTCTGAAAAGGTAAAGCTGACGAAGTGACTTCCTACCTCTGAATCCTTCAAGTGGCTCCTGACCATCTGCCACACAGAGCTGTGGCTCCGGGACTTACAAAGCCTCCGCCGTCTCACTTCTGCAGCCTCCACACGCTCCCCGAGCCCAGCCTGAGCTCTTACCATTCAAGCATCTTCGGGACGCAGTCACTCTTTTGTGTATCTAGGTCACTGTGTGCACTGCTTCCTGTCTGAAGAGCCTTTTAAACCCACTTCCACCCGGCTAATAACTGGTGATTGTTCAAGACTGAGGCTAGGTGTGAACTCCTGGGAAACCGTTATTTGTATTCCCAGTGTGAACACAGCAGATTCCCACGGGACCCACAAACACCCTTGTTACAATGTATGCTCACTGCTACTTTACTGGCTTGTGGTTCCTCCACACTACGAGGTCTTCGAGGCCGGGGACATGCCTTTCCTGTTCATCACGCCAGGACCTAGCACGGAGCCTCGCACAGAACTCTAGCTGTGGGATGACAAGCGTGCCTAGTCTAGTGGGAAACACAAACATATATACGACGAAGTAAAGTCTGATGGGTGGCAAGAATGCTACCCAAGAAAGGGAAAAAACGGTAGGAAGCCCTGGGGGAAACTTCTCCCTACATCCCTGGAGTCGCCTTACCTGATTTCTCAGTTTCTTCAAATCCTGCTGCTGCGGCCGATGATGGCAATGAGCATGACCGTGAGTGCCTACTCTGAGCCAGGTACTGTGTGAAGCGCTTTACATAAACAAACTCACTGAATCCTCCTTACTGCCATACGCATTTCACCAATAAGGAAACTGGGACTCAAGGATAAGACACTTGCTCCATGTCAATGAGTGGCAGAGCCAAGATTTCAAACCAGGCCTTGCCTAGCCGGTTTGGCTCCGTGTACACAGCGTTGGCCTGCAGACTGAAGGGTCCCAGGTTTGATTAAGGTCAAGGGCATGTACCTTGGTTGCAGGCACAACCCCATGGGGGGTGTGCAGGAGGCAGCTGATCGATGTTTCTCTTTCATTAATGTTTCTGACTCTATCCCTCTCCCTTCCTCTCTGTAAAAAATCAATAAAATATATTTTAAAAAAACAACAACAAGCCTTATCTCCAGAACCAAGACTCCAAAGAGCACTCTATGCTTCTATTCTTCATCTAAAGTGAAATCTCCTCCCCAATTATCAAAGTTTGATAGACTCACCTAACCGGTTTGGCTCAGTAGATAGAGTGTTGGCCTGCAGACTGAAGGTCCTGGGTTCGATTCTAGTCAAGGGCATGTACCTGAGTTGCAGGCACATCCCCAGTGGGGGGAGGGGGGTGCGGGAGGTGGCTGATCAATGTTTCTCTCTCACTGATGTTTCTAACTCTCTATCCATATCCCTTCTTTTCGGTAAAAATAATATATATATATATATATATTTTTTTTAAGTTTGATAGGCTCAATTGAAGCCAGTTAAACCAATAAGGTTGAAGTAAGATTCCTTTTTATATTAACCATGCAAGTGAAAATTTATCTCAAGCTATTACACATCTCCTGGCTTTTTAAAAATTATTATTTGATTTTTAGAGAGAGGCAGAGAGATGGATAGAGAGGTAGAAACATCAATGAGAAACATCATCGATCAGCTGCCTCCTGCACACCCCCTAATGGGCATGTGCCAGGCATGTGCCCTGACCAGGAATCAAACCAGCAACCTCTTGTTTCATGGATCGTCGCTCAACAACTGAACCACACCAGCCTGGCCTGGCTTCTTAAGTTGAAGATCTTAAATGTACCTTAACTTTCTGGATGCCTCATGAGGATGCTGTGACACAGTGTCCCCTTAGGAATGACGGCACTGGGATAGAATAGACTGCCTGGTATCCTGTGAGCATTTCTAATGCTCATAATGGAGTTCCCAACCCACCCTCATGCCCATGCCTAGTTAGCCGAGCTATTATTTCTTGCTACTGTCAAAGTTTGTCTCTAGTAGCCCATCTGCTTTTGCTACCTCTAATCTTCTGTGAGCCATGATACTCATAGAGATGTAATAGTCCTTTGTGCTAATCACAAACTATTTCTGCCTCTTTGCTTCCCAAGCACATGCTACGACTGCAACTCCTTGTGCTTTTTTAAAAATTAGGCATGGCCAGCCCTAGCCAAGTAGCTCAGATGGATAGAGCATCATCCCAAGGTAGTGAGTTAGATTCCTGATCAGGGCACAACAAATCAATGTCAAATTGATGTTCCTCTCTGCAACCCCCCTAACCCCCCGCCACCTCTTCCTCTCCCATCAATACATTAAAAATAATTTAAATCTAAACGTAGGCATGGCCATGGCAGCCAATGAAATGTGAATAAAAGTGACACATGCCACTGTGGGACAGAAACGTTAAAAGTCAGTTATCCTGAGCACCATCGTTCCGTCGATCAAAATTATCTTGGAAACATCGTGTCAAACGGAGTTTCCATTAGCCTGGGTCAGAGTGACTGTGAGGAGCAGAGCTTCCTGTGACCTCATGTTGGGCATGTGGACTGAAAGAGAAGTCCACTTTTATTCTGTTATAGCCGCTCAAGTCGTGAGGGTTTTGTTAGTGCAGCCTAACCCAGGCTCCACACCAATATCCACACCAGATCTCCCAGTAAGCAGTTCTCTCACACAAGTCACTCTATTTGCAGATTTTGTGATGAATATTTTTTTAAATATATTTTATTGATATTTTTACAGAGAGGAAGGAAGAGAAATAGAGAGCTAGAAACGTCGATGAGAGAGAAACATCGACCAGCTGCCTCCTGCACACCCCCTACCGGGGATGTGCCCGCAACCAATGTACATGCCCTTGACCGGAATCGAACCAGGGACCTTTCAGTCCGCAGACCGACGCTCTACCACTGAGCCAAACCGGTTTCGGCTTGTGATGAATATTTTGTTGGCCCAAGGAACTTTTCTTTGCAGCCATCCTGGTTCAAAGCTTTATTCAACATAAAATATACTTGCCAAGCACCTGCTATGTACAAAACACTGTGCTAGATGAGAAAGAAGACAGCCCATGTCTTGAAAGAACTTCAGTCTGGGCTTGGCCACTGTGCCAAAACCGGCAGACTCCGGTGCTGTAATGGTTTAAACGAGAGACAGGTCCCATCTAGATGGGGAGAAAAGTACAGAAAGGTTTCACAGGAAATTTCTTATCAAGTGGCCTTGAAACACGAGTGAGAACCAACAAGTAGAGACTGGAGGGGTCATGTAAGATAGAAAAAGCAACATGAGCGAAGATACAGAGCACAAAGAGCAAACAGTTCCACAAATATGAAAACCATAATGCAATCTAAAGCAATGGCAAAAACCAAATTTACCCATACTGCCCGTGCCAGGCTTGGTCTGTGTTCAATTCAACAGGCAGTAAAGAAGCAGATGCCAGAAATAGTGCAGAGGCCGTATCACAAGACTCTGCGTCAGAGCTGGTTTGGCTCAATGGATAGAGCACCGTCAGCCTAAGGACCGAAGGGTTCTGGGTTGGATTCCGGTCAAGGGCACATACCTTGGTTGCAGCCTCTGGAGGCAACCAATCAATGTGTCTCTCTGACATTGATGTTTCTTTCTGACTGTCTCTTCCCCTCCCTCCCACTCTCTTTAAAAATCAATAGGAAAATGTCCTCGGGTGAAGGTAAGAAAAGAGACCCAGCAACCAGCTGAACCCAGTGGGGGGGAGGAAAAAACACCACAGTTGAGTTTAATCAGCAAAGTAGTAAGGTGTTGCTGTGCCTCTTTTCTAACGGCTGGCTGCAGTGTCTTCTGAAGTAACTACTACCTGTTTATCCTTTGTTCCATCTAGGAAAAGTTGCTTCTTTTTTTAAAAAAAATGTATTTTTAATTGATTTTTTTAACAAAGAGAAAGAGGGACAGAGAGCTAGAAACATTGATGAGAGAGAAACATCAATCAGCTGCCTCCCGCACACCCTCCACCGGGGATGCACCCGGAACCAAGGCACATGCCCATGACCGTAACAGTCCGCTCTATCCACTGAGCCAAACTCACCAGGACGGAAAAGTTGCTCCTTGATTTGATACTATCTGACAGCCTGCTTTTTCCGACAGGAAACCCCCTGGAACCACCACAAGCATTCCTGGTTCTCTCGCCCGCCCCTTTACCATCCTGGCTTTCTCATTTCCTCACTTCTCCTTCCACACCATCCACCCAGGCCTTCCCACTCATACTCAACTGAACTCCTTTTCCTGCAGTCTTACAGTATCCACTGCCTCCGATAGAGACTGTATCATTAGTTAACCAATTTCCAGGGTGCTCTTTATTCCCACAACTTATAGGCCCATTAGAATTAAGTCTTGAGTTCCCCACATATGTCTGTATGGCTTTGCACCCAATATATACTCAATAGACACTACGGATTATCCAAAACCAATTAGTTTCTAAGAATACACACATCTTATTTCCTCAGGTAGCCAGTGAAATGGATTCATCACTAAATACTTCAAAATGTCCTTCAGTGAAGAATCTTTAATCTTAAGAGCTGCTATATTGCCTGAAGAGATTATTTGAAAATATCCTTTTGTCACCAATTTCTGTACCAGCTTCCTTTTAATCCTTTTGACTTGAAGGTATACCACAGTTCAGTGATCATCACTCCAGGGTGATTATGACCTAGAAATAACCTACTTTCCCAAGCTGATTATTTTACTTTCAGAATCCTAATAAGTGCATTTTCCCCACCTTCTTGTTCGACTAGCCAAAGTGTGTATATATAAATATAGAGAGATTATGGATTTTCAGCCTTTTCATCTCATGGTACACACAAACTAACTACTAACATTCTGCGGCATACCAGAAAATGTTATATTTTTTGCTGATCAACCCCCCCCCAAAAAAATGAAATTTTGATTCATTCACACTGGATAGCTATTTTTGTGTTGGCTGATGTCCTTTGTTATTTTACAAGCTAAGGGAAAAGAGGTCAGTCACCCTGACTAAATAGTGAGTTACTGCGTGTTTTTAAAATTCTTGCCACACATTGACTGAAAATCGCTGGTGTAGATCATTCAAGGTATATCCATAGAAAAGTGTTGCCTGCGTGTGTGTGTGCGTGCGTGCGTGTGTGTGTTAACAAAGTAACAGGTGTGTGTGTGTGTGTGTGTGTGTGTGAACAAAGTAACAGCTGTCTTCTTCGCTGGCCCCTCTCTCAATTAACTACAATGATGCCACTGTGTTTCACTCCTTCCTCGTGTCAGGGGAACACAAATGTACATACAGTTTATTAAGGAATTACAAAAATAGCACTGTTGCAAAAAAAAGGAATCCAAAATATTCGTGGGACACTATCCTAACCCAACCTCATCACCAAGACATTTCCTCTCTCGCAGGCGTCAGCGAATAAGCCAGCAGCAGGGAGAGGACTGAGTCGGGAGGAGAAGGGAAGCCGGGGAGGCGTGTTTGCCAATCAGACTGGCCCCGGCCCCGGCCCCCTGGAGTCCACACCTGGCGCCAGGAGGGCAGGGAGCGCGGGCACCGCTCCCGCCCGCCGACGCCCGCTCAGGCTGCCCCGCGGGCACCTCTCCCTCCGCTCCCCGCGGCCGGGGCCGGCCGGACCGCGTCCTCCCTCCGCGCCAAGGTGCGCGGCGCGGCGCGCCGGGGTCTGCGCGCAGATGACCGCGGGCCATCCGGTCCCCGTCCAGCCGTCCTCTCCCGCAGGCCCGGCAGCCCCTGCCCATGCCCCAGGGAGGCCGTCCAGGGGCGGGTCTTCCCGCCCGAACCCCCAGGCCCAGCCGGACCTCACTATGCCCCAGCAAGAGCGCGCGCCCGGCCCGGCCCGGCCCGGCCCGGGGCCGGCGGGGGAGGGGAGACGGGGCGCGCGGTGACCGTTAGCTGCGGCGGCGGCGGCGGCGGCGGCGGCGGCGCCCCGACACCCGCGGGACGGGCCCTTACCGCAGCGGAGAGGACGGCAGCGGAGCGGCGGCGCCCGGCCGGACGCGGGCGGGGAGGCGGAGGCGGCGGCGCAGGCGGCGGCGGCGGCAGCCGCGGGGGGCCCCGGAGGGCGCCCGGGACCCGGTGGGCGGCATGGGCGCCGCCATAGTGGGGACGCAGCGCCGGGCGGAGCGCGCGGCCGCGGCCCGGGGACGGCGGGACCACCAATCCCGCGCTCCGCCGCGGCGCCTCGCCGGGAGTCGGCGTCCGCGGCCAATCGGCGCGCGGCGGCGGGGGAGTGGGCAGGCGCGGGCACGAGTGGCCCAATGGCACGGGCGCCCCGAGTTTCCCGGCCCGCCCACCCCGCCCTCCCCGGGGCCCGGGGGATGCGGGCGGTGCGGGCCGCGGGGGGTGCGCGCTCAGCCGTCGCCCTCGGCGGCACGTCCCGCGCGAGGGCTCCTCCTCGCCCGGTGGCACTGCCCAGAGGCTGGAGCCGTGATGCCCGCAGGGCTCCTGCTCGCCGTGGGCACGGCCCAGCCTCTCCGGGGCCTGTCTCTTCGCCCTCGCGGTGGGCAGCCGGGTGGCCACGGCGTTCCGCGCGGAGGAACGCGCTGCCAGAATGTTTCCCGGGGCCCAAGGGTTTGTACCCCCAGGGACTGGGCGACCCTGCCCGGCCCCATCCGGTGGGGTGAGGGTGGACGGGTTCCCAAGCTGCGCTTCACTATCTCATCCATTTCAGCGCGGGGACGGGACCACGGCGCCCCATCCCGTTTAGCTCTGGAGGTCCTGGCTCTGACCCACTCCCCACTCGCGCAGCCCAGCAGGTGGGAAGAGGTTCGGTCCGGCTGCAGTCCTTGGTTGCCAACCCAAAAAATCCTAAAAGGAGGGCAGTTTGCCCTGGCAAACAGGCCTCCGGGAGAGCCTTCTGCCTGACAGGCTGGCACAGCGAGGGAGTCCGGAACTGCAGGTTGTGTGCGATCTAAATAAACAGCGTTACCAGGCTGACCAAAATTAAAAAGGCACAAACTTTCTAGAAAAATGGATAAAAACTCTGCTGGGACAAGATCAAGAATCCCAGCTATGCAGGCACTCTAAGGCAGGCGGGTCGTGGAGGTAGCAGGACCCTGCCAAGCCTGCGGAGGTGTTCCTCTCCTCCAAACGCTGGGCTCACCAACCCGCTAAGGCCTGCCTCTGCCATCTTACCTAGTGACCCCAGGGAGTCAGTGGGTGCTGCACAAAAACCCAACCTCCCTTTCTTGGCCCCAGGAGGGAGCTGGCATAGAATAGTGTCTTTGAAACCTGCTGTTCCACCCCCCAGAGCGAGACACCAGGAAGCAGCCGCCTCCCAAGCCCGTGACCTTTTGGAGCAGCACTAATTGCTGACCCACGCCTCTCCTGCACGCGGACAGGGCCGTGGAGCGGAGAGGCCACCCAGGGACCAACTGGAGCAGCTGTGCCGTGCCCAGGGCCTGCACCCACTCCCCGCGGCTCCCCGGCCTGCTGCTGTGCTGTCCCTGCCCACCGGGACCTCAGGGCCCACGGGGTGCCCAGACCAGGTCTTCCTGCAGGGAAGCTTCTCACCAACTAGACAGCTCAGAGCAGCCTCGAGACCCCCTGGGACTCCTCTGGGGGTCAAGCCCCTTGCTCTTCTAGCACCTAAAACGTCCTCCCTTTCAAGCCGGCACCACATTTGTACGGAACAGAGATTCTGGGATGAACTTGACGGGCTCAATGAAACGAGCCAGAAGTGAGATAAAATTCAGTTCTACAGACTGACTAGTGGTCTGGTCTTTACTGCCCCTCCTTCCAGTCTCTAAAGCGGGGCAAACGATGGGCGCTCAAGGCCAGAGGAGCCTCTGCTCCCCGTCCCACCACATACAGCGCCAGAACTTGTCAAGAACCCATCTTGAGGACAGCTTCCCATCTTGAGGACAGCTTCCTAGATCTTTCCACACCCGGTCTTCTTCATTCATGGCCCTGTGCCGGAGCCACACCTTCAGACACACCCCCGGCCTGACCCTGGGCCACGCAGGCTCCTTGGGGCAGACACAGCCAATCCTCTGCTCATGACATTTTATTGCTAAGGACAAGATGATGCACCAGTTTTCAAAATAATTTGGTTTATAGCGTTCATAAGTAACAAAAACCAGGGAAATATTATAAATCTGATTCTTGTATAGACAGAGTACAGGTGTGAAGCCCTCCAATCCTGGGCCCAGGCAAACAAATTCATGAGGAGCAAAATCCTGTTTAACCCCTTCAGTGTTGCCCCCCAGTCCCACCCCACCCCCCCATAACCACTCCCTCCCATCCCCAGGCCAGGGGCAGACCTGCCCCTGGCCACCCGTGGCCCCAATTCATCCTAACCCTCCCAGCTCCCACACTGATTGCAGTTTTCTGTTGAATCACCACCAGGCTCTGCCTGCTCCCATCATTGAGATCCTCCTGCATGGTATTCCCCACCCACACCCTCCAATACTGTGCCACAGGCGCTCAGTGTCTAGAGAGATGTGGGCGCACACGCAGGTCACCCCTCTTCTTCGAGAGGGGACAAAGAGGTGGCCCTCGCTCCTTGGCATCTCAACACTGCAGCTTTGCCAGCGTTCCCTGGAGGCAGTTCAAGGGACAGACACCACACGCGTCTCCAGCCAGTCCCAGGGGCCCGTATTCAGCTCAGCTGAGGGCAGAATTTCACATTTTGTTTGCCCTGGACAGGCAAAGGAAGGAAGTAAAGGCCAGGGGCTGGCAAAAGCTGGTACAGACCAAACACACACACACACACACACACACACACACACACACACACACATAAATACAAAAGGGGGGAGGGAAGGAGGGAGGGCAAGCACCGGCACCTCTTCCTAGTGGGTGCAGGTGATCATTAGGAAACTAAGTTCTAGGTCAAGAACAGGGCAACCGGTCCGGCGAGCACAGTCGGCCCCATTGGAGGCCAGGCAGCCGCAGCATTCCAGTGCGCAGCCCCTCCGCGGGCGCTCGGCGGCGGCGGCCACAAGTCCAGGAACGGCTTATCCTTTCACCAGAGGTGAGCGCGATGAGGGTGGGGTGACAAGGTGATGATGATGGGGTTGGTTATTTCATTCCTTTGCATTTTACAACTTCATTTTAGAGACTTCGGAGTTCGAAGGGTCTGCTGTGCGGCGGAGCCTCCAGAGTGTTCTCGCCGCGGTGGCGGGCAATCTCCTGGCTCCTGGAAGCACCTACTCCATGATGGCCCGGTACAGTGCGGGCTCAATGTAATCTTCCCGATATCTGGAGTTGATAACTCGCTGCCGTTTCTTTTCCTGTTTAACCTCCTTCTCCGTGAAAATCTCGTTGAAGCGCATGTCTGAGGCCACTGACTACAGAAGAACAGGTAAGTCAAAAAATGAGCACTTTGTGGCCAACCACCACGAGAAGGGAAAAAAAGAGAGACACATCCTTGCCTTGTTCCCTCCTCCCGGTCAGGAACCCAGGGCACACAGAACGCACTCACCAGTCTAGACTTGACCCTCTTGGGAAGCTCTTCATCCAGCGTGTAGACGTCATCTCTCTTCACCACGAGCTGGGAGCCATCCTCAAACTCCACCTGCCACGGAAACACGGGCTTTGCTAAGATCCCCAACTCTCCCTCGGGGACACCATGCACACTGGCCACTTCCTGTCGTCACAGGAAGAAGTCAGAACACTGAAGGACCGCCATGTTTGAAGCCACAGCTGGCAGTCTGGACACAGGGCAGCCCCTAGCTCTGAAAGGCTTGTCCCGGTCTCCCTTAGCTCTCCAAAGAGCAGAGACACACCTCTGGCCTGAGAGGAAACACTGGATTAATCAGGTACTCTCCCAGCCCCCCAACCTCTGGCTACCTGGTACATCTGGATGGGGTGGGAGGCCACGAACTTGGCTCCATAGACTTGGCCATCTGTCCACCGCACTTGAACCACTTCCCCTGCAGCAGGAGGACCCAACTGGAGACAATCCTGACTCTGAGGGAACAGGAAGAGAAAAGGGTGAGGGGATGGCCATGTGAGCACAGTGGTAACCACCATCGACCTCAGGGAAAGAATGAACCAGGAAGAATTCCTGCTTCTGTGGAAATACTCAAGGCACTTGCTCATGCCGAGGCATGATGATGGTCTTCAGGGAAAATATTGTGTAACTGAGATGTGAGCTGAAGCAGCTGCTTTTTGCATGGAACATAAGCTTTACTTGAAAAAAATGACAGAGCAACCAATTATGGTTATTGTTACAAATATATTCAGACGTGGGTATTGGCAGACATCTTGAAAATGAGTGAACTGAACATGCCACTTCAAAGAAAACAACTAACAGGATCAAGTGTTGCCAATGACAAAAATCGAAGCTTTCAAACACAAATTAGGATTTCAGGAAAGTTACATCACCAACTTAAGCTTGAAGTTTCCCAAAATTTAAAGATTTTTCTGAGATTAGCTATACAAATGAATGAGAGTTTGATAGTGTGTAAGAAAACTTAACGCTGGAAAAGTCTGCACAGCCCGTTGCACCAATATGTAGAACGTTATAAAATCATGCACCGGTGAGAGCCATTCTCAGACCCATGCTACAGACAGACCAATGGACTTCAATGTAACAGGCATGCAAAGTTCACTGACCTACTTTCAGATTCAATTATCTGAAAGGCTATTAAAATACACCTCCCCTTTCCAATTACATTTTTTCTTCATATAGTTTAACCAAAACAATAAATTGCAACAGACTGAAAATATGACCTTGAAAATATGACAAAAGGTATTTGTAAAATTATAGAAAAATGGCATTCTTCCTAATATTTTTGTCTTAAGCAATAAAGACAAGCTTTTAAAAAAATAAATGAAAATTATTTTTCATTAATAGTGGATTATTTCAAATCAATCTCGATTTTAATTTCTAATAGAGTAAATATTGACCGACAAAACCCACAAAACACAAGTTCAGTGAGGTCCTCAGTAACTTGCAGAGGAGAGTCCCAAGATTACTGTTCTGTAAGTGAGAGAGAGTACCACCCACTTCTCAGAGCTGGTATGAGAGGTGACAGGAATACTTGATATAAAGCACTTGGCATACTGCTGGCACATTGGAGAGCTTAATAAATCATACCTATTTTATTTCCATAAACAGTTACTATCATCTTTACTACCTTGTTATAACTAATGAACGTGCTTTTAGTACTGCATTGTTAATGTGGTATAAACGGGGGAAATACCTGATTTGTTAAAAGAAGTGGCTCAGTCCCACTCCCTTGATGCTTAGTCTAACCTGAAAAAGCAAGGCAGGGGTAGGGGAAACCTGAACTGAGGCCTGCACACGGAGCCAGGAAAGCTGGGATTGGGTCCAGGCAGGGCTGGTGTCTCAGGTGTTGATGAGATAAGCAGGCCAGAGGTGTCTCTCCAAGCAGTTTCTGCTCAACCCCAAAACCTTCCGCTGTAAAAAACCAAAAGCTGCCCAGTAGGTGTGGCTCAGGGGTTGAGCATCAACCTTATAAACCAGGAGGTTACAGTTCAATTCCCGATCAGAGTGTATGATTTCAGGTTCCATCCCTAGTCGGGGGCATGCAGGAGGCAGCAGATCGATGTTTCTCTCTCATTGATGTTTCAAACTCTCTCTCCCTTCCTCTCTGTAAAAAAAAACCCAAATTTTTAAAAAGTTAGCCTGTTATATTTGGTCACACATTTAATTACCTCACCTCTAAAGCCTTGGCAGGCCCAGACCAAATGATTTCGCGGGCCTTATACCGCCCGCAGGCCAGCCATTCCCGCCTCTGTGCCAGAGGGAGCTGCGTACCCCAGCAGCGGGCAGCTTCATTTGCATGGAAGACCAGTACTGTACAAAGGCGTTTTTGTTCTGGGTCCAACTGATGAAACCATGTGCTTGACTAGAGAAAAGGAAGGCCCACAGCCAGCCTCCCGGCCAGACCTAGAAATACCCGGGTCCCCAACTGCCCAAGAAGCTCCCTTCAGAAGTTACCACTATGTCCTCAGGATAGAGATTGTCGCTGAAGGAGCCGTCATCAAAGTTGACTTCGTAGAAGGTCTCGGTGGTGAGCCTGACCACCTCACACTGGTAGAAGCGGCCGTTCTTGTGCTTGCTGATGACCTTCTGGCCCGCAGTGATGCTCTGCAAGGCCCCCTTGGCGCGCTGGAAAAAACACGCTCGAGTTACTCCCTCAAGGCCATCCATGTAAGGATGAAAAATGCAACTGGTAATCACAAAATCGCTGCCCTGTTTCACAACAAAATGTCTGCTTCTCTCCCAGAGCCAGGACTCAATGCGACCTCAGGCTATTACTCCTCCAGAGTATCATTCTTTTTTTTTTTTTAATATATATTTTATTGATCTTTTTTTTTACAGAGAGGAAGAGAGAGGGATAGAGAGTTAGAAACATCGATGAGAGAGAATCATCGATCAGCTGCCTCCTGCACACCCCCCACCAGGGATGTGCCCGCAACCAACATGAATGCCCTTGACTGGAATCGAACCTGGGACCCTTCAGTCCGCAGGCCGACGCTCTATCCACTGAGCCAAACTGGTTTCGGCCAGAGTCTCATTCTTACATCAACTATTTTTCCATCTTCCTAAGCCCCTAACTAACCGCAGACCACCACACGTGCTCAGAAAAATACTTTTCTGTAAGACAAGAACCCAGGCAGCCAGCAAGGACTTCAGTAGAGGCGAAAGGGTTAGATGTGACCAACACTCTACCTGTATGTTCCCATATCAGGCCTTGTGTCTCTCCCGGGCCAACTGGTCTCCCTGACTCAAAGTCTTATTATTCCTTCCATCCACCAGACTGACAAACTTTTAAGATGCAGCTCAAAATCATAGTATTGGGTCACTCCTTGTCTAATGGCATTACAGAGTCCCGGCTTTCACCCTATGGAGCTGCTTGCCCTTCAGGATCCTCTGGCCCAGGGAGTCTCAGGGCCAGTCTCACATGTTCATTCTTCCGAGACTTACCGTATTTGCCGGCGTATAAGACGACTGGGCATATAAGACGACCCCCTAACATTTCCACTAAAAATACAGAGTTTGTTATATACTCGCCATAAGACTATCCCCCACTTGGAGGCATTTTTTTCAGGGCCAAAGGGTCGTCTTATACGCCGGCAAATACGGTAGCTGGTCTGTTTCTGAAACCTGGAATGCCCTCCTTCTCCCAATTACTATGTATTGTTTAAGACCCACTTCAAACACTGCTTTCTACTCAAATCTTTCCATGGAACTCCTCTAGCTAAAACCACATGTACCTTTCTCTGAGCTTCAGCATTGAGAGAGGTTCAAAGTCTCCACTGTAGGGAGGCTGACTAACTGCCGGAAGCTCTCTCCATCAGTTCACACTGCGAGCTTCTGCTATGTCCCTGACACTGCATTAAGTAGCAGGGACACTCAGATTAATAAAATAAGGACCTCAAGGAGTTTATCTTGGAGGAGAGGCAAACAAGTAAACAAATGATCAGAACGAAATCAACTGCAAGCAGTTTGGTGCCACTGCATCAGGAAGTGCCAGGCAGGGAGTGGAGATGGACGGGGCCATCCCTTATGCCTTCCTCATCAGCAATCCTCATAAAGCATAACACGTGAGGGATGTCTGCGACACAGTAAGCGAACAGCCTGCAGAGAAAACGATCCTGGACACTGTGGAGAGGATTCTGGAATGGCTCCCTCCCTCCCTCCCTCACCTCCAAATTAGGAATCCTGTGCCGAAAGCAGGTGATGAAGACGACAAAAGGCCAGTCGTCCGGCTGCATCATCACTCCCGCGGCCTGGGCGCAGCTCACGTGGAAGGCGGTGGGGCAGCGGCCATGCGAGCACTGCACGCAGCAGCCGGCGGTCCTTTTCCTCCGCTTCTTACAGAAGATGCATTTCTACGACACAGGGAGCAAGCCAGTGACCCCGGGACCAGCAGTGCGGCCTCCTCCATCCTTCCCCGACCCAAATGCAGAGCCGTGTCTGACCCTAGGTGTCCTCATCAAGTACTTTAACCCCAGGGTGAGTATCACAAACCCTGGTCAAAACCAAGGGGTATAAAAAAATAAAATAGATAACGAAAAAATAGAATAAAATCGCCGAGGGGTAAAGGCTGGCCACTGGCCGAGCAGAGCCCGCCCTCAGGAGTGCTCAGTGACTGTTAGGCAGAGTAAGGATGAGGAGTCTGCAGGCCCCTCCTGACTTGCTTACCAGCTTGAAGCGCGGCAGGGGAATTTTGCTCACATCCACTGGACTTCTCGCTGCAATGTTGACAAACCTCGCTTCCAGGATGGCCACAGCACAGGAGACGTGGACCCACCTGCCAAAGGGGAAAGGCGACCTTAGTCGCGTCTGGCTCCAACGCCCTGTGGCCTTCTCGCCTCAGGCTGGCCCGCAGACGGTGCTTCCGCCTTAACCCAGCACGACCGCTACCTCCACCAGCAAGTTCCTGGCACCCAGTGAGGTAAGAAACCAGCGTCTCCACAATGAGTGTGGAAAGAGGCCCCCACACTGCCCTGGGTTAGCACAGGACTGCACTTCTCCCAGCACCAACTCGCTCACAATCTGTTCACAGTGAGCAGAGCTAACTGAGTGTGGCAGGTTTAGGGAAGTGAGGATAAATTAAGAGAGCTCTATCTGCACCTCGTTTACTTTAAGACCTGGGTGCTTCCTCAAATTATCTCCAACGGTGCCCCCATCTGCCTGCCGGTACTCACAGCTTCCCCCTGCAGCCTTAGCTCAAAGCCGCCCTTGGCCTGAAGTGACCTCTCCCTTCCGCCCCCTTCATCCACAGCAGACTCTCCCTTTAAGGTCTGGCCCAAGCACCCACTTACTGGACGGGTCCGTGCAACGGACACCCTCAGAGGGTGAAGTAAGTTTGGGACATTACAGGAATCTGTCATGCCCGAAGATGAGAACGGAGATGATGAGAGCACTTACAACCAGCCAGGTGGAGCCCTACCACAGACGGTGGTAGTTGGGGCTACCAGAGCCGCCTGCTCTGTTTCAGGGCTATTATGTGAGAGTGGGGACAGATTTCTCTGCACGGCCTTTCAGGGCCGAACAAGGAGTATAAAGTAAAGGGGCAATGCTCAAGCAGAGCCATTTCCACTCCAAATAGGGAAGGACTTTAGTAGCGCTGCCTTGCAGTTGTGAGGAACACGATGACCTCAAAGCAATGACCACGTAATGTGAGCAAGTGCCTCTGAAGGAACGGGAGCAGTGAGCAGAGGAGCGTCCATCTGAACAGCACGAAGGCAGTTCCTGCACGGCAGGAGGCTGGACAGAATGCTCCAAGTTCCCACGGGGTTTTAGCCAGAAGCGGGGTACTGCCCACTGGCTGCCCACCAACCTGTGCGTACCAAACCCCGTCCACCTCTGAACAAGTGGAGACCAAGCACGAAGGCTCTGGAAATGGGCTCCGACAGCGAGAAGCCCAGCAAGTTCTGTCTGTAGGCTTGGTTCAGTAGTGAGTCGTCTAGGCTGAGTTCTCCTCAACGTCCCCCTCTCCTCCTTAAGGACATCACCCTCCATCCGAACAGGAGGCCTGAGGCGGGCAGAGCCGCCTGTGGAAAGTGCTCAGTGGCCGTGGCTGTGGCACCTCCGCACGGCCCGGCCACTGGGCCACGACAACGTAACTGCCCTCACTTCCAGCCCACAAAGCCCTGCAACGTCTCAGCAGGATCCTCACAGCCTCCAGCGCCCATCTTAGCACCTGCAAAGGAGGCGCTGCCCACAGCTCTTCCTCACGTGGGAAGGAGGACTTGGAAAGGGGACTTCCTCACTCCCTCTGGCATCTCATTTTTTTTTTAAACAGCGCATTCTTTTTGCCATCTTTCTTTTTAAAATATATATATATTTTATTGATTTTTTACAGAGAGGAAGGGAGAGGGAGAGAGAGTTAGAAACATCAATGAGAGAGAATCATCGATCAGTTGCCTCCTGCACACCCCCTACTGGGGATGTGCCCGCAACCAAGGTACATGCCCTTGACCGGAATCCCAGGTCCTTGGCCTGGGACCCTTGAGTCTGCAGGCAGATGCTCTATCCACTGAGCCAAACTGGTTTCGGCTGGCATCTCATTTTAAATTAGTCTTGGAGATGCTACTCCAGCTCCAAATAATGTGGGTCCCCAAATCTCATCAGTCATTTTGATGAGCAGCCACGGCCCGCGTGCTTCGGAAGTGCACACTTCACACGCTGCTCGCACACTCACCTGTTGTCATTTGCTCTCTGTAAGGCCCCTCCTCGTAATGAGCATAAACAGCAGTCCTGCCAAGAAGGAAGGGGAGGAGTACAGTTACCACCAGGTCATTAACACCCATTCTGCTCCCCCCTTGACTTCCTTTGGGCAGCTGTAGCCTCCACATAACAAAGCAGCCAAGTGTCATGCGGGCTTTGCCCACGCAGCCCTGTGACCAGGATTCCCCGGAGGAAGCCGGAGAGGCCACTGGGGCTAAAGGGCACCAAGTATTCGCTCCACTTAACGTAATCCTCTCTGCCGTTACTGTGAATAACAACTATAAGCAAAGTCACGAAGGACACCCTGTTCAAACCAGAGGCACGGTGGGGTTCCGACTGCCTCTTATGTGGGTACTGCCAGGTTTGGGGAGAAAAGAGGGGACAGGAGCGGGGTGAATGAAGAGAAAGCTAGAAAATGAACCATCCAAGCCCCATTCCGGTGCTAAGTTCTTTCAAGGGGGTTCGGGCTCGTCTACAGGCCCTCTACTTGGTCCTGACACCACAGAGCAAACACCGCTTCGTCACGGCGACTTATTCCGAGAACCCTCACTCTAACATGGCTGTGTCCCAGGCCCCGTGCAGACTGCTGGGGACAGGAAGTCTGCAGGAAACAGTCTGGCCCTGAGCGAGCTTCAAGTCTCACAGGAAAGAGTGACGGTGTGGGCGCACTCACCTCCTCCAGGGCGTTGGCTGAACACCGAGAACACATCCAGTCTTCGGAGGCCTTGGCGGGGGGGACGCCGTAGCAACCTAACAGGAGACCGAGGTGAGCAAATGAGACCTAAGTCGGAATGAAATTTGCAAGTCTATTCTATACAGCACTCCCAAAGCCACAACCAGATTTTACAGAAAACCCTGGATTCCAGCAAGGCCGCTAAGGTTTAGCCTCAAAAGGTCAGAAACTGTAGGTTCACTGGTTCCAACGCCTAGTGTGGCAGCGGTTCTCAACCTTTCAGATGCCACGACCCTTTAATACAGTTCGTCATGTGGTGACCCCCAACCATAAAATTATTTTCGTTGCTACTTCACATAACTGTAATTTTGCTACTGTTATGAATGAATCGTAATAAATGTCTGTTTTCCAGTGGTCTCAGGCGACCCAGAGGTTGAGAACCGCTGCTGTAGAGCCTAAGACCATCGGAAAACACAAATATTCATTGAGAACCGCTGTTGAGGAGTGAGGACAAACCCCTCCTAGTAAGCGAACCAAGAGGCCAGCACAGAGGCAGCTGTGAAAGCACATGAAACTCAAACTCAATCTTAACAAACTCCCCAAGGACACGAATGCAATCTTTGCTCCGAGGCCCTGGGGAGGCCACGGGGAGACGGGGGAGAAGCCAGTGGGAGCAAGGACTTCCAATTCACACCCCCGGGACCAGACACAGGGAGAAGGCGAGGCACTCACTGGCGTGGACCCGGACACTGCACTTCTTGCAGGAAACTAGGATGCTGGTGCCGTCCTCCTCGAGGTAAGGGGTGGAAAGGTTGATGTCCGTGCTACAGCCAGTCGTGGTGAAGCACATTTCCGGAATCAATGGCTTGGTCCTCTGCGTCTGGGGGGCTAACCCTGGAGCATCTGCACAGTTCTGGCTGAGGCTTCCAAACTCAACCTGCCGAGGGAGCGAGAGCACGCCTCAATGAGCATGCCTGCGCTCTGGGCCTCCACCTGCTCCATCAGCAGGAAGCTGGCTCCCTCCCTGATCTGGCGATGGCTGCGGCTCCCGGGTGCACAGCCATTATCCCCGAGCTGCTAATTGAAGTTACCTCTAATGACTCAAATTCAATTTCTCGCAGCAGCACCAAACAAAGGCCCCTCGGGGACCACTGGGAAACGGGAGCGAGGTAAGAAGCAACTGGGATTTCAATCTTCCCGAACCGAGTGGTAATAAAATGCACCGAGACGTCAGCAAGGCTGCCGCTGCGGCTCCCTTATGTGCACAGCGGCCCCACCCGGGGAGCTCACCCAGAGCAGGTGCTCCCTTCGGGCCAGCGCTGATTTCCCCGGTGGTCCCTGTCCTCCGGTCACCTGCCATTCCTGCCCGGGGGCCCCTTCAGAAAAATCATTATGTCCACGTTCTTCTCCTGGCAAACACCCTGACTACAGAGATCCGCCGGCTCTGCCGCTGGGTGGCACCATCACCCCCACGGCAAGGATGGAACCCCGAAACATGTCAACCCTAAGCCTACGCCACTCGTGAACCCGAGCCGCCCTCGGCAGATCTGCGGTCAGTACAGCCAGGCCTCTCCCTTCGCCTCACAGGCAAGGGCACACGTAGACCTTCGGTTCTGCTTCTCGGCAACGCAAAGAAGCCGGGAGCTCAATCCAAGATGTGTTGGTCTGAAGTTCCATTCTTTGGCAAGCATGACCCCGGCACCCTGCCAGGCTCAGCGGCAGCCACGTCACGTTAACCGCCATCGGGAGACTGGTCATTTCCATGCCTCCCTGGGCAGGTCACCGCTGACAATGAGCCGGTCGCCTGGGACGTGCTGCTGTGGATGCCGCCTTCCCGGCCTCCGGGAGCTAGACCCAGAGACCGTGATGGTGACGCCACCCAACGCCCCGGAGCGGGAGGGGCACAGCCCAGCGCAGCCTCAGCACCTTCCCAACCCCTCTCCCATAAGCCCCTGCTCCTCCCCTCCCAAGTTCCTTTTCACGGCTGCCAATGTCCACTGTGGAGATGGGACAGGAAAGAAGAGGATCTGGTTTTTCATCTGAAATCCAGACCACAGTAAAGAAACATTCATCCTCCAGGCTGACTGGCCAGGACTACAAACAAACCACCTGGAAGGAATAATCACTGACGAGAATGATGACACAAGAGCAGATTGCTGCCAAAACCGGTTTGGCTCAGTGGTAGAGCGTCGGTCTGCAGACTGAAGGGTCCCAGGTTCGATTCCGGTCAAGGGCATGTACCTTGGTTGTGGGCACACCCCAATAGGGGGTGTGCAAGAGGCAGCTGGTTGATGTTTCTCTCTCATCGACGTTTCTATCTCTCTATCTCTCTCCCTTCCTCTCTGTAAAATATCAATAAAATATGTTTTTTTTTTTTTTTAAAGAGCAGATTGCTTCTGCAAACAGGGTGCGTGCAAGGGGCGCCCCCAAGCCTAAAACCCGTCGTCAGCTCTTCTCCGAAGCACTCTCCGATGAAGACTCGCATTGCTGGGTTATCTGCCCGCAAAGGATGACCAGCGACACGCTTGCGCCCACAATGAAGCCTCGCTTCCCTCTGGCTGCTGGTCCTCGGCAAACAGAGGCTGGAGGGGGCTCACCTGATGGTAGGTCTGGAAGATCATACAGACAGAGCAGTGAGGGGCCTGCTGGGCCATGGCCTCGTTGAATTCCTTTTCGGCCTCAAAGTTCGGGGGCCGGTTCTGCCACAGCTGGCTCAGGGGCTTGGCCCAGGCCTCGGTCTCCTCCGCCTCCTCCTCGGGGGCCAGCTGCTCAGATGCCTCTAGAGAAGGAAGCAGAGCAGGAGTCAGCACATCCAGGGCTAGGCCTGGGGAGCGGATGAGCTCGGCCAGGACTCTTGGTCCCAGGTTTGGACTAAACCCAAGCGCCTACGGAGATAAAGGCAAAGGGCAGACGTGGTTTTCAACAAACTGGCCACGCCTGGGTGACGGTGAGGGAGTCCTGCCGGCAGCAGCCCTTTCTCTGGCAGAGCCATTCGGGGTCTCTGCAGTCGTCCGGCCGGCTCTCCCCGCCCTCACGGCTGCCAGCCCTCGGCCCCTCTGTCCAAGGGCAGCGAGTGAAACACCGCCTAGGAACCATGCTACTCGCCGCCTCCAATGTTGGCATGTGGAGTCCTTCCCTTTCAAGTTTTCTCTCTAGTGGCACTGAGGGGAAACAAGGGTAAAACACGACAGGGAGTGCCAAGGCTTAGGAGTGTTTAGATCACTGGCTTTGGCCAGAACTTTCCTGCTCCCTCTGGAAAGCTGTGGGATGGCTGCCTTTTCTGGATTCTGGACTGGGCTCACAACCACTGCGGGCTCTGCCCCCGAGGAAGGCAGAGTGTCCAAGATGGAGCCTTGTCCCAGCTGCAGGATGGCACACCTGAGTCTAGACCAGGGGCTGGCAATGGACCAAATGCAGCCCCCCCACCCCCCCCAGGGAGCTGAGAATTGTTTGTGCTCACAAATGGTGGTGTTGTATTAAAATAAGGCTTATTTCTTTTCTTAGAACACTGGGGGGAAATTAGGAAGCGAGGCTGTTGCCACCCAGAGAACCTGAGGCCCCCATGGGGCGAGGGGGACACTAGACGATTTCCTAAGACGCTGGCTCAAGGTCCGGCCTACCTCTGACACTAGGATCTCAAGAGCCTTTCCCCACCCCGCGTCTCAGGACCCTTCTACCAGGAAAGCCGTCGAGATGGGACTGACACTAGATCAAAAAGGACATGTGGCACCTGTACAGAAGGCTGGTAAGGCCCTGGGCCCTCCCACCCAGCCGGTGGCACGAGGAAGGACAGGACAGAGGAGGAAAGGGTCAGTCAGGAGTGACAGGGAGCCTGGTCACAGACGGAGGCTCATCAGCACTGATCCTACTGGACGTCTGAGCTCCAGGCAGCACCGGGGACAATCCCTCCCTGCACTCCAATGACACACTCCCGGGTCCCCCACATCCCTCCTACTCCCCTCTGCCTCCTTCACAGGCCCCTCTTCCTCCTGTCCCCCTGACCCCAGCCTCTGCTCATGCCCTCCTTACCTCTCCCCGAGTGGCCAGCTCCACACACCCCAAGTCGACATCCTCCAGACACTGACTAGAGGTGTCCAAACCCAACCCCAGCTAGAACCCGGGGAAGCACTCAACTCCGGCCTCTCCCCTCCTACCGCCTTCACAGCTCCACATCCAATCGCCAAACCCAGCCGACTTTATCCCTACACCTTCATTACATCCTCTCCCCCCCCCCCCGTCCGCTTCAGATCCTCAAATCAGAAGCCCATCTGCTCCTCTCAAAGCCATTCTCAATGCAAATCTTTCTCCTGTAAATCTGACCATGTCGCTCTTGTGTTTCAAATGCTTAATACATTAGGCATCACATGAAACCTACCCTCTTTATGGACTATCTGGAGGAAGCGCTAAGCCACAGCCCCCCCCTCCCCCCTTGGTCCTCCGCTTGGCCTCCGATGCCCTGTGAGACCAAGGAGGCTGCGGTGAGTGGTGAAGAGAAGACACTTACCGTCATCACTGCCGCCATCCTGCAGCACAAGCGGGTGGTGGCGGGGCAGCTTGCTCAGGGGCTGGCGCCGGCCCTTGGACTTCTTATTGGCCCCCAGGGAGAACATGTATTCATTGGCCACCTGGGCAAACCACAGAGAAATCAAATGGGTCTCGCCTCCACTCGGGGACACGGCAAAAGTCAGTCTTACCATGAAAGCCACGGGAAAAGAGCGGGCACAGAGCAACACACGAAAATGGAAAACCAAACACAGAAAACACCTGTCTTAGAAGCACAAAAGGACGGTGTCTTGATGCAAACTAGTCTAAACTAGGATTGTGTGAACACTCTGCAGCAGCGTTTGTACATAGTGAGTGTGGTTCCCGGCAGCCTAACACCAACGTCCCAAAAATAAACCTACTCCAGCTCTAAAGGCCAGTCATGCCCCCGCCTCTAAGCTCACGGTCAAGGGCCCGAGAAACCCAGGTACCCCGCTCCTTGGACCGAAGGCCAGCAGCACCTGTCACAAAGTGCCACGCAGCTGACCACGTAGGTGTGAAAGGCTGGAGGACATTTTATTTTTTATTAATTCATCTTTCAAGTTTATGTAGAAACTGTGAAATCTTGCTTGGAGTATTATGCCACATATATATTTGTCCATATTCTTTCTGTAATCATTTTTTTTAGTTTATTAAGGTATTATATGTGTGCATAGCTTACCATTGCCCCCCCCCCACCTCCCATTCATGCCCTCCCTCCCCAGAGTTCTGTGTTCGTTGGTTGTACTTATATGCATGCATACCAGTCCTTCAGTTGTTCTCTTATCTCCCCCCAGGTCTCCTTCCCCTCCCCGCTGTCATTTGGCAGTCTGCTTGTTTTATGGTGACCATCTCAGGATCACATGAATAGAATCCGCTTGGAGGACATTTTAAAGGGTGAGGAGCAGCTGACCCAGTAAAGGTAAGAGAGGCCTGTCAAGAAACGCACTGTGGAGACCTCAGCTCCAGCTAACACCATTCGTTCCTCTTTCTCCAGGACAGAGAGCACACCTTAGATCCTGGCCTCACTGCAAAGGGGAAGGTGGATTTAACGCTGCGTTTACATAAAGCCAGAGCAAATGAGGTGAGGTTTAAGACGTATAGGACTGAGTCAGTAATACCACATAAGTGTTTCTTTCTAATCCACATGTTTATAAAACTTGGTCATGCTGGCATTAGGAGACACGGGGTTGAAGCAAAACCTATTAAGCAAGGAAATAAAGTGAGGCCTGGAAGAGGGCCACCTTGCAACTGTGAGGAGCACCGAGTGCGGCCGAGGGGCCAGCACGCAGAGCCAGCGCGGAGGCCAGGGCCTGCGGACGCCCCTGTGACTACACAGAACCCCCGGACGTAAGGACCACACTTGGAATGTCAGGAAAACTCGGAGCAGGCCACATCCAAACAGAACAGAGCCTGCTCTCCCACACATACATTTAACCAGCAAGTTTTAGACAAATATTTACGGAGATGACCGAGCGCAAAGGCCTGCCCACGAAAGGGGCAACGGGTGGGGAAATGGTCTGACAGAACGTGATCCCTGCAGTCAGGAGTGATACGGATCCGTGTGCAGGAATGTGCTGGAAGAGGGAGGACCTCTTACCACTGATGCCCGTGTCTCAGGCGATCAGACTTTTAATCAGATCCCCAAATGTACATCAAAAAGGCCCTCAATAAATAAATAAATAAATATTTTAAAAAATTTTTAAAGGCCCTCAAGCGCCTCCATCCCATCAGAACCATCCCGCTCTGATTCACATGTTATGAATGATTTCACTTAGTTCTTTGGCTAAAACAAACTGGAAAACCCATACTAAATTTGATAGTGCTATCATAAAAATACAAAACTTAGGAACACGCACCCCAACATATGTATACTTACTAAGGAATTATATACACTGAAGTACTTATGCACGTTTTATAAGAAAAGGATTTTTTAAGTTCCACTCTCTTATTCCTGCACCCCATTGATCTTCCGGTATTCCCCACTTTGAAAGCCACTGTAAGGTCCCAAGACCCCCAAGACCCCCGGTGAGTCCGATGGAGGGGGCGACGACCCCATGTCAAACGCCGAGACCGAAACTTGATGCAAAAAGCATGAGGTTTTATTAGTACAAGCGCAGCGCAGGGGCTTCTCAAGCAGCCAGCATCAGTGCTGGCTGGCTGAGAGCCCCGAGTATTACAGGACATGAGTTTATATAGGCTAAAACCACACGCAGGTGGTCTGTAAATTAGAGAACTATGTTAACAGATAATATTTGGCTCATAATAGCTGACAGTTGACTCATTTCCCGAGGAGGCCGGATGGTCTGTTTTTGCAGGTCGATTCTAGAAACAGATAAAATACCTAGTCCTCCCAGAAACAGATAATATAGCTATGGCCCTGCGGTTAGGGAGGCAGGATGGTCTGTCTTTAGCAGGCTGCTCCCTCAGGCTGATTTCAGGAACAGATAACATACCTCTACGTGACCAAACCAGAGTCTGTTGGAAAGGTCAGTTAACCAGGGCTTACTGGAAAAGTCAGTTAAGAAGGGGAAGGGGGTCCTTCCCCGGCCTTACATCCCCCCCTTTTCTTTTTGGGGAGTTTCAATCCTGGAACTATAGGTACCATCCCTGATTAGTCTCCTGTTCTCTCTTCTGGGTTTCAAGCCTTTCTCTCAGTTTGGACATGGAGTCTTTTATAACCCCTGAATGATCAGCATAGAAACAGCACTGCTCTCTGAGGGCTGCACATAGTCCTCCTCCTTTTAGAAATAGGAGGTCAAGCCCCCGTCTATTTTGTAAGACTACCTCAGATAGGGACCCGACCGATTTTTCTAATTCGCCTATAGATTTCTCTAGGGTACTTAAATCCTGGTCTATTTGTTGACTTAATTCTTGCTCGCATATTTAGCTTTACTAAGCCTCAGACTTTTTCACTGGCTAGCAAAAAATGTTTTTACCACAATACCAAAATTCCCATTGAAGTCCAATTCCCCTCCTGCCGGCATCCAGTCTCCTCCTGGCCCGTGTGGAGCTCAGCCTAGGGATCTCACGGGTGAGGCCGCTGGTTGTCAGGATCCAGGCCGTTTTCTGTGCAGGAGCGGGGAGTGGTGTAGTCAGGTCTGGGTGCAGTCTACTTCAACAGCCATCAGGAGTGTAGCGTCCTTCTCAGGTTGGGGTTAGTCTTTGGGCAGTGAGTTTCTTTACCCAAACAGAGTCCAGAGTCTCCGGGCCGGAAGGGGTGTACAGGGTCCACGGTGGGCACTGGCAGTGCATCTGGAATAAGCTTATGGGTGGCTCTCTGGGTAAACTGCAGAGCCTGTAAGGACTTGAGCAAGGGAACGGTTACAAATTTTAGCTTTCAGTTTCTCCCTGACCCTGGGAAGGATGGAGAGGAAGTTTACCATACATGATTTCAAAAAAATGGGGAACCCATCCCAGTAGAGGGCACATCTGGTTCATAAGAGGGAGAAGGGCAGGGGGTTGGTCCAATTTTCACCGGTTTCTAGGACAAATTTAATTAAACTTTTTAGAGTCCTGCTCATGCCTGTCCTAAGATACCTTGCTACAAAGGCTGGGCTGTTATCTGATCCTATGATTACTGGCAGTCCAAACCTAGAGGCAGTTTCTGTTCTAGTGGGGTATGCTTCAACCTGACCTGAGGTATTTACAAAAAAACCTTAATGTTGGTGGCTTAATCTCTGCGAAATCCACCTCCCAATGCTCTCCTGGGAATGTCCTTGAATTCCCAGGGGGACCCTCTTACCTTGCTTAGTATTTACCTGTGCACAGACAGTACTTCTAGTGACTATGCCTTTAATTACCTTATCTAAGCTGGTAGCATCTGCCTTACAGAAGTTCAGAAGACATGGTGACACCTAAGTGGGTAACCTGGTGTAACTGGGCAACTAATGTCTGACCTGAAGCCTCTGGGACCAACAGTCTTTCATCTGGTAGAGTCCACCAACCATCTGGTCCTTTGATGACTTGCTTTCTGTTCAGCCAATTCCTCTTTTTGCTTGGTGCAGGTCGGGGTCCGGCAGGGTTACTAAGACTTATAAAGGCCCCACTGGTTTTTGGGCATCTTCCTTAGTAGTTTGGTCTGCGGCTCTATTTCCTCTGGCTTTAATTGTCTCCCCTTTCTGATGTCTTTTGCAGTGCACTATTGCAGCTGCCTTTGGGAGTCAGATGGCCTCAAATAAGGCTAAAATAATGTCCTTTCTGGCTGGAGTTGGCAACCCTCTTTCCCGGGGGATGGCACTGTGTCCCCATCAAAGGGCCTGGATTAAGGCCAAAAGTTCAGGAACTGTGCCCAAACTGTGTGGTCCATGGTGACTACTGCTGCCCCAGCATATCAGATCCCATCCTGTACGTAACTGCTCCCATCCGTGAACAGTACCTCGTCTGGTGATGATGGCAGGACATCTGTCAGTACTGCGTCTGTTACCTCTATGCAGTCATGAATGGGTTCTTCTGGATCATCTGGAAGCAGGCTGGCAGGGTTGATGGCCAGTGTCTTATGGAACCGGACACAGGGCTGGTCCAGGAGAAGAGCTTGGCACTGGGTGATTCTGGTGTTTGACATCCATCTCACTCAAAGAGGGCCTCGATGGCATGGGGTGTCGTCAGGGGTAGCTCCTGGCCCAGAGTCTGCTTATCTGCCTCCTTCACCAGCAATGCTGTAGTGGCCACTGCCCAGGGCACACTGGCCACTCTGCTGCCACAGGGTCTAGCTTCTTAGACAGATAGGCATCAGGTCTCTTCCAGGGACCTAGAGTCTGAGTGAGAACCCCTTTTTTAATGCCCCTTACCTCAGTCCCTTGGTGACATCTGGCAAGGCTAGGGCAGGTGCTGAGATGAGAGCCTTCTTTAGCTTCTCAAAGGCCAGTTGTTCTACTTTGGTCCAGTTCAGCGGCTGCGTTCCCCCAGTGCGTGTCCCTTCCCAGGTCTATGGTCCTTCTCGATGTCCCAGGAAAACAGGCAGTTTGTCTGGTGGCTCTCTGGACTGATATCTTCTTAGAGGTCCCATTGGCTCTGTCAAGACTGAATAAACTGCCCCAGTGTTCACCAGTAAGTTAATAGGTTTGCCTCTCACTTGTAAGGTTACCCGTGGGGGCTTAATGGAAAGGAGCCCCGGTCCTGTTAGTCCTTTTCCTCTATGTTAAAAAAAAACTCCTGAAGTCTAAGTCTCTCTTTCTTGCCTCTCTAGCTAATCTGCTAGGACATTCTCCCTTGCAGTGCCTTTGTTTCCTACAATAGGCACACTAATTTTTTCTTATTTACTGCTGGCCTTTTCCTCCTTTCAACCTTTCTCTGTTTTCTTTCTCATCATATGCACAACCTTCACAAAAATCTTTACTATTCTAAATTAGCTTTTAAACTTTCTTTTTATGTCTTTCAAAAATGCAAAACCATGCCTTAAATTTTCCATTATTAAAAAAGTACTTAGAAAAGTAGAGAGGGAAGAGAGAGCAGGCTCAGCCCCCTGTTCCCAGGCCTCCAGCCGCTTCAAATTTAAAGTGACACATTTTTCCTACAGATAAGGATCTCGGTTTCTGATAAGCCTGAGAAGAGGAATGGGGAGTTTCTAACTGCACTTTTAAGCCCCCTAACAGAACACGGTGAAAAGTGTCCAAGCAGTCACGGGAGTTTGGGGGTCTCATTGGGGTACAGGGGGGTCACAAAAGAATTTCCCTCCTAGTCAGCCACCCCCTCCAGCTACACTAAACAATCCCGGGAGGGTGGAGACAGGGAGCGGCGCAGGTCCCAGGTGGCGAAGGCGCTGCTTCCACAGAGGCATTTTCATCTGGTGGCCCACTGGGAAAATCGCTTGCCTCCTGCTGATGAAGGTGGGGCAGGGGAACCGGTGACCCTTACACTAAAATCAGACTCCCTGAATGTTCTGAAAAGTTCTTCTGCTCGACTGTGTTTCCATTAATATTACTGATTTAACACCATAACTTAAGAGTTGACATACACACACCAGGACCTAGTTGTCCTCAAAATATTTTCTTTTCTTTCTAAAGATTTTACAAAGTACTGTAATCATTAATCACATCAAATTTAAATGACCAATTAAGACAAACAGTTCTGAAACCATTCCTCCACCACTGATAACTGGGTGGCGGCGGGTGTCTGAAATAAGATTCATTTAGTTTTTGAGCTTGCTTGGCAGACTTGGTGACTTTGCCAGTACAAGCTTCCTTCTGTTAACTTAAGAACTTGGTATCTGCTTTTAACTCTTTGTACCACAATTGTTACAACTTCATACCTTCAAATTAATAAACATACACGGAACTTTTGTTAGGCCGGCCGTTTTCCCTCTGGCAGAAAGCAAGCACCCCTGGGGAAAGAGTTCCCCGTGGCCACTTGGGGCGGTTTGCTAGCCGTCAGGGTACTTAGTTTTAAACAAATTAAAAGTTTCCTTCCTTCTCCTTCTTTTTCTCTCACAGATTTTCACACTTACATGAACAAATAATTATACCCAAGCAAACAAAATATCAAACAAACATCTGTACTTATACCCTTTCAATAATAAGTAACATTATAGTGTTTCAGCAAAACAGAAATGGCACTCATGTTGGACAAAGAAACCAAGACTAATATTCTAGGAACCATGAGAGGAAAGTTATCTTACAGACCGGCATTGACCTGGGAAAAAGTGTGGTTAAATCAAAAGCATTAATATAAGACAGAGACAAAGAACAAAAAGCTATACAACCAGACACCGGGCCCACACGAACTTACACAGATACAGAATACCAGACCAGATGAGGGATGCTATCCCTCCCAGATACCAGACGATGGGTGAAATCCCTCCCAGACGCTAGCCCGGCCGGACACGCAAGTGCCCGTCGCCGACCAGCTACCAGAAGTGACCTCACGGTCACCACCCGTCCCTGGGGCGTCCCCCAGGGTGACAGCTTTTTTGGTCGAAGACCCTTCAACCAGAGGTGCCGATTCCTTACGGTACCGACACCCTGTCCCAGACGAGGGATACTATCCCTCCCAGATTCCAGAGAACACAAAAAAACGGACAGAGGACAAGACAAACACTGAACAACTCCGGAGTCTGCTTACCTCCAAGACCGATCTTGGCGCTTGAGGGGTGGTCGCCCCAAATCCCGGACGAGCCCCCAAATGTAAGGTCCCAAGACCCCCGGTGAGTCCGATGGAGGGGGCGACGACCCCATGTCAAACGCCGAGACCGAAACTTGATGCAAAAAGCATGAGGTTTTATTAGTACAAGCGCAGCGCAGGGGCTTCTCAAGCAGCCAGCATCAGTGCTGGCTGGCTGAGAGCCCCGAGTATTACAGGACATGAGTTTATATAGGCTAAAACCACACGCAGGTGGTCTGTAAATTAGAGAACTATGTTAACAGATAATATTTGGCTCATAATAGCTGACAGTTGACTCATTTCCCGAGGAGGCCGGATGGTCTGTTTTTGCAGGTCGATTCTAGAAACAGATAAAATACCTAGTCCTCCCAGAAACAGATAATATAGCTATGGCCCTGCGGTTAGGGAGGCAGGATGGTCTGTCTTTAGCAGGCTGCTCCCTCAGGCTGATTTCAGGAACAGATAACATACCTCTACGTGACCAAACCAGAGTCTGTTGGAAAGGTCAGTTAACCAGGGCTTACTGGAAAAGTCAGTTAAGAAGGGGAAGGGGGTCCTTCCCCGGCCTTACACCACCAGGACAACAGGCCTGAACTGGGAAGGGCAGAGACTGGAAGTAAAGGGATGAGAACAAAGGGACCAGAGGTGGTGGGGATTCCTCGCCTGAGTCACCGCGGGGAAACAGAGAACTCACATGGATGGGGGGGGGGGTAGCACAGGCCAAGTTACACAGGCTGACGGGGTTCACACAGCCTGTATCGGTGGGTCCTTCACTTGGCAGCAGAGACTTAACCAAAGAATTGAGACAAGTTCGGAAAGGTCCCAGTAAGAGCTATGGATCTGGGGATCCTCAGCATCTAATTAGCAACCTTAACATCCTTTATCATGTTAACACATCCACGTGGATTATGGGAGTGGAGAAGATTCTCAATGGGAGATAAATGGATAGGAGACCAAGCCTTCCAGGACAGGAAGGAAGGAAGAAAAGAAAGATTTGGAAGTCGGTGGGGAGGAGGAACACAAAGCAGGGAGAGAGGGCTGCCAGCAGGGAAAACCCGCTGGGACAAAGAACAGAACTACCAAGCAGGAAGTGGCCAATGGCCTGGGAGGGGGAGGGAGATAGGACAGAAATTCCAGCAGAAAGAGTAAGGAACAAAGGAGTAAACATATCACTGAGGCTATTTTGGAGGATCTAGGGGAACGAGATCATAGCTTGGGTAGGAAATTTCCTCCAATGATACTTTAAGACAGGAGTTATGTGAGTAAGGCGTTACAGGCAGAGAGGAAAGAAGTCTGTGAAAGGAGATCTTACAGGAAGAGAGGAAAGAAGTCTGTGAAAGGAGAGAGATCGGGAAAGTTCGCCCCCCAAAAATGGCAAGTCCTAATCCTCTAGGATGTGTTAACATGACAAAGGATCGTTAAGGTGGCTAATTAGATGGCCTGATCGTGGTGAGATCGTCCTGGATTGCCCGGGCGGGCCCATCACGCTCAACAATGAAGAGCCAGTGTCTGTGGAGTGAGGTACAAACTTGGCCGCCTGCTGCTGCCTTTGAAGGTGGAAGAGGCGCGGGCCAGGGAGCGAGGGCGGCTGGAGGAGCAGGAGGCGGCCAGGCCCCGGCTCCACGGAGAGCCTGCGGGAAGGGCAGGCGCAGCCCTGCAGACACCCCGGCTTTGCACAGTGAGGCCCACCTCAGACTTCTAACTGAACAATCAGATAGATCTGTGATAAGTTTGTGGTGGTTAAAGCAGCAACAGGAAACAAGTAAGAGGTGGGAGGTGAAGACAGATCCCTCCGTAGGTCCCAGTACCGGAGGAAGAGGAGGGTCTGCGATTAAGAACCCCGGAAGTGAGCGCAGCTTTGGGGAAGGAGGGCGACGCCTTTATTCACGAGTTCTCGGGCCTCCTACACACCCAGCGCCTCCGTGCCCAGCATACACGCTCGGTGACATGCCCATGCAGAGACAGGTGGGACATTCTCTCCCATCCCCGGGGGCTGAGGACCCAGCCAGAGGGCGGCCTGGTGCCCCAGTCTCCAGTCTGTGCCCTTCCCACTACCGTCAGGCTGCCTGGGACTCAAGTCGTTCTATTCAAATTCCAAGATCTTCTTAAGGTTAAACGCTCCGCAGCCTCAGGGCATCCACAACCTTCCTCACAGGGTGGCCCCTCCAGGCAATGTACTGGGACTTCTCAACTCAGTCAGGCAGAAAGCCAATTTAGCCAACCAGCTGAGCGAGCAAGTTGCTCAGGCAAGTAGCAAGCCACTGGTAAACTGGGGGTAAGGAGTGGGGCCCCGCAGGGCTGTGTGAGGGTGGAGGGGAGGCATGTAGGGTCTGCCAGGCCCCTGCCCCATGAGAGCTAGAGCTCAAGCCGCCCCTCCCTCCCCCGTTCTCCGTGCCTCCTCCTAGCATTGGGCACCCAGGGTCAAGGTCAATGTTCCTTGCAGAGAAGGACCAACTGTTCTCTCCTGTTTGGGGAACACTAAGAGAACTCTCACAGCCAGCACTTGCTGTGGCCCAGTGTGCTCTTAAATGAAACCCCAAGGCTTTGGTGTTGGTACGGCAGTCAGTCACCAAGGCGCTTTTACAGGGCCCTTGACATAAGATGTGGCACACAAACTGATTACCAAGAGGCCCAAATTACACCTTGGGGGGCGGTTAAAGGAGGGGTACACAAGGGTGCTCTTCGAAACCCAGCTGTTCCCACAATGTTACTAGAACTCTCTAGGGACAGGCAAAGTGCTTCAGCTTCTGCCCCTAGCTTGCCTGTCAGCCTCAGTGCCCCCCGCCGGTGAATGTGCATGCAGCGCCTCAAAACTGAACTTCCATTCCCGCTGCGCGCAGAAGGCTCATGGGCCAAGCCCTCAAGAGGCAAAGCTGAATGTGGCAGAGGGCCTGGCTCCTGGGAGCTCATCTTCCTCACCGACCTAGGATAGCTGTCCTGAGTGAGACCAAGCCTGTCAGAAAAAGAAGTCAGTGTGACAGGAATTCAGAGAAAGAAAGGGAAGTGGCTTTTGCAAAGGGCAGGGCTCTCGTGAGCGGAGGAAGGCATCTGACGGTTCCAGGAGACCCGTGGAGACAACTCCTGTCCCTCCAACCTCGAGGCCCTCTGCAGCCTGGTGACAGCAGCACAGCACTTCGAATGTATAAATCCACTGAACTGTGCATTAAAAACTGGTTAAAATGAGAAGATTTTTATGTCATGTGCCCAGTATTTTTATCACAATTATAAAACAAATTAACCTAACTCAGCCACCCCTCCTGTCTCCACTGAGCGGGAAACCCCACTCCCTCCCTCCTGCTCAGATTTGAAGGATCAGGTCCCTCCCCTGGCCTTCACTACCTCCAAACCTGGGGGTTTTGGGGGACCAGTACTCCCAACCCCCACCCTGCTCCAGCTCCTCCTCCACCGCAGGTGAGCTTGGCCACAGCTCCCGCTGTCTTCAATCTTTCTCCTCCCTTGGCTCTGGACACACACTCCTAAGTCTCTCCTAGTTCTTCAAAACCTCTGGCTGTTCTCATTCCCTTCGGCCTGGGCCTCCAGCTCCACCCACACTGTGAAAACTGGTCCTCCCGTTTCACACAAAAGCTCTTCCATGCCCACTGACACCCACTCGGTGACTCCCAAACCTAAGGAGTCAGATCGGTGTGTGTACACCTCCACAGCCCGCCTGCCTCACAAGCTGGTCACACTCCACATGCCCCAGACCCAAGTCACCTCCTGAGCCACATCCATGCATCCCTTCGCTTTCCTTGTAACCTCTATCTTCCACTGATGCACCCCATCCACCCAGTAACTCAGGCCAGAACCCCAAGTCAAGCCCGGTGTGCTTCTCCCCCAGCCAGCGCCCAGTCCGGCGGTGCTCTTCCCTTCTGAGCAGCTCCAGCCAGCTCCTACTCCCATCCTTCCCCCACCCACAGCGCAGGTCCTCCCGTCCTGCTTCCAGGAACAGACTCCAAACTGGTCTCCCTATTGCAAATCCTCATTCCTCCTTTCCTGACGTAGAAGTATTGGACTGTAAAAATAACATGTAAATATCAAAAATATTCATAAATGTAGGAAGTGAAAATAATCCATAATTTCACCTACAATTTCTAATTTTGCCTTATCCCTCCCCTCAAAAAAATCTTTATACTGATTCCAAAATGATCTTCTGAAACATCAGAAAAGAGCTTTAAAACCTCATTCACTGGACAATCTAAAGAACTAGCATCGTCTCGAGTAAGTCAATGGTAGGAAAAAGGGGAACACTTTGCTAGATTAACATAGACTTAAGAGACATAATCAACAAATGTAACGCATAAGACTAGATTAAACTTTGACTCAAACAAACCTACCATAAAGTAAATGTTTAAACAATTCGGAAAATTTTATTATGGAGTGGGTATTAGCTGATGCTAAAGAACTTTTGTAATGTTGTTGGGTGTAATAATGGCATAGGGATTAAGAAAATATCCATATTGGCCCTAGCTGGTTTGGATCAGTGGATAGAGCATTAGCCCTCAAACTGAAGGCTCCCGGGTCCAATTCCAGTCAAGGGCACATACCTCAGTTGCAGGCTCAATCTCCACCCAGGTCGGGATGCATGAGGGAGGTAACCAATTGATGTGTCTCTCTCACATCGATGTTTCTCTCTTTCTCCCTCCCTTCTACTCTCTCTGAAAATCAAAGGGAAAATATCCTTGGGTGAGGGTTAACAAACAAAATCCTATATAATAAAAAGCTAATATGCAAAATGGCCGAATGGCAGAATGACCGGTTGCTATGACACACACTGACCCCTGGGGGCAGACACTCAATGCAGGAGCTGCCCTCTGGTAGTCAGTGCACTCCCACAGGGGGAGCACCATTAGCCCGAAGCCAGGCTTACGGCTGGCAAGTGCAGCGGCTGGAGGCACGAGTCTCTCCCCCCTCCACAGCAGCGCTAAGGATATCCAACTGGCGGGGAGCAGCCCTAAGCTGGCAGTCGGACATCCTCCCAGGGCTCCCAGACTGCAAAAGGGTGTAGACCAGGTTGAGGGACACCACCCCAGGACATGAATTTCGAGCACCAGGCCTCTAGTAAGTAAGTAAGTAAATAAATATAATAAAATATCCATGTTTTTTAGAGATACGCACTGAAGTAGAAGGAAATGACATGCTATTTCAAATATGCTTTAAAATACTTCAGCAAATAAAAAAAAGAATAGATGAAGCAAAAGTGACAAGATGTTGAGAACTGTCAGACCCAGATGATGAGAATTTGTGGGTTCACTATATTATTCTGTACACATCTTTGTGCATTTAAAAAAAATGTGCGCCGAAACTGGTTTGGCTCAGTGGATAGAGCGTTGGTCTGCGGACTGAAAGGAGGTCCCAGGTTCGATTCCGGTCAAGGGCATGTACCTAGGTTGCGGGCACATCCCCGATGGGGGGTGTGCAGGAGGCAGCTGGTCGATGTTTCTCTCTCATTGTTGTTTCTAGCTCTCTATCTCTCTCCCTTCCTCTCTGTGGAAAATCAATAAAAATTTTTTTTTTTTTAAATGTGCTATGGAGCCCAGCCGGCATGGCTCAGTGGTTGAGCACTGGCCTATGAACCAGGAGGTCACGATTCGATTCCCAGTCAGGGCACATGCCCAGGTCATGGGCTCAATCCCCAAGAGGGGGCGTGCAGGAGCAGCTGATCAATGATCCTTTGTCATCGTTGGTGTTTCTATCTCACTCTCCCTCTCCCTTCCTCTCTGAAATCAATAAAAATGTATTTTTTTTTTAATGTACTATAGAAATTGTCAGTCTGCAAAACCACATTGCGGAAAACCTCCCACTGCTCCCACACACCACAACTCTGAGGTCAGATTGCTTCACGCAGCAGAACCTCCCTGACCTGGGTCCTGACTCACCCCTCGCCAACACCTCCCTGGCCTCTCCAGTCCCACATGCCCGAGGCAAATGGAACCACTTAGGCCTCCCGACCATGCTCTGACCTTGGCAGGAGCTACCATCACCACGGAGGACACTCTCCTCTCCCAGATTCCCTCTCCAACTTCCTTCTGCCCACCTGGCATACCCCTGCCGCCTCAGGCCTAAAACGCTTCCTTCTCGGCAATGTCCCTGTACACCTCACCCCAACCCCAGGCAAGTTGTTCACATCATGGATCACTAAGTATCAGGACTATTTGTTCCCATCTGTCCACTTTATCTGGACTGTGAGCTCCTTGAAGGCATTGTCCTAGCCCAGAGTAGCAATGCCAAAATGGCGATAGAGTAAAGTGAAGAGGTAGGCAGCCAAGGTATCATTAGAGAAGTTGAAGTTGTTCAAAGATGCCAGCACATCAAGGGAAGGCCGAGGAGAGACGGTTGGTGTGGCGTGGAGAAGGGTGTCACCATCACCCCACAGCTAAGAAGTTGATCCAGAAACAAAAGGAGCCAGAAAGGCACTCATGGTTCTGGAGCAGGGGTCCAACGAGAGGCACGCCGGGGCAGCCTCCTTCCCGGGCATATTTCCCCCGGGAGGGACCCTGGCTGCCCTCCCAGCTCTGGGAAATGAGTGAGCATCACTCAGCTGGGATCTGCCTTTGGCAGGAGTGCGTGCTGGTCGGCGTCCACAACACCTGGGAGACAAGTGGGAAACACTCTACCCAACGAGCAGGCCTGCGTCCTCCGGGAGGGCCTGTAACTAGGGAGGTGATTGGTCTGAGGGCAAAGGAATAGCAGGGCCATTTGGCCACAGGTTAAAATCAACTTTCCTCAATCACTTTAACTGGTAATAGTGACACTCGGAGCTCCCAATGCCACACTCCTATACCCACTACTTAACTGGTTTGTAATTTGTGAGGGAAAAGATAGCTGTTGCCCTGGCCAGGTAGCTCAGTTGGTTAGAGCACTGTCCCAAGACACCAAGATTGTGGGTTCAATCCCTGGTCAAGGGCACATACAAGTCAACAGATGAATGCATTAATAGGTGGAACAACAAATAGATGTTTCTCTTTCAAAATCTAATAAAAGAGCACTATGCAAATTGGCCATACCTCCATCACACCCACAAGGTACAACCATCAGCCAATCAAGAGTATGCAAATTAACCCAACCAAGATGGCTGGAGCCACAGAGCTACAGCAAGCAGGAGGCTTGGGTTTCCCCAGCAATGGAGGAAGCCAAGCTTCCCTGCTGCCCTGGCCGGCCCAGGCCTACACTCAAGGCTACAAAGTTTCAATTATAGGAAATAAATCCAAACAAAAATGGAGGCAGCCACAGAGCTGGAGAGAGCAGGAGGCTTGAGTTGCACCTGGCAATGGAGGAAGCCAGTTAAATATTCAATTATAGAAAATAAATAAATCCCAACAAAAATGGCTGCAGCCGAAACCAGTTTGGCTCAGTAGATAGAGCGTTGGCCTGCAGACTGAAAGGACCCAAGTTTGATTCTGGTCAAGGGCATGTACCTTGGTTGCGGGCACATCTCCAGTGGGGGGTGTACAGGAGGCAGCTGATTGATGATTCTCTCATCGTTGTTCCTAACTCTCTATCACTCTCTCTTTCTCTCTGTGAAAAATCAATAAAATATATATTTTTTTAAAATAAAAAATGGCTGCAGCCATGGAGAGAGCAGGAAGCTTGGCTCCACTCAAGGCTACAAAGTTTCAATTATAGAAGATAAATAAACCCCAGATACCAGGGCCTCTGCTTCGGTCGCTGGGAGGCATGGCCAGCCTGCAAACCACCACAGGCCCCTCACCCAGGCCGCCCCATGCCCCCAAGGGAACCCCCCACCCTGATCCAGGACAACCTTCAGGGCAAACCAGCTGGCCCCCACCCATACACCAGGCCTCTATCCTATCTAATAAGAGTAATATCAAATTGACCATCACTCCAACACACAAGATTGCTGCCCCCATGTGGTCAAAGATGGCCACCGCAAAATGGCCAGCAGAGAAGGACAGTTGAGAGGGACCAGGCCTGCAAGGGAGGGCAGTTGGAGGCAATCAAGCCTGCAGGGGAGGGCAGTTAGGGGCAAACAGGCTGACACTAGGATAGGGCCTAAACAGGCAGTCAGACATCCCTCGAGGGGTCCCAAATTGGAGAGGGTGAAGGCTGGGCTAAAGGAGACCCTCCACCCCTGTGGACACAAATTTCATGCACCAGGCCTCTAAGTCAATAAATAAAAATAATTTTAAAAAAAGATGGGTGTTATTGGCTTCCCCCTGTGAGTAGATTAATTAAACAGTAATACATAGTCTAAGCCACCAGTTGCCAACCTTTCGAACCTCAGGGGCCACCAGTGGTCCATGGGCCACCGGTTGGTGACCGCTGCTCCAAAGGTTTCCTTAAACCAGCAGTCAAAACCGCTCGTCTAAGCAATGCATAGGAAGTATTCCACATACAGTAAGTCCTTGTTATTGTTGGCTGCTTTTATGGTTGTGACTGCACCTGAAGGCAAGGAAGCCAAGATGACACTGCAAGAGAGGAACAGCGGGACCTGTGGTGTAACAGCGGGATGAACACGAGCACAGAGCTTTGTGAAGGAAGAATGGCTCGTATGCGGCAACGAGAAAGTGAGGGATTCCAGCTTCCAAGCCGAAAAGCTCTCACTTGTGGGAACTTCCATAGAGACAGAGAGCAGCAATCAGAGGCCATGAGGAGGGGGCAAGGGGGCATCGCTCAGGAGCCTGCACCCACTGTGAGGAGGAGGGAGGGGGCCCTGGAACATTCTACAGACACTGAACCCCAAGATTCAGAGACAGTGAAAGAAAACTGCACGGATATTAAAGGTGAGGGGACAAACCAACCACAAAAGGGCACCAGAGAGGGATTCTAATATGGACTGTGAATACTTCAGCCAAAGAGATAAAGCCAATGGGCCAAATGTTAATGTGCAGACAATGAATATACATTGTAATGGTATTCAAGCTGAACATACTTTAGAAATGTTTCATAACAACTTTTAAAAGATAAATTCTCAAAGGTAAGGTAAGGGGATGGGGAATAAAGGAGACCTTCTGCACTGACTTCTGTCCACCCCCTCCACCCAAGGCTGCAACTGGACCCACCGAAGCTCTGAGGCTGGGGGGGAAGAGCAGGTACGCGGGCAGGTGTGAGCCCAGCGGCACCCAGCCCAGCTCTGCTCTGTCCCCTCAGACCCTCCAAGAGTGCCCGAGGAGGGAGCCTGAACCAATGTCCCATGGATGGCTTTGGGGATTCACCCCAGTCTCTGAAAGGATACTCTATCAATAAGGCAATTCTGGGGGGATAAAGAATCGTGGGGGGAGGAGGGAAGGAGTAGAGGGAGTCTACAGGGCAGACATCATTTTTAAGGGGAAAAACTTGAATTTTAGAACAAGAAAGGCCATCATTCCCCACCCTCAGATATTTGGGCTGCAACCACTGCCACCCTAACCCTTGAACCTCTAAAGCAAGGAGGGTCCGAGGATGCTGATCCGCCTCGGTCCCAGAGGCTGCAGTGCAATTCTTTGGAACAACAGGCACACAGAGATAAGAAAAAGGAATTCCACCTGGCTGTCCACTCCACACCACGGCAGACTGGAGGTCCACCCGAAGGTTACTCCCGCCATCCTGGACACCGATGCACCCCTCCCACCGCCACCCTCCCCACCCCCCCCCCCACACACACACACAGGGTCCCTTCCAGGCAGCCCTACCTGGGCCAGCTCCCGCTCGCTGATACTTCTGGTGGCGCTCCTTTTCTTCCGGGGGCACGGCTCCCCCGCAGCGCCCCTTCCGTCCCCGCGGCCATAGCAGTGCGCAGGGAGAGCTCCCGTGTGCCCTCTGCCTGGGCAGGACAGGGGCTCGCTGGTCTCTGAATCGGAGGATATAGAATCCTGTGATGAACTGGAGCCCAGGCTGGAGGAGGATTTCTTTTTGGGACCCGAGAAGACAAGGCGTGCCCCTATAGAGGCAGGGTTCAAGGACAGATCCAAGGCGGCCGCGGCTTCCTCCTCCTCCTCCTCCTCTTCCTCCTCCTCGTCCTCTTCTAGTTTGACGTTTTTCAGCTCTTCAAACTTGACTTCAGTCGAGTCAGAATAATCTGAAACACACGTACACATTGGACAGGGCTAACATCTGAGCTTGGAGAAAGGCAGTGACAGAACACAAAGAACAGGAACAGGGTGGGGGCTGGCCTTGACTTCCCACAAGGCCCCTGTGTGATGAGGGGCTGCTCATCCTCTCTGGGCCTCCAGTTTCGTCCTCTCTAATGCAAGGTGCTACCAGGGTTCTGTTGTAAGACAGAGCACAGCCTGGCAGACACTCGTAAGTGCCAGCTGCCCTGTCCGCAGAAGGCTGGCAGGAAATGAAGCCCGAGCCCAGGAGAGACCTGGCGCCCCCGGCTGGACAACCTGAATGTAAGCAGCCCAGACCCAGGGGGAGTCCACAGACAGAGCTGGCTGGCTCTACGCAGAGGCACCGACAACGTGCGGTCAGGCCTGACTGGACACCGACACAGCCCATCCCCAACAAACCGACCGACCCTCACAGCCACCCACCCGAGGGCCGGCTCTAGAACTGCGGTCGGCAACCGGAGGGCCGCGGCCCACTGGTGGTCCACGAGGTCTGAAAGGCTGGCGACCGCTGTTCTAGAGCGCTGACCACACCCCTCACCCCTAGAATACAAGTGGCTCACTCGGGGGCCCGCTAAGGTGGCAGGTGGTCCCCACATCCTCTCGCTTCCATTTCTCTAGTTCATTTCCTGGTGGCACACCCGTCTCCGGCCCCCATATTCAAACGCAGGAAATCACTACCAGCTCCCCAAACAGCTGTCCTTTCACAGCTCCGTGCCTTCCACCCCACCGTGCCTCTGGGGATGCCCTCTGATGTCACCAACTCTGCCTGGAAAATTCCTCCTAATCTTGTCCCCTTGGCTCCCCGTCACTTCTCCAAAGCCTTCCGGTCTCCTGGACCCTCACCGGGCAAAGGGAGGGACCTTTCCCCTCCGTTCCGCACCTGCCCCGAGTGTTCCTGACCAAAGGGCTCCTCACGCTCAGACCTGTCTGCCCCCTCGTTCTTATTCGTGACCCAGCACTCGCATGGCCCCCCACCCGGAACAGAACAGAACAGTGGGGTGGGGGAGAACACGTCGCCAGCTGACCTGGGAAGGGGAGGCCGTCCTCCACCGGCCGCACGGAGCTGTGGGTGGGCCGCACGGGGGCGAGCGCCGCCTGGCACGCCGCCAGGTCGTACTGGCCAGAGCCCAGCTCCTCCTTGGGGAAGAGCTCGCTCTGGCTGATCTCCTGCGGGATCTCAAGACAAACCCGGTGCCTCTTTGTCCCTATCCGGTGCTTGGCGAGGCTGCAAGGAGGAGAGGAAGCTGTGTAAGGGCCCGCGTATATATCCACACACACAAACACGTCCACACACAACCCAAAACACATCCACACACAACCCGGTCGGGCCTGCTTCACGCTACAGTCCCCCACTTGTGGGACCCGAGACGAAGGACTTCGCCTCTGAGCCCGTCCCATCACGTGGGAAACAGGGATACCGCCACCCACCATGAGGCTTAAGGAACGGTAGGCTGAGTAGCCGAAAGCGCCTGGCACAGAGTAGGAGCCCATCCATGTCTCTCCTTCCTTCCCCCCATGGCCTAGGACAGTGGTCAGCAAACTGCAATTCGTGACCCTCGCGTTTGCCAACCACTGACCTAGACTCTCGATTCCAATGATTACAGGCTGTTGTTGTTCCTTGTGATTAAGCCCCTATCCCAGTGGTCGGCAAACTCATTAGTCAATAGAGCGGCAAACTGCAGCTCGAGAGCCGCAGTTTGCAGACCACTGGCCTAGGCTAAATGATCCTTAGGAGACAGATCCTCTGGCTCAAACACTGTTAAGGCCAGGAATCTCATTTCCACTACCACACACTCTTATTCTTCTTTTTTTCTTCTAATATGAACTGCTTCACAAATTTGCATGTCATCCTTGAGCAGGGGACATGCTAATTAATCTGCCCAATTTTAGTAGCTGTGCTGCCGTAGCCAGCACCACACTCTCCTTTTTTTAAAAATATATATTTTATTAATTTTTTACAGAGAGGAAGAGAGAGGGATAGAGAGTTAGAAACATCAATGAGAGAGAATCATTGATCAGCTGCCTCTTGCACACCCCCCATTGGGGATGTGCCCTCAACCAAGGTACATGCCCTTGACCGGAATCGAACCTGGGACCTTTCAGTCCGCAGGCCGATGCTCTATCCACTGAGCCAAACCGATCTCGGCTCACACTCTCCTTTTTTTAAAAAGCTCTCATGCCCAGTTGGAATGGCTCAGGGGTTGAGCATCGACTTATGAACCAGGAGGTCAGGGTTCGATTCCCAGTCAGGGCACATGCCTTGTTGCAGGTCCAATCCCCAATAGGGGTCATGCAGGAAGCAGGCAATCAATGATTCTCTCTCATCTCTGATGTTTCTATCTCTCTCTCCTTCTCCCTTCCTCTCTGAAATCAATAAAAATATATTTTTTTAAAAGCTCTCAAGATGTAGATGAGGAATGGTGACTTTTCTGGCCCAGAGGAAGCTGTGCCCAGGCCCGTGTGTGAGCCTTGCTCCAGCAGACCCACAGGCGCACCAACAGATGCTATGGCTCCTGGTCACAGCCCCAGGGGGCCCGAATGCCCTCACTCTGAGGATGCGGGAGCCCCTACCCAGAAGAAAACACCCTCGTCGGTGGCTCAAACACCCTCCTCAGAAACAGCCTCTCCGCGGCTGCCTGCCGCCCCTCCCTCGGACAGCCGGGCCCGCGGGCCGCCGCCTTACCTTCTCTTCAGGTGGCCCTCCTCGCCATCCTCCACGCCTTCCATGGCCTCCTCCGGGCACTCCTCCTCACTCGTGGCCCGTGGGGGCAGTTCACTCTCCTTCAGAAACTCGGCGGCTTCTGGCGTGGGCAGAGTATGGTCGATGACCGTGCTGTCCTTCCCAGCTTTCCAAAGTTTGAACCTTTCTGGCTGGAACTTCTTCACAAACACATCCATGGAGATCTTCACCATATCCTTCCGACAGGAGCACTGTCGCAAGTAACCAGAAGAGCCCCAGGTAAGCACCCTTGACCTGCCCCCACCTAACCCCACATCCCGGCTCCTCCCCGCAGGTGGGCAAAGGTCCAGGACAGTTTAAAGCCAAACTGTCTGGGCCCAGAGGCTGAAGGCATCTTGTCCCTGCAGAGCTTCAGACGGGGCGGGAAGCCGGGAACAAGGGCGGAGAACGCACGGCGCTGGGCAGCCCGCCAGCACTGCAGGGACGCAGAGAACCGATCGATGGGAAGCTCAGCACTCAGCCCCAGAGGGTCCACAGCCACCTTCCTGTTGACATCTACCCAAGGCCAGGACCACACAAGCGATTCTACTCCCAATCAAAGGTCCAGCCCTCTGCTTCCCTCAAGTAAAAGTAAACCCCTCAGAACTTCTCAACGGAGAAATCCCCGAGTGGCGGAAGCCAGAGTATCAGTGTGTGTGGGGGTGGCCTGAACGCCCAATGGATTGAAGCACGAAAACCTCACTTTACACGTCCCGAATCTGAACAAATTTTTTGACGAACACAAGATGTTGGGCACTTTTGCACATTCCCGGCCACTTGGTTTCTGAATTCCAGGAGTTCACAGAAAAGCTCTCACCACCAGCCAGTGCACCTAACAAGAGCCAGGCATCGTTAGGCAGAGGGGCAGAGAGGCCACGCCGACTCACCAGCACTGCCTGTTTGCCATACTCAATCCAGCGCCGCGTAGCAAAATTGGTGGACTCCGCACAGTTGAAGCCGTGGTTAAAGCCGGCGTGGTAGCCATAAGGAAATGTGATCATAAACTCTCCAGCTTCCTGCGTGACCTGAACGGGAGCAAAGAGCAGACTTGAAGCAGCTGCCTCGACCTGCAGGAGTCTGCCCAACGGGACCTCCGAGCTCCAGCTCTGCCTCGACTTAGCTGAACGACCAAGGATAAGCCATCAAACCACCGGGACCTGGGTGTCTTCTACTAAATGCAAAGCCCTAACGTATCACATTAGAACGCCGCGGCTGTAATAACCATTCCTCCGGAGCAGCGGTCGGCAAACTGCGTGTGTGTCTCTTCCACAAAATACCACGTTACCTTAATTAAGTTAATAACAATATATCTACCTATATAGTTTACCGTATTTGCAGGCGTATAAGACGATTTTTTGGCCCTGAAAAATACGTATTTGCTGGCGTATAAGAGACTGGGCGTATAAGACGACCCCCTAACATTTCCACTAAAAAATACAGAGTTTGTTATATACTCGCCGTATAAAACTACCCCCCACTTGGAGGCATATTTTTCAGGGCCAAAAAGTCGTCTTATACGCCGGCAAATACGGTACATTTAAAAAATGTGGCTCTCTAAAGAAATTTTGATGGTTGTACTGTTGATATTTGGCTCTGTTGACTAATGAGTTTGCCGACCACTGTTCCAGAGGAACTCTGTTCACGGGAGTCTGACTCTCGTCTGGTCCTGGGAAGGTAGAGCAGCCCCACCTTGAATACCCGGATATCGAAGTGTGGTTGGCTTTGGCCCACACCTGGCACAGGGTAACGAACTCGAATAAAGCTCTGTGAAACACAGGCCAGAAAGGGGGGTTTCCGCATGAGGCTAAGGACTTCCATGTGTAAAATCTGCTCACCTTGTCAAAGGGAATTCCGTATTTCTTCAGCATTAAAGGGGAAATCAAGGTCATCTTATGGCGGAGGAAAGCCTCACAGCTCTGAGCACTTCCTGGGAAGAAGCCTGTGTAATGGAAATAGGCACAGGTGAGCTCCGTGACCCCGCATCCTGCCTGGACAGTAAGGGTGTAGGATGGAGCACGAGGTGATCTCTGTGGATCCTTCAGCCCCAGCCCCGCTCTAAGGCTCTGCAATGACCCCCCTGGGCTCCCCCGTGTCGGCCGTCACGTGAATAATCAAATTGTCTGGGGAACTGAGATGGCCCAAGCAGCCTCTCTTCTGATACAGAGCTTTAAAACGCTTCCGGACCTTTCTCCATTCAGCTGCCTCCTCGGTCTTTTGTTAGGAGCACATCTACTACAGAACAGACTGCCCACGCTCTCCTGAAACGGGCTCCCTGGAGGAATAAATCTATCAAAGTCCACTTAAAAGAGTCAAAGCATTAAATAATTCAATCCTGACTTGCACGTCTGGGTCTCTGGCAGAAGAACGAGACCCAATATGACTGGTATTCGATCTCCGGTCAAATAAATCCATGCTTGAGAGAGCCGAGGCAGAGACAGACTAAGAAGGAATTCCCGAGTCCCTTCCCGGGACAAAGTGGGGAGAGGCTCTGCTTTGAGTTGCTCCATTAGGATAACCAACCTAGCAATCTGGCTTCCTCCCATCGGGAGGCCTGAGAAAGGCCACGTGCGTATCCGACCACAGAGAAGGGACGCGTCAGAGCAATGAGCACAGCTCAGCGGGGCCAAGCCGGCCGTGGAGACACGTACCTTTGGCGAGGCGCTCCAACCGCTTCCCGTGCTCGGGGGGAACGGAGTACCTGCAATCACATCAAAGCATGGACGCTGAGCAGAGGCAGGGGCAGGAGCGGAAGGGGCTCGTCCCCACTCTCAAAGCAGCTCAAGGTAGCAGCTTTCTCAGCCTCCCGACTACGGAAACGAGGACGGAAACCCAGAGGAATGAAGTAGACAGTCTGGGCAGAGAAGTGTGAGTGAATTCCTCCTTTAGATTCATTAAGGAGACACGCCGAATGTTTACTGTGAGCCAGGATGTGGGTGTGCACCCAATGTTGCTCTCCTTTATGTCATAAATGCAATGAAGTGAAGTGAAATGGAAGGAGGATGGCATTAAAGTGCTCCTGGCAGACCTGATGGCCTAACAGTGATAGCATAAATAATGGAAAATACGGCAAAAATGGATTACACCTGGCCCCGTATCTGCTGTTGTCTCCGGTTATACTGATTACCCAGCAGTTAGTTACTCCTCCATCCAGACACCACAGAAACTGTTCCTCATAAAAAAAAAGATGAAAGAAAAAAAGAAAAAGAAAAAGAAAAAAAGAGCCAAAAAACTATGTAAGACTATTCAAAACTTTTGCTAAACTTTACAATCCTGAAACGCACAGTAAGTCTATTTTAACCTTTATAATCAAGCCTAAAGGTTATTCCACAACGAAAACTTCCCCAAAGCTTCATTATGAAACAAAGCAGACGAGGAGCGGAGAAAGCTCTGTCACTGAGAGCACTGGGGGCCACTTTGCCCTCTGAGGCCCACGTGCTGACCCAGGGAGCGTGTGTGACAACCAGAAAGCCTGCTCTCGACGGGAGAACAGAAATCCATTCTCAGGGAACTTGGGCGTCAACGTGGCGAAGAGCCTCCACGTCGAGCCACCTAAGGCAGGGAATGGGGCAGCAGGTCAAAAAGTTTTGCCCCAAGATTAGAAACTCAGAGGTATTTGAGCCGAAACCGGTTTGGCTCAGTGGTAGAGCATCGGTCTGCGGACTGAAAGGTCCCGGGTTCGATTCCGGTCAAGGGCATGTACATTGGTTGCGGGCACATCCCCGGTAGGGGGTGCGCAAGAGGCAGCTGGTCGATGTTTCTCTCTCATCGACGTTTCTAGCTCTCTATCTCTCTCCCTTCCTCCCTATAAAATATCAATAAAATATATTATTAAAAAAAAAAAAGAAGAAGAAGTATTTGTAAGAAGAAAGGAAAACCCCTGGGAGGGGATGTGTGTTCCTGGAAAAGGGCGGGAAGATGGATGCCTCCTGGCCTGGCCCATGCTGCTCCTGGGGCCTCCTCTCTCACTTCCATCATAGTGCCCGGCACCCAAACCACTCTGCACTCCCTCTAGTTCACTCAAGACGTCGTGCCGCCTCTCAACTCAGGATCTTTGGCGGGTCTTCCAGCCACTTAGACACCCCCCCATCAGCCTCCCTTCTCCTGAAGCCACCATTGGCCCACCCAGCTACCCAGCTACTCCTTTCTCATTTGTAGGCCTCAGCTTCATCGTCACCTCCCACAGGGACACCCTCTCTGATCACCCCCCCTCTTGTGCCCTCCCCATGTGGACCTACAGCATCCACCATCTCCCATCAGGGCTCTCCTCACCCCGTGCGATTTCCTCACACTTTGCATCTCCTGTCTGTGAGGGTGGCGACCTCACCCGCCTTATTCCCTGCTGTGGAATGCAGCACCTTCACTGAGTGCTGAGCCGGCACGGTGGGCCAGCAGAGGGGGAGGAGAGAGAACACAGCTTTGTCTCCCCGGCTGGACTACGGGCATCCTGGAGAGCAGGAAGCATCTGCTGAGTAGCCTTGCATCTCCTCTTGTGTTAAGCACACACTGCTGCTCACCAAATATTTTTTTTCCACGAGGGAAAGCTTTCTATCATCTGAAGGCGGGACTCCAGCCTTGGAAGCCTGCCTTAAGCAATGCCTCAGGCCTGCTCAGAAAAAGAAACCAGAGCGCGGTGGAGGTGTGGGAGAGGTGGGAACAGCCCCCGCGGCTCTCCGCCACTCAGCCAACGCGCGCCCGCACACAGTGGTACCCAGCGCCCTGCCCTGGGAGGCCTGCTACTCAAGAGGCAGTCTGCGCCCACAGCATCTCGTCACCTGGAAGTCTGTTTAAAATGTAAAATGCCACTCCCACCCCACGCCTACTGAGCCCGAGTCTGCATTTTAACAAGCTCTGGAGGCGTTTCCTGGGCACAGGAGAGCCGAGAATCCCCCCACCCCCCGGCGCGCCCCCCGGGAAGCCGCAGTGCCCACGGCAGGCTGCCTGTACCAGGACTTGGGCTCTCCGAAGTGCAGGTAATTGATGCTGTACAGGTCCATGTCTTCCGTGTGCCAGGCGAAGGATGTCTTCCACATGCCAAAGTACAGGTACGGGGTGTTCACGCCCTCGATGGTGATCCCACTCTCCTTCTCCACCAAGTCCAGGATTGTTCTCAGCCGGCCAATATTCCACTCATCCACGTGCTGCAGGGGGAAGGACAGTCCAGGGCAAGTGATGATGAGTATAAGCCGAGGCTCCGAACCTGGTCCCAGGGGAGCGGCCACCTCTGACACAGATGTGGAATCCTGTCAAGCAGCAGGGCCAGGAAGACCACAGCGTCCCTCACCCCCTTTCCACGCCACCCCGGGAACCTCTGAAGGACAAATGCCACTTGGTGAGCACTCGTACATGAAAGATGCATAACAAGGTGACAGCTGCCTGTTCTAAACCCCACAATAAAGAGTTTTGAACTGAAGCTAGAGAAATTTATGTCAAAATAGGAAAAACAAACAAACTCTTAATCCATAAAAATATAACACATGAGAATGAACTAGATCGGTCTGTGACTTTTCTAGCCCCACTTTCCACTGAGCAGTGTTTTCGGTAAAAAGTGTCACCCCAGTCCTTTTCTGAGTCGTGATGGTCGGCGAGGCGCCCACCTCCCATGGCACGTTACTGATTATGATCCCTGCTTGTGTCTCCCCATCCCAGGTCCTTATAGCATCTTCCCACCATTAATGTCCCTGCGTCCCTTCCCCACCACCCAAAAACACTCATCAACAAACTTGGAATCCACTTTTTAAACCCCTTCCTTCCAATAATTTACAAAAACATTGGAATTCATCTGAGGGATGATCCTTTGAAATGTGCTACAAATTTTTTAATCATCCAAAAAACCCTCCAAACATTCCTTCCTTTTACATCCCAAACCAGCGCAACTGATTAAAACAGCTTTTGCTCCAGAATCTCGTTTGCTGGTTCTGAAAATCGAAGTTTCGGTTCTTAACTACGTATTATTTTTCTTAGATCCTAGTCAGCGATCTTTCTTCTGCAGAAACCACACTGCCTCTCCCCCAACAATTCATTTACTGTGATCCCACCCTTTCAAGAACTCATCAGCCACCACCCACAGACTATTCTAACAGCCCTTGCAAAGAACACCACATCACCCGGTTCACATGGCGCGTGGGAGAATAACCGTCAGTCACCCCAATGAAGCGAGCACAGCACATCAGCTGGTGGTGGATCGCTGCACCCATTCAGCAAGCGGCTTTTAGGGGCCTACTGCGCGCTGGGCAGATACAAATGTCATTAAGCTACAAAATTCCAAAAAAGCAGCACCGGGAGTTGACAGAGTCTCACCTTTTCATAGAGAGTGCCATTCACGTCCGCACCATAGATCGGGGGGTTGAAAGTAAGATTTTTCCAGTATTTCCGTTCAAGCTCTTCAAACTCACTATAGCGTGGGGTACAGTACCTTTCAAACACAAAAGAAGTGTTAACCATTTAGGAGGGACTAAATTCTTGAACAGCTCAAGACACAATCTCCTATTCCAGAAACAGCAAGGTTATTTCAAACAAATATGACATAACCTTGGCCTTCAAGACTTTAAGACAGTACCTCCCTCAATATCCCTTCCACGCGCTCTGGGCCCAAGGGATGACATGAAGATAGAAGCGCACCTTCCTTTAGGAGCATGGTATCTTCAAGTCTCTGAAGATAATTGACAAAAGCTATACCTTGGTCACCCAAGGAGAAAACAGCTCACATGAAATCTGTGAGATCTAAGAACTACAATCCGCATACAGCTGACCGTGAACACGGGTTGGACCTGTGCGGGCCCACTTACATGCAGGTTACTACTTCTCTGTAAATGTCTTTTCTCTTCCTTATGATTCTCTTTCCTCTAGCTTACTTATTATTATAAGAATACAGTATACAATACACATACAAAATGTGTTAATAAACTATTTATGTTATCAATAAGACTTCCAACCCTAACTGGTTTGGCTCAGTGGATAGAGAATCGGCCTGCGGACTGAAGGGTCCCAGGTTCGAATCCGGTCAAGGGCATGTACCTTGGTTGTGGGCACATCCCCAGTAGGGGGTGTGCAAGAGGCAGCTAATGGATGTTTCTCTCTCATTGATGTTTCTAACTCTATTCCTCTCTGTAAAAAATCAATAAAATATATTAAAAAAAAAAAAAAAAAAAAAGACTTCCAGTCAACAGGAGGCAGTTTATTAGTTAAGATTTGGGGGAGTCAAAAGTTATAGGCAGCCAAGACCGGTTTGGCTCAATGGATAGAGCGTCGGCCTGCAGACTGAGAGGTCCCGGGTTCGATTCCGGTCAAGGGCATGTGCCTTGGTTGCGGGCACGTCCCTGGTGGGGGGTGTGCAAGAGGCAGCTTATCGATGATTCTCTCTCATGGATGTTTCTAACTCTCTGCTCCTCTCTCTTCCTCTCTGTAAAAAAATCAATAATTTTTTTTTTTTTAGTTATAGGCAGATTTGACTTTACAGGGTGGGGGTGGGGGGAGTTGGCGACCCACTCCCACATAGACCAAGGTCAACTGCATATCCCCAGACAAGCCAAACCCAACCGCCTGGGGAGAGCGGAGGCCTTGCCACGGCCGGTTTCCAGGAACGTATGTGAGGGAAGCAGCTCCCGGAGGCTCGAGTGTTACCGTCCCAGCACCCAATGCAGCGGCTAACATTCCACAAATAACCGGGCTTACCAACGAAACAGTTCAAAACCACTTAAAAATGGTTACACAGCAATTCTTAAAAGAACAATATATAAACCTAAAAGGTATTTGAAAACGCACCTTATAACTCGAATGGCAAAAACATATCGTGAGTGGATAAAGCATGGAAGCAGACGGAAATGAAATTGTGTGTGAAGATAATGGGATGAGGAAAAACAAATCTTACTTTCAACACTGGCTTACATGTCAATGCCAGCCTCATGAATTATAATGTTTAGAACTCTAAAGTTTCCTTTTAAATATAAATAACTTTCCCACCTCCAACTGATCTGCTTTATACATTTAGGTCTTTACCCACTGGGTTTTGCTGACCATGCGGACAGCAATCAGGGGTAAGACTTTTTGTTGTGTCTCAGATGAAAAGAAAAGACACGGGCTGGTTCATTTAAAAAGAAAGGCGGTATTGTGAAAGGAGAAAAGGCCTACCAGATGTTGACAAGAAGAGAAGACAGGCAGGCACAGGAGGCGGAAGCCCATGTGAAACAGAAAGCAGGTGTGCTTGGTGCCGCCAGCCCACAGACACACTGCACAGACAGAAATCAGACACAGGGTGACACAGCCTTCCGTCCACAGAGCATGTCACACTTCTTCAACATGCTTGCTCATACATTATCACAGTACACAGCAGCTGGCCAGTACTATCCTAGTAGATGTTCAAGCGTGAAGCTGTCAATAAAACTGGAAGACCAAATTTTAGAATCGTGATTAAGCCAATGGAAAAGAAGGCAAAGCGTAGAAATAGAAAGAGTGAGATCTGACATGTGTATGAGAGAGAGAGAGAGAATAAAGCACATGAAGTCACATCCCCAAAGTGTGAAGACTGGCAAGCTTCAGACCCAGCTCTGGGCTCGTTCACAGGGAAGGCACATGTCTGGCTGACTGAAATCAGACATGCGTAGATCCATTACGGCTCAGGAGAAAACTCGAGGGGAAAGGGAGGAATCCCTTGTGGAACTCAAAGTTATGGAGTGGCACGGGATCCAAGGAAAAGGATTAAGAAAGAGCAGTGAGAGCTGATGAGGGGAAGACAAAATTCATTCACTGAGATCAGATGAGAGCTAAATGTTACAAAACCAACTGAAAACAGCAGGCCTGAACAAAGACAGACGTTTCTAACACAGACAAGAACGTACACATGAGGAAGAATGGAGTCAGAAAACAGCAACTAGCTTGGCAGTTCATTCACATCCTGTTAATGTCAAAGTGGAAAGAAGCCGTGGCCGGTTTGGCTCAGTGGATAGAGCGTCAACTGAAGGTACCGGGTTCTATTCCAGACAAGGGCATGTGCCTTGGTTGCAGGCTCAATCCCTGTTCCAGGTCAGGGCATAGGAGGCAACCCATAGATGTGTCTCTCTCACATCAATATTTCTCTTTCCGCCTCTCCCCCTCCCTTCCATTCTCTCTAAAAATCAAAGGGGAAGTGTCCTTGGGTGGGAATTAACAACAACAAACAAACAACAAGTGGAAAGGAGGTGGCAGTGTTATGGGTAGGGAGGAGGATTTTGAGCCTGATTAAAGACAGAAGGACCCAGAAGGAAGAGATTAAACCACGGAGGCCACTTTTAGATAAGCTAGTGATATCAATACATCTGGCTAAAGCTCCTTTGGAGCCAACTCCAGCGGTAGTTCTCCTTTGGAAATCTGCAGCTTACCGGGAGTCAGAAAACGCTTCTACTTTTGATGGAAAAACAATGGGATTACTTGATGTGAGAACAGGGACAAGGGTAGACTGTGGCCCAGTGCTGAGAGGAGGAAATGCTTCCAGGAAAACAGAAAGGGGGACAGAAGCTAGGCGGAGCTGGGACACCGGTCTGCAGTGGGCAGCAGCCGTCGGGAAGACGGCTGTGAGGAGACGTTCCGTACCAGACACCAGGACAGAGAAAGGAAGGAACGTGTTTCCACTCACTTGTCACTGTTGGCTATCTTGCGGAACTCTCGAACCGTCATGGCCTTCTTCTGTATGTTGTACTGGGTGAAGAGCCCAGACTGCCCGGTCACCAGCTGCTGGATGGGAGCAGGAATGACCAGGTCGTCAATGTCATCATAGGACGCTCGAGGCTTCCACTCCTTAGGAGGAACCACCTGCAGGGAACACAGAGACAGAGACGGGTCGGGGAGCTGGAGAGCTGGTCAGCGTCCAGGCAGTGTGTAGGCTGCTATCCAACGTTAACAGTCCATTTTCCTTAAAAGTTACTTTGCTTTAACCATGCACATCCAGCCTTAACCGGTTTGGCTCAGTGGATGGAGCATCGGCCTGCGGACTGAAAGGTCCCAGGTTCGATTCCGGTCAAGGGCATGTACCTTGGTTGCGGGCATATCCCCAGTAGGAGGTATGCAGGAGGCAGCTGATAGATGTTTCTCTCTCATCGATGTTTCTCTCTCTCACTCACCCTTCCTCTCTGTAAAAAATCAATGAAACATATTTTTTATTTTATTTATTTTTTAAAATATATTTTATTGATTTTTTTACAGAGGAAATGAGAGGGATAGAGAGCTAGAAACATCGACCAGCTGCCTCCCACACACCCTCTACTGGGGATGTGCCTGCAACCAATGTACATGCCCTTGACCAGAATCGAACCCAGGACCTTTCAGTCCATAGACCGACGCTCTATCCATTTGAACCAGACCAGTTTTGGCTAAAATATATATATATATGTTTTTAAATAAATTAAAAATAACCATGCACATCCAAATGCAGCAAGATACACTACCATGCTAACCCTGATCTAGTTCTGCCACCGGCTAGCTCCCCGGTGGCCGTGCATTAAGGTAAGTAATACTTGTTCCTCAGCCTCAGTGTCTTCTGTGGACACCAAGAGAGGAGGCTGAAGAGCTGATTCTCTCTCACTGAACAGAGAGTCCACACGGGAAGCCCAATTACTATCAGAGTGCTGGCTGAGAGTGAAAGGAGAACAGGAAGTCTAATGGCGTACTCAATGACACATAAAAACACTCACACACCATCTCCATCAGAGGGGAGGCACCACAGCAGCGGACCTGACACGCTGGCTCAGAGCTGCCCTTTTAAGGATTCCAGGCAGCTCTCCCCCTCCCTAAAAGAAATGCTTCAGATGCAAACGAAAGCAATTAACTTGCAAATAGGACAGCACGCTCAGCTCATCATCACCCAGCCTGGCGCTCAGCTCATCATCACCCACCCTGGCTTTCGTAAAACTCAGTTCCCCCAACGTTCCCTCAGGAAGCCTTCCTGGGCCCGTCACAGAAGCCCCTGCCCAGCGAGCCCCCTCACCTTGGCCAGCCCGGCCCGATGGGCTCCTTGGGATTCAATGTAGGCAACGTATCGACTGAAGTTCCGGAACTCCTCCATCGTCGGGTAAAAGGTCATTATCCGCGCGCTGGGATTCAGCGTTTCAGATTCAGAAGCCATCTTCCCTCCTTTTGTGAGGTCACTTTGGTCAGACAGGAATCTGAGGAAATTCATGAGAGCATAAAGTTGCCATTAAAATTAAAAGCTGGGAATGTCGGTGTTGAAAACAGTCAACGATAACTTAGGAATTCTGAAGAAGTATTAAGACCTCACACCTGACCCTGCCACGTGAGCCCAGTGGTTAGAGCAGCCGGATCCGGCCCGTTCGGCTGTTCTATCCGGCCCTCGGAGCCGAAAGAGCGGAAGGTTCTCTTGCTCTCCCCTCCGCTCCTTCACCAGCAGCCCAAGATGACAATGCCGGCGTGGTCAGGTTGCTTTTGTTCCGGCCCTCCGGTCCAGTGTAAGAACCCATTGTGGCCCTCCAGTCAAAAAGTTTGCCCACCCCTGGGTTAGAGCATGTTCCCGTGCACCGAAAGGGTCTTGGGACCCCAAAGCACCCTGACTGGTAATTGAACCCAAGACCCTAAGGGGAGGCAACCTATCACTGTTTCTCACTCATGTCAAAGTTCCTCCCTCTCTAGAATCAAGGAAGAAAAACACCAACACATATCCTAGGGTGAAGATAAAAAAAAGTGAGAGAGAGAGAGACTTCCCACCTGGAATCTGCCTCTAGATATATTATTTAAATGAACCAGAAATAGATAGACGAGGCTCTGCTTAAAAGAACCTGATGTATCAGCATTGCTTGTATTCAAATCTTATTTAAACGGAAACATTGTTTACGATAATAAAGGGAAAAGGTAACTATCTGAGTGAAGGTCCTATCGAACAGTACAGCCGCCTGTATTTTACCCTTTTCTAGTTGCTCCCTTACTCACACCTTGCTAATTGCTTTTCGGAGTATTAAACATAATCTACCACAACCAGATTTAAATCATTTTAAAGCTTCTCGGGAACAGCTTTAAAATAGGATTACAGATTCCTAAGCCAAGGTACTTAGCTACAAGATTACAAAATAAAGTTTAATGTAATTAAAGTACCGTGAGCCCTGGCTGGGTAGCTCAGCTGGTTACAGTATCATCCCGATAGATACATCACATCTCCCGTCGGGGCTCATATAAGAAGCAACCAATGAATATACAGATAAGGGGAACAACAAATCAATGCTTCTCACTCAAGTCAGTAAGTAAAATTTTAAAAAGAACACATACTTTAAAAAAAAAAGTACTTTGATGTTAGAGCAGCATGAGCTATGATTTTTAAAAACTATATCTAAACCAAAATGCCGTTTCAGCAGTCCTTAATGAAGCCAAGCTAGCGACCGGTGTGACTGCACTGTACCCAGGACTCAAAGGACAAAATTTAAGCAGGCCATAAACTGGCCGCCCAGGGCAAACTTCGTAACTGATTAGAAGAGGAGGCGCCTCCTCCAGCTAAGAGGGCACACCCCCATTACCAGGCGCCACAAAAGACCATTACAACGGAGTGAGGACCAAGCATCTCAGCTCAAAGGAGCCGGTTGAGAAGCAAAAGGAAATTCTAGAACTCCCCCAATCTGGGCCCCAAAACCCTGGCAGTTCGGCTCCAAGAGTCCCCCTGGGAGCTAGGGAGTGATAGTTCTATCAGGGAGCGCAGAAGTGAGGAAACTGCCTCCAACCTGCCAGCAATTTAGTGAAAGACTGGAGACAGCACGGAGCAGAAGTGTCTAAGGTAAGAGAGAAGGCAGCTCAAACCCCTCCCGCCTCCCCCCTCACACACACACACACCTCTCTCCGGCTTCCATTTGTGCCCCGCCCTCTCCCTCCCCCCCACCCCACCTCCAGGTGCTCTTCAGGTACCTGGCCAGACCTTTGCATGGCAAGTATACTATTATCCCTGATTTACATACCAGGAAGTTCGCCCACGGTGCGGTAACGCACTCCGGGTGCTCCTTCCACTGCTCTGTGCTGCCTATGCTGCCTACCTAATCATCATCACCTCCACCTAGACTGAACCCATTAGAAGGGGTAGAGGAACCTGAAGTTTGCTCAATTTTGGAGACCCTCTCTTTTAAAAAAAGAATACAAAGTACCTGACTTTGGCAAATTTTAACAAAACATAGTATCACGTGAAAACAGTGTTACGGCCCATCGCCTCTGGACTTAAACTCACGTCTGGGCGCCTCGAACCTAGAACAATGCACGCACCGAGGAGGCTCGCCTCGCTCGGTAACTGGAATAACTGATTTCCTTGCCCTCACCTCCTGTGGCTCGCTTCCTTTCTTCCACCCTCGGATTCCCTTCCCCCAGCCTATCCCCTGGGGAAAGCTCCTGTTTCCCCGACACCTTCCTGCTCCCGTCCAGCAACAAAGCCCGGCAGGCTCCAGAGCAGCGCTCCGGGAGTCAAAGCAAACTCGGAACCCCAGATCCGGTCTCTGCCATTTACAAGCCGTGTGACCTTGGCTGGCGCGAGGTGCCGGAGCCTCAGTTTCTCCCCGCTGGGAAGATGGGGGGATCCCAGCCTCCTCGCTGGCCAGGGCTGCTGTGGTGAACTCAGATGATGCAAGCAAAACGCTAAGCACTAGGCCCGGCACGTTAACCACTCCGTAAAGGTGGATCTGGCCGAGATCCACTTCAAACGCCCGCCCCCCTCCCCGCTCAGCAGCTCCCGCGGGGACGGCTCCCGAGATCCCCAAACCTCACCGTGGAGAGAGGCCCAGCCCCTCCTGGCCCCGCCGCCCAGGCGAGGGGGGCCCGGCCGCAGGAAGAAAATACTGCCCGGTACGCCCGCCCCCCTCCCCGACGACCATTGGCCAATAAGAAATTGGAAAGAACCAATCCCAGGGCGCAGGTTTAGGAGCTCCCGCTCCCATTGGGCGAGAACCGTGCCCATCGCCCCCTTCCCCCCTCCCCCACCGGATCTCACGGTCAAGGCCACCGCAGCCAACAACTCTGTACACAGATCCTCAAACCTTCGCGGCTCTCACCCGCAGCCCACCGGCCCGGCGGGGCTCAGACCCAGCTCCGGCCCTCGCCACCGGGCCGATCTCGCCGCTCTTCCTTCTGGCGAGGAAGGAAGCTCCGCCTCCCCCAAAGTCGGCCTCGGCGCAGCCGCACGGCGCCCCGCAAAGCGAACCAATCCGAGCGCCCGGCCCACGGGCCCGCGGACAACCAATGGGCGCGCGCTGCCAGCGCCCCCGAAGCCTGGGCGTAGCGCTCGGCTCTGCCTATGAGCACCCGCCCGGGCTGTTGCCAGGAGGAAGCGCGGTTCCACTCGGGACCGCGGCCACTGAGCATCTGGGCTCGGTGCGGCGCGGGCCTCCCATAGGCAGGCGCCCGGCCGCCCATCGCTAAGGAGGAGGGGAAGAGGCGAGAGCCTGGGACTGGGGCAGCTGGAAGGGGAAGAAGGGGCGAGGGGGTTACTGCAGGGTGCTTCCCACGGAAGGGTGGGCAGACCCTTGCCCAAGGATAGAAGTGTGCTTGCTGGGAGCCCCGAAGGGGATCGCTCCCGAGGTCATGGAGTTCCTGATAAGGTGACCAACTTGTCCCGATTTGCCCGGGACTGTCTCGGTTTGAAAACCGAAAAAGCCCCGTGATCTGAGAACCCCCTCATTCGCTGGCACACCGGTTCCTGAATGGGAAGAAGCTCTGCGGGTTATTAGGGCAGTCCTGGGGGGCGATGTCCTTAAGAGTCATTAAAAAAAAAAAGCAGCTCCCCGGCGAGCGAGGATTGGGGGGTCATTAGGAGCAGCTCTTGGGGAAGAAGAGGTCCTGGGAGTCTTCAGACACGCGGGGGGGAGGAGATTCCTAGAAGTCTGGAGGAGCTGTTCCTGAGGATAGTGAATCACCTTAATGAGGAGCTCCCAGATGGATGGGGAAGGAGGCGTAAGTGACGCCTTGATGGGTCAAATAGAAAAGTAGAATACCCACAACCTGTCATAAAAATAAAAATGTACAAAATTAGCCAGAGATGAGTAATACTGCAGTGCACTAGAAAGAGCTGTAGAGTCAGCCCTAACCGGTTTAGCACCGTGGATAGAGCTTCCGCCTTCGGACTGAGGGGTCCCAGGCTGAAGGGCCCCAGGTTTCATTCCAGTCAAGGACGTGTATCTTGGTTGCAGGCACAACATGCCCAGTGGGGAGCATGCAGGAGGCGGCTTATCTTTCTCTTTCGTTGATGTTTCTAACTCGCTACTCCTCTTCCTCTCTGTAAAAAAATCAATAGAATATGTTTTTGAAATATTAAAAAGAGGAGAGAGAGAAAACTATGGAGTCAGATTTGTGTTCCAAACCAGTGATCCTCTGAGTCTGGGATTTCCTATCAGTAAAATGGAAAAGATAATAATACCCTTGCAGGATGGTTATGTAGATAAGAGCTAATCTATACTGGCAAAAAGGATGGTGTTACATACAATAGTGTGGACTTGGACCAATCGTAATATATGCCATGCCTCCCTCCTCCCATGTTTTCAGAAAGACAAGAGAATGACTGTTACATAGTCAACCAGTCTTTATTCACAATTACAAGGTTTTTCTCTCTTGACCTAGTGAGGTAATATAGTGGACTAGAGGCCTGATGCACAAAATTGGTGCAAAAGGCTCGACCCCCTCAGCCTCGCAGCTTGCCTCAGCCCTCCCAGCACCCGCCTCATCCGGAAGGTCTTTCAGCTGTCCGGTCTAATTAGCATATTACACTTTTGTTACTATAGATTATATTGGGGCTCTACTGGTTGCTCAGTGGTTAGAACACCAGACCCCAGACTGAAGTGTGGGTTCGATTCCTGGTCAAGGGCACGAACCTGGGTTGCAGGTTTCCCAGCCTGGTCGCTTGCGGAAGGCGGAATCATTGCCTCTCTCACACCGGTGTTTCTCTATCTCTCCCCTCTCTTCCACTGACTCTCTAAAAAAATCAATGGAGAAAAATACCCTTGGTGAGGATTTTTTTTTAATAGACTATGTTGGATGACTCACAAAATTGCTAAGTCTGAAGAACCCAACTTGCTGCATACATCATGAGGAAACTAGCACCAAAGCACCCACCACTGTCCTTGTTGCATCACCAAGCACAAGATTCATTTCGCCTCACAGACTCCACTGTCCTGCACATACTAGTTACATACTAGTGTAACTAGCACTGCTGCCACTGCCATCTACTTCATGTTACTACATCATCTTGTTACATTTCCTGCCGCTGCCCAAGAGGGCTTGCCAAAATCAGTGCTAGTTTGTATCACCAGCCTTCTACCGGTGTGTGGGTGATAGGTGGAGCTTAGATTAAGTTCTCTTGACATGCTCCCATTTCTGATCAGTTTATCTGTTACCTTTTTAAAAATATATTTTTTCTTATTGATTTCAGAGAGGAAGGGAGAGGGAGAGAGAGATAGAAACAGCAATGGTGAGCCAAAACCGGTTTGGCTCAGTGGATAGAGCGTCGGCTTGCGGACTGGAGGGTCCTGGGTTCCATTCCGGTCAGGGGCATGTACATGGGTTGCGGGCACATCCCTGGTAGGGGGTGTGCAGGAGGCGGCTGGTCGATGTTTCTCTCTCATCGACGTTTCTGGCTCTCTATCCCTCTCCCTTCCTCTCGGTAAAAAAATCCATAAAATATATTTTTTTAAAAAAGAAAGAAAGAAACAGCAATGGTGAGAGGGAACCATTAATTGGCTGCCTCCTGCATGCCCCATACTAGGGACCAAGCCTGCAACCCAGGCATGTGTCCCAACTAGGAATTGAACCTTGACCTCCTGGTTCACAGGTGGATGCTCAACCACTGAACCACACCAGCTGGGCTCTCAGTTACCTTTTTACACTCAGCTTTACTTTTCCACTCCTTAAATGTTGATGTTCAAAGCAAAAAGTCAAAGTTGTGGTTACCGCCGAAACCGGTTTGATTCAGTGAATAGAGCATCGGGCTGCAGACTCAAGGGTCCCAGGTTCAATTCCAGTCAAGGGCATGTACCTTGGTTGTGGGCACATCCCCAGTGGGAAGTGTGCAGGAGGCAGCTGATAAATGTTTCTCTCTCATCAATGTTTCTAACTCTCTATCCCTCTCCCTTCCTCTCTGTAAAAAAATCAATAAAATAGCCCTCACTGGTTTGGCTCAGTGGATAGAGCATCGGCCTGCGGACTGAAAGGTCCCAGGTTCGATTCCGGTCAAGAGCATGTACCTTGGTTTCAGGCACATCCCCAGTGGGAGGTGTGCAGGAGGCAGCTGATCGATGTTTCTAACTCTCTATCCCTCTCCTTTCCTCTCTGTAAAAAAAAAAAATCAATAAATATATATTTTTAAAAATTAATAAAATATATTTAAATAGAACAAAGTTGTGGTTACCTTTGGGTAGGTGGCAAAGAGAAGGGAAGCTGGGTAGCATAAATAGTGCTTCTAGGGGTGTTGTAATGTACTATTTCTTAATCTGGATGTTGGCTATTACCCTGGTGTGTTCACATTGTAAAAATTATTTGAGCCCAGCTGGCATGGTGCAGTGGTTGAGTGTCAACCTACATACCAGTGGGTCATGGTTGGATTCCTGGATGGGGCGCAGGCCCAGGTTGGGGGGCATGCAGGAAGCAGCCAATCAATGCTTCGATCTCATCACTGATGTTTCTGTCTCTCCCTCTCCCTTCCTCTCTGAAATCAATCAAATACATACATATACTTAAAAATTAAAAATAAATACTCCTTGAATATGTAAGTTGTACATAACATGATACCTTAAATTACTTACAAAATTAATAATTTTTGCTTTAAATATTTTTAAAAAGAAACAAAATCACATGGATGTTCTCTATGTCCTTTGTCCTCTTCTCTCATTCTGCAAAATCCCCTTAGGTGTTTCTAGTTTCACAACTTGCTACAGTGTCACCTAAGGTCAAGTTACTTCATTTCTCCAATCCTCAGTTATCTAATAACTAAACCTGCTGGGTACTTCCCTTTCTTGGTTGTGAGAATGAAATGGGATGATGCAGGCAACGCACTTTGACACTGAACTGGCCTGTCGTAAGTGCTTAGTAAATGTTAGTTGCACTGCTGGATGGTGGTGATGATGATGGTGATGATGATGATGGTGGTGGTGGTGATGGTAATGATACAAAGCACTTAGCATAAAGTTTGAAGCAAGAGCTCACTAAACATTCACTCTGCTTCACTCCTGTGCACACTGATGACACCCATTCCACAGGCCAGCACCACCTTCTCCCCTGAGTTCAGATCCATAGATCCTCTTAAGTTTAGACTCCTCCCGCTGCGTGTCCTACAAGTACCTGAAACGCACATGCCCGATAAAGAACTGCTCTCTGCCTCACCAGTGGGTTCCACCGCCGAGACTTCCCATCTCAGTCAGCGGGGCAGCCACCCACCCAGTCACCTCCCAGTAAGCCAGAAACCGGTGCACAACCAGGAACTCCTTCATGGCTCTGTTACCTCGTCTTTGAGTTTCCGCAAAGGAAGTGTTTTACGAGCCTGTGGTTTGTTTGCATGCCCATCTTCCTCCACCGGACAAAACCTCTCCAGAGCGTCCCGTCAGTCTTACTGGCAGTATCATGTGAACATGTGTTTCATGGCCGGAAATAACCCGAGCAACAGTGGCTCACACGGACATAACGCTGTTTCCCTATATAATGAGAAGTCTGAGGGGCACAGTTATTGGCAGGGTCTCGGTGTTTACCAAAGGCACCGGAGATGCAGGCCTGGCTGTGGCCCTCATGCACGCACCTCCCGGTTGTAGGGCGAATGCGGCAGCTCCCAGCACCCTGTCCGCACCCGTGGGATGGGGAAGAAGGGCACCGAGTCAGGAACACCTGCCCACTGTTACCGAATGCCCGCCGTCACTGACGGAGCGGAACAGTCCCTTCCCTGCCTTCGTGGTGTGTATAGTCTAGTGAGGGGGACAGACCTGAAACAGGTGCTCCAGCAAATAAAGAAGACCACAACAGCCCTAGCCGGTTTGGCTCAGTGGGTAGACCACATCAGCCTGCAGACCTGAAGGATCTGGGTTCCATTCTAGTCAAGGGCACATGCCTGAGTTGCAAGCTCCATCCCCAATGGGGGCTGTGCAGGGGGAAGCCAATCAATGGTTCTCTCTCATCATGGATATTTCTCTCCCTCTCCCTTCCTCTGTAAAAAATCAATACATAAGGCTGGGTGGGGAGAGGGCCTGGGTGGGGATGGAGGCTGGGTGGGGATGGAGGCTGGGTGGGGAGAGGGCCTGGGTGGGGAGGGAGGCTGGGTGGGGAGAGGGCCTGGGTGGGGATGGAGGCTGGGTGGGGAGGGAGGCAAAAAAGAAAAAGAAAAAAAATCAATAAATATATATTTTTAAAAAAGAAAGAAAGAAAGAAAACCACAATAGCTGTGCTTGCTGTGAAGGGAGAAAACAGGGAGAACACCTTTTAGGGTGCCTTGTTAGCAATGATGGCGGGATGGGGAGATAACACCCTGTCATTATGGCATAAAGCTCATGCCGTGCGCCTACCTCAAGGATGCTTTCCTGGAGCTTCCCTTGATCCCCCACCCGCACACAGTAAGCTTTACCTCAGTAGTTACAAAGGCAATATTCCTGCCCGAGCCAGTTTGGCTCAGTGGATAGAGCATCTGTCTGTGGACTGAAGAGTCCCAGGTTCAATTCCGGCCAAGGGCACATGCCTGGGTTGTGGGCTTGATCCCTAGTAGGGGGTGTGCAGGAGGCAGCTGATCGATAATTCTCTCATCATTGATGTTTCTATCTTTCTCCCTCTCCCTTCCTCTCTGAAATCAATAAAAATAATTTTGTAAAAAAGGGTAATATTCCTGGCTTTCAAAGTCAACTATATGTGTTCAGCCATTTTATGTTCCAGATACTATACTAAATACTTTATGTACACAAAAGGTCATTAACATTTTTCTTTTTATAAAAACAACTTTATTAAGGTATAATTTACATACCATAAAATTGGCCCATTTTAAGGGTATAATGTAATTATTTTTCAATTGATGAGAGAGGAAAATTGATTTGTTGTTCCACTCATGTATGTATTCATTGGTTGGTTGATTTTTTTAATCTTTTGAATCCTCACCCCAATATATTTTTCCCATTGATTTTTATTTTTTTAATTAAAAAAAAATTTTTTATTGATTTCAGAGAGGATGGGAGAGGGAGAGAGAGATTGAAACATCAATGATGAGAGAGATTCACTGGTGGGTTACCTCCTACACACCCCACACTGGGGATCAAGCCCACAGTACGGGCATATGTCCTGACTGGTAATTGAACCAGGACCTCCTGGTTCCTAAGTCGATGCTCAACCACTGAGCCACGCTCCAAAAATTTTTAGACAGTAGAAGGGATGGAGAGAGAAATAGAGAGAGACACACACTGATGGGTTGACTCCCACACATGCCCTGGTGGAGGCCAGGATTGAACCTGCAACTGAGGTACATGCCCTTGGCCGAGAATTGAACACAAGACCGCTCTGTCCGTGGGCAGATGCTGTAACCAATGAGCAATGGGCCAGGGCATTGTTGGTTGATTCTGATATGTGCCCCGAGCGAGCGGGAGTCGAACCTACAAACTTGATGCATCTGGACGATACTCCAACTAACTGAGCCACCTGGCCGGAGCTAATGCAATGATTTTAAATAATTTACCAATTCATGCAACCAACACCCAATCCGGTTTTAGAACGTTTCCTTCACCTGGACAAGATCCCTTGTGCCCAACTACAATCACCCTCTGTTCCCACTCCCGGCCCCCGGCAGCCATTCACCTACTTTCTGTCTATATAGATGTGCCTCTTCTGGGCATTTCACAAAAATAGAACCGTACGATGTGTGCTCTTTTGTGTCTGGCTTTTCGTCACTTACTACAACATTTTTGAGTTACTCATGTATCAGTATTATTTATTTTTAATGTTGAATAGTATCCCATTGTAGTATTGATTGACACTTGGGTTGTTTCTACATGTTTGCTATTATGAACAGAGCCTCCTATCAGCATTTATGTGCAACAAGTCTTAGTGTAAAGGTATGTTTTCATTTCTCTCGTTTGGGTAATTAGGACCGGAATTTGTGTTGTACAGTACATTTGTTTATCTGTTTAGGAAACCGCCAAACTGTTTTTCAAAGTGGCTGCTCCATGTTGCATTCCCGGCAACAGTGTGTGAGGGTTCCCGGTTTCCCCATATCTTTGCCAACATTTGCTATTATCTGTTTTCCTGATTATAGTCATTCTAGTGGGTATGAAGTGGCACCTCATTGGGGGTTTAATTTGCATTTCCCCAATGACTAATGATGCTGAGCATCTTTTGATATGCTTATTAGCCATGCACATATCTTCTTTGGTGAAACGTCTATTCAAATCTTTTGTCAGATTTTTAATTAGGTTGTTTGTCTTAATATGAGTTGTAAGAGCCCTTTATATAATCTGGATACAAGTCCTTTATCAGATAGAGGCGTTGTAAATATTTTCTCTCATTCTGCGGCTTGTCTTTTCATTCTAATTGCGTCTTTTGAAGTGCAGTTGTTGTTTTTTTTAAATTTTGACGAAGCCTAATTTATCAGTCTTTTTCTTTTGTGAATTGTGCCTTTGCCATGTTCACATTAACATGCATGTAGCTCTGTGCTGCCTCCAGGATCCCACCACCACCACCACCACCACCACCACCACCACCACCACCGCCGCCTCCGGCAGCCTGCTCCCAGCCACTCTGCTCTGCAGCCAGATGAGGATAATTCTCGCTTCTGCCCTTGCCCCCTGCCACCTCCTCCGCAAGGCAGAGTGATTCTTGAATATTTAAAGCCAGATCGCGTTACTCCTTTTAAAACCATCAAATGACTTCCATCTCCTTCTGGATAGAGGCCAAGCCCTTGTAATGGCCCAAAGGGCTCTCCCCTCTGGGGAGCACGCCCAGCAACGCCTTTCCCTCCTCCCTGCTCCTCCCCTCCCTCAGGCATTACATCTGCCTTTCTCCTAAAAACTGCCAAGGGCTCTCCCACTATACTTCTGTACCTTTCTAAATAAACGTTCTTTTATAGTTTGAAAAAATACACATAGAAAGGCCTACAAGCTTCCCCCACCCTAACCCCATCCCTCACCCCCCTATCTCCCCACGTCTGAATGGCTCACTCCCCTCCTCCTCCAGGGCCTTGCGGACATGATACCTCCTCGGGGAAGCCTTCCCTAACCACCACAAAATGCTTTACTTTTGAAAAAAAAAAAAAAAAATATATATATATATATATATATATATATATATATATATATTTCAGAAAGGAAGGGAGAAGGAGATAGACAGAAACATCAGTGATGAGAGAGAATCATTGATCGGCTGCCTCCTACACGCCCCACACTGGGGATCGAGCTCTCAAGCTGGACCTGCGATCTGACCTGGAATCAAATCGGCCTTCCTGGTCCGTAGGTCAGTGCTCAACCACTGAGCCGTGCTGGCCGGGCTGCACACTTTATTTTTCCACCCATTCGAATGTCTCCTCCATGTTCATCGCGATCCTCACCACTCAGGACAGCCCCGGCTCTTTGTAGGAGCTTACTAAATACTTGTTGAGTGAGCAAATGCTGCTCCTTCCCTTCGTCCTCACAAACAACTTCGGAAGATGGCTTCCCTTCTGACTCCATTTTACAGCAGAGGAAGCTGGGACGCAGGGGGGATAAGCAACCTGAAATGAACTGGGCCTGAGGGTATCCGTTGAGTAAATGAATGAATGGTGAACTGGATGAGTAAACAAACAGGAAGGGTGGTGTTTATACCTGAATGATGCCTTTGGCCTTCACCTCTGGGCCACTCACATTTCCACTCTGGCCTGGGGGCGCCGGGCGGCTGAACAGAGACCGTTTTTTTTCTGGAGCTTTGGGGGCTCTGGTCAAAGGGACTCGGTGAGCTGCCGGAAAAGCCCTGATCCGCAGACACGTCAGCGCATCCTGACCTGCTCAGGTTCAATGGGAAGGGTAGGTCAGTCTGTGCAAATGGAGATTCAGCCTCACCTCAGCTTTGCAGACAAGGTCAGCTGGGAAAGACCAGGCTGGCCTTCTAGCCTATGAAATATACAAATATACAAATAAAAATGCTTACACCAGACGTATACATGCCCACAGACACACCCTGGACTCCTCTGTTTCACAAAAACATAGCCTTTCTTTCTGGCTGGTTTACTCTCCCGCTTTTGGGGGGGGGGGGGAGGTGGCTCAGTGTGATAAGCAAAAGGCCCTGTGAGTAGCACCCAGAGGCGACCCACTGGCCTTTCCTACTTCCCTCTCAGTCCTTCTCTTTGTTTCCGCTGACTGTTCCTGGAGCTTTTGTTTTGATCTCAGCCACCAACATATCTTCGCCTCAGGGCTGAATCCCACCCATTCTTCAAGACATCATTCCAGTCCCACCCATCTGTGCATTTTTTTTTCTACACTTGATCTTAGCCAAACTGCCCAGAAGCGATTATTTGTGCTTTTTTTATTTATTTAAAGAGTTTAAAATAAACACCTGACTCATGAACAGAAAGGAAGACAACCCTGTCTCCCCACTTGGACAATTACAGGCACCCTCAAAACTCAAAAGCCAACCCTGGGTTCTCCCCTAAATCACCACCCCCCCCCCCTTCCCCACGGCAGGAGAGGCGCCAGCACCATCCAGGTGTGCAGTCACCCTAGACTCTTCTCTCTTGCAGCCACACCCACACCTGCTGGCCCTACTTACCAAACTACGTACTGATTTCTACTTTTTTAAAATTTTATTTTATTTTATTATTTATTTTTTACAGAGAGGAATGGAAAGGGAAAGTTAGAAACATCTATGAAAGAGAAGCATCGATCAGCTGCTTCCTGCACACCTCCTACCAGGGCTGTGCCCGCAATCCAGGTACATGCCCTTGACCGGAATCGAACCCGGGACCCTTCAGTCCCCAGGCCAACGCTCTCTCCACTGAGCCAAACCGGTTTTGGCTGACTTCCACTCTTTTTACCTCCTTTGTCACTACCATCCCACTTCAAGCACCTTTCACCTGGCCGACTGCACCCCATCTGTTCGGTTCCCCAAACAGCAGCCAGAGCGATCTTCCTAAAAAGCAAAGCGGAATTCATTGCTCTCTTGAAAACCCTGTAACACTGCCTGTGCCCTCGCTGTGAGTCCCAAGTCCCTTGTCCTGGCCTCCCAGGCCCCTGCCCACTCTCCACCCCATCCTGCCCCATTTTTCCTTTGCTCCCTGGGCTCAGCCCTGCTGGCCTTTTTTCTGGTTTTTGTTTGTTTGTTTTCTTTGTCTAAATTACATTCTTACTGATTTCAGGGAGGAAGGGAGAGGGAGAGAGAGAAACATCAGAGATGAGAGAGAATCATTGATCGGCTGCCCCCTGCACGTCCCCTACTGGGGATTGAGTCCACAACCTGGGTATGTGCCCTGCCTGGGAATCGAACCGTGACCTCCTGGTTCCTAAGTGGACACTGAACTGAAGTATGGTAGCAGCCATACTTGGGTAAAAATTGCTGTTTAATATTTTAACCTTGCTGTTTTGGGTTCTGTACTCATGTGAAGGTTATTTTGATGTTCTGAACTTACGCATGCTCTCCCAATACTCCACTGATGAAGGTTGGAATACCCCATTGATTGTGATCGCCCTGGTCACCAAAGCGCTCAGAAGCACATTCCTGGGACCCAAGACAGTTCAATTACCCTAAATGGCCTCCGTGGCTACAGAGAGTGCATTCCTGTTGACTCAGTGATCCCAGAATCTGGACAGCACAATCATTCTAAATTGCCCCGGTGGTCTCAGATAATGTGTTTCTGTTGATTCGGTGATTCGTAGATACTTTAGATAACTAACTTGCTCAGTTTCACTTCTGTAAAATCTCGAAACAGTTTCCTCATTCCAGACCCAGAGATATAATCGATACTTTTTTTTTTTTTTTAAGATATATTTTATTGATTTTTTACAGAGAGGAAGGGAGAGGGATAGAGAGTCAGAAACATCAATGAGAGAGAAACATCGACCAGCTGCCTCTTGCACACCCCCTACTGGGGATGTGCCCGCAACCAAGGTACATGCCCTTGACCGGAATCGAACCTGGGACCTTTCAGTCCGCAGACCGACGCTCTACCACTGAGCCAAACCGGTTTCGGCTATAATCGATACTTTTAAAAAATATACATTTTATTGATTTTTTTCCAGAGAGGAAGAGAGAAGGACAGAGAGTTAGAAACATTGATGAGAGAATCATCGATCAGCTGCCTCCTGCACACCCCCTACTGGGGATATGCCCACAACCAAGGTACATGCTCCTGACTGGAATCGAACCTGGAACCCTTCAGCCCGCAGGCCGACACTCTATCCACTGAGCCAAACCGGTTTCGGCTAATCGATACTTTTGTGATATTCTGCCAAAATAAGCCAGAGGTGGCAAGCTATTCGAGGCTGCAAGATTTGGAGCTTTAGCCCCTCGTCAGCCAGCCGCCGGATTTTAATAAATGACTCCATAATCTGACTTTTTTTGAGGCGTCCTTTTTGAGATCCGGGATACATCACAGCGGAACCACTGGGCCACGCCGGCCGGGCTGCTGTTTCTCTATGAGGAGTTATACTCCCTCTGCCCCAGGGCTTTTAGGAGAGACCACCTCCTTGCAGCAGCCTCTCCCGCGCCCACGGGAGTGCGGGGCCCGTTTCCCGTATGGCTCTCACCGCACCGGGCACTCTTCCTGCGGAGCATCTGACGGTGTGTGATTTCTGTGACTGAGACTGTTCCCCACAGACGAAGCCTCTAGAGCAGGGACTTCGGCTTTCCTGTCTCGGGCCCATTGGCCTGTGAGGTGCCTGGTTCATAGCAAGTGCCCAATAAACATTCCCAGAATGCTATTGGTGAAAAGCGTAGACGAAGGAAGCCACACGGACTGCAGTTTGCATAGTAAAGCGTCCCGGCTCTGGGGTCACACAGATCCAGGCTCAGATCTAGATTCTGCTTCCTTTCTGGCTTTGTGACTTGGGGTGAGCTGCTGGACCTCTCTGAATCTTAGTCTTCAGCTGCAAAGGAGCTACTAGAATAACACAAGCTACTATCCAGGGCTGTCTGGGGAATTCCATGTTAACAATGCAGGTCAAGTGTATGTCACTTCTTTTTTAAAAAATATACTTTATTGATTTTAAAAAATATATATTTTATTGATATTTTACAGAGAGGAAGGGAGAGAGACAGAGAGCCAGAAACGTCAATGAGAGAGAAACATCCACCAGCTGCCTCTTGCACACCCCCTACTGGGGAGGTGCCCACAACCAATGTACATGCCCTTGACCGGAATCAAACCCTCGACCTTTCAATCTGCAGACCGACGCTCTACCACTGAGCCAAACCTGTTTCGGTATTTTATTGATTTTTTACAGAGAGGAAGCGAGAGGGATAGAGAGCCAGAAACATCGATGAGAGAGAATCATCGATCAGCTGCCTCTTGCACTCCCCCTACTGGGGATGTGCCCACAACCAAGGTACATGCCCTTGACCGGAATCAAACCTGGGACCCTTCAGTCCGCAAGCCGACGCTCTATCCACTGAGCCAAACCAGTTTTGGCAAGTGTATGTCACTTCTAAGGGCATAGTCATGTTAAGAGGTATTATATAAATGTAATAGGTGCATACCATGTGTTTGTTGGATTCAGGCTTTAGGACACATAAGAGCAAAGGCAGGGGATGCCCTGAAAATGTGCCAGAGAGGCTGGAAAGAGCCATCCCTGGAAAGGAGTCTGGGACACAGGTCTTTGGGAGGAGACTGAGGAGCATCCCAGTTCTGGGGCCAAGAACCGCTTCCCAGGTCAAAGTTCAGTCCAGGTTCTAGGTGACCCCTATTCCTTTAAAAAATATTGCTGGTAAATCTCCATTGGAGCCATTGCCACCGTTGGAGTGGGGGGTGAGGAGAAACGCAGCTCCTCGGGGAGAGGTGTTTGGTGCGGACGCAGGAGCCTTCTCGGTGGAGGTGGTTGGGGATGGGAGGTCCTCTCAGAGCCGACGGGGACGTGGGCTCAGGGTCAGAGCGGAAGGCGGCCCGGGAGAGGAGCTGGGAGGGAGGGAGGTTCTGAGGATGGGTGACTGCTCAGGCAGCTCCAGCTAGAATTCCTCCCACAGCCACGTTTACCTTGGGGCCAGGTCAAACATTTCCCTTCCGGTCCATTCAGCAAACATTTATCCCGTCCCTCCTCTGGGCCAGGTGAGGCTGGGAGGTAAGGAAGACGTGGCCCTTGCCTTCAAGAAGTTCACAATCCAGCCCTAAATGGTTTGGCTCAGTGGATAGAGTGTTGGCCTGTGGACTGAAGGGTCCTGGGTTCGATTCCAGTCAAGGGCACACGCTGGAGTTGTGGGCTCGATCCCCAGTAGGGGGTGTGCAGGAGGCAGCCAATCAATGATTCTTTCTCAGCATTGATGTTTCTATTATTTCTCTCTTCCTCTTCCTTCCTCTCTGAAATCAATTAAAAAGTTCACAGTCCAACAAGAACAGACCCGGAGACAGGGAAGCATCGATCAGACTGTCGGACCTCAGAAGAAAGGTAGGGGAGGGTGGGGATCAGGGGGAGAGGTCAACCCAAGGACTTGTGTACATGCATATGAACCTAACCAGTGGTCACGGACAGCAGGGGGGTGGGGGCATGGGTGGGGAGGGGTGTGGGATGGGAATGGGGGGATGAGGACAAATACGTGATACCTTAATCAATAAAGAAATTGGAGGGGAAAGTTCACAGTCCAGTGCTTACAGCACTTTTTGAAATTGTCTAGTAGGTCTTCCGATTTTTTACCAGAAGGCCCTCAAAAAGAAAAAAAGTTCACAGTCCAGTGGAGGAGACAGATCAATCAAACCATAAGTATCATGTTAATTTGCACTTCATTTCTGCACTGCAGCCTGGATAATGTCTTTGGTATTTCCCCTTCTTTTAGTATGTGACCAGCTGAAGGAACAAGAGTCATCTCAGCACAGTGCTGTGGTTCCTGGACCAACAATAGAGCTGGGTGTGTGGCTGCCTGGATGGGTGTGGGGCGGAGGGGCTGAGGTGGGATTCCCAGAGGACTTGGGTGTCCAGGCATTTACAGCCTCAGCCTGGGGTGCTTCTCTGCCACTAACAACTTCTTCTTCTTCTTCTTCTTCTTCTTCTTCTTCTTCTTCTTCTTCTTCTTCTTCTTTTAAATAATATATATTTTATGGCTTTTTTACAGAGAGGAAGGGAGAGGGATAGAGAGCTAGAAACATCAATAAGAGAGGAACATTGATCAGCTGCCTCCTGCACACCCCTTACTGGGGATGTGCCCACAACCAAGGTACATGCCCTTGACCGGAATCGAACCCGGACCCTTCAGTCAGCAGGCTGATGCTCTATCCAGTGAGCCAAACCGGTCAGGGCCACTAACTTATTCTTATGGGAAAAAAAATGTATGTCAACCGCAGCAAACTAGAAAATGCCTTAAAATAGGGAGCATCACCCCTCTCCCGCCCAGAAAGTAACTGCTGACATTTTCGTGTATGTCCTTGCCAGAGTTTCTCTAATTTTAATGTTCCTACAGGTGCCCCAAGGAACTGTCCAAATACAAATCCTGGTTCAGTCGGTCTGGGGCCTGCGATTGTTTCTAAAATAATCTTAGCTGATGCGGATAGTGATGGTCTTCATATTCACTTAAACAAGATTATAGGCGATAGGTGTGTGTGTGTGTTTTGGGTTGTTTCCAACTTTTCAGTATTATGAGCAGCACTGGCTGGGTATCTAAGTGGTGAGAGCATTATCCTGATACACCAAGGTTTAGGTTCAATCCCCAGTCAGGGCACATACAGGGAGCAACAAATGAATGTATGAGTAGGTGGAACAACAAATAGATGTTTCTCTTTCTCTCTCCACTTCCTCTCCCTCTGTAAAATAAAATGGTTTTTGGTTAATCCTCACCTGAGAATAAAAATATTTTTATTTTATTTTTATTTTATTTTTTAAAAAAATATATTTTATTGATATTTTACAGAGAGGAAGGGAGAGAGACAGAGAGCTAGAAATGTCGATGAGAGAGATACATCGACCAGCTGCCTCTTGCACACTCCCCACCAGGGATGTGCCCGCAACCAGTGTACATGCCCTTGACCGGAATTGAACCCGGGACCCTCCAGTCCACAGACCGACACTCTACCACTGAGCCAAACCGGTTTCGGCTATTTTCTTTTTTTAAAATAAGAATTATTTTATTTTTAAAACTATATTTCTTTATTGATTTCAGAGAGAAAGGGAGAAGAAGAGAGATAGAAACATCAATGATGAGAGAGAATCATTGATTGGCTGCCTCCTGCACACCCCCACTGGGGATTGAGCCTGCAACCCAGGCATAGACTGGGAATGAAACCATTACCTCCTGGTTCATAGGTCGGTGCTCAACTACTGAGCCATGCCAGCTGGACATTTTCCCATTGATTTTTAGAGAGAGTTGAAGGAGTCAGAGAGGGGGAGAGAGAGATACATCGATGAGAGGGAAACATCAATTGGTTGCTTCCTGCACGTGCCCCCACTGGAGCTGAGGCTAGTACCTGCAATCCAGGTATGTGCCCTTGACCAGAAATCGAACCCAGGACCCTTTGGTGCGTGCCGACACTCTAACCGCTGGAAACACTGGCCAGGGCTCTCTATAATCATTTTTTTTACAAAATATATATTTTCATTGATTTCAGAGAGGAAGGAGAGGGAGAGATAGAAACATCAATCAAGAGAGAATCATTGATCGGCTGCCTCCAGCACGCCTCCTATTGGGGATCAAGCCTGCAACCCAGGCATGTCCCCTAACAGGGAACAGAACTGATCTCCTGTTCATAGGTTGATGCTCAACCACTGAGCCACACCAGCTGAGCTAAAATAAAAATGTTATGAACAATGCTGCAGTGAATCTTTGCCCATAGATTTAAAAAATATTTGTCTGGCTGAAACCGGTTTGGCTCAATGGATAGAGTGTCGGTCTGTGGACTGAAAGGTCCTAGGTTCGATTCTGGTCAAGGGCATGTGCATTGGTTGCGGGCACATTCCCGGTGGGGGGTGTGCAGGAGGCAGCTGGTCGATGTTTCTCTCTCATCGATGTTTCTGACTCTCTATTCCTTTCCCTTCCTCTCTGTGTAAAAAATCAATAAAATATATATTTTTTAAAAAAATATATATATATTTTAAAAAATATTTGTCTGCTTGTTAACTGAATTCCTAAATGTGTATCACGGTGTCAAAGGTGAAGCATATTTTAAGACTTCTGATAGATACTGCAACTTCTCCACAAAGGAAGAACCAGCATAGATCCCCACTAGGAATATGAGTGCCCAATTCTCCACACCAGTGTTAACACATAACTATTGACCATTGGATAAATAATAGTACCTGATCTTTTTCCCCAAAGTGTGTATTTCTTTGATTTATAGGGAGGCTCTGTGGAAACAAAACAAAACAAAGAACAAAAAGAAAGAGAAAATAAAATTTAAAAACACACACAAAAATAAGCACACACAAAAAGAAAAATAGTAAGGCTCTGTATCTCCCATACGTTTGTGAAATTTGTGTTATCTTTTATAAGTTGCCTATTGTGTCCTTGTCCATTTTTCTATTAGGGCATTTACTTTTGTTCTTACTGATTTGAAAGCTCTACTTATTAGGGATTGAACCCTTTTCTTTTTACAAGTGTGCTTAAGAAAAGGCGTGGGCTAGCTGGTTGCTCAGTGGTTAGTGCCAGCCTGTGAACTTCAAGGTCCCAAGTTAGATGCTGGTCAAGGGCAGGTTCCTCAGTCACAGGCTTGATCCCCGGCCCTAGGTGGGGTGTGTGTGGAGGGCAACCAATTGATGTACCTCTCTCACATCGATGTTCTTCTCTCTCTGTCTCTCCCCTTCCCTTCCTCTCTCCAAAAAATCACTGGAAAAAATATCCACAGGTGAGGATTGACAACAGCAAAAAAAATGTGTGCTTAAGAAAAGGCAAGCCATAACCGGTTTGGCTCAGTGGATATAGCTAGCATGTCCGCCTGTGGATTGAAAGGTCCCAGGTTCGATTCTGGTCAAGGGCATGTACCTGAGACGCAGGCACATCCCCATTAGATGTGCAGGAGGCAGCTGGTCGATGTTTCTAACTATCCCTTCTCCCTTCCTCTCTGTAAAAAAATCAATAAAATACATTTTTAAAAAAGGAAAAGGCAAGTATTTAGATAAGGGGCTCAGGGAGAAATGGGGCAAGTATAAGGTGACCAGATTTTAACATTGGTAAAGTGGGACACCATTGACTGAGGGGGGGGGGAGGTTCTTGATTAAAAATTTGGCCTTGCTGAAGCCGGTTTGGCTCAGTGGTAGAGCGTCGGTCTGCGGACTGAAAGGTCCCAGGTTCGATTCCGGTCAAGGGCATGCACATTGGTTGCGGGCACATCCCCAGTGGGGGTTGTGCAAGAGGCAGCTGGTCGATGTTTCTCTCTCATCGATGTTTCTGGCTCTCTATCTCTCTCCCTTCCTCTCTGTAAAATATCAATAAAATATATTTTAAAAATTTTTGGTCTATGGGAGCAACAAAAATTTTCATAGAATGCAAAAATAGTATTGTAATATATTTTTTAAAATTTCAACATAAGTACAATTTACAAATATAATAAATAAAAAAGTCAAAACCGGTTTGGCTCAATGGATAGAGCATCAGCCTGCGGACTGAAAGGTCAAGGGCATGTACCTTGGTTGTGGGCACATCCCTGGTGGGGAGTGTGCAGGAGGCAGCTGATCAATGTTTCTAACTCTCTTGCTCTCTCCTTTCCTCTCTGTAAAAAAATCGATAAAATATATTTTTAAAAATAATAATAAATAAATAAATAAATAAAAATTATGTATAGTCATGTCACTTTCAAGGCTGGCGCTAGACTTTTTGCCGCCACTATAAAATATAAATAATACGAGTACTGTCTGCTATATTCAAGAAATGTTATGTATTTATGAAATAAATACTTACCTAAATTACCGAATAGCTGATTTTTAATGACACCGCTTGCTTAACTAGCTTACTAGCACGCAGTACGATGTGTACCATCTGAGAGACAGTTACAAAATGTTTTCGTCGTTGCCAATCCCCCCAAAATGCCATTGTTCATTAAGTCCACACAATGGTGGTCGAATTCTAACAACTGACCAACAATGCGAACTTTGATAAGCAGTTCTCGATAATCAGTTCTCCACAATTACTTGTTACTTTTAAAGTTTAACATTATAAAATCAACAAAAATAATATAAAACTCATATCCTGGCTAAATAGCCACATGGCCGCCGAAAACCGTATATTCCCTTCCCGTTCTCCCGCCGTTCCCTAGCTTGTCGTGCATTCTTTCAAAAAAATTGGGACTTTTTTTTGCGGGACAAATTGTTAAAAAGCAGGACTGTCCCGCCAAAAGCAGGACGTCGGGTCACCTCAGGCAAGTGTCACAGAAGAGTATGAAGAGTTTATAGTTCCAGGCTGTCACCCCAGCGAGTGCAGAGAGGATGCACCCAGCATCCTCGTTACAGCACGCCTCTCGCTGTGGAGGCCGGTGGCTGCCCTCATCCGGCAGCGTCCCCTCCCGCCCGCAGGGCTGGGTGAGCACAGCCTACTTTGCTCCCAAGGGTCCCATCAGATCCCACCCAGCTTTTCTTTATGTTGATACATACATACTCTTCCGATACTTTATTGTCCATTTTATCGAGGAACAATAACATCTGTAACCAAAATTGAGGGAGGGGGATTTTCCAAATTGATCTAATATCCACTTGGAAGATCAGGGGACTAGCTATGAGTAATTCTGGCTCAGACCATACCAACAGATGAAAGACTGAAGGCCCAGAAATAAACTCTGTGCTTGTAACTTCATATGTGATTTTTTTTTAAAGGAAGCATTACAAATCAGTGCAGGGAGGAGGGGTGATCTAAAATAAAAATTTTTTTTGGAAAAAAATAACTTAGATATATTATCCATACACTGAAGTATTTTTAAAAAATAATAATTCCAAGAGAGCTGAAGCCGGTTTGGCTCAGTGGTAGAGCGTCGGCCTGCAGACTGAAAGGTCCAGGGTTCAATTCCGGTCAAGGGCATGTACATTGGTTGCGGGCACATCCCCGGTAGGGGGTGAGCAAGAGGCAGCTGGTCGATGTTTCTCTCATCAACGTTTCTAGCTCTCTATCTCTCTCCCTTTCTCTCTGTAAAATATCAATAAAAATATTTAAAAAAAAAAAATTCCAAGAGATAGTAAGCAATGGAATCCGATTGACCATGAACACAGCTGAGAAAACCACAGCCCTGGATGCCTGAGTCAAGACTTGTTCTCCCCGGAAGCCTGGGCAGGTTTTACAGATAAAAAAACAACAACAAAGTGGGTGATGGGGCCAGCACCAGGGGAGTTTACTAAAGAAACCCACTAGCAAAGCCTCATCAGTTGCCACTCAGCCCTCCTTCAACAGGTGGTTCATACAGAGCAGGACACAATATCTTCACAGTTTTCTGGGGAAATTTTGTTTATAAAGATGGCAAGTTAAAACTGAGCATAAGTATAAAAGATTTTCGGACCTCTAAGAATCAGAGATGTTAGAATCCTTTGTGGGAAATGTTCACAAGGGAGCACTTCACCAAAGAAAAAGACGAACAGCCAAAACCTGTTTGGCTCAATGGATAGAGCATCAGACTGCGGACTGAAAGGTCCCGGGTTCGATTCCGGTCAAGGGCATGTACCTTGGTTGCGGGCACAGCCCCAGAAGCGGGTGTGCAAGAGGCAGCTGATCGATGATTCTCTCATCGATGTTTCTAACTATCCCTCTCTCTTCCTCTCTGTAAAAAAAAATCAATTAAATATATTTTTTTTTAAAAAAAAGAAAAGAAAAAGACGAACAGGCTGTACCAGAAGCAGTGGCAGCCGAGTGTGGCCCGCGGTGAAGGGAATGCAGAAAAAACGGGAAGACTTATTCGAAACTAATGCTCGAAAGATTTTTCACGCGCATGAAATGAAAATGCTATTTATTGGTTTTCAATTTTTAGAATGAAAGACTTAATTACAGAAATAGAGCAGAAAGCGTTATAGACCTCGACAATGTGATATAATTTAAAAAAGGGCTGTTGGAGGAGGGAGGGAGGGGACCATGGAGAGTGAGCTAATTCCCTCATTCTTCACCGAGGGTAATCAATACATGCTGCCTCCGGTGATAAAGAAAGAAATAGATGTTTAAAGGTATTGTTTCAGGTCATGAGGGAGCTCCAGAAGAACGACAATAATAGAGCTAACGAAATCAGGAGCTACGGAGGGAGGTCATATACATCAATTGAATCTCACACATTTTACTGTGGTCACCAGGTACCATCTACTGAAAGTGCCACCTACGGAAAATATGACGCTCACTAATCCACAAAACTAAAGTCAGAAGCTCCAGGGAATGAAACGAGTTGGAGAGAAGAGGAAAGGAAAGCTTACCCTTTATTCTGTATCCTTCAAGACTGATTTTTTTTTAAAAAAAAATTGATTTCAGAGAGGAAGGGAGAGGGGTAGAAAGAAACATCAATGAGAGAGAATCCTTGACTGACTGCCTCCCACACGCCCCCTACTGGGGGCGCGGGGATTGAGCCCACAACCCAGACCCAACCAGGGCACTTGCCCTTGGCTGGAATGGAACCCGGGACCCCTCAGTCCGCAGGCCAACACTCTATCCACTAAGCCAAACCAGCTAGGGCAAGACTTAATTATTTTTACCTGTTTTATTATGTGCATCCATTTTTTATTTAAAAAATATATTTTATTGATTTTTTTATAGAGAGGAAGAGAGAGGGATAGAGAGTTAGAAACATCAATGAGAGGGAAACATTGATCAGCTGCCTTTTGCACACCCCCCACTGGGGATGTGCCCGCAACCAGGTACATGCCCTTGACCAGAATCAAACCTGGGACCTTTCAGTCCGCAGGCCAACGCTCTATCCACTGAGCCAAACCGGTTTCAGCTGCATCCATTTTTTAAATAAAAAAAGCTACAATGGCCTTAGCGGGTTTGGCTCAGTGGATAGAGCGTCAGCCTGCAGACTGAAGAGTCCTGAGTTCGATTCCAGTCAAGGGCACATATCTCAGCTGCAGGCTCAATCCCCAACTCTGGTTGGGGCATGTGCAGGAGGCAACCAATAGATGTGTCCCTCTCACATTGATGCTTCGCTGTCTTTCCCTCTCCCTTCCACTCTCTCTAAAAATCAATGGGAAAATACCCTCAGGTGAGGATTAACAACAACAAAACGTATGAAGATAACCACTTCAGAAAATTACGGGCCCTGGCCTGTGTGGCTCAGTTCATTGAGCATCATTGTCCTGTCCAGAGAAGTCACCAGTTCGATTCCCAGTCAGGGCACACGCCTGGTTTGCAGGCTCGATCCCCAGTAGGTGGCGTGCAGGGGGCAGCCCATGGCTGTTTATCTCGCCCTTCCTCTCTAAAAGTAATAAAAACATATAGGAAAACAAACAAACAAAAACCGATGGCACGTCAGTAACAAAGTATGTAGCAGCTTAATAAATGAGGTACTGAGAAAGAAATTCACAATACTGAAATGGAAAGGGCAATTTGCAGGAAGATATGAGTAACATGATTCTCATGTAAAAACTAAAGTTTAGCCGAAACCGGTTTGGCTCAGTGTAGAGTGTCGGTCTGTGGACTGAAAGGTCCCGGGTTCGATTCCGGTCAAGGGCATGTACATTGGTTGCGGGCACATCCCAGTAGGGGGTGTGCAAGAGGCAGCTGGTAGATGTTTCTCTCTCATTGACGTTTCTAGCTCTCTATCTCTCTCCCTTCCTCTCTGTAAAAAAATAAATAAAATATATTTTTAAAAAAACCCTAAAGTTTATAAACACATTTGTATATTCATAGAAAATGCCCAGCGGAATACAGACTAAACTGTGACTCCCTCCAGGGGGCTGGGGAACAGGGAGAGAATGGGACTGTAGTGTTTACAACTTCTATACTGAGTTGAGATATTTTTTTAAGACGTTGTATAACTTTAAAAGTTTATCACTCTAGAAATGAAAGTGCTATTAATTCTTTTCTTTTTGGGTGCGATTAATTCTTTACAGAACTTTAGGACAATTACAAAGAAAGGAATCACCCAACCTCACAACTCTTGGTGTATTTCCTTCCGAATGTTTTTTTCTCAATGCACCTGACTCTGTTTCCAGCTAAAGGGAGGAGGCAGTGGTGCGGAGGGAGGCCAACTCCACGTTCCAGTCAGGAGCCTGGAGTAGGCGACTCAGCCCCCATGGCCCGCCCTCTCCGGCTCCATAAATGGCAACTTCATCCTTCGAGTTGCCCAGGCCAAAGTTGTGGGCTCAACCTTGACTCCTCGCTCTCATCCACTCCATAAGCAAACTCTTAATTCCACCTCCAAGATACAACCTGCTCACCACACCTGGATTTCTGCCACTTCCTCTCTGACCGTAACCTCCACTAATTTCTCACCCCGGGCTCACATGCTCGAGGCTCTGGCCCCACCAGCCTCCAGACCCCGGGCACATGGCCGCCGGGGCAGGGATTTGGCCCCATCTGCTCAGCTTGAAGGCGTTTAAGGCAAAATCTCGCAGTGTCTTCACGTCTTCCCTCACGTCCCACTGCTTCAATGAGGCTTCCTCTGACCACCCTGGAAACCAGACCTTCCCCACGTGCCCGACTCCTCCTAATCCCCCACTTCTCACGTGCTAACAAACATACCGGTTTCCCACGTGCGTCGTGTTTCATCTGAGTGTGAATGCCGCGAGGGCATTCATCTTTTGTTCAGTTCACTGACAGGACCGGCGCCTGGCAGATGCTCACCGCGTCTGTGCTGCACGAGCGGATGAGCCCTTAGTCTCTCACCCGCACAACGAGCGTCACAGGACCCGCCCTGTGCTGCGCGGGGAGGATTACTGTCTCTCCCTGACTGGGTGCTAACGCGTTGCTAAGTGAAATAAGCCAGCCAGTGAGGGAAAGACAAGTCCCATCTGATCCCATTTACATGTGGAACCTAATGAACAAAACCAGCTAACAGAGCAGAAACAGACTCACAAATACAGAGAACAGACCGACAGCTGGTCTCAGGCACGGGCAACAGTGTGGTTCCCGGAGGGAAAGGGGTGGAGGGGAAGGTAAGGGGGGGGTGAAGGGGGGTAAGCGGTGATGGAAGGAGACTTCGAGTGGTGAGGTAAAAAATAAAGGCACCCATCACTCACCTTGTGAACACCCAGGACCCACCTCACATCACCTCCTCCAGGAAGCCTTCCTTGACCCTGCTACACAAGTCAGGGGCTGCCTCAGGGCGCCCCCACAGCACCTGTGGTGGGCTCATCATGATTGTCTACAGCAGCCGTGGGCAAACGACGGCCCTTGGAGCCGAAAGAGCGGAGGGTTCTCTTGCTCTCCCCTCCGCTCCTTCACCAGCAGCCCAAGATGAGAGTGCCAGCATGGTCAGGTTGCTTTTGTTCCAACCCCTCCGGTCCAGTGTAAGAACCCACTGTGGCCCCTGAGTCAAAAAGTTTGCCCACCCCTACTCTACAGTCTGCCAACTCGTGTAGTTTTCCTCCCCACTTGTTCTGGGTCTCCTTCGTTTCTGTGCCCCCAGAAGTCCCGTGGTCTGACACCATGACAGGACGTGCCTGGTCACTAGGGGAGTGGCCACAGGACTCCATGAGTGGGTACTGCTGCGTCCAGGGGCCAGAAGGCCACACCATGCCCAGCGTCTACATCGCAGGAATGACAAGAACCCTCACCGGCCAGTTTCCGTGTCGTCGCAGCCCCCACGCAACGGTGGCAGTGGGAAGCGGAGAGGCAGGTAATGGGAGAGTGGAAGTGGGGGTCCCGGTATCTGTGACGTGGGGATGCAGGCTATCGTAAGGGTGAGGAGAGACAAGGGCATGCATATTCCCAGTCTGGGAGCTACTCCCGCTGGGGGACTCTCTGGGCCCCGGGGGCTGTCTTCTGGGCCTGCAACCTCTCCTCTCAGGGAGTGAGCACCGTGCTGAGCGGCCACCTTGTGACAAGTCCTCAGGACAGCCCTCCCCCCCCCCCCCCCCCGTCTCCTCAGGGGCAGGAAGTCACCAGGACCCGCGCCTAGGACCTCGGTATCGGCTCACAGAGACGCCAGACCCCAGGTTCCCCAAAGAGCTGAGACAGAGGCCGGGGTTTGTAAGAAATCTGATTATTCAAATTTATTACCATTAAGGTCTTATGCAATGATGCTGTAGTCCTCTTAACAAATAGAAAACAGACTGTGTACAACAGTGAACTCTACAGCACTAGCATCCACAAGGTAAAAATGAATGTCGCGTCCAGCATCACCCACCCTGGATTGTTGATCTTGACCGAGCCTAGCTAGATCGCGGGGCGCCGGCTCCGCGTCCGCCCCTCGGCTACCACGGCTAGCTATGCACCCTTCCCCGCCCCCACTCGCCTACCTAGATAGGGCTGCCCGGAGGAAGAGGCCCTCTCCCTGCCCCTCAGCAAGCCCGGACCGTAAGGATTGATTCGAGTACCGTTGAGAGAAGTCCAGTAGTCTCGCCACATTGGTTTCTGAGGGCATCGTGAAGGAGTGGGGGAAAGAGAGGTTCTCGCGGGCTTTGAGAAAATAGCTGCAACCCAGGGAGGGAGAGCCATCTATCTGGCCCCTTCGGAGAACACACATGTGCTGCCAGGCCCCCTGGCCTGGGCCGGAAGGGCCAGCCGTGGCCCCTGCTTGGCCCTGAGGTGTGCAGGGTGTGGCGCGCGCACACCCTGACCTGTGCTCGCTGCTTCGGCCACACGGCCAGACCCACAGCCCCCCACCACCGCACCGCACCGCACCCCGCCGGGGACGCACGCCGGCCTCCGCGGGCCCCGAGGTCAGCCCGGCAGCGCGCAGCGAGCCCCAGGGGCACCGAGCCGCCTCCCCTCTCAGAGGTTTGAAGCAGAGGCCAGGAAATGACTCTCTTTATTTCCTTGTCTTTTTTTTTTTTTCTTTCTTTTCCCCCCTTTTTTGTTTTTTTGTGGATTTTGTTTTTTTTTTGGATTGTTGTGTTTTTGTTGTTGTTGTTGCTTTTTTTAACCTTTGCAAACACGATGGTGATGAGGAACGCCTTGCCAGGCTCCCCCCCGACGCGTCTGGGGTTCCGGCTGTGAACGTCGCGCGCGTGCGCGCGCACACACACACACACACATACACACTGGAGTGGGTGACTGGGCTGAGCGTCTCCTCTCTCTCCCTCGCCCACCACTGTCTGTGGGGCCTAAAATAAGGCTCGAAAGGAGAAACAAAGCAGAACTTTAAAAAAAAAGAAAAAAGAAAAAAAAGTGTTCCCTGCATTTGGCTGAAACAAGATCTTGTCTGAAGGCCTGGAAGAGCCGCGGAGCGGTGAGGCTCCACACGCGTGAAGAAGGCATGATCGTCCTTCAGCAGTGAAAAGTTACACGAGGAAGGATCCGAGTAACTCAAAACAGGAAGTAGACTACACCCCAACCCCCCCCCCCCAAACCCCCCCATCCCGGCAGCCCGTTCTGCAGTGAAGAATTCGCAACAGGAAACGTCAGAGAGAAGAGGCTAGAACCCCTCACACTCAGTCTTGCTCCACTCGACGACGTATAAAAAGAGGCCTGGTCCCGCCCCCACCCCATGAGGAGAAGCATGAGAGATGCGACGGCGGCGGAGCAGAGAGTTCGGCGTGGGCTCCGGGCGGGCCTGGGGGGCAGAGCGGCTGCCGCGCCCGCCCGCCTGCCTGCCTGCCGGCCGGCCCGCCCCATGGCCGGGGCCCCTGGGCTCTCTGTTTGGTGTGGGAATGTTCCTGAAACGCTGTGACCCCAGGGGCTGTGCTCTGTCGGCAGCGGCGGCGTCCGTGCCTCCGGGAGGGCTGGGTGGTGGTCGGTATGGCTCAGAGGAGCGGGTCCCCTCCGGAGCCCCGGGCAGGGGCGGCGAAGGAGAGGGGGCGGTGGTTACGTTGCATAGTGGTCAAAGCTGCCGAGGTACTCCAGGGCCGCGCGGTAGCACAGCTGGTACTGGTCCTGCGGGGACAGGGGGAGGGTGAGCCCGTGGGAGCGCCAGTGGGCTCCCCCCCAACCCCCCGACACACTGCCGCCAAGGGCACTCCCACTGCAGACGTAGCCTCGGCCGGCCAACAGCAGGTGCTGGGCCCAGACCTCCGGCCCAGGCAGCACCCAGAGGGCCTGGAAGAATCCCCGAGGGCCCATTTCTCGCTCCCTTTCCCACCGCCCGCCCCCGAGCCTGCCCTGCAGGGACCGCTCTGTCCAACCCCCGCCAGAGCCCGGGGCGCCCCCGGTGCTCGGTGCAGAGCTGCCGGCGGAGGAGCTCGTCCTGCGGTGGGGTGTTGCGCTCCCACCCCCGTCCTGCCCCCAAGGCTCGCCACGGCCAGAGCCGGCGGTGCGCCCACGCACGCACCGGCCCACCACGTACCTCCGTCTGCACCATGGCCGGGCGCTGCGTGCGCAGCGTCTTCACCGTCTGGAACATGTCCACCACGCCCTCGTAGCGCATCCGCTCCAGGACGATGCTCAGCGTGATGAACACCCCGGTGCGGCCCACGCCGGCGCTGCTCGGGGACAGCGCCGGGTCAGGGGGCCCCGTCCGCCGGGCCCGCGCCCCCCCCCCGGCCCCCCGTCCCCTGCCCGGCCCTCCGGGGGGCGCACGGCCCACCTGCAGTGCACCGTGATGGGCCCGTCCTGCCCGAACTGCTCCTTGGTCTTGTGCACCTGCCCGATGAAGTCGATGAAGCCCTCCCCGGTCTTGGGCACGCCCTGCTCCGGCCAGTCTGTGAACTGGAACTGCCGGATGGTCCGAGACTGCCCGTCCTGGGAGGAGGCGGGCGGGGGACGGCGTTGGGTGAGTGCCTCGGGCTGCGGCCCCACCAGACGGGGAGGGAGGGGCGCGTGATGACACGGGCAGGTGCCCCGGGGGGCCGGGGCACCACGCGGGCAGCCCCCGCCCCATGCTGCCCCAGGCGGTTCCCGACATGCCCCCCGCCCCCCTGCCCAAACTCACCCGGGCGTCCGTGACCTTGAACTCGCGCAGGATGTACTGCGGCATGTTGTACTCGGCCATCGGGTCAACGACGAAGTACTGGTAGCGAGCCGAGCGCTCGGCCGGCCAGTACTGGTGGCACTTCTCCTGCGGACAGAGGGCCCGCCGCCGCCACAGTCAGGTGGGGAGGGGAGAGGGAGGGGGCCCCCGGTATCAGAGGGTTCTGAGGCAGGACCCCTAAGGTGGTGATAACCATGGGGGGCGAAGTGGGGAGGAGAGATCAGAGGTTATGCTGATGGGAGGCTGGGTGCGAGAGGAGAGAAGAGTGAGGGTGGCTGGCACGCCCCCAGGTTATCAGAAGGGCCGGGGGGCGGGCTCACCCTGCCCATCTCCCGGAGCCTGGTCAGCATGACGATGATGGTGGAGTTGTGCTCCCACAGCATGCGCCAGAAGTCCTCCGTGCTCTCCGCCAGCGGCCCCTGCGTGGCTATGTAGGCCTTCTGCTGTCTGCGGTGGACATAAGGCTGGACATGCTGGAGGTGCTGTGTTCCCTGAGTCTCCCCAGGACGGCAGAGCCTCTTGGGGCCCCCCTCAGACCACCCCGCCTCTGGGAAGCCCACGCTGACCTTCTGGGCTGGCCCTATGCGGTTGTCCCGCCAGCCAGCCATCCGCCAAGCCACGGCCCCCGCAGAGCGTGCCGGGCAGACACCCGCCGGCTCACCTGTAGCCGTCCAGGAAGCTGGCGTTGATGTAGTCGGAGCCCTCCACGCCCCGGATGGGCTGCAGGCACACTCGGGTCAGCTCGTAGGGCATGATGTTCACCAGGCGGTTCTTGAACTTGTTGCAGGGCAGGTTGGCGCTGATGAAGCGGGACGTGTGGGCCTTGGAGCTGGCCAGCAGCTGGCGAGGGGGGGGGGACCGGTCAGGCCTGGCTTCCGGGGGCGGACACACACACACACACACACACACACACACACACACACACACACTCATCCCCACGACCCCGCCCGGGCCCGGCCCGCGGCCCACCTTGAACTCGAGCTCCATGGCGGTCACGCTCTCGCCGGGAGGCACCTGGCCCAGCTTCTGGATGTGGGCGTAGAGGCTGCGGGCCGGCACCTCCGTGTGCCCGCACGTGGCGGCCTCCAGCAGCGCCTCGTGGATGAACACGTACTGGTCCTCCGTCTGCACCATGTAGTTGCGCTGCGACCGCATGCACGTCACGTGGCCGTAGATGTCCACCGTCTTCTCGTGCTTCATGCGCTCCAGCATGGCGTCGATGACAATGAAGCAGCCCGTGCGGCCCACCCCGGCGCTGCGTGCGGGACACGGCCGGGCGTGGGGCGCGGGTCCACCCGCCCACGGCCTCCCGCCCCCCGCCCCGCCCCGCCCGGGGGGGCCGCCCCCTCACCTGCAGTGCACCACCATGGGCCCCGCGTCCAGCGGGTTGCAGGCCTTGACGCGCCGCAGGAAGGCCAGGATGGGGGTCGGGTACTCGGGAACGCCGTGGTCCGGCCAGGCCATGAACTGGAACTGGCGCAGCTCCCGCTTCTCGCTGGAGCCGCTCTGGGGAGAAGGGGGTGGAGGGGGTAAGGAGGCTGCCTGCTCGGGCTCGGGGCAGGGGGCGCGCAATGCTGGCTGTCACGGTGCACCCCCACATGGTGTCTGAGCAGACGCCCGAGCCCCGACCTCCGACCTTCGACTCGGGGTCCCCGCCATGCCACGCCAGGCCACGCCACGCTCCGGGAAGCGCGGGGACGGGCCGCACCTTGTGGAGCGCGAAGGTGCGCACGGTGTAGGTGGCCAGCTCCACCGTGTCCAGCAGCGTCACCTGGATGAGGCCGTAGGTCTCGGTGCCGCGGAGCGGCCAGTACTGGTCGCACTTCACCTGCAACGGGACGAGCAAGGCGGGTGCAAGGGTGACTGGAGGCCCCCAAAGGCTCGGAGGGGCAGGGGCCCTGGGGTGGCAGCAGGGGGGGGGGGGGAGGATGGGAGGCTCCCCAGCCAAGCTCTCAGGACCACTGTGCCACCCCCTTGACCCCTGCCCTGAAATGCGGTGATCCCAGGGGCTGTGCTCTGTCGGCAACGGCATCTCTCTCTCTCTCTTTTTTTTTTTTTTAAAAAAATTATTTTATTGATTTTCCACAGAGAGGAAGAGAGAGGGATAGAGAGCTAGAAACGATGAGAGAGAAACATCAACCAGCTGCCTCTTGCACACCCCCTACCGGGAATGTGCCGCAACCAAGGTACATGCCATTGACTGGTATCGAACCTGGGACCCTTCAGTCCAAAGACCGACGCTCTATCCACTGAGCCAAACTGGTTTCAGCACATCTCTCTCTTAAAAATATATATATTTTATTGATTTTTTACAGAGAGGAAGGGAGAGGGATAGAAAGGTAGAAACATCGATGAGAGAGTAACATCGACCAGCTGCCTCCTTCACACCCCCTACTGGGGATGTGCCCGCAACCAAGGTACGTGCCCTTGACTGGAATGGAACCCGGGACCCCTCAGTCCGCAGGCTGACGCTCTATCCATTGAGCCACACCGGTTTCGCCCCCCCCCCCCCCAAGTCCCTGGGGCCCCCACCGCAGGCTCTCACACGCCGCCGCCAGCCCCGCCCGCCCTTGCCGGGGAGAGAGGGCCGTAAGTGAATTTATTTATTCATGACCAGATCGCACCAGGCACGCCTTCTGCCAAGTTTGCCCGTAACGTTTATGTGCCGTTTTCAAGCTCTGTAAATTTTACGTTCGCGGAGCAAACGCAGAACACGGCGGCGCTTTCCGCTAATGAGCTTTGGAGATGTGTGCGTGCCCCAGGAGCACCCAGCATCTGGGGAGCACGGGGGCATCCCGGGAACATGCCGGCCATGGGGGACCGAGCACACGCTCCCAGGAAACGCAGCATCTGGTGCGACACAGGACCGCCCCAGGAGCCGCCGGTATCCGGGGCCGCGGTCACAGCCGGGAGAACAGCAGCCCTTGGGAGCCCCCCCAAGGGGAGTGTCGTCCCACCGGGACACCGACGGAGCTCGCACCATCTGGTGGCCATCTCCCGCCCCCACACCCCCGCTCCGGGCAGAGCCCCGCCCAGCCGTACCCGGGACTTCTCCTCCAGCCGCGTCATCATGACCACGGTGGCCGTGCGCTGCTCCCACACCATCCGCCAGAAATCGCCCATGGTCTCGGGCAGGGGGCCCTGCGTGGCGATGTAGGCGTTCTGCTTGCGGTAGCCATCGATGTAGTTGGCGTTGATGTAGTCGCTGCCCGGGACGCCTGCGGAGAGGCGGGGACACGGGGGAGCGTTATCCTGGGGCCCCCGCCCCCACCCACCACACCTCCGTGCCCCCCGGGACGCGTGGGCCCCTTCTGCAGAACGATCGATCACCCCCCCCACCCGACCCCCAGCCATCGAGGAGGAGAGCAGGGGGCGGGGAGGGCTCGGCCCGGCTCACCGTCGATGGAGGTGAGGATGACGCGGGAGTGGTCGTAGGCAATCACGTTTGCGTAGCGGTTCTTGGGCTTGTTCACCTCCAGGTTGGAGTTCTCCCAGGTGAACTGCTGCCCCGGGTCAATGGACTGCAGGGAAGGGAGGAGGCAGGTGGAGTGGGTGAGAGCCGAGGTCTCCCGACTGCGCCCCCCCCCCAAGGGGGACTCGGCCTTCCAGGGGATGTGCCCACATCCCGTTTCACGCCTCGGCTGCCGCCAGCCCCTCGGCCCGCGGTTCCCGGGAAGGCTGGGCCCCCGCTGCCCCCGCCGTGAAGCTCAGGGGCTGCCAGGTCGCTTGCCAGGAAGGTAAAGAACCAGAGCCTCTTGTGGCCACGGAACACAGCCCCTGGCCCGGAGAGCGCCTGGGGGCGAGGGGAGGGCAGGGGAACCCCCTCGGGCCCACACCCACGAGAGGAGGCGAAGGCCGCCAGCCCGGGAGCCCTGCCACTGGCCCGGCTCCGGCCTGCCTGGCTCCCCGCCTCTCTGGCTGCGGCTCCTGCTCCTCCCCTCCACCGGCTCCTCCGTGGCAGGACCTGGCTCTTTCCGGGTTCCCTCCCCCCAGGCCCTCTCTGGCGGTGTGACCTTCCCTGAGTGACTTCCTGAGCTCGGAGGAGCTTGCGCCTGAGCGCCGGAGCTCCCATCGCCCAGCCTGCGGCCTGGAGCCTCCCCGGGGCCTCGGGTCCGAGCAGCCAGAGCCGATGACCAGCTTCCCGCCCAACGACTCATGTGGCTCCTCCTTGCCTTGCCTTAGACGGCGAGCCCCCAGCAGCCCGGTCTCAGCGAGAACGGGCTGCCTGCCTGGCACCGCGCTGAGCCCTCTGCACCTGTTCCCTCACCTGACCCTTCCACGAAGCAGGTTCCATGATTACCCTCTTTTTTTTTTTTTACAGGCGGACACAATCCGGATTCCAGCCCCCGGGATTCTCCGTGTTTTGCAGCCAGCCAGTACCACTTCGGGGAGTCCCCCCCCCTGGCTCAGCCCATCTCACAGACCCCCTTCCCCGCACACGCCCGCCCCGTTTACAAGGCTCCTCGCTCTCTCCGGTGTCCACTGTCTGTCTGCGCTCACTCCCCAGGGCAGGAGCTCCCGGGGCCGTGGTCTCCACGTCCCAGCGCCCAGCACGGGCACATGGCGCAGGGCAGGCGCCCGACAATGAGGGAACGACTGACCGAGGCCAGTCATTGCAGGGAGCAGAACGAGGGGACCCCAGCTGAGGGAAAGCCCTGGGTGGGTGGGTGGGTGAGCCAGGGTGGCCAGAGAAAGCTTCCTGAGGAAAGAGGGTCTCCCGGACAGCTCATGCCGGAGGAGGAAAGGGGGCAGAGGTGGAGGGGAGACCCGGAGCCTGGAGAGAGGGGGGCACAGAGCCTTGCTGGGGGGAAGGGCCGGTACGGGACATGGCACCCAGCGTGTGCGGGCTGAGGCCATGGAGGGCCTTCCTGGCCAGCTGCCAGGCGGAAGGCGGGAAGCCCCACTCGCTGGCGCTGTCACCCTCGGAGCGGGCGGGACCTTGTGGGGAGCGGGCCCCAGGGTGCGCCACAGGCAGAGGCAGCGAGCCTGCCCGAGCCCCCGTCTGTCCGCCAGGCTCCGCACCCTCGGCAGAGCTCGCACACGCCCCTTGGAACGAGCCCGGCGCACAGCCTGCGGAGGGGGAAGCGAGGTGGCCCTGGGGAGGGTGGACGCAGCTGAGGAGGGACATCTGACCGGAGCGGAGCGCAGGCCCAGGCTGGGCTGAGCCAGCCCTTCCATCACCTCCGCACCCCTCGCTGAGAGAGGGTTCCTGGCAGGCGAGATCTGTGCCAGCCGCAGAGGAGCCGGGGCTGGGCCACAGGGCAGCTCCCCCCTGGTCCTCAGAGGGGGTGGCGGGGCTCTGCTGTCGCCTTCCCTAGCCAAGCACCTCCCAGCGGGGCAGCCTGGAGGCCCTCAGACCCCAGGCCCAGGGAACAGAGCGCAGACGCCTGAGCCTCCAGCGGGCAGGGGTCAAGGCCAGAGGGCAGGGCGCGTGTGGAGGGCCCCGAGAGGAGGGTTTGTGCAGCCTGACTCCCCATCTCTGTGGTCTGTGCAGCTCTGAGAGCGCGTGAGCACGTGCTTGTGCAGGGCGCAGGCGGTGCCTGTGTCTGCGTGTGTCAGGAAGGCCTGGGTGTGGATCCTGGCCCTACCACACCCATCAGCTGTTTGACCTTGGCCCTACCACCCATCAACTGTTTGACCTTGGCCCCCGCAGCCTCTGCTTCCTCCTCTGTAAGATGGCTTAGTCACAATGCACACGTCGCAGGATTGAGGGAAGGACTAAATGATGCATGGAAAGAAGTTCGCCCAGAGCTGGCCCAGAGTAAGTTCTTGGTACACGGCAGCCATTATCGATGTGTGTGTGTGTGTGTGTGTGTGACCTTTTGCCTGCCTCTGTGAGCACCTGGGCACGTGTCCGAGCGTCCAGACCTGGACTGCTGGCAGGGCCGAGGCCAGGCCCAGCCCGCGAGTAGCGGCGTTCCCGCCGTGGCGCTGCCGGCGTGCTCGGGGGAAGCCCGGAGCCCCTGGGCCCACGCTGGGACGGGAGGCGGGAGAGAGGCGGGCGCGGGCCCGGCACGTGGCCGGCGCGGGGATGTCTCACCTCGTACTCCTGGGAGAACTTGAGGCCGTCGTTGGCCTTGAGGCGCTCGATGTTGTCCGCGAGGTCAGTGATGGGGATGGGCGGGTGGTCGCGCATACCTGGGGGCACACACAGGCCGGGTCAGCGGGAGGCCGGGGGGAGGCGGCGGAGACAGCCCCGACGCGGGCGTGTGCACGTGTGAACGCGGCGTGACCATGGAGCACTCGGCACTGGTGGTGGCATGGAGACAGCGGCACATGCGGCGACGGGATGGCAGAGAGCACACGGTGGCCGGAGGGGGAGTGCGAGCGCCGTGAGCACGTGGGAGCGTGTCCGCGTGAGCGGCGCTGAGTGGGGGCACCAGGGCCCCGCCTGGTGGGTCCTCAGGAGGGGGAGAGGCTCCCTCCCGCCCTCCCAGGCAGGGGGAGGCGAGGGGCTTCTTCAGCCTGCACCCCCCTTCTGCCCCCGTGGGCAGCCCTCCTGCCCCTCACTGGCGCGGGTCACCACGGGAGGCTCCGTGACATCGTGGCCCCAGCATCAAGCATGTGGATGGAGTGATCACGAGGAACAGAGGCGACATGGCCCAGTGACACGGGAGGACACGGAGAGAGAGAGCGGCAGAGGGGAGGAGGAGACGCAGAGACGGGGAGGCAGGAAAGGGTCGGGCTGAGGCCGGAGGCCAGAGAGGCTCAGAGGCGGAGACTCGGAGATGGGGCCAGGGGGAGGGAGCACAAGGCGGAAGGGAACAGATAGGAGAGGAGGGGGATGGAGAAGGGGAAAGATGAGACAGCGAGAAGGGGAAAACAGCGAGGGAAGGAGAGAAGAAATCAAGGGAGAAGGGGGGGGAGGGAAGGGGGGGACACGGTGACTGGGTGAGAAAAGGAGAGGAAAGATACGGAAGCCAGAGTAGGCCCCGAACATGGGAACTTGGAAGACTAACTTGAGATATTCGGGCAACTGGGGGCACTGGAACCTGCAGAGAAAACAAAACAAAACAAAACAGCAGGGCAAAGAGAAGAAAGCTGGTTAACCTTCCCTGGTCACATCCCGTGGGACACGGCGGAGGGGCGGTGACACGGGAAGGGGCTCGGGGGGCTCAGGAGGGTGGAGGAGGAGGAGGGAGAGAAGGAGGGGGGGAGGGAGAGGAGGAGGGGGTGGAGGGGGACGAGGAGGAGGAGGAGGACGGGGAGGAGGAGAGGGAGGAGGGGGAGGGGGAGGAGGGGGGATGAGAAGGGGGAGGACGAGGGGGAGGAGGAAGGGGAGGAGGAGGGGGAGAAGGGAGAGGAGAAGGAGAAGGGAGAAGGGACCAGGGCAGCAAAGCCAGCCCCGCACCGGCCTCCCGCCTCCAGAGGAGCGCAGACAGGCTCCCACCCGGAGCCGAGCGCTGCGCTCACCCCGGGAGCGTGGGAAGCCGCTCTCTATGACCACATTCTTGGTCCAAATCAACCCCCGTCCCCTCTGGTAACAAAATTAGACCTCGGCTATTTCCAGAGGATTTGGCGAAAGCCAAGCGTGCTTTTCTACGGAGACGGGGCGCGTACGGCGAGAAACAAAGGGTCAGTCTGCACGAGACCGCGCAGCGGCCGGGGCGCTCCGGCAGCCTTTCTGTGGGGCGGGAAACACTTATTTTCGGAAGAAACATTAAGTGATAAGAGAAAAAAAAAATGTTTACTGAATGAAAAAAAACACTGTGAGCCGTGGAGCGTGCGGCCACTCACCTGCCCTCCCTGCCCCCGGTTCACTGCCCTGCCGTCTCCAGCCCACAGCCTCAGCTCCTCGACCCTCAGATTTTTGGTGACGCTCGCCACGCCCCTTCCCACTGCTTGACCCGGCCTACAGCCTCCTGCACTCGGCTTTCAACACCACGGCCGGCCTCCTCCTCCTCCCTCCTTTCCTCCCAGACCCCGCCATCCCCCCTGGCCCCTGCAGCCCCAGGAACGGGAGAGGTCCCCCGGGCCCTCGGGCCGCTCAGCCATCCTCCCGGCCCGCACACACCCGGGCCGCGGCTTCTCCCATGACCTGGCTCCAGCCACCGCCGCCCAGCCCGGAGAGAACAGGCCTCGGGCTGAGGACGCCAGCAGCACGCCCCCTACACCCCCTCACCCGGCCCCGCCCTCCGGGCCTGGAGCTCAAAGCCCCCCGCCATCCCCCCTTTCCCAGGCTAGATCACCCCCCTCACCCGGGGCCTGGACCCTGCGTCACAAATGCCCACTCAGGGGACCCCGTCCACAAACCACGCCGTAACGGGAAGGACGGAACCTCTCCCCGCCCTGGCGTGCTCCGGCCCGGCCCTCCTTCTCACTCGGCCTCCGAGGGAGGCCTCTCCGCCTGCTCTTTCCCCGCGCCCTGACGGAAACTACCGGTACGCTCTGCCCTCGGGAGTCAGTCACCATGCCCTCTCCAAGGTGCCGACTGCAAACGGCCAAAGCCAGGGGTCCCTCCTCTGGGTCTCCGGCCGCTCTAAATCACCAAGTCCCCTCCCCACCCCAGCTTCAGGGATGCCGCCCTTCTGTTCTCTATCTCCATCTTTTTTTTTTTTTTTTAAATATATTTTATTGACTTTTTACAGAGAGGAAGGGAGAGGGATAGAGTCAGAAACATCCATGAGAGAGAAACATCGATCAGCGGCCTCCTGCACACTCCCCACTGGGAATGTGCCTGCCACCAAGGTACATGCCCTGGATGGGAATCGAACCCGGGACCCTTCAGTCCGCAGGTGGACGCTCTATCCACTGAGCAACACCAGTTAGGGCTCCAATTGCTCCATCTTAACCTCCTTGGCTACTCTTTTTTTTTTTTTTTAAACAAATATATTTTATTGATATTTTACAGAGAGGAAGGGAGAGGGATAGAGAGTCAGAAACATCGATGAGAGAGAAACATCGATCAGCCGCCTCCTGCACAACCCCTACCGGGGATGTGCCCGCAACCAAGGTACATGCCCTTGACTGGAATCGAACCTGGGACCTTTCAGTCTGCAGACTGACGCTCTACCACTGAGCCAAACCGGTTTGGGGTCCTTGGCTACTCTTCCCTCACTCTTCCTCGGGGCTTCATCGCCTCCTTCCCTGGCTGCTCTTCCCGCCTCCCCTCCCCCCGCCTTCTCCTGGGAGCGCCCACCTACCCCAGGCACGCTCCTTGGCGTCTCCCGCACCCATGGCTTCAGCCTGGATGCCCGTGCGAAGATCCAGACCCACTCGGCTGCTGCCTGGAACCCGCACCTCACTGCTAGCCAGCACCCAGGAGCCATCTTTGCACCCCCCCCCCCACCTTTCTCACCCCCACGTGCAATCAAGCCCAAGCCCAGCGGCAGGTCTCCTTCCTTCTCGCTCCGGAGCGCCCCCCCCTCCCTCCACTGCCACCTCCCAAGCCCAGGCTCTCAGCGCCTACTGCTTCCCAGTGGCCTCCCGAACAGCCTCCCTCCCACCTTCGCCCCTGCAGCCAGAGAGAGAGAGAGAGATCTCCGGGGCACAGCGCAACCCTGCCGGCCGGTCCTCTGCTGTGACCTTTAATGCCTCCCTGGCCCCGAGGTCCGAACTCCTGACCCTGCTGCTCAGTTCCTCTGACCGGACCCCCATGGAACCCTCCGGTTCGCCTCTGGGTTCTCCATAGCCCCAGTTCCAATGCCACACTCAGCGCCTCTGAGCGGCTCCTGCGCGTGCTAGGTCCACCAAGGAGAGCTCCCTCCCGCCCCGATTGCTCCCTTAATGGTAAGGTGACCAGACGTCCCGATTGTTAACAATTTGTCCCGCGGTGTTTTTAAAACATATGTATTTTATTGATTTTTTACAGAGAGGAAGAGAGAGGGATAGAGAGTTAGAGACACTGATGAGAGCGAATCATCAATCAGCTGCCTCTTGCACAACCCCTACTGGGGATGTGCCCACAACCAAGGTACATGCCCTTGACCGGAATCGAACCTGGGACCTTTCAGTCTGCAGGCCGACGCTCTATCCACTGAGCCAAACTGATTTCGGCTCCTGCGGTATTTTAAAACCGTCCCGATTTTTAAAAAATCGGGATTGTTTTAAAACGCCGCAAGAGAAATTGTTAAAAATCGGGACTGTCCTGCCAAAAGTGGGACGTCTGGTCACCTTACCTTTTTTTTTTTTTTTTTTTTAAATATTTTATTGATCTTTTTACAGAGAGGAAGAGAGAGGGATAGAGTTAGAAACACCGATGAGAGAGCACCATCGACCAGCTGCCTCCTGCACACCTTCTACTGGGGATGTGCCCGCAACTAAGGTACATGCCCTTGACCGGAATCGAACCCGGGACCTTTCAGTCCGCAGGCCGACGCTCTATCCATTGAGCCAAACCGGTTTCAGCTGGTCACCTTACGTAATGACCACATGGCGTGGCATCCCCTCTCGGGAGGCTCTTTGCCCTCCAGAGCCCCAGCATCCTGGAGCCGTGACTCCTCGGATACCGAGGTTGCAACAGCCTGCTGCTAGGTCTGCCGGGGTCTTGCTCTCTCAGGACACGTGCCCCTGAACTCAGCCACCGTGGTGGAAGGCAGCCCACGGCCACACAAAGAGGCTTCACGTGGCTGACAACCCAGGTGGGCTCCGGGCTGATTCTAGTATCAGCCACCAGACACGGGCATGAAACGACAGTCTTCAGAAACTCAGCGACCAGCAGACTTTTCTATAAAAGAAAACCCGGGAGAGGAAGTATTTCTGGCTTTACCCGGTGCCTACGTAAACGCGCGTGGCTGCGTTCCAATAGAACTCTGCCGGCAGACACAGGTGGGGGGCCGGCGCTGGCCGCGGGCCACCGCCTGCTGACCCCCCGCTCTAACGGACTCCCGCTCCCAGACGCTGCCGAGCCGCCCGGCTGAGGGCCCAGACACTCTAGAACGGAGACAAGCTGTTCCCGCGGCGCTGCCGTCTGAGTCTCTGACTCACCACGACAGTGACAGACAATACATAATTATTGTTGTTTTAAGCCATTAAGTTTTGGGGGTAATTTAATATGCAGTAATAATTAGCTCGAGTGTACACAAACCCTGTGTGGATGTGTTCGCTCATGCTTCTGTTCAGCTGTCTGTGTGTTTCTCTCTCCCAGGCATTCGACAAGAACCCACCGCGCCCACGGGGCCAGGGGTGCCGCCGGTGGCGGGGGGAACAGACACAGCTCCTGGCTCCACGGAGCTCAGACCGACACGGAGGCGGGTCCAGGCCAGCGTGAGAGGTGTCATGTTGGCAGACGCAGCGAGGTTCTGGGGCCCAGGATAGACCCCCCAGGCCTTTGTGTGGGCTGGGCAGTCTGGGGAGGTGTCACCCAGGGGAGAGACCCAGGGGAGAGGCGTCTGCCGGGCCCGGGGAGGGAAAGACAGGCAGAGGAACAAGGGGGCAGCCTGTAAGAGTGGCTGCGAAAGGAAGGGCAGGCACCAAGCCCCGGGCAGGGCTCACGGAGAGCCGGGCCAGCCCCGGGAAGAATCCCACGTGGGCGCGCCACTCCACAAGTGTCGGCCGGAGCCTTTTCTACCAGCACCCGCCTCTCCTAGGTGGAGGGGCTGGAGGGCGGGCGCTGGCCACCCCGTGGCGGGGAGGTGGGCTCTGGGAGGGTCCCTGGCCCGCGTTCAGGCAGACCAAAGACAGGGCAGGACCCGAACAGCTGGGCCTCCCGAGGGCCCCGAGTGCCCGTCCAGCTGCTGGCGACAGGGGCTCCTCAGTCACTGCAGCGGAGCGGCCGGGACAGGGAGAAGGGCAAAGAGGAGGAGCGGGGAGACGGGGCTACGGCCAGGGCCCCTCAGCGGCGGAGCCCCCGGGGCCTGCGGGCCGGGCGGGGCGGGCGGGGGGACGGCCTACCTGGGGTCTGGTAGTTGAGCCTGCGCATCTCCACGGGGTCGGAGGAGTGGGCCAGCAACGAGTCCTTCAGCCCAATCGACTGCTCGTCCTTGGACGATGGGGAGTGGGTCCTTTTCCTGAAGGGGCGGAGGGACGGCTGGTGAGAGCCCGCCGGAGACGATGGTGTGGCTGGCTGCCACGGAGCCCCCCGGTTCGTGGCTCTGTCCCCCCGCCCGCCCGCCCCGCCCTGGGGTCTCTGCGCACAGGGGAGCCGGGGGCAGAGCAGCTTCGACACGGAGAACACAGGGCAGGGGCGGGGAGACGGCAGCAGGGGTGGGGAGCGGGCGGAGGGGGGTGCAGCGAGGGAGAAGGGGTTGCGGAGGCCGGTGGCTCTTTCCGGTAGAGGGCAGGTCGCTGTCGGGCCGCCGCCGCTGTCCCCGGGGCCGCCGCGGCGGAGACAGCGGGAGCCACCGGGGATACACATGCAAACGACACGTGAGACACACAAGACGCCACAGAGCGCTGGCCCCAGCGGCCTGGTTCTCAGGGAGGATGCTCAGAGCAGCAGGGGGCAGGGCAGGGAGCGCGTCACCCTAGCCAGGAGAGTCCTCCCTGGATGGCCTCGGCTCCCCTGCCTACAAGGACGGGGTCAGAGGCAGACGGGGGGGGGAGGGTCTAGCTGCTGACAGGCACCCAGTCTTCTGCTCAGGAGACGAGGGTCTGCCTAGAGCAGCCATGGGCAAACTACGGCCCGTTCGGCTGTTCTATCCGGCCCGCGGAGCCGAAAGAGCGGAGGGTTCTCTCGCTCTCCCCTCCGCTCCTTCACCAGCAGCCCAAGATGAGAGTGCCAGCATGGTCAGGTTGCTTTTGTTCCAGCCCTCCGGTCCAGTTTAAGAACCCATGGTGGCCCTCGAGTCAAAAAGTGTGCCCACCCCTGGTCTAGAGGGAAGAACCTGCGTGAGTCTGCACGCGCGTGTAGCGGTGCACACGCCCCCAGGGCTGGGCAAGCAGGGCTCTTAGCGTACACACCAGACTGACTCTGCAGCACCGAGGTGACCCAAACAGGGAGCCGGGGGGGGGGGGGGGGGGGGAGGAGGGCTCCGGGGGGGGGGCGGGAAGAGGGCTCCGGGGGCTCAGAGCCAGCCTGCGCACGCGGGGGGAGCATCGGAGGCCCGCGCTGTGGCCGGGCCCCGGAGAAAGGGCGTTCCTTGTACAGGGCGCCGGTGGAGAGAGGGCCGGGCCTGCCCCAGAGCCTGCGGCGGCGGCGGAGCGGACAGGACAGCCGCGGGCCAGGACGCTGTGGGTCAAAGCACCGCCCCTCCCTGCTGGGCCCGGGATGTGCGCAGGGGGCGTCGGTGAAAGGGGAGGCGCGTGAAGACAGAAGGAGCGACTCCTACCTTTCTTGTTTACTAGGTCCCGAAAGACAGGCAAGGACAGAAGAAAGGAACGGTCACTATTTCCGCCAGGAACTCGGGCCCTTCTCGGGACACGGGGGGCACGGTGGGGCCTACCTGTGGCCCCCACATGGCACCCACCGAGAGGGGAGGGGGCTGCCTCTCCTGACAGACACTGAGGCCCAGGCGGAGTGGGAAGGAGGGTGCATGGACATGTGTGTGTGTGTGTGGGGGGGGGGACGCCCCTCAGGTCTGCCCGAGGTCTCCATGCCCTGGACCGGGTCAGTCCGTGCTAGTCGCCCCGGGGGGAAGGAGCTAATCTTCAGGGAAGAGGCAACGGGTGCAGGCAGAGATGGGGCACGGAACACAGGAACTCACACATGGAGATGTGTTCAGACACACAGACCAACACGCGCTCAGCCTTGTGCTGGATGTGCCGGCCCGACCTCATCGCTGGGCAGAGGAGGGACAGTGTGTGTGTGTGTGTGTGTGTGGGGGGGGGGCCGGGAGAGCCTCAGAGGATGAGATGGCCGCTGCTAGGTGGGCAGGGATGGGGCAGCTGCAGAGCAGAGGGAGGGCCCAGTCTGAGCTGGTGGGGTTGACTGCCAGGTCCCTGAGGCGAGCGTTTACCTCGGGAACCACTAACAGGAGTTACACTGAGGCGGCGACACATTTTCATCTTTGGCTGCAACCACCCAGGCTGCGCGATGAAAGGACAGAAAGGGGGGCCCCACGGGCAGGTGGCTCCATCGAGGCGAGGGGAGCACCGAGCTGGGCTGTGGGCTAGGCCCCAGCCGCCGGCCCCTGCTGCGTGATGGGGGGGGGGGGGGGAGCCCAGCGGGACAGGGAGGAGCAGAGCCACGGGTGGTCAGGGTGGGGCTCACCGGAGACGGGGGAGGGGGGACGGAGAGGGAGGGCGAGGGGACCCCCGGGTTTGGTTGGTGATTAGGGCGATGGGAGGAGGGTTTCCAGGAAAGCTCAGGAGGCACTGAGCTGGGGCAGCCGTGAAGGCGGCCGTCACAGCCGGCGCCCCACCGGGGTCTGCCGAGTAAACATCCGCGGGCACGTGGGCCTCCAGCCGGGCCGGGGCCTCCCTCGGCCTGAGCGGGAGAGCCGGGCTGGGGAGCCACCGAGGATGGACGGCAGGGGGACTGCTGGAGGTAGGAGACCAGGAGAGGGCAGCCTCGGAGACCAGACACGCCCACGCCCGCCGCACGGAGACTGACGGACAGACGCGCCCACGGGTGCACACTGTGAACCAGCCCTGGGAAGCCTGGGCCTCCTGTCAGCCGTAGGTGACAGACAGACACACGCGTGCACACACTCTGCCTCTGCTCTCCCTGGCTTCCCAGCGAGCCCCGGGTGGGTGCGGGCTGGCGTGGCTGCCCGGTGCCCGACGGCACCGCGCCGAGGCCGGGCCTGAGAGCCCGGGGACGGGTGGCCGCCGCGCGGGGAGCCCCGGGCGCAGCGCTCACCTCTTGAACAGGAGGATGGCGATGACGATGAGGATGATGAGGATGACCGCCAGGACGGGGCCTGTCACCCACAGCATCTCCGGCTCCTCCTGCTGCTGGGCCGGCGCCACCTGGACCACGATCTCGTCGGAGTAGGGGCTGGCGGCGTAGCGCTTCTGCGGCCCGGCGGAGGAAGGCACCGGCGGTGAGAGCTCAGCGGAGGCCGCCCACCCCCTGCCCACCACCAGACCCAGGGGGCGGGCTCCGGGGCTGGGCCTGGGCCGTCTCCCGGACCCAAGGGCCTGGCCAGCTGCCTGGGCTCCTAGGGGTGATTAGGCCTGGCTTTCTGGATCCTCCTAGAGAGGCTGGCGTCGTACGATTTCTCCTGTAGGTCTGGGGTTTCTGGGGCTGCCCCTTGCCTGGGGGGGATCTCAGGGTGCTGGGGCCTAGTCTTGGGTCGGGCCTGGGGCCGCGGGGTGCCGAGGGCCCGGGTGGCGCGGGCAGACCTGGTCCACGGGCTCCTTCAGGGAGGCGAGCACGAAGCACTGGTAGCTCAGGTCCGGGGACAGGGGCCGGTTGTAGAAGCCCTGGTAGCTCTTCTTGTCCCCCAGGGTGAAGGTCTCGGGGAGCACGTCCACCTGAGCCGCCACGTAGGGCTTCAGCCGCTCGGCCTGCCGCCGCCGCCGCCGCCGCTCGCCGCCGCCCTGTTCGATGGCCTCCAGGAGCTGGCAGAGCAGAGCAGAGCAGAGGAGAGCACAGTCACGCCGGCCCCGGAGCACATGTCCCCAGGCCGAGGCCGGGGCTCACCGTCTGGGTAAGGGGCCCGAGCCTGCCTGCTCAGCCTGCTTTCCTCGCAGAAAAAGGCCAGACACCAGATTCGGCCGTGCCACTCCTCCCCGCCAACCCAGCAATAGCAATGCCACTCCTGCCGAAACCGGTGTGGCTCAGTGGATAGAGCGTCGGTCTGCGGACTGAAGGGTCCCAGGTTCGATTCCGGTCAGGGGCATGTACCTTGGTTGCGGGCACATCCCCAGTGGGGGGTGTGTGCAAGAGGCAGCTGGTCAATGTTTCTCTCTCATCGACGTTTCTAACTCTCTATCCCTCTCAATACCTCTCTGTGTAAAATCAATAAAATATATATATATTTTAAAAAACCAATGCCACTCTTTCCCCCTAGGGAACTGCCCCTCTGCCGGTTCCACGCCGCTAGGACAAGACGAGGACCCCAAAGGTCTCCGGGGGGCTCCCCCTCCAGACCCTGGAGACCCTCGATAGCCCACAGAACTCAAGGTTCTCTCATCACGGAGATGTTTCTGCCTCTTCCCACTGCAGGGAATCCCCGGCAAACCCCTCGGGGAATCCTCCCCAAAGCCAGGCCTCTGAAACTCCTGGGAGCCATCGCAGAGCCCCTCTTCCCCCGAGGGGGCCTGACTGCCAACAAGAGCAACCAGAGAGTGATCCCGATGTAGGGGAGGAGCCGCTGGGGGCCACAGCTAGCAGCCGCCGCCGCCGCCGCCGCCGCCATGGGGCTGCTGTTAAGCGCTGCCCTGCCCTTCCGCCCCTCCCGCACCTCGTCCAGCTCCAGCTCCTCCGGCGTGCTCCACCTTGGCGCCAGCATGCTCCCGCCCACACGGTCGATGGGCACCACCACAATGTAGAACCACCTGAGTGGGCAGAGCAGAGGAGGGGACGGTCACCAGCCCACGCCCCCGGCCCTGGCCCCGCCCGGCTCCCCGCAGGGCCTCGTCCGCAGTCCGTGCGCACCTGACGAGGGCGGGGTCCTGCACGTGGGGCAGCGAGAGGGCGAAGCGGCCGTCCTCCACGTAGGCGGAGGCCGGCACCGGCTTGTGCGGCAGGAGGTCGGGGGCCGTGCGGATGGACACGAGGTGCTGCAGGCCCCCCGCGCTGCTGCCCCGGCTCATCAGCACGAACGAGTACTCCGTGTTCGGCTGCAGGTTGGCGATCAGCTTCCGCATCGAGTGGCCGTCCACCTCCACGCTCTGCCCGTTGTACAGGATCTGCGGGGACACGGGGGGGGGGGGGGGGGCGCCCCGTCACAGGCCTGCGGGACGGAGCTCGCGCACGAGCACACCTACCCAGGGAGGGTCCCGCGCCGCCACCAGGAACGCATGCAGATGCCCACGGTGGACCCGCATGCCGGCTGGACAGGCTGTGGCCCTCACCCACCTTGAAGGGCACAGACGACTTGTAGGAGTCGGGAACCTCCCAGCTGAGCAGCACCGACGTCTTCATCGCGGCCGCCACGCGGAAGTTCTTGGCGAACACTGTGGGACAGAGAAGCCGGGCGTCAGCGCTGCCGTTGTAACGGGGGCGGAGGGACCGGGCCCGAGAGGTCCCCCGCCGGGAAGAGACGCTGACGGAGGCGCAGGCGTTAGTAGTCGCAGAGAACCAGCTCCCCCGGCTCCCCGGCGGCTGCGGATCGCACAGTTCAGCTCCCAGGCCCAGCTCTTCCTCACGGGGAGCGCCCGGCTGGCGGATGCCCCGGCGCCCGCGGTCAGGGTCTCCCAGAGCGGCCTGGGTCGCAGCGGGAGCTCACAGGCACCGGGCCAGAGCGGCCACAAGGCCAGCGGGCGCCGGCAGACACCGGAGACAGTGCAGCGCGGTTCACTCAGAGGTCAGCGGGCCGCGGCCCCGAGAGGTTAGTGTCGCACACCCCAAGAAACGGTGATAACAGCCAACAGAGATCAGTGGGTCAGGGTCCCAAGAGACTGGAGAAGAGTCACACAGCGGAGGTCAGTAGGTCAAGACAGCAGAGGTCAGAGGTCGCACACGGGAGAACGGCAGGGCCCCTTTGCGAGAGGTTAGTGGTCACGGTCACGAGAGACCGGAGGGTCACAACAGATCGGTCGCCGGAAGTCAGAGGATCGAAAGCAGCCGAGCGCCCCGCGCGGGCGCCGCCAGGAGCCAGCAGCACACACCTTGCTCCGTGGGCATGGTCCGGGCCTGGATGCTGGGGCTGAGCGGGCCGGCGCCTTTGCTGGTGTGCGCGCGGACCTTGACGTCGTACGTGGTGTCGGGCGCGAGGCCGGAGAGCGTGAGGCGCGTGCCGGCCGTGGTGTTCTGCAGCTCCCGCGGGCTGTTGATGTCGTGGTAGACCACGGTGTAGCCGGCGATGTGCCCGTTCTGCTCCGCCAGCACCGGGGGGTCCCAGGCCAGCTCCGCGGCGGAGGGGGTCAGCCCCGTCACGCGCAGGTTCTGCGGGAAGCCGCTGGGCACGTCCTCGGGGGTGGCGACCTCCTTCCTGAACTCCTCGCCCAGGCCGGCCCGGTTCCTGGCGGCCAGCCGGAAGACGTAGGTGGCGCCCTTGTGCAGGCCGGTGACGGTGTAGTGCTGGTCGTCCTTGCCGAAGTCTATGGTGTGGGGCCTCGCCTCATCGGCCCGGTGGTACTGCAGCCGGTAGCCCAGCAGCTCCCCGGGCAGCTCCTTGGGCGGGTTCCACTGGAGCAGGGCCGTGTTCATGGCCGTGGCGCTGACCATCATGGTGGGCCGGCCTGGGACTGAACAACCACGCGCTGGGCTCTGGCGCCGCCCTCCCCGCCGCCGCCCGTCCCCCGGCTCGGTCCGGGGGGGCCCCCGGCTCACCTGCCCCCGTCGTCATGACAACTTTGGGCTTGCTCCGGGCCCCGTCTCCCTTGGTGGTGTAGGCAGCCACCGTGATGGAGTAGGTGGTCTCGGGGGTCAGGCCGCTGATGGTGGTTTCCTAAGCGGGGAGGAGGAGGGAGAGCCCATTCCCATCACAGGAGAGCCAGGAGAGGCCAGGCCAGGCCAGCCACCTCCGGTTCTTAACCGGTGGTGGTGGGGTGTCCCCAGGGCACAGGGGGCCAGAGGTCCCGGGAGGGTGCTGTGCAATCCGGCCTCTGCTAGAGGCGGGACCGGGCAGGTGGGATGGGTGCCCGGGAGGACCACGCCCGTCCCAGGATCCGCCTGGGGCAGGCGGCTCGTTCTTCCTTTTCAGACAAGAACAAAGGGCCACACTGTTGTTCTTCCAACTCCATTGTACCGTGAATGACGCCTCGTGCGGTGTGCGCACACCCAGGACACACCGGGCCTCGCACGCACACGGCACCTTGCGTGGCTCCTGGCACACACACGCACGCCCATGCACACCCACAGAGCAAGGGAGAGGGATGGGCCAGAGTACCACCCTGCAGGATCAAGTCAGGACCCCGATCTGAGCCCCATGGAGGCACCGGCCCCACGAACATAAACCTTATGCCCTGCAATGCCTCCTGAGACAGGGAGGAGAGAGAGACAAGGAGAGGGAACCCCCACACGGGGCAAGGCACTAACCCACCAGCCCAATGATGCCCGAGAAGTCAGCCCCGGCAGAGTCCCCTTGCCTTGGCGGGCCCTGCCCATATGCCCTCGTCCAGCCAAGGCATCGTCGGCTTCGGACACGCTGGGAAACCACGGGAGGCTGAGCCACGCCACACAGAGGGAAGCGTGGGAAGGAAGGAGGGACCCACGTGCACTGGGACCAGAACTGTCACCACCAGCCCTGGCGTCCCTCCAGCTCGGGGCCTCGGAGGGGCCCCTGCAGCCGCCACCGAATCCTCGCGGGCCCCCTCCTGCCCCGGCTGGGGGGCCTCCCAGGGCTGGGGCTCCAGAACGCACCGATGACCGACCCGGCTCCCCGGCTCCCCGGCCTCCCCGCCCAGCCTGGGCCCGGAGCAGGAGACGTTTCGTTCCAGGGATCAATTTAAGGCCGAACGATCGGGATTGGATTTAACTCCGTCCCCGTCCGGCCAGAGCAGTGGCCGGGCCCTGGTCAGTCACAGACGCTGGCCTGCAATTGCTGCTCGACAGGCGGGAAGGAAGGATCGGAGGGAACGCCAACGCCGCCTGCCTAGACGCCCGTTTTCTCCGGACACGGCTGGCGCCCTGTGGATCCTGGCGGCTCAGGCTGGGAGGACAGGCGGGGAGGGAGGGAGTGACCCGAGAGCCCAGTCTGACCCAGGTTTCGCCCGCGTTCGCACACCTGCTACTTACATAGTCCTCGGGCTCCTCGGGCTGCCACTGACCGCGGGGGAGGGAGAGAAAGGGAGACAGGATGTGAAAGGCTTTGGCCCAGGGAGGGCAGGTGGAGGACAGGGGCCTCAGATGCGCCCGCGGAGGGGAGCACCCCAAAGCAACTCTCCCCCTGAATATCCCCCAGCCCCTGCCTCATGAGCCCAACCGTGCGTCAGGGCCGAGGAGGGGAGGGCTCCGGGCTACTGCGGAGGGACCAGAGAGCGCAGCCGGAAGGTTCTTGGAGGGTCGGGGCGCCCACATGGGGGTGGGCAGGACAGCTCAGGCAGAGGGGAGGGAAGACACCATGGGACGAGCAGGGAGGGTGTCTGCACAACCGGGTTTGCCCGGGACAGTCTTGGCCTACACTTGTCGCCATGGTATATGATTACTGACTCTCCAAAGCATCCTTTTACCTTCAAAGGTGTCCCGGTTGGGACCACAGAGGATACAGTCGTCCTGGGCGGGAGGACTGCCCTGGGGACAGTGAGAGCTGCCCCATGGCTGGGGGTGGGAGCCCGGGGAAGGCCGGACAGCGAGGTGGCAGAGGTGTGAATGCCACACACAGGCACGGGGGGGAGGCACGCACACCCTGAGATCTCATCGAGGGAGGGAGGCATGGGCCAGGGCTGGCAGTGTGGCCGTTTCCTGGTGGGTGGTTCTTTAGTTCGTGATGCAGCAGGGGTACTAGCTGGGCAGGTGGAGGAAGTCACGTCTCCAGGCTGCAACCCTACGGCACCGGGAGTGCCGGGGACGGGCAGGTGGACAGCCCAGCGCAGCGCAGCTCAGGGGGCCATCTCCAAGATGGAGGTGCCACGGGTCCCCCGGCCCACCCGTCCTCCCAGTGCCGGCGGTCTGGCCTCCGGGCACTGTGCCCAGTCCCTTCTGTCCTGGGACGCTCTGTTGGAAAGGCCTTGCAAGGAGAGTGGGACAGGATTCGGGGGGGGAGGCCACTGGCGGGCCCCTACCAGCCAGGGCTGGGCCCACTCTGCTCCAGCTCCTCGCCTGGAGGGAGGCATGCTCTGTGGGAGGCAGGCCCGGGCAGGGGGTTCTCACGGGGCACCTCTCCTGCGCTGGAGAGGTGGGGAAAAACAGAGAGAGGAAGGGAAACACAAAGCAAGTGGAGCAAAACACAGAGAGAGGACAGGAAGGGATCCGAGGAAAGGAGAGAGAGAAGAGAACGAAACAGACAAAAAACACAGGGAGAGGGAGAGACAGACACAAAGGAGGAGGAGCCCACGAGGAAGGGGCAGAAGGGCCCAGGGAGGGAGAGAGGCCACAGTGAGAAAACAGAGCCACGCCTGAGACACACACAGAAGCAGACTGGTCTGGCCACACCCTCTCGGGGGCACATCCCCCATGGCTCTTTCAGAACAGGGGGGGGGGGGGGGGGGGGGAGGGGGGGCCCTGAGCCTAGCAGATGGTGCTGCTGGGTGGAGGGCAGGCTGCGGTGTCCCTGACAGACCACTCGGGGGGCAGCTGGGCCCGGGGGCCAGACCGGGGACCCGGCCCCATCTGCTCTCCTACGGGCTCAGAGCAGAGGGACCCAGTCCCACGGGGGCTTCCCCGGAGCCTGAGCTCATGTTTAACTCCCCACCCCACCCCCACCCAGGTCACGGGATCCTGGAGGCCAAGAGGGCAGTGCCCCTCCTCCAACAGCCCAGCTCCCCCTGGAAACCACCTGGGACCAGAAGGGGGCACCCGAAGGGGCTTCTCCAGAACCCCACTGGCTGCAGCTGTGCGGCTGGCCCCTGGGGTGGGCGAGGCGGGGAGCGCCCATTCCGGGGATGTTTCTGGGTGGGTGTGTCCGCCGAGGCTCCGGGAGGAGCCCTCGACCTGCCCCAGGAATGCGGCTGGTACACACGCCTGCCTCCTCCACCCCCTGGTTCTCTGAGGGGAGGAAGGGGTATCTTCTGGGGGGGAAAGGAATTCTGCTGAGGGCGCAGCCCAGCAGGGGGCAGGAAGGGCCCTGTCTAGGTGGGCGAGACCGCCATAAGCACAGAGCAGGGCAAGTGCTCGCACCTCCGATCCCAGCCCAGGTAGGGTGGGGAGCTGGATGGGGAGGGTGCGTGCTTCCGGAGGGAATCGCCGGGGCTCCTTTCCTGAGGGCTGGCTCCCCGAAGGCCCCGGTTCTAAGACAGGGAGACGGGGAGAGCACACCGCCACGCCAGATGTTCGCTCTTTTTCGGCAGAACGCTCTGGGAGGGAGCTCGCAGTAGCGATTACAGCCCTTTCCCCGGGGACTCCAGAGACCTGGCTTCTCATCCACGCTCAGCCGCCTACGTCCTGGGGATTCTGGACCACGCGCAGCACCTCCCAGGACCCCAGGTTCTTCATCTGAACGGCAACCCGGGGCTGAGGACACCCCAGGGACCTCACCCCACGCTCAGGGTCAGAACCCTCACCCCCCGCAGGACAGAATACGGAGGGAGACGGGAGGCTTGCTGGCAGGCCCAGCTCTGGAGAGTCAGCGTAAGGGACCGAGCCATCCTCCCGGGGGCCTGGCACACAGCAACATCCCCGCTCGGCCATTCACAGAACTCGGCAATGGCCACGGGCCAAGCTGGGGGAGAAGGCTGCCCAGGAGAGCTTTCCTGGCCCTTGCGGGAGCAGGAGCTGGCCAGCTCAGCACTGTCTAGATCTAGGAGGAAGTCCATCCCCAAAGCCTAGCCTAACGTGACAGTGAAGGTTCCCAGGAGGACTGGGCGGGAGCCCAGGTAGCGGTGACAGCGGAGGCTTGGGTCGGTGGAGACAAGAGCTGTTTAGGGCTGGTGCCGGCGGCTGAGCCGCAGAGGGGACTGCCAGGCCAGGACTGTCCCAGGCCAGAGGGGGCCGGCAGGGCCTGTTTCTGGAACCCGGCCCCAGCCCCCTGGTCTCAACGCCACCGTCTGAGAGCAGGCCGGGGAGGGCGCGCACCCGGGCTCCGGAGAGGAAGCCAGCGTGCTGGTCTCGCCCACCCTCCCACCCCGCCACCCGCCGGGGGCGCACCTGGGCCTCGGCCAGCATGACGTCCTGGATGATGGGTGGGCCGCGGGGCTCGCCGCCCTCCAGCCGCACGTAGGTGACCTGGTAGCCTCGGATCTGGCCGTGCTGCTTGCTGGGGACGGGCAGCTTCCAGGAGACGTGCACGGCGGTGGAGTTGAGCGGCTCCACCTCCACCTTCCGCGGTGGCCCGCTGGGCACTGGGGATCGGGGAGACCAGGAGGTCAGGCCGGGCGGCACGGGCCCTGGCTCGGGCGGGCACAGCCCCCTCTGGGGCCCTGCCTTTGCACCCCACTGCCCCGGGAGAGGCCCTGCGAGAGCTCCCTGAGGCCTCCTGTCCCTGGAGAGGAACACGGAGGGGTCCCTCTGCCCGGCAGTGGGGAGAACCCAGCACCCCGTGACCCCGCTGGCTGAGGGCTGCCTCACGCGGGGAGGGGAGAGGTCTCTGCTGACCCCGGAGTCAGCACAGCCTGTTGTAGCTCTGATCATGCCAATGCCCAGGCCAGGTGCAGTCTCCCTGGCTGTGTTTTGTTTTTTAAAAAAATATATATTTTATTGCCAAAACCGGTTTGGCTCAGTGGATAGAGCGTCGGTCTGCGGACTGAAAGGTCCCAGGTTCGATTCCTGTCAAGGGCATGTACCTTGGTTGCAGGCACATTCCAAGGTAGGGGGTGTGCAAGAGGCAGCTGGTTGATGTTTCTCTCTCATCGATGTTTCTGGCTCTCTATCTCTCTCCCTTCCTCTCTGTGAAATATCAATGAAATATATTTAAAAATATATATATATTTTTTGATTTTTTTTTTAACAGAGAGGAAGGGAGAGGGACAGAGTCAGAAACATCAATGAAGAGACAATCATCGATCAGCTGCCTCCTGCACACCCCCTACTGGGGATGTGCCCACAACCAATGTACATGCCCTTGACCGGAATCGAACCCGGGACCTTCCAGTCCGCAGACCGACGCTCTATCCACTGAGCCACACCGGTTTGGGCCTCCCTGGCTGTGTTTTGAGCGTCTCCGGCACCCATCTCCCTGGTCCTCACCCCTCAAATCTTAGAGGAGGGATGGGGGGGGGGGCGCTACTTCTTCCATCTTAGCCTTTTAAGGCTCTGGCTGCCCTGGACACGGCCCCCAAGGCTGGGATTCAGGCAAAAGCTACCAGGTAACAGGCTCTCCCCGAAGCTCCCCCTCCCGCTTTGGCCATCCGGCCTACGCCGGGACGAGGCGTCCTGGGCCCGTGAGAGACAAAGGCCCCGGCTGCGGCCTCCCTCCCCGCCCTCCCCTCCCCCCGGTGCCGCCGCTGCCGCCGCCGCCTACCGTCCTCGTGGGTGCGCACCAGCACCGGGCTGCTCTCGGGGCCGGGGCCCACGTCCGTGTGCGCCCGCACCCACACCCGGTACTCTGTCCACTTCTCCAGGCCCACCAGGTCCCAGCTGGAGTGCTCGCGGCCGATGCCGTTCACCACCTGCCGCCGGCGGTCCTCGCCGTCCACCGCCTCGTAGGCCACCGAGTACTGGGTGATGACGCCGTTGCGGCTGTCGGCCGGCGGTGGCACCCAACTTACCCGGACCGTAGTGGAGCCCGTGCTCACACAGGTCACCTTCTGGGGAGGGGCGGAGGGGGCTGGGGAAGACAAATGGGGGGGGGAGGGAAGCAGGCAGATGGAGGGGGGGGTCCACAGGCACAGGGACACGTCACCGAGGAGGGGAACTCACCCAGGCAGGCCAGTCCTTGTGGGGCAATGGCTATCCGGGGGCAACCCCCCAGGCAGACTACAGCCACCGCGGCCAGACAGCCTGGCGGCTACCCCTGGACCACAGGCGTGGGCACGCCAGCTGAGTCTCTCTCACATACACACACACACACAAACGGTGTCTCCCACACATGCATATGGCGTCTCTCACGCATATGGGGCTCTAGCACAGTGCCTCACACGCATATGGTGTCTCGCCCAAGACGCACACGGCATCAGGCGCGTGCACACACACAAGCGTGGGGCCACGCCACGCCCACCCCGGGCACACAACTGCACAGGGCTCCTCTCTTCGAGGACGAGAGGCTCTGGGGGCCCCCCCGGAACCAGGATGCCCCTGGCCTGTGCCTGCCTGGACAGGGTGTCTGTGCCGGAGCCACGGGGGACACAGAGGCCGCAGGCCAGACGACGCAGAGGACAAGGGCCCCGGGGCGGTCTGGAGAAAAGGCACCCGAGAAAGGTGCGCTCTCCGTGGGCTCCTTGGGGGGTTAGGAGGCAGGTCGGTGCCTTCCTGGCTCCCAATGACACGTCCAGACCCTATTCCCACTCGGGACGGCTGCCACCACCCCTGCCCACGGCCTCACAGCCTCCGCCTCTCCAAGGCGCCCTCCTCCGCAGCACCGCCGTGCTCAGGCCCTGGATAACGCCGGGACCGGGAGCAGCCCCACCTCCCAAACCGTGGCTCCGCCGCTCCCTCGCAGACCTCACCCCTCTTCCCGGCCCAGCTGCCCCGTGCCTGCTCTTCACCCGCTGGGGACCTCTGTCCTCAGCATCCAGCCTGACCCTGGAGTCCTCCATCTTACCAACCCCTTTCCTGTCCACGCTGCTGCCCGGCCTGCCCCGAGCTCCACCTTCTCTAGGGCGGCGGCAGCCCTGGGGCGGGAGAGAGAGCCGCCGGGCGGCCGGGGTGGCAGCCTCTGCTCCCATCCCCGTGGCCTCGCCGGGGCCCTCCGCGCCGCCTGACCGTCTGTTCCCCGTCGACCTCACTCTGCCGTGTGACCCGGAGTACTCCCAGCCTCCTCCAGGCTCCTCAAACCGCTGGCTCCCACGACCCCTCTTCCTCGGCGTACGACCCCTCCTCCTACTCCGCAGAGAAGACCAGCCTCCCCAAAGCAGCTCCATCCGCCTCGCGCTACCACGTCCACCAACAAACTGCATCCTCTCCTTTCCTCCCCGTCCTGCCCGCGGCCACTCCCTGCAGCACCTGGGCTCTGCCCCGGCCCCTCCCCAGCCTCCCACCCCCCGTCCCTCCCAGCAGTATCTAATGGGCCTCAGACGTCCCCAATAGAGAAGGCTTCCCCGTCCTCAGCCCCACGTCCCACCAGCTACAGGGGTCCCCTTCCTCCCCACTAAACATCAACGCCACACCGAAACCGGTTTGGCTCAGTGGATAGAGCGTCGGTCTGCGGACTGAAAGGTCCCAGGTTCGATTCCGGTCAAGGGCATGTACCTTGGTTGCGGGCACATCCCCGGTAGGGGGTGTGCAAGAGGCAGCTGGTTGATGTTTCTCTCTCATCGACGTTTCTAGCTCTCTGTCCCTCTCCCTTCCTCTCTGTAAAATATCAATAAAATATATATTTTTAATTAATTTTTTTACAGAGAGGAAGGGAGAGAGATAGAGAGTTAGAAACAGCAATGAGAGAGAGTCATTGATCAGCTGCCTCTTGCATGTCCCCTACTGGGGATGCGCCCGCAACCAAGGTACATGCCCTTGACCGGAATCGAACCGGGACCCTTCAGTCCACAAGCTGACGCTCTATCCACTGAGCCAAACCGGTTTCGGCTCAATAAAATATATTAAAAAAAAAAAACAAAAAACATCGACGCCTGAGTTTTCCGTCTCTGTCCTCACCTCCCGTCTCCAATCGGCTCCAGTCCCTCAGACCACCGACGCTCCTTCCCAGACCCATCCCTCCCCGTCCCTCTGGTCCTGGCCTCGCAGCAGCAACACCCGGCCCGCTTCTTGAAAAACTCTCTTCTCCCGCCTCCAACACCCCCTCTCTTCCCCCCCCCCCCTTTGCTCAGGGCCCTCCATCCCCACCCGGGTTCCGGCAGCCTGCCCAGCGGATGGAGAATACCGTCTTGAGCTGGAGTGCTTGCCTCTGTCCGCCTGCCTCCCCCCAGGAGAGCGACCACCCTCCTCCCGGCGTCACTGATGTTTCCCGCTCGGCTCCCAGACTCCTCCATCGCCAGGTCCTGGCCAGTCAGCATCCCAGGGAGGCCTGCACACCCACCCGACACCTCACCCGAGCCGCTGCACAGCCTCCTCGCTGGTCCCTGGCACGCTCTCGGGCAGCGCTGCGCAATCGCAGCAGCAGCAGCAACAGCCACTCAGAGTGAGCGCTCCCACCTGTCCCCCGTCCCCGTGGCCTGGCCGCTGCTCCAGCCCCACGGGCCTGCCGCTCGGCCCCCGACCACAACCCAACCCCAACCTCCTCGGGGGCCTTGGCACCTGCGGACCCCCTGCCTGAGGCCTGGTGCCGCCCCGGGGAGCCCTCCCTGCACCCGCAGGCCAGATGAGGCTCCCGTCCCACCATCTCCCCCCCTGTCTGTCTCCCCCGCGGCACTACGCGGATGTAATTAAAAGCTCGTTTGGGTAATTGCGGGTTTGACGGCGGCCTGCCCCACCAGGCCGGGATTCCCGTGGGCAGAGGCTGTGCCAGGGCCGTGCTGCCAGGCCTGCACTGTGTGTGGGGCCCGGCGCCCAGCAGGAGCACAAGAGGTGCCTGTGGCACGGGTCCACGAGCATCGCATCGCACGTGGCGTCCCGACATCACTGGCACGCGTGTGCCGTTGCTGTGGCACGGGGCCTCTCACAGCTGCTGCCGCGCGTTAAGCGTTTACCCCACACATGCTTCCCGTCTCAATGCCACAGTCCCTTCCAGCCACATACCCTCAGCACTGCTCTCACACACAGCCTGGTGGACAGGGGCCTACTGTGGCCGTGTGGCCAGACAGCTGTGGTCCCCATGGTGTGTCCTCAGGAGAGCGTCAGAGACCCTGTCGACAGGGTCAGGGGTCAGAGACCCAGAGACACACTTGCTGGGTCCCAATCCCAAGGACAGCTTTACCGACCCAATCACAGGGGCTCAGCCTCACTGACACACACCTGCAGGACTGCAACACTCCAGTGGTCAGATGTGGTCACACACACACACACACACACACACACACACACACACACACGCAAGCTCACGGAGCCAGTCGCACTCACGCAGGAGTCAGCAATACACAACGCCACACAGTCATCACAAAACGGCCTGCGGACGGGCCCACACAGACGGCCACGTGGTCGCAGAGCGGGCACAGGGACACGCCCAGCCAAATGGCCCCGTTCCCGAAGGCGTGCCCCGCGTGCCACGGGCTCGGTGTGACCGCGCGGCTCACACGTACTCTCGGTAAGGGTGACGTGATGGGGAGATGAGATGTGGGGACACAGGGAGGGAGACGGCCAGTCTGGGCACAGCGGGCGCAGTGCTCCCACCACGGAGGACCGCCTCGTCAGCGAGGGTGACCCGCGCAGCGGCGGGCGGAGGAAGGCAATGAGTCACAGACACAGAACTTACCTGGGTGGGGCGAGGGGGCGTGGCGGGGACAGACGTCAGGCGGGTAGCAAGGAGCGCGGTAGCCACCCGGACCCAGACTGGAGGGCACTTACCTGTCCCTCTCTGTGGAGCCCAGACCGGAGTCCAGCCCGGGGCCCCGCAGACCTGACCGCCTGCCTGGTCCAGGGGGAGGGTGTGTGTATGCGTGTGTATGTGTGTGTCCCAGCCCAGCAGTCTCGGAAGACACTTACTGGACTGTGCCGTGCGGGCCTCAATTGTGGGGGTGAAGACGCCCAGCCCCATCTCGGAACGGGCGGCCAGCTGGAAGTGGTACAGCGTGTCGGGCTTCAGGTCCTCCAGGGTGTAGGAGGAGGCAGGGTCGAAGGTCACCTTCTGCTGGAAGAGCGGGGAGCACGCACTGACTGCTCTGACCTCGAAGGTCACCCAGAGGCTGTTGCCTGGCGTGGGTGCGGCCGAGCCCCCCGGAGCCAGGGCGGCTCCGGCGCTGGCTCCATGCCGCACGGCCACCTGGACCACACGAGGGACACACGACGGGCAGGGGAACCCCGGGGACACAGGCACCCCGGAGGGGACATTTAGGGCTCTGCCAGCGTCACGTGAGCCACCCAGCCTGGAGCACGTAAAGGCAGACCCAGTGACTCTGTCACCCCAGCACAGGGTGACAAAGACGAAGAACCGCAGAGGCTGCGTAAGCCACAGAGCCCCAAGGCGGACCTCAGGGGGCTCCACAAATCTGTGGAACGAATCCACGAACATCATCACATCGCACGTGGCTTCCTGGCATCACCGGCACACGCGTGTCGTTGCTGTGTGACAGGAAGCTCCCCCCACAGGCCCCCGGGGACCAGAAGCCCGCCTCCCTCCTCCCGCCCTTTGCCGGGCGCTCACCTGCTGGCCCTCGTCCCCGGCCGCCCAGTACACCAGCTCGTACTTGACGATGCGCTCCTGCGGGGGCAGCAGCCACGAGAGCTGGATCCTCGTGTCAGACTCCACCTCGGCCTGGAAGTCCGTGGGCTGGGCCGGCACTGCAACACCCGTGCCAGGCGCCATCAGCCTCACCTGTCCGCCCCGGGGGTGGGGGTGGGAGGCAGGGCACCCGGGGGGCAGGCAGATCTTTTTTTTTTTTTTAAATATCTATTTTATTGATATTTTACAGAGAGGAAGGAGAGAGATAGAGAGCTAGAAACGTCGATGAGAGAGAAACATCGACCAGCTGCCTCCTGCACACCCCCCACTGGGGATGTGCCCGCAGCCAAGGTACATGCCCTCGACCGGAATCGACCCCGGGACCTTTCAGTCCGCAGACCGACGACGCTCTACCACTGAGCCAAACCGGTTTCGGCGGGAAGGCAGATCTTTACCCGCCCCCCCCCCCCACCTTACCCTTACCCTGCACTCCCTGCACCCCAAGGACACTGTGTGTGGAAGCAGGTGCCACCACAGCCTTGGCCCCCCATCCCGAGTGCCGCCCCCCCCCACACCTACCTCCTTGCTGCGTCTTGACCTGGATGGTGGGGCTGGGGGGCCCGTCGCCCACGGCGGTGAAGGCCAGTACCCGCAGGCTGTAGGTGATGCCCGGCAGCAGGCTGCCCACGGTGGTGAGGAGCCCCTCGTCGGTGTTGTGCTTGTGCCAGGCGCTCAGCGGGCGGCGGGAGTCGGGCGTGTAGTAGACGCGGTAGCCCCGCACCAGGCCGTTGGGCTCCTCGGGCGGCTCCCACTGCACCAGCATGGTGCTGGCGCTCAGCATGCGGGCCTGCACGCGGCGCGGCGGGCTGGAGGGCGCCTGCTCCCCGGTCCGCGCCCGCACCGCCTCGCTCGGCGGGCCCCGCCCGATGCTGTTCACCGCCAGCACGCGGAAGGCGTACTCCGAGAAGGGGCTGAGGCCGCCGATGCTGTAGCGGGTGGTGGCCACGCCGTCCACCTCCTGGAAGGGGCCCTCGGCGCCCGCCGCGCGGTACTGGATGCCGTAGTAGGACACGGGCTCCGCGTTGCCCGAGTCCCAGGTGAGCGTGACGCTGGTGGCCGTGGTCTCTGTCACCACGACGTCAATTGGGGGGTTCGGCAAGGCTGGGGACAAAGTGGGGGGGGGCCCGGGGTTACCTGAGGTCATGGCCTCGGGGGCCAGCCCTGCTCTTTTTTTAAAAAAAATATATATATTTTATTGATTTTTTTACAGAGAGGAAGAGAGAGGGACTGAGAGCCAGAAACATTGATGAGAGAGAAATATTGACCAGCTGCCTCCTGCACAACCCCCACCGGGGATGTGCCCGCAGCCAAGGTACATGCCCTTGACCAGAATCGAACCTGGGACCTTTCAGTCCGCAGACCGACGCTCTATCCACTGAGCCAAACCTGTTTCGGCCAGCCCTGCTCTTGGGGGTCATCTAACCCGAGGGTAGTTGACCCCCCCCGCCCACCTTAAGGATGGTCTGGAATGTCTGCAGTGACCTTGGGGGCACCTAGCGGGGATGGCGTCTGTCGGTGCCTCCGGGAGCCTGGGGTCCTCGTGTCTGGACACGTCACCCTGGGACTCCCTGGGTCCTCAGGTCAGCCCCTGACTCCTCGGACCGTCAGACCCGGACGTGACGCTGCCGCCCGGGACCCAGGCGGACGGGAGGCACACAGGCTGCGGGGTGGGCCCTGCTTCTGCAGCCGGCCTGGGCGCACCCGTTGGCCCCTGTGTGTAACGGAGGCTGGGGAGGGGAAGCTCTTTCCGCAGGGAGCAGCCCCGGGTTTTACATCGAGCGATGGGCCGCCGGCCCCACAGGCCCAGTGGCTGGGCTGAAATTAGATAGAGAAGTTCCAGGTCCACAGTCAACACCCAGCAAAGGATTCCTGAGTGTCAGGCCCGACGCTGAGGGCACGGGCACGTGTCACACAGACAGGTCCCTGCTCTCGTGGAGTTTAAACTCCAGTGTGCGAGCCCTAGCCGGTTTGGCTCAGTGGATAGAGCATCGGCCTGTGGACTGAAGGGTCCCAGGTTCGATTCCTGCGAAGGGCTCATGCCCGGGTTGTGGGCTTGATCCCCAGAAGGGGGTGTGCAGGAGGCAGCCAGTCAATGATTCCCTCTCATCATTGATGTTTCTAGCTCTCTCTCCCTCTTCCTTCCTCTCTGAAACCAATTCAAATATATTAAAAAAAAAAAATTCCAGATTGTGAGAGCCGCAATCAACACGTTGATGACGATTCTGGTTATGTGCAAGGACAGAAGACAGCAAGGTGCTAGCGGGGAAAAAATCCAGGGAATCTCCTTAGATGGGGTGACCGGGGAAGGCCTCACAGAGCCGAGACCCCGAGAACAAGGTGGAGCCAGCGATGGCCGGGGCTGGGGGAGGAGCAGCAGCGTGGGGTGGGCCGCAGAGAGGGGGCGGCAGTGGGGACCCCTGGTCTTCATCCTAAAAGCCATGGGGAGACACTGGGAGGCTTTATCCCTTTCTTCTAAGGGAGCGGCATGACCCTGCTGTGCGTTATGCAGGTCACTCAAGTTGCAGAAGGGCGGGGCGGGCAGAGGGGGCAGCGTGGAAGCCGGGCGCGCCGACGGGGCCGCTACACACGAGTGCCTATCCCACGGCTCCTGGGAGCCGACATCCTCCTTGGCTTACTTCACACCCCTCTTGCTGAGAGGATGGGAAACCCACGCGTGGCGCTACGCAGGGCTAGAAGGGCGCGCCGTGGAGCCAGACCTCCCCGGGTTCAAGTGGCTGCGCCGTCATTGCCCTGTGGACCCTGCCAGTCGGCTTCTTCCCTGGTGAAAGGGGATGATGAGGGTGCCGACCGCCCAGGGGGACCCGGAGACTGAATAACGCAATCTGTACCTGCCGGCCCGGCGCCGGCCCTCGGGACTCAGTCCCTGTTAGACTGCTGTTGCCGTGGAGACCGTTAACAAGAACCCCTCCCTCCACCCCTGAGGGCCAGGAGGACCCCAGAGCCCGCAGCCGAGCCAGCCCAGCCCCGCCGCCGCCGCGCGCCCGGCGCCCACCTTTCACCGTGACCTGGGCCACGGCCTCGATCATCCCCAGCGAGGAGAGGGCCACGCAGGTGTAGTTGGCGGAGCGCACGACGTTGCTGAGCTCCAGCACGTTTCGGCCGACGGGCATCTCGTCCTCCTTGGTGAGCTCCTCGGCCCCCAGCATCCACTTCACGTAGGGCATAGGGGCGCCCACGGCCACGCAGGTCAGGTTCACGCTGCCGCCCGGCATCACCTCCTGGCTCGTGGGAGGGATGGAGAAGCGGGGAGCCACGCGGCGCACTGCGGGGAGGAGGAGAGAGGCGCTCACAGGCTGGGCGGGGGGGGGGTGCGGCGGGGGCGGGGGGCGCGGATGGAAGGGCGGGGGCCCCTCATCCAGGAAGCCCCTCTGGTCAGAGCCAATCCCGCCTCGGAGGCGGGAGGGGCGGCGTCCCTGGGCCCCCGGCTCACCCCCTCCCTCCCTCCCACCCACCCCGCTTTCAGGCTAGGAGCGTGAGCACCTGCGCTCGCTCGCTCGGGGGGCTGCCTGCAACACGAGAGACCCCGCAGCCAAGCTCTCGCTTTACGGCCGAGGAAACCGAGGCCCGGCAGGGTCCACCTGCCCAGGGCCACACAGGGACTCGGCGCAAAGGCCAGGGTCTGCTCAAGGCCACAGTCCGGGTCTCCTTCCAGCGCCTGCCCCTCCCTCCTCCTGCCCTTCCCCACCCCCACCGAGGGTCTCCAGAGGGGCGAGCGGGGCACTCGTGAGAGAAGTCCAGGCACCCTAAGGGGAGAGGGTCCTTGGAGCAGGGCAGAGGGTCGGTCTGGGAGTCGGCGCCTCCACCTCCACGCCCAAGGGGAAGAGACGAAGGCGGCGGCACGCCACCTGCCGGGACCTCGGCCGCGTTCAGGGCACCGGCCGAGGACCCCGCTGGGAGGGGGCGCCCCTCAGGAGGGCCTGGGCGGGGGCAAAGGGCCGGGCAGGGCCAGGGACGGGGTCCACGGGCGGGATGGGCATGACGATGGCAGTACACATGATGAGGGTGCCGAGCAGAGACGGCTCTCCACGCCGATGAGCGGGACCTCAAGGCGGGAGGGCGGCCGCGTCCGGCCACAACCTCCGGCCCCGGGTTCCGCAGATCGGGGGCCGTTCTGAGCGTCTCGGTCCACGGTGCAGCCCCGTGACCTTCCCCCGCCCCCACACGGCAAGCGTGGCACAGACACATCCGGAGCAACGTGCAGAGGGGGAAGTGCAGGCAAGACCTGGCCACGGGCGGGCATGCTTGGCGCGCAGGCGGGTCATGCAGCCGGTGGGCGGAGGGCCGGAGGGTGTCCTCCACGGGCCCCCCTGCGGACGGGGCCGGAGAAGGCAGGCAGCAGGGCTACGTGGCCAGAGGGCACCCCCGAGAGGGCGGGTCTCAGAGAGGGCGCTTGCTGGGGAGCCCGGGCATGCACGACCACGGTGCCACCTCCACTGTGGGCTCCAGGCTCTGCGGCTCGCACAGCCGCTAAAGCCACGGCGGCGTCAGAGCTGGAAACAAACGCAGGGGCCACCCGGCACCCAACCTCCGACTTCCCTCACGGGGTCGAGCTGCGGCCCGGGGGCCGGCTGGCCAGTAAGTCAGTCACCCCGCCCTGTTCCCGCACTGCCTGAAAGGCCTTCCCCGCCCGCTCATTTCTCTCCAAACCCACCGCAACGGGCATCCCAAGGTCTAAGCCACACCATCTCTCTCTCTCTGGATTGCCGCACCGGGCTCCTCACTGCTTTCCTGCCTTGTCGTCCCCCGGGCCCCCTCCCATAACTGGCTTCCAACGAGCAGTTGGCACAAATCTGCTCACATCACTTCCCCATTAAAAAACTCCTGCATGGCCGAGACTGGTTTGGCTCAGTGGTAGAGCGTCGGCCTGCGGACTGAAGGGTTCCAGGTTCGATTCTGGTCAAGGGCATGTACCTTGGTTGCGAGTACATCCCCAGTAGGGGGTGTGCAGGAGGCAGCTGACCGATGTTTCTCACTCTATCCCTCTCCCTTCCTCTCTGTAAAATATATTTAAAAACAGAACCCAAAAAACTTCTGCATGGTTCCCCAATGACTCCTCAGCCCAGATTCACAGGACCGGACCTCACCCGGCGCCGACCTCAACTCCATCTACACCACACCTCACCGAGGCCTCCAGACAGAACAGAAGCGCTGCCAGCCCCCCGAGCGGGCCAGGAACGGCCCATGCCATGGGCTGGCTCATTTCCCTCCGAGTCCCCGGGCTCACTGGGGTCTCAGCGTGCCTCACAGACATAGACCGCTCTGCCTTCTAGAGCTGCGTCCTCATCCCCCTGAGGGGAACCAGCCCGTTCTAGCCACGCAGGGCACGCGACCCAGCCCGGGCTACCGCCACGCAGCCTCCAGACTCCTGCAGAAATGACTAGGAGAGCGGCTCTCTTTCCCTACCCGGGTGGCTAAGCGCAGGGGCCTGGGGACCGTCTTTCACAGGATGAGAGGACCCGCCTGTGGGCGAACAGAGGGGAGCAGAGTGAAGAGGCAGGGCAGGCAAATGGCCACCCAACCCTTCAGTGCCTGGATCCAGCCCTGCCGACACCAAATCTACTTCTACTTGTTTCGGTTCGGCAAAGCTAGAGAGTTTCCTTTTTTTTTTATTTTTTTAAAAAATATTTTTAATTGATTTTTTACAGAGAGGGATAGAGAGTTAGAAACATCGATGAAAGAGAATCATCGATCAGCTGCCTCCTGCACACCCCCTACTGGGGATGTGCCCGCAACCAAGGTACATACCCCTGACCCGAATCGAACCTGGGACCTTTCAGTCCGCAGGCCGACGCTCTACCCACTGAGCCAAACCGGTTTCGGCGAGAGTTTCCTTGTTTTGATTAAGCCCGTACAAGTGGGCTCCTGCCACGTGTCCCAAAGCTGGGCGTCCACACCGCATGGCGACCGCAGGCTGCAGGAGGAGCAGTTCTGCGCGGCAGAGGACAGATGGGCCCGGAGCTGGGCCAGCGAGAGGAAGCCGAGACACAGCTCCCCTTGAGCACGCTCCACGGAGGGCCCCAACGTGAGGTGCGGAGGCATGGAAAGCAGTGGGCAGCCTGGGGGGCGGGCACCCCGTGCCCTCTGGGGCCAGGCCTGAGGAGCAGGCCAGGGGAGAGAGGTGCAGGCCGAACTGAGTGCAGACCGGGCCGGGCCCAGGCCTGCAGAGGGCCCAGGGCCCAGCACGGGGGGAGGGCAGTCTAACGGACCAAATCTTCTCTACTCTCACAGGGGAGATCAGGGAAGGGAAACCGCTGTAGACCACCTACTACCCTGTTTCCCCGAAAATAAGACGGTGTCTTTATTAATTTTTGCTCCCAAAGATGCGCTAGGTCTTATTTTCAGGGGAAACACGGTATGTGCTAGTTTCCCACGGCTAACCCCTCCAATTACCGACAAGAGAACCGGCGTAAGACTCTACTTTAGCCCTTGCCGGCTTTCTCAGTGGTTAGAGCCTCGGCCCTCGGGCCAGTGGGTTCGATTCCCGGTCAAAGGTGCCTACTTCAGTTGCAGGCTCGATCCCCCAGCCCCACCCTCCCTCATCCCTTTCTTCCACTCTCTCCGGTAATCAGTAGGAAAATATCCTCGGGTGGGGATTTTTTTTAAAAGGACTGACACTTTAGTGACAAGCCCGGGCTTATCCAGGTACTGAAGCCGGTCAGCCTGGTGAAAAGAGCGTGCGGTTTGAGCCCTGGCTCACGGGGCTGAAGGGGACGCCAGGGTGACTCCAGGGAGGAGCTTCGGACGCGTGCTGGTTTCGGGGCCGGCCAAGGCCCTCCAGGTGGCACGTGGGTGGGACGTCGAGGGCCTGAGCCAGGCGAGAGCGTTCGGCTGCAAAGCTTGACCCCCCGGCCCGTGGCAGGACCTTGGGGTCTGGTCAGCTCCCTGACCGTACGGACCAAGAGCCCCAGGAAAAGGAAGTAGGTCCTTGGATCAATAAACCCTGGGTTCCACAACCTAAGCCGTGTGGGAAGCTGACTGGACTTGACCCCCCAAAAATCCCTGGAGGACAAGGTGTATCTTGTTCCACCGTCATCCCTAGCAGCGGGAAGGGCCAACAGCCCGAGACACTCCTGGGGGTGCCAACCCCGACGCTCTCACAAGGACACCGTGCTTCAGCCGCACGGCGAGAGGCGGGAGACCACCTTCTGGGGCCGCCAGCACCCGTGGGGCCGCGGAACCCGGACCTGCCTGGACAACCATCCCGGTCCCACCGCCCAGAGGGGGCTGGCGCCTTGCTGCTGCGGCAGCCCCACGCTCATGCCTCCTGCCGTCACAGACAGGAGGCCTCCAGAAGGGGACAGGGGACTCACCCTGGACTCAGTCTACTGACAGAAGCAGCAGCAGGGGAGGGAAACCCAGGGCTGGGGGAAAGGCACCGAGAGGGTCTAATCCCGAAGCTCCAACAATGCCGGTCTCTCACCGTTCCTCCTGTATCCCGAGTTGCTGACATTTTACAGACAGTTTCCCAAAACAGGGCCCTGCCATTTCTGGATTATGTTTCAGCTGTAACTTCTGAGTCTAATTATTTGCGCTGACAACCCCTGTACTGGGGCGGGGCGGCGCCCCGGAGACGCGGGCTTTTCGGCGGAGTGACAGCGTAATAGCAGGGGGAGGCTGCCCCGCCATCGGCATTCGCTCGAGGAAACTTCTCTGAGGAAAATAACGCCACATTCGGGAGGGGACCGAGGGGGCAGGATCCGCCGTATCAAGATAAAATAACTCCCTAATAAATAACCTTGTGGCTGCCGCAGAGCAGTAATTAAATGCCGGCGCACTCGGCGCGCAGTTTTAAGTAAAGCTGGGTGGAAGAAAAAAAAAAAAACACGCAAGATGTAATTATCAGCGCCAAACAAATTACCAGCCCAGCAAATCCTCCCCGGAATATTTAGAAACTCATCTCTGCCTTCCTGTTAAATATTTGTGTCCGTGCTTATTATTATTTTTTGGGGGGAGGGGGACCCCTGATAGGGGGGGGGAAGAGGAAGGGACCAGGGGCCAGGAGGGTGGCGGCGAGGGGAGAAGGGCATAGAGGGAGAGGCAGCTGCAGGCTGCGCCATCTGCTGATGGCTGCTTTCTGACGATGGCACGGGCGGGCAGATCGCCCGGTCAGCGAAATGGTGTAACCCAGATGCCCCCGAGAGCTCAGGAGTGCACATGGAGGGATGTGCACGGGGGCTGATATCCGAGCTGAGGCTGCGGCCCTCCTCTCCACCGGCTCCCTCTCCCCCTCGCGGAGGAAACTCAAGCCACAGGGATGACTCAGAGGGGACCAGGGTTGTTGGCCCAAGCTCAGCGCCTCGGGCCTCCTCTACCACTCAGGCCGCGGGGCACCGAGAGCACCGCTAGCGCCTGCGGGCGGGCGGGGAACAGCCCACGGGCGTCTGCTCTGGGGAGGGCTGGAGCGGAGTGTCGGCGGGAAGCCCCCTTCCAGCCTGTGGCTGGGACGGGGCCTCTTCGGGGCTCCCGCGTGGGCCTCAGAGTTGCGGCTGACCGTTCAAGGTGTGCCCCAGCCCGGGGCTGGGGAAATGGGGGCTGCATGGCGGGCTCGGGCAGAGAGGGGGGACGGGGACGGGACTGGGGCGGGTGGGAAGCTTTTCGTTGGGATCTGGCCGGAGAGGAAAGAGACGAGAGGGCAGGAGACATCCTCGGGGGAGCCCTGAGACCACCTGCCATCCCAGGCCTCGGACACGGGGGGCTGCCGCTCTACGGAGCCTCGCTGGGGGCCAGGACAAGGGCACAGGCCGCAGGACGTCTGTCCCGGGCTGCCTGACCCCGAGGGCGCGAGCTCCTTCCAGACGGGCCTTTCCCCTTTGTCTGCCCGGCGGTTTCGGCTGAGCTCAGCCACACGCGGAGGTACGTGACGGGGAGGCCCGCCCACAGCAGGGACACGCAACTGCACCCCTCAGCTCCGGACTCCCACGGCCGCCCCTGCATTCCACCTGGGACGGACGGACGGCTGGCCTCGCCCGGGCACACAGGTGCAGTGCGGCCTCCTGCCAAGCGCCAGACGACTCGCCCGCCCCTGCAGGTAGCCCAGCTAAGGGGACATGCAGACACAGGTGTATCCGGGACCTCAAGCAGCGGGAGCATGCGGGGCAGGGGGGCCTGCTCGCCCACCCCCGGTCCTGCCCGCCCGCCCGCCGGCCCAGACGACGGACCGCAGGGCCCGGCAGGCGGGCGGGCGGGCGGGCGGGCCAGGCCGGCGGAGCGAGCCCAGGGGAGCTGGCCGTGCCCGCCGGCCGGGAGCATCCCATCGGCGGGAAGGGCTGTAGATGGGTGTAAAGAAGTGAAAAGGACCAACCTTCTCGCGGATCTGAGAGATGAGAGTTTGGGTTGATGGCAGAGTGCGATGAGGATGAGGAGGGAATAAAAAAAAGACAAGGAGAAACACAGAGAGAGTAAAAACAGGCCAACCTCCGTCTGCCCACACAGCCACGGACACGAGACACGGGAAGGCTCTTGTGCCCCCACGCACACGCACGTGCACACAGGTGCGCGCGGACCACGCCGCTCACAGAAAGACTCAGGACTCATGGAGGACACAGTGGACGGGGCCGCGTCCCCTGGGCAGGGGCCGGGGAGGGGGGTGGAAGTGGGGGCACAGGCAGGCCCCCCCCCGTGCGTCACGCGCGCACCCCGCCGTGGCTTGGACTAGACCCAGAGCGCTGGGCTCTGGAGCCAGGGCCCGCCCAGCCCACAAACCCAGGAAGCACAGGAGCCGCCAGGACCCCGCCACCTTGAGGAAGCCCCACGCGGCACGGCACCAGCGGGAGCCGCTGCTCTGGGCGCCTGCGGGGAGAAAGGCGGTGAAGACGCCGCCCTGTTTTGAGACGGCGGCGGCGGCGGCGGCGGCAGTGACCTAGTGGCCAGCCAGCTCCCTGCAGAGAGAGGGGAAAGTCAAGGGCAGGTGGGGCGGGCTCGGCGGAGGGCGTGTGTGTGGCCTTGCCCCGGCGCCTGGCAGCTGCAGGTCCTGAGAGCTGGAGGAGAGAAAGGCTGCGGGTGGAAGGAGAGAGTGAGTCACCCCCAGGCGGGGAAAGTCAGAGGGTGAGGGAGAGAGGCTGGCCCACCGGGCAGGCCTGGGCCCGCAAGACCGTGGGTGGAGCTGTGGGCAGCGATGAGCAAAGCCGGAGTAACTGGATGATGATGCATCCTCTCCCCACATCCCCCCCTCCGAGTGCTGATCCTCCTGACGGCAGCGGTGGCTACTGACGGCCAGGCACTTCCTGCACGCCCGGCGACGCGCCGGGAGCGGTACACTCGATGTCCCATGAAACGCAGCCGCCGCAGGGGCCCCGGAGAGGTGGTGGGAGCCCAGGGGGTCTGGGGGATGAGAGGCAGGATGTGAGGTAGACACGGAAGCCAAACCGGAGGAGGAGACACGACCTCAGCGGATAAGGGATGGACGGAGAGGCCTGCCCGGGGGAGGCCGTCCGTGCAGCGCGGTTCTCACCGGCAGGGTTCCCCCAGGCAGCCCTGGGCTCGGGGTGGGGGCATTCTGAAGCGTCTGGATGAGGGGGTGTGACTGGCAGCGAGTGGGCCTGAGACGCCGCTGCATACCTGGCCACCATGCACAGGACAGCCCCACACACCTGAGAGCTCCCCAGCCCAGAATGTCAGCAGTGCCCAGTCGCGGACTGAGAAATCCTGGGCTAGAGTCATGCTGATCGTAGCTACAGAGCCGGGGCCCCAGGCCTGGAGGGTGACAGTAGCGAGCGGATGCCGACGGGCAGGCAGGCCGGCCCTGGGGGGCTCAGGACACAGCGCTGGCGGCCAGCCCAAGGGGAGCTGCCCTAGAGAGAGGAGCTGGGGAGGAAAGCAGGGGCTGTGCCAGGGCTGAGAGGGGGGCGGGAGAGAGGCCAGGGGGAGGACCCAGGAGCAGGGCGGCCCGGGCGTCCACGGCCTGGAAGGGAGGGGGGCCTGACCCGGGGCTGCAGAGCCGGCCGCTCCCAGCAGAGCCAGTGCAGGTGGGGTCTGGGCAGACACGGAGGACTGTCCCTGAGACGCCAGAGCCCCCGGGAATGTGTGCGCGGCAGGGAGAGGCAGAGACAACCAAAGCCAGGTTGAAAACGGCCTGTTTCAGGGTCCCACGCCAAATGAGGCCAGAACGGACGGACCCCGCATGCCCTGCCCAAAGCCTTGTGGCAATGGGCCTAGGAGGCAATTCCAAAAGCCCTGGTGGGGGCAGGGGCAGGGGATGGGCCACGGCAAGAGCCAGTCAGGGTCCTGCCTGAGTCCACCACGTATGGACGGTGTGTGTGTGTGTGTGTGTGTGTGTGTGTGTGTGTGTGTGTCTGTGTGTGTGTCTGCAGACAGGGAGGCTCCCAGGGGCTGAGGGTCAGAGATCCCTGGTCTGTGCCAGGCTGCTGGCCGCGGCCGCCATGCTCAGGCCGTCTCCAAAGAGACCTACCGCCCGTTCTCAGGGCCGAGGCCAGCGGGATGGTGACTTCGGAGAAAGCTGCCGCCCCTCCCCACCCCCCATGACAATGCAGGGTCCCTCCACCGTGGGTCTGGGCCCCTCCCGCCTGTGTACAGCCTCGGGCAGCCCTGCCCCAAGCGATGCTTGGTCGGGACCACGGGGCTGGGGAAAGGTCCAGGTGGAGGGGGGGACAGGCCTTGGACAAGGAAGGCTCTTTCCGGCTGCTCGTCTCTCGGAGGGGACTCGTCGGGCCCCGCGTGCCTGTCAGCGGCTCTGCCTGGAGCGGTGGAGGGGGGAGGCTGTGCACCTCACAACACTCCTCTTGGCCGCTGGGGGGCTTTGGCGCCCTAGGCCTCCCTGCTCGGGTGCCCTTCTGTGAGGCAGGTCCTGGGATGGCTCAGGCGAGCCTCCGGGAGCCGCGCGCCCGACAAGGGGACCGCCCATCCCACGCCAACTCCCATGGGGCCTCACACGCCCAGCACCCAACGGGCTGGCGGCCAGCGGCCTGCCAGGGACCTGTGCCCCCGCACGGAGCAGCCCTTCCGTAAGAAGGGGCTTCCCGGGCCAGGCCTGCTGCAGGCAGGTGGTCTGTGCTCTGTCCGACCGCGTGGCCCCGAAGGGAGGGACCGCCATCGCCCCCCGCCGTGCCGGGCCTGGGTGGATAGGCGGAGAGCCCTCGTGAGGTGGCACGGAGCACGTACGCGGGCTGAAATCATCACCGTGAGGAAGCCCCAGCCACTTCCCCCTCCGGGCCCCCGCGGGAGCCGGTTTCTCGTTTATTGCTGCCCGTCTGTGCAGGGGGGCTCCACGGGAGGGACGAGGCTCCCGGGGCCCCCCATCCTGGGCATAAGTGCACACCGGACTCAGCGTGTTCATAGGGAGCAGCAGGTGGCCAGCTTCGCTGCCCCGGGCTGGGAGCACAGCAGAGACCGGACACTGCACAACAGCCCACAGGCCCTCTCTGCGGGGCACCTGGCCTCGTGAAAATGCCACTCAGTCCCAGCGAGGAGCACCCGGCACGCGGCAGGTGGTCACCCGCAGGGCCGCCTCCGCCCGACCCCCTGCCACAGGGTCCTGGCTGGTCACAGAGGGCAGCTGGCTTCCCATCCGAGGCCCCAGACCAGAGGGTAGGCACACCTGGCCTGGAGCTCACCCTGCATGGGGTAAGGGAGAAGGGCAGACTCTAGGACAGCCATGGGCAAACTACGTCCCGTTCGGCTGTTCAATCTGGCCCGCGGAGCCAAAAGAGCGGAGGGTTTTCTTGCTCTCCCCTCCGCTCCTTCACCAGCAGCCCAAGATGAGAGTGCCAGCATGGTCAGGTTGCTTTTGTTCCGGCCCTCCGGTCCAGTTTAAGAACCCACTGTGGACCAGTTTAAGAACCCATTGAGTCAAAAAGTTTGCCCACCCCTGCTCTAGGAAGACTAGGCAGGTGTGCATGCGCACACACACACACACACACACACACACACGTCTGCTCGGAAGGCTCTGGACTCCCACGGGGCTCTGGGCCCATGTGGCAGGACCTAGAAGAGATACAAATGCTCCCAGGAGTGGCTGCTTCCCCGTGGGCCTGCAGGGAAGAAAGGCAGGGCAGGGGTGGGCACGGTGCGCTTGCTCAGTGGGAGCTGCTGCAGAAAGAGGCGGGGAGGAGGAGACTGGGCGCATGGCAGCCCCCAGGTGTCCACGGCCAGCAGGGGCCGCTCAGCTCCTGGGACGCCCGAGTCCTTACCTCGCACATACAGGTTGGCGGGGGCCGAGTAGCGCGTGCCTGCGGAGTTGGTCGCCACACACTCGTACTTGCCTTGGTCCGACTCCTCGCTGCTCTCAATCTGCAGGGCACCTGCGGGGACATAGAGACCAAGGTCAGGCCTGGAACAGGGGGCGGAGTCTTGGACAGCGCTGGTGGCTGGTATGGATCGGGCGTGGCAGACATGGGGGGCCACACCCCGAAGTCAGTGCCGCTGCTTCCAGGAAGCTCTCCCTGACTAGCCCAAGGGTTGTAGTCTGAAGCACAATGCTGCCCTCCCCACCCCCTCCCCGTCGGCTCTGCCAGGGCCTCCACTGCCAGCCACGGAGTGTCCCCGGCCCTCCGGCCAATACGGAAGCCTGTCTGCCGGGGAGCGCCCCCACGAACGCTCCCGGCGGCGCCCGGCCACGCAGAGCCGGGCGTGGGAGGGGAACAGCCCGCAGACCCGCCGGCCCAGGACGTGCAGGCGTGCAATGCCCTCAGCGGGCAAGGGCCTGGGAATGTGCCACCCACCAGAATCCCACGGCCAGGAAGGGGCCTGCCCCGGGGGCCTGGCTCCAGCTGCCTCGGCTCGCAGCACCCATCCTCCCCTCCCACCCCCATGCCCTCCCGCGGGCCCCACCCATTCCGGCTCCTCTCCTCAGCCCGGTCCCACTAAAGTGCTTCGACCCACCACACGGCTCCTGCATAATTCAGGAGGCTAATGGAGGCTGTAGCTCCCACCCCGGCCGGCGCCCTGAGGGGCTGCTCTGGCCGCAGACAGGACAGACAGGAGCCAGGATGGAGGGGGTGGAGGTGAAGAGACAGTTGAAAAGGACTCTCACGGAGGGTGGAGGAAATGTAGGCTTGGGGCCCATCCTGGTAGGTCCGGGGGGGGGGGGGGGGAAGCCGAACGCGAGGGCGGTGGTGGGAGAGGAAACCCACCACTTTGCCACGCCCCCCGTCCTGGCAATAAACACTTGGGGGGGGGGGGAACCGCCCGTGAGAACACACGGGGCAGACTGTCCGACCGTAACTCCCCGAGGCACACACAGGTAACACCGCGTCCCTGGAACAAGCCGACAGACAACCACAGCCACAGAGGACAGTCCGACGGACAGTGAATAACCAGCCCCACGGGACACAGCCTGACAGAGAACCGCCGCCTGCACACGACAGCCGGAGCGGCCCTAACAGCCCGCCCCGCCCCCGGCCCCGGGCCCGGGCCGGATGACGGTCATCACACCCACAGAGGACACAGACAGAACGCCGGACCCCAGCCGGCTGGTGTGGACAGGAGCCACGGCAAGCGGTCCGAGCCACGCTCTCCTGGCCCAGGCCCCGGGGGAGGGCCGCGGTCCACGCTGCGGCCCCCTGACTGCCCGACACCCCTCTCCCACCACCCGGGCCCCGGGCAGCGGGGGCTGACCGCCCAGGGGCTTGGGAGCTGGGGGCGGAGAAGGGGCTTCCGAGGCTCAGCCCTGAGGCAGGCAAAGGGCTGGCCTGCCCTGTGGTCCTGGCTCCGGTGGGCATCGGGGAGCGTGAGTGAGGGCCCCGGGTACACGCCACATACCCTTCTCCTGTGGGAGCAGCCCCACGGGCACCCGATAGGTCACGCTCATGGGACGGATGGACACTGCTACCGAAAACGTGCATTCCAAAGGGGGGTGCGGGGGGGGGGGGCTGCACTAAGTCTGGCTCAGCTGGGGGGAGGGGTGCCGGGCAGGAGCAGGAAGCAGGGCCTGGCTGAGCGCCCTGCGCGGAGAGGAGACTCCCCTGCGCTGAGGACCAGGACTGCTCGGGGGACCCAACTCAGAGCCTGAGCCTGTTTGCACACAGGGACCCCCACATCTGGAACCAACCCCCAGAGACCACCCTGGCCCCGAACTCCGAGGGCCTGGATGTGCCCGAGGACCCTTGTGGGGCGGGAAGGAAAGGGTGCGAGCGAGTGAACGCGGCTCAGAAGCAACCACTTCGCAGGGTGGCCGCTCTGCGCCAGGCGACGCCCGGACCCTTCTCCTCGCCTCCGACCCCTGCGGCCCCGTGAGGCGGTGGCCCCAACGTAACGAGGAGGGCGCGGGCTTCTGAGAAGGAGAGGAACCAATTTTCCGAAGGTGACGTAGGTGGGGAGTCACACTTGAGCCCGAACCTTTTAGTCCGGAGTCTGGGCTTTGAACCCTGGGCCTGCCGGAGCGCAGCCCGGGGTTAACAGGTCACGGGGAGGTGCAGTCACACGGGACCTGTATTGCCCAGCTGCCATCCCTCCACCTACCCTGACGCCCTCACCACCTGCTCGTCCGAGCGTTTGCTGGGCTGAGGTTCTTACAGGATGGCCCTCAGTTCGACATGGGGGGCCAGGATGTGAAAGGGAGCTAATCAGCGAGGGACCCAAGACAAAGGAGGTTCTGGGGAGGATGGGGAAGGCCCCCTCCTGCTCCCCCCCCTCCTAGGAAGGCTCTCCCCCTGGGCCAGCCCTGAGGACCGGGGAGGCCGGGCCGGGGGGCTGGCCGCCCGCCCCCAAGGTGGGGCTCAGCGGTCTTCACAACCCAGACTGGCAATGGATGAGTCCACAGGAGGGAATGGCCGAGTGTGGATGTGTGTGGTGGCCGGTGGCGCCGAGGGGCCGGAGCTGGAGGCGATGAGGCTGGAGAGGTCAGGATGGGGGATGGGGGAGTGACGGACTGGACGGGATGGAGTGGTGGTGGTGACGCGGTGGCGAGGCGTGGTGGCGTGGCGAGATGCACGGACAGCATTCTTACCTCTAATTGGTGAACCACCTGGCGAGGTAATTTGAATGCAAATAAGATCAAGAGAGAAGCATTAGTACAAAAGGAAGGAAAGCCACAAAAAGCCAAATCAGATTAAAAAAAAAATAAAACGCGAGAGAGGGCCCTGTACACACACGGAGAAACCGAGGCCCGGGTCAGGCAATGTGTGCGCAAGCACCGGAGCCGAGTGTGGCGGAGCTGCGTCCCCCGGGGCGCCGGCACCGCTCTGAGGCATGGGGGAGCGGGGCGGGGGGTCGGCAGGGCTGGGAGTGAAGGGCATCAGGGACGGTGAGTCGGGGTGCCTGCAGACTCCGCTGGCTGAGGCCGACGGAGCGGGGAGGTGAGGAAGAGAGGTAGCACCTCCACCCCGCAGGGCCCCCCACGCCCACATCGGGGCACTGAAGCTGACGGAAGGGCAAAAAAGGAGGGCCCGCCGCCAGTGACCACCAGGTCTCCCTGAACACACACACCGGCTCGCCCGGCCGCTGGTCCAGGCTGAGCTCACGACCCGGTGGCAGACGCGGCAAAGCCCACTCAACCCTCTACCAACTGAGGGACGGCTGAGCTGCTCCCCAGCCGGACTGGCGAGAGCCTGAGGCCAGTGCCTGCCCCGTGTCTGTTCCCGGGGAGCCGCAGCTGAGGGGGCCAAGCGCCCACCCTCCCAACGCCCAGGGCAGGGCCAGCGTGAGGCCTGAGCAGGCTCTCTTCCCCACGGGGGCTCCTCGGAGGCTGTGCGCAGACCCCTTCTCCCCCATCCGGAGGAGCAAGGAGCCCGGGGGCGGGTTAAGGTTAGGGTTAGGGTGGGCGGGCCCAGGCCCAACACTGCCTCCCCCGCTCCTCTCTGTCCACCCCTGGGGGAGGGAAGTGTGCCAAGAGACAAAACTGATCACTACCCCAGGGCCCGATGACACAGCCCCCGGAGGAGCTATCACCCGTCACCCGCCTGGGGGATTGCCCACCTCCAGGGAGGGGTGAGTAAACCAAGTGGCCCGCCCGAAGCTCAAGGCCACATAGCTTCTGGGTGACGCGGCGGGAACGGACCCAGCTTGTCTGGCTCAGGGCCCTCCTGCAAACACACAGGCAAAGGCAGCCTTGGGGGCCTGGAGAGTGAGAGTGTGTGTGTGCGTGTGCGTGTGCGTGTGCGTGTGCGTGTGTGTGAGAGAGAGAGAGAGAGAGAGAGAGAGAGAGAGAGAGAGGTGCGGAGATGGTCTAGAAAGAGCCATCATTGCAACGACCCTCCAAACCTGGGACCGTCAGTGCCCCCCAAACCCTGCCAGAGGGTCCACAAGGTCAACATAATTTTCACAGCACTGAGACGTGATTTGCCTTTTTCACCCCTGTCCTCTCCTAAACCTGCGGAGGAGTTTTCCAGAGGCTCGCTGTGCGACATCGCACCCGACCGGACGCAGAAGCAGAAGCAGGCGTGGGAACCAGCGCCCTCCGGTGAGCCCGAATTAAATACGGTCTGTGCAGTGTGCAGCCGGGCTGCTCTCTCCTCCCCGATCGCGTTGTTTGAGAAAATACGATGACTTTCCGTTAAATCTGTATCACTGATCTTAGCGTGTAATGGGGTGTTAAGTTATTTGAAAGTCGATTAACAAATATTTAAATCTCCTCCGTCTTACGGTCTAGCACGGCAAATACGGACAGATAAAGCCCACCCAAACCAGAGCTGCTGGAGGTCTCTGACACCTGCAATCAGCGGTCCTGAGGTAAAAAACCTGACCACCTGCAGTCCAGCCTGAGCCGGGAGGGGTGGCCGTGTCCACGGGCCAGTCTGGGCCCCCTGGCTCCTGGCCTGCGCTCTTCTAAAACCCAACCGGCACCCTGGCCGGGCGGCTCAGAGGGTGGGAGCATCATCCTGCAACACCAAAGCGTTGTGGCTTTGATGCCCGGCCAGGGCACGCACCCAGGTTGCGGGTTCGGTCCTTCGCCGGGGTGTGTGACGGAGGCAAATTGAGCGATGCTCCTCTCTCACACTGGTGGTTTCCCCTTCTCCCGTTCTTTCCCTAAAATCAATTTCAAAAAAATTTTAAAAAGAAATGGAAAACCTAACCTGCGGTGTGGCCAGTCTCGGGACATCTCACAATAGCCATTTCTCCACTAAACCGGAAACAAGCATTTGCCTTTTCCTCGTCACAGGGTGGCTGTGGGAGCCTCCGGGGAACCTGGGGGTCAGCACTGCCCGTGAGCTGACAGTGCGCTCAGGCCAAAGGGAAACGGTGACCACCAGCCCACAGTGTGTCCTCCTTGGAGGATGGACGACAGGGCGGAATTGGGGGGGACAGGCTGGGGCTGGTCAGCAGAGGGGGTTTGGGGGAGGGCTCATGCCCACTCCAATCTGAGGTCTGGCATCTCAGTCTTGGCTCAGGTGCTGGGGGTGTGTGGAAGGAGACTGCTCTCTGCGTGTTACGTTGTCCTCGGTGTGTAAACCGTGACGCGATGGCGGCTCACACACTCAGGCCACCGGGATGAGGGGAGCACGGGATGCCCTGTGGGGCTCTGTCCGGGCACAGCGCGTGGCCCCCAGCTCCTCTCAGAGCCCCATGTGGGAGGTGAGTCCCCACGCACTGCCCCAGTGACACTGCCTGCGCCTGACTCGATCTCCACCCTCTCCGAGCCGGTCCCGATCCTCCTGGTCCCACACTGGCTCTCAAGTTCAAGTTCTCCGAGACACTCATGGTGCAGCAGGCCACAGCCCTTCGGTGAGGAACACGCCTGCGGAGCAGAGCTCACCCCTGCACATACACCGCCCGCCGCCCTCCTGCCCAGCGCTGCTCTAGGGCCGAACCCTGGTGACACATGCTGTGGCTTGGCCCCAAGGTGCCCCAGGACTTCTGGGCACTGGTCATAACGGGGTCTGAGGTCTGGACACAACGGGGTTGGGTGCTTTGCAGCCCCTAGCAGGGTCTAGCAGCAGGGGTGGGCAAACTTTTTGACTCCAGGGCCACAATGGGTTCTTAAACTGGACCTGGGTTCTTAAACTGGACCGGAGGGCCGGAACAAAAGCATGGATGGAGTGTTTGTGTGAACTAATATAAATTCAAAGTAAACAGCATTACATAAAAGGGTACTGTCTTTTTTTTTTTTTTAATTCAATAGTTTTACTCACCGGATCCGGCCCGCGGGCCGTAGTTTGCCCAGCCCTGGCTAGCCATGCCCCTGGCCCCGCATATATGGTACTAGAAGGCTCCGGGGGGACCCCACACAGGGAGTCCCCTGGCCCTGCTCTTCCACACGTGACCCCAGGTGACCCTCTTAACTCAGCCATGAAGGGGGGCATGGAAATCACAGCCTGCCCCACTTCTCAGGGCTGCTGGAGGATCCAGTGCAACCCGAGGCAGGAGAGCGCTTTGTAAACCGCCGGTGATGCGTAAACCGTGAAAGTCCCTGTGAACAGCCGAGTGCTCGGGGCCTGATTCCATTCTAAGGAGGGATGTCTCTGTCAGTGTGCACGGAACGGCCCCAGCACCTTCCCAAGTGAGGAGAGGAGAGGAGAGGAGAGGAGAGGAGAGGAGAGGAGAGGAGAGGGGAGGAGAGGGGAGGAGAGGGGAGGAGAGGAGAGGGGCAGCTGCTCCCGGGATCAGGGGCTAGGGGGCCGGGGGCCAGGGGCCGGGGTCAGGCAGTGATGGAGAGAGTCCTGTCCGTTACCGCTACCAGAGGTGAGATGGCCGAGCCCCCTCAGGGGCTGCCTGATTCTATCCTGGCAGCCGGAGTTCGGGCCTGCAACCCCCAGGTCACAGCTGCCAGGGGCAGAAAGGTCTACCCAAGAGGTCTTTCCTGGACCTGGGAAGCAGAAGGAGTAGACGCCAGCCCGTAGGGGCCAGGCTGAAGGTCACGTTGGTGAAATAACTCATCAACAAGGGCGCAGGGATACCTGTCCCGTAGCCCGTCCCAGGCTGGTGGGGGCCACCGGGGGGCTTCGTAGAGGGGAGCCGGCCCCAGGCCCTCCCTGTGCGGAGAAGAGCCCAGCCGACGTGGGCGGAGCTGGAGCCAGGTGGTAAAAACGCAAAGTGGGCTGAGTCCTAAAGGAGGCTTTGGGCGGAGGAGCGTGGGGCGTCACGTTCCGGGAATGTGAGCAGAGGGCCCGGGTGGGGTCCGGGGGGCTCAGGGCAGGGGCTCAAGCCCCGTTCCCAGGGCCCTCACCACCCGCTACACCGGGCAGGAAAGGAAAGCTCTGACCGCCCGCCACGGTCTCCCTCCGTGCTCCCCGAGACCCCCTGTTAGAGATGAAAACACTGAAACTCAAAGAAGTTAAGTCACCGAGGCCACCGCGCTGGGAAGGGGCGCGGCCAGGGACCCAGAGAAGTAAAAGCGGGAGATGTGAGCGGGGTGGGGAGACGGAAAAGGGGGGTGGTGTGCCCTGTTCGTGTGGGCCCCGGGGCGTCAGAGCGCAGAGGGACACCCTGCCTGCCGGCTGCTGGAGGATGGGTCCGAGGCGGGCGGGGATGGGTCCCGGAGGCAGGGAGAGCTGGGGACCCGGGCCACCGCCAAGGCAGGCAGCAGGAGGCGGTAGAAAGGGCACCGACTTGAGGGTCACGATGGTGCCGCATCGAGGGGCCCTGGTGGTTGCTCAGTGGTAGGAGTCGGGGTTTCAGGCTGGGAGGCTGCCAGGCGCAGAGGAGGGCACGGCCGTCCAGGAAGGTCTCCGCTCATCACGGTCAGGGCGCGCCGGGAGGCAGGCCCATATTTTTTTTTTGGTCTGGAGCCCAGGGGAGATGTCTGGGCTGCAGAGACGGATCGGGGAGCTGCGGGAGGGGAGGGGAGAAGACGGCACCAGCAGCTGCAGGAAAAGGGGAGCAGGCCCAGGGAACAGCCTTGCCCCCGGGGCCAGGGGAGGGCTCCATGTGGGAGGTGCCCCAGCGGAGGCAGAGCAGAGGGAGAGGGGCCTGCGGTGAGAGGAGAGCCAGGGGGGCCTGGCGGGAGGGCGCGGCGGCGGCGGGGAAGGAGGGAGGGCCCGAGCTGCCGCTGAGAGGACGAGGAGGGAGGCCGGGGCCTGGGCAGCGCCGGGTGGAGCACTGGGCGGCCGCCAGGGCGCGGGGCGGTGAATGGGTGGCACGGGGCCCGGCACACAGCAAGCGCTACATAAATACTTGATGGGGCGCACGCGCGAGACAGCGTGCCTTCCCAGCACCGCCGCCGCCGCGGACAGGCAAGGCCACCGGGGTGGAGGCCAGACCGGCGCGGAGGGCCATCTGGCTGCTTGGGGGGCCGGCCTGGGGGTCTGGGAGGCCGGGGGGGCCCCCCGCGGAGGAGCCGGACTGTACCGGCCGCTGGGCAGCGCTGGGCAGTGCGTACAAACGCTGCCGGACCGTTTCCTGCCTTGATGATGGCTGTTTTAATTAACTGCTCTACAGCTGCCTCCATCTTGTTGAGCTTTAATTAAATTAAATGAGCGAACACTTCATAGGCTGTCTCTGGCGGCCGTGGCTGGGGCCCGGAATCCGGCCTCTGCTGGGCACACATCAGCTCTCCCTCCTCCCGGGCACCAAGGGAGTGGCAGGCGAGCCTCGGGAGCCGGGAGCCGTGGGTCTGGAAGGAGCAGAGCCACGCCCTCCTCCTCCTCCTCCTCCTCCTCGGCGCCGGCGTCACAGGGCGAGGGAGGCCGGGGCGCCGGCCGGCACCGGCCATCCTGCCCGAGCCCCCGTCCCGCGGCGACCCAGGAGGACTTTGGACCAAGGCCTACCGGCCCAGCCGTGCTGGCGGCGGCAGATGCCGAACGCAGCTAAGTAGAACCTGAACCTCCTTCCCCGCCACAAAAAAAAACCAGAATCAATGATCTTGGCGGGAGCCTCCGCAGGCAGATCGATCTACGGGGCGGCACCTCCCACCCGGTCAGGATGGCATCCTTGCCCCCGGGGCTCCCCGCTGGCTCCACCGAGACATCCAGGAGAGACAGGGGGCCCCGGTGGGCCGAGGGATGGCGGCAGGTCCCCCTGGCTCCCAGCTCTGAGGCCTGGCCTTTGGAAGCCGGATGAACTGGGCATCTTTGGCCTCTTTCCCTGCCGCCCGGAGGAGCAAAGAGAAGCACACGCCAGGCCCCCCTCGGGCCAGGCTGCAGGGAAGGGAAGCTGGAGGAGGAACCCCCTCAGTCCCTAGGCAGAGCCCAAAACCAGGCTGAGCGTGACCCTTGTCCGGTGAGGAGCAGGGCCGGCTCCACGTCTGAGTGAGTCTGACAACATCAGGAGGGATGATCAAAGAATCACCACCCAAGCCCTCGTCCTGGGCCAGGAGGGCTTGGAGCAAGCTTCGGCCCACCCGCCGGGTGCCCTCTGCCCCGCCCCGGAGGGTCAGCCCCAGGCCGAGGTCTCCTGTGGCCCCCCGGCACCCAGGCCCACGAGGGGAGGCCGTGTGGCTGCGGGCCCCACACCTCTCCTCCTCACGTCCGCGCGCGGGCCTCGGCTCACCTGAGCGCAGCTGCTTGATGCGGCCGTTGCTGGTGGTGGGGTCCACGGGGAGGAAGTCCTTGAACCACGAGATCTCGGGGTCCGGGTTGCCGCCGGCCGCGCACAGCATGGTGGCTGTGCGCGCCTTCTCCACCACCTTCAGCTGGGGCCCCATGTCGATGGAGGGGAAGCCGGGGGGCAGCTGGTCCTCTGCGGGCAAAGAGCAGATGTGCGTGTGAGGGCCCGGATCCCCCCGCTCTGTGGGTGGCTTCTCCCGACGCCCAGGTTGGCCGGGATCTGTTAAGATTCTTTGATCGCCGAAACCGGTTTGGCTCAGTGGTAGAGCGTCGGTCTGCGGACTGAAAGGTCCCAGGTTCGATTCCAGTCAAGGGCATGTACATTGGTTGCGGGCACATCCCCAGTAGGGGGTGTGCGGGAGGCAGCTGGTCGATGTTTCTCATCGACATTCCATCGACATTTCTAGCTCTCTATCTCTCTCCCTTCCTCTCTGTAAAATATCAATAAAATATATATATTTTTAAAAAGATTCTTCGCTCCCTGACCCCCCCTGACTTCCGAGCGGAGTCCCGGGTCCCACTGTCCAGGCCTGGGGCTGCGGGAGGGCCCGGCCTGCCCGGTCAGGAGGTTGGTCTCCAGGTCTGAGAAGCATCGCCTCAGACTGAGGGCGTCAGCACTTTATCTGTCTGGGCCCTGAGGGCAGTGAGGACGGATGCTCTCCAGGATGCTCCACCACCGGCCGCAGCAGAAAGTGCTGCCCGGAGGCGGGATGTATGGGGCTCACGGCTGACTGGGGGGCACCCACAGCCCCATTCACCCCCGAGGCTCCCTGTGCTGTCTGGCACTCCCCACCCCCACCTCGTCTGCTCCCGCCCGCTATCGCCAGCAAACCAGCCCTCAGCTCCGCCCCCCCGCAGCGCCCCCGGCACAGCCTTGGTTCTGGCCGTGGCTCTGAACGCCGCCGGCACTACCCGTGAGCCACCCTTGGTCCTTGACCCTGACGCTGACCCATTCTCTACGACAGCCTGGCCCTGACCCAGCGGCCAGGGGTAGCCCAAAGGGACTGTGGTCCCTCAGGAGATGGGGCTGGAGGTGGGGAGCAGCAGGACTTCCAGCACCACCCCTCCCCCAGCTCTCCGCTTCCCCACCGCAGCCCTCTAAGTTCCAGGCGTGACCCAAGCAACTCTGTCTGCAAATATGATCCAGGAGTCCTAACTTTCAGCTCTGATTTCTCACAGGAGCGTGTCCCGTGGAGAGGATGGAAACTAGGTGGGTCTTGGGGTGCACCAGGCAGGGGAGCGGCTTCCTTTAGCTCTGCCACAACTCGCTCTCAGCCTGGGGTTCCCCTCCCCTCCTCCCTGTTCCCCCCAGCAGCTGGGGGCACACACATAGGACTGCCAGAGCCATCCCAGCCCACCAGGGCCCCCCGTCCAGCTCCTCCCAGGCCTCGATCCTCCCAGCGAAGCCCTCCCGAGCAATGGGGGAGAGGGGGCGAGGCAGGGGCAGGGCCCGCCAGACTCAGGGTCCAGGGGTCAGCTGGCCCCAGCTCCACCGGGAAGGCACTGACCAAGGAGAAGAAGTGCAAACATCTGCGGCCCGTGTGTCCCAGGAAATCTGCTCTGAGTTCCTCACACAGGGAAGGTCTTTGGGATTTACGCCAAATTAAGGACAATTAATTTTCCTCCCTCCATTATCGCGCCCTCAATGGCTCCATCCTTGGCTCCGACCGCCCTCCCCCAGGCACTGCTGCCAGAGCCTAAAACTGGCATGTGCGCAGAGCTGTCCGTGAGACCGCCGGACCCACAGCCATTCCCCGGCGCCAGGAGGCCTCCGCTCTGCACCTCCACCCTCAGCAAGAGGAGTGTGTCTCGCGGGAGGGTTCTGGTCCCTTAGGAGGGACAATTGCTCTCTCCTCCTCCTATGCTCCCCGGGGTCCCTCTGGCACAGTCACACGGAGCCCAGGACAGCAGCCGCCGGTTACCGATGCCCACCGTGTGCCCCGACAAGCGGAAGCACCAAGTATGCCATCCTAAACCGCCGACCGACTCCCCCCAGAGGCCCATAGGAACTGGGGGCCGTGGGGAGGGGCAGGGAGGAGAACCGCTCAGGCTAAATAAAGACCAGGAACAAATTCCTCCTGCAAATGTCACACAGATCGCTCCAGAACCATCAACAAAATGGGGAAACCGAGGCCCGGGGTAGGAGGGAGAAAAGCTTGTGCTAACGGAGGAGCATCTACCCACCTCACAGGCACTGCGTTAAAACGCTTTACAAAACGATTCAATCTTCTCCCAAGCCCTGAGGTGCATGAGCACATGGGGGCTTAGAGAGACCCAGAAACCTGCCCAAGGTCACAGAGTTGGATGGGAGACAGGGCCGGGGTGAGACGAGGTGGTGGGACCCAGTGCCTGGCAGGGCCAGGCTGGGGCAGGGGCAGGGCTAGGGGAGGTGAGAGCACCCCTCGGGGCAGCCCACCACCATTCGGGCTCACCTCCCCAAGGCTGGCCCAGCCCCTCCCCAGCCACGCCCTCTGCCCTCCTCCCCCGGGGCCCAGCCCCTCCCCTGCAGCCCCCTGCACACAAGCCCCCTGCACACAAGCCTCCGCGTTCTCATCTACTGCAAAGCGGACCCCACCGCGCCCGCCCACCGCGGCTACACCCGGGCAGTGGCCAGCGGCCCAGGCTCCATCGCATCCAAAGGTCCCCTCTGCCGGGTCCCCCCATCTTCAAAACCCGCCCTGCCGAGCCCGTCCCCTCCCCCTTCCAGGCCAACCGGTAGCCATGGCAACTGCGGCAGGCTGCCGCGGAAGGGCTGCGCGCGCCCGTGTCCGTGTGCGCGGTGCGCAGCTGCCACCCCTCCCTCCCTCCCTCCCCTCCCCTCCTGGGTGGGGCCTCGGTGACCCCTCCCAGGACCCCCACCTCCCAGCTTGGGGGGGTGGGAGCGGGGAATCCTCCCTCCCAGAAGTCCTTCCCGCTCAGCCCAAACTGAGACAGCGCCACAGCAGGAGGGAAGGGGGAGGAACCCACGCATCTGCAGCCTCCACACCTGGGCATCTGCAGTGTCTGCCCAGTGAGGCGGGGGCCCTCCGTCCTCCGGTCAGGAACGGAAAGAGAAGCCCCCGGGGCCTTTGGAGGTACCAGGAGCCTGTCTCAGCTACAGCTGTGCGCGGATTCCAGCTGCAAGCGCACACAGGGTGCACACACAGGGTGCACACACAGGGCGTGCACACACAGGGTGCACACACAGGGCACGGACACAGGGCACGCACACACACACTGTCCCAGGGTCCGCCCCCCAGACCTCCGTGTCTCTGTGGTGGGCGCACATAGGTACATGCGTGGCTCCTGCTCCAAACCGTGCTGGTTTCTGCGCACTACAGAGGGAGACCGGACCCCCTTCCCTGCTGTGCCCACTGGGGGAGGGGAAGATGGCGGGGAGTGTGCTGGGGGTTGGGGGTGTTGGGAGCAGTGGCGGGGTAGATCAGCTAGACTCCACAGCCCACCTGCCTGCCACCTTGCTGGCTTCCTGGAGGAGGAAGGAGAAGATGCAGGAATAGGAGACCCTCGGGGAGGCAGGGAGAGCTTTCCTGGGGGCGGGAGGAGGGAGGAAGGGAGGAGGGAGGGAGGGAGGCAGGCACTGCCTGAGTAAAGGCTGTGGGAGGGGGAAAAGGTGCATCTGGATGAAGCGAAGGGAAATGTGGGGGTCCTGACAGATGAGACGAGGGAGGGAGGGGTAGACGGGGATCCGCTGGGGCTGGTTGCAATGCCCGGGAGAGGGAGGCTGCTGGGGCCCCGACGAAGCACACACAGGTCTCTTTGTTGAGCTCCGCCCGAGAGGCCCGCGGGGGAATCTGGGCCGGAGGAGGGGGCTGCACCGGGGAGGCCGACAGATGGAGGGTCTCGGGGTGGGCAGCACCGTCTGTCAGCACGACCTTCCCCCCCTTGTTTACCCAGCTCCCCGGCATCTCCGTGCACACGCAGGCACACACGGGCACACACACGCACAGGCTCCCCGGGTGGCACTGTCCGTAAGCCCGGCCCCCGCCCTGTGTGTGAGGGCTGGGCCTGGCCTCCCGCCGCCTCTGAACACAGACACCTAGAAACACGCACAGCCGCAGATCCACCTGGTGAAAAAGAGGTGCAAACACAGAAACCTCCGTGCGCGCGCGCGCGTGTTTGTGTGCGTGCGCGTGCGTGTGTGTGGAGGGGCAGGGACAAGCACCTGTGGGAACAGACTCATGCAAACACACATGTGGAGGCATGCAGTCAGAGATACACATGTACGGAGACACGTGCACCCGAAGACACACACATGGACACCGAAAAGCGGTGCAGACACACAGAAAGCTGGCGGGGAGCTGCCAGCTCCGTCAGCCCTCGTGCACTCAGAGGACGCCGAAGCCATGCACCCCCCAGACATGCAGGACCCGGCACCCTCCCCGGTGCCAGCCCCTCCTCCCCCAGGCTTCCAGGAAGCGAGGGGGGCCCGGCGAGCCTTGGGCCCATCTCCCTTCGCAGCTTTCAGTCTTGATTTTCAGCTTTTTTTTTTTTTTCCGAGAGAGAAAAACTCCCACCTCTTCCAGCACTCAGATTTCATCAAACTTGGCATCTTAAAAGCCTGTTTTGTTTTTTAATCTGAGCTGTTTGGGGCCTGTCGGCAGCCGAGGCCTCCCCCTCCCGGTCCCCACTCTCCGCCCGGGGCTTCCCTGGCACCTCGCACAGCCCTGCTCCAGGGAGGGGCACTCCCCGGGCCCACACCCTGCCCACGCTCTGCCTCCAGGCCGGGCCCGTGCTCGGCTCTCCGGCTCTCCTCCCGGAGCTCCCGCCCCCACCCCACTCCAGGAGATCCCTTTGATCCACTCACCCCCTCCCTCTGGTCTGGGCCCGGGCACTCCAGACCAGTGACAGCCTCCCACTTCCTCCTCGGGCCCCTGCAGCCCGGCGGCCACCCTCGCTGCTTCCTGCCTGCGTGTCCCCCAAGGTCAGCCCTGGCTCCATGGCGATAAACCGAAAGGACACGTCTCAGCATCATCCTGCCTGACCTCTGGACAGCAGCCCACCCTGCTGACCACGCCCTCCCCCTTCGTGTCCCCTGTTCTCGTCTCTCTCCCGCCTCTCAGCTCCCTCTCCCACAGGTTCCTTTGCCAGCTCCCCTCCCAATAGGAAGCGCCAGCTTCTGGGGCTCCGTCCAGGCCCCCTTCCGCCTCTCTTGGCTCTCATCCTCCGATGGGCCGCTTCTTGGCCTTCAAAACTCCATCTCCAGATGTCCCCGGGACGGCCAGGCGACTCTAAACACGGCCTCCTGGACGCGTCCCCGGCCGGAATCAAAGGTTTCCTGCAGGACTCACCAACCTGCCCCTGGGAAGCAGCACCCCATCTACCTGCCTCCGGAGAGCAGCACCCCATCTACCTGCCTCTGGAGAGCAGCACCCCATCTACCTGCCTCCAGAGAGCAGCACCCCCATCTCCCTGCCTCCGGAGAGCAGCACCCCATCTACCTGCCTCCGGAGAGCAGCACCCCATCTACCTGC